>JAPXFY010000026.1:37483708-37708708 GCA_030674185.1 Monoplex corrugatus | reverse complement strand
GGGGAAGACAGGACCAGGAAACACTAAGTGACCCCACCATGGAAGGGGGAAGACAGGACCCAGGAAACACTAAGTGACACCAAAAGGGGAAACAGCCCAGAAACACTAGTGACCATGAAGGGGAAGATGGACAGGAACAAAGCTGAACACAGAAGGGGGAAGACAGGACCCAGGAAACACTAAGGACACACAGGTGAGCAGACCAGGAACACTAGGTGACACCACTGGAAGGGGAGAAGGACCAGGAAACACTAAGTGACTACCAGAGGGAAGACAGACCTAGAAACACTAAGGTGACACCACCGGAAGGGGGAAGACAGGACCCAGGAAACACTAAGCTAACACCACCAGAAGGGGGAAGATGGACCCAGGAAACACTAAGCTGACACCACCGGAAGGGGAAGACGGACCTAGGAAACACTAAGCTGACACCACCAGAAGGGGGAAGACAGGACCCAGGAAACACTAAGCTGATACCACCGGAAGGGAGAAGATGGACCTAGGAAACACTAAGCTGACACCACCAGAAGGGGGAAGACAGGACCCAGGAAACACTTAGCTGACACCACCGGAAGGGGGAAGATGGACCTAGGAAACACTAGGCTGACACCACCAGAAGGGGGAAGACAGGACCCAGGAAACACTTAGCTGACACCATCGGAAGGGGGAAGATGGACCCAGGAAACACTAAGCTGACACCACCAGAAGGGGGAAGACGGGGACTAGGAAACACTAAGCTGACACTACCAGAAGGCAGGATTTTTGTTCAAAAAGTGTATGATTCAGATTGTGTTGGTGCACAAAGAACGCATTTATTTCAGATGCTGTTGTTTCAGATAGATCACACTGGACTTTATTGTGCCTGTAAACATTTTCCATTTGGTGGTGTGTGTGTGTGTGTGTGTGTGTGTGTGTGTGTGTGTGTGTGTGTGTGTGTGTGTGTGTGTGTGTGTGTGTGTGTTCATATGCTTATATCTAAACATCATGCATTCTCTCCATTGATATGCTCTATATACTACATAAGTACATTTACCTATCTTCATTAAAAAAAATGTAGAAGCAAAAGAAAACTATTGGCATGATTTTACAGTTTTTCTGTACATTTCTCAGTGTATGGTGTAAAAATCATATTAGCGGTGTAGACTGTTAAAATCAGTTACAGATATATAAATCATACAGAATGCATACCTCTTATTTGTGCCAATTCCCCGTGGGGATGCTGGGGGGCTCTTTCAGTATAAATAGTATCCCCACCTTTCTGGAAATTCTGTGCTAGAAATGTGCTCTTTTCCGTCGCTCTTTGTTTCTGCCTTGTTCCTATGCTTTCTGTCATTTCTTCCTGTCATTTTCTGCCTTGCTGGTCCATTCACCTGTATGTGTTCGGTAAAGTCTTCTCTTATGATTGATAATTGGGTACATGTATAAAGTGCATTTTTGGCTCTAGGGAAATGAGATATGCAGAGGCAATTTTTAGGTAGTTTAGGCCTGTTTTTATGTATGTTTTAGTGTCCTTAGTTATGTTTTAATTTGTAATCAGCTGTGTTTTTTAAATCCCCTGTGGGTTAAATGTGACAGAATGGACAACGCCAGGGGCATCTCTGTAGATTATGTGCATGAATGCATTGAAATGTGTACTTAATTTTCTTTTCCTTTCTCTTTTCCTGAAACGGGTATAAAAATAGCCCTAATATGGCTCCATGTCAGCTGGACTAAGTTAGACAAACAATAACATTAACAATTTATGCTGATTGGTCTTTCAGATTTATACACTCCAGTAGGTTCAGTTGTTAAGGGGTTAATAAGGATCTGTGCTTTGCTTGGTTTTCTTACATGGTTGCCTATGGTCTGTGATTGTCGATAAGCCCAACTTTATATCCAAAAAAGGCGGGATTTATTGTTTGACAAGTGTACGTGTCGGTGTAAAAAGAACACATATTTGTTTTAAATTGCTGTGGTTTCAGATAGAGCACAGTGAATTAATTTTGTCATTGTCTGTGGTATGAAGTGCATGAGAAGTAATTTGAGGTCATGCCTTACATTGTGCTTAACTCACATATCTGCACGCACACACACACACACACACACACACACACACACACACACACACACACACACACACACACACACACACACACACACACACACACACACACACACATACAGACACACAAAAATACACACACACACATATGCATGCACCTCACACGTGGCGCGCGCACACACACACACACACACACCACACACACACACACACACACACACACACACAACACACACACACACACACACACACACACACACACACACACACACACACACACACACACACAGTACATTCACACTATATGTTATCTGTGCTTACGACTATGAATGTATAAAAATAATATGTGTATGGGAACATTGCCAGAGCATCAACCCAAGTAAACAAGATAGCTTGGTATACACATCACCATGCTGTATGACATATGGATCCATAATCCCCATGCTTTTGTATTATGTAATGCCTAATGGGGTGGGTTTGTATGAGGTGGGTTTTGTTTTCTGGATTTCCCTTTTTGAAAAGAAAAAAGAGGGAGGAGAAAGGGGAGATTGTTTCATACAAACCAGATGTGTGTAAGTGTTGTGTGGTGTGTGTGTGTGTGTGTGTGTGTGTGTGTGTGGTGTGTGTGTGTGTGTGTGTGTGTGTGTGTGTGTGTGTGTGTGTGTGTGTGTGTGAATCGCTCAGTCATCCCCGTGGGGATGTTGGGGGCTTTTTTAATATAAATAGTATCCCCATCATCTGGACATTTTGTGCTAGAAATTTCCTCTTTTCTGTCACTATCTTTGTTTCGCCTTGTTCCTTTGTTTTTCTGTCATTTCTTTCTATCATATTTTTCCTTGCTGGCCCATTCACATGTATGTGTTAGATTAAGTCTTTCATACTTTTATCTTAGGATTGATAATTGGGTACATGTATTAAGTGCATATTTGGCTCTAGGGAAAGAAGATACGTGGAAGCAATTTTAGTTAACTTAGGCCCATTTTTATATATGCTTTGGTGTCATTTGTTATGTTTGAATTTGTATTCAGGTATGTTTTTAAATCCCTTGAGTGATAAATTGAACAGAGTGGTCAACACTGGGGCATATCCTTAGATTATGTGCGCGAATGCGTTGCTGTGTGTAATTAATTTTCTTTTCCTTTTTTTTTTCCTGTTGAAGTATTATATAATTTTTGAAATGGTTATAGCCCTGATATGGCTCTACACAGTTTGCTGGGCTTTAAAAAAAAATAACAATAACAAATTCAGTACCACCATGGTTATTACTGTGTAATGATATCATGTAAATGTCTTATGTTTCAGTTGTGGAGAGGACTACATAGGGGAGTACTGTCAAGACAAAAACCCCTGTAAAAACCTGTGTATGAACCATGGAACATGTCATATCCATGATGGTGACTCTGCGCCCCGGCCTGTCTGTGTCTGTCCTATAGGTATGGATTTTTTGTTCAATTAACCCTTTGACTCCTGCACCCTGTCTACCAACTCAAAAACTTAACTCTTTGACTGCCTCACCCTTTCCACCAGCTTCCTGCAGGAAGCTGGTTGATGGGGTGAGAGAGATGAAGATTTGAGTTCTTGCTTTGCTAGCATGGTTGTCATCGCAGGATGCTGGTGAACAGGGTGTGGGAGTCAAAGGATTAATCGTAATTGATCTGAAGTTGGTATAATTACTTTTTAGTATGTTTGATTTTCATTCTGTTTATAATTCTATGTTCTATCAATGTCAGTGTAATATATTATGATTCATATTGATATGTTGTACTTAACAAATTTCTGTTTCATTCTATGTATAATTCTATGTTCTCTCAATATCAGCATATCAGTGTAGTAAGTATATTGTAATTCCTATTGATGTGTTGCACGAAATAACGATAGTGTTTTGTTGTATTTATAATTCTGTTTTTTTGTCAATATCAATGTAGTACATTGTTATTCCTATTGATATGATATACTTAAGGAATATCCGTTTCATTCTGTATTTTTAAAATTTTGTTATTTTCTTTAGATCATATTTTATTTCGAGGATAGCCTGCCAAAACAGTGGGTGTGTCTTCTCTGTTGCTTTTGTGGTAAACTGTTCTGGTAGTTAAGCCTTGAATTTAGCTTGTGTGTGTGTGTGTGTGCACGCACATGCATGTGTGTGTGTGTGTGTGTGTGTGTGTGTGTGTGTGTGTGTTTCTCTCCCCCCCATACCCATCTCCCATCAAGCCATATTATCTTAACTATTTTTAAGAACACCTTACATTTACTATTTCAGTGAGTTTGTTTTTTTACTTCTTCTGGTTTTAGCTGTTCATTAGAAACCTCATATGTTATCTTGTCCAGTTTTCCTTTTTCTCTGCACATGTAAAGTGTTTGTGTTTGTGTGAACGCACGTTATCCATACCATGCATGTACACCTATAATTGTGCATGCACGCACACACACACACACACACACACACACACACACACACAACACACAGAGTGACACACACACACACCCACACACCACACCACACCACACACACACACACACACACACAACACACACACTACACACACACACACACACACACACTTCTGTAAACACATGTTGCATCACCTGTTTCAGGGTACAATGGGACGCTGTGTGAATTTGTCAGCCCGGACAGCGCCTGTTTCAAAACCCCCTGTCAGAACGGAGGGGTCTGTGTCAACCTGAATTCCCTGCAAGACTACACCTGCCACTGTCCCTCTGGTTACAGAGGTCAGTTAACCCTTTGATTCCTCCGCACCCTGCTGACCAACTGAAAAAAATTAACCCTTTGACTCCCTGCATCCTATCCACCAACTGCAAAATCTTAACCTTTTGACTCCCCCAGCCTATCCACCAATTTCTTGCAGGAAGCTGGTGGATAGGGTGAGGGAGTCAGAGGGTTAACTTTTGCTTTGCTTCCTGCAGGAAGCTGGTGGATAGGGTGAGGGAGTCAAAGTTAAATTTTTGCTTTGCTTCCAGTAGGAAGCTGGTTGATAGGGTGGGGGAGTCAAAGGGATGTTTTTTGCTTTGCTTCCTGCAGGAAGCTGGTGCATAGGATGAGGGAGTCAAAGGGTTAAATTTTTGCTTTGCTTCCTGCAGAAAGCTGGTGGACAGGGTGAGGGAGTCAAAGGGTTAGTTTTTGTTTTGTTTTGCTAGCATGGTTGACAATGTAGGATGCTGGTGTACAAGGTGCGGGCGACAAAGAGTTAATTACAGATGTCGTTTTTGCCCCCAGCCATTGAGGGGTTTTAGTGACCTACGCTTCATTAGTGGACAACATCTGTCACTGAGCCAGGGACATAGGGGTCAGCTGGTTGTTGGCTGCTGTTTATCTGTCCCATGATCTCAAGGGTTTTACCAGTGTTGTTTACAAGAGATCAATAGATTTCACCTGATATGATTTTACGTATGAGTATGTTATTCTTTAATTGCATTTTTTTCCCTTGCAAGGATTACGGTAAGCATGGTTTTTAAGTATATCTCAAGGGTTTTACCATTGTTGTTTTCAAGAGATCAGTAGATTTCACCTACGTATGAGTATGTTATTCTTTAAACATATTTTACACTTGCGAGGATAATGGTGAGCACGGTTTTTAAGTGTTGTCTTTCTAGTTTAACTTGGGTGTTTTTTTAACATGGTGTTGGCCCTGATATGGGTCTAGTACATGTGGCTGGCTGGGCTGTAAGCACTCTGAACCTGAACCATTGTTGTTGTTTTTTGGTACAAAATTTTTGTCCTGACTCAGTGAAACATCAGGAAAGTCTTGCTACTGTTTTTGTTTTTTCCATCAAGTGTTGTGTGTATTTATTCTTTAATGTCTTTTGTGTACATACTACAAAGGCTAGTTGGCTGAAAATTTGTGATATTCTTGTTTTCTTATATTAACTACGCATTTTTGTTCTGTTTTTGTGTGTTTCTGCTTTTGTTTTTTCTGCTCCATTGTCCCACATGACTCCTGCGTCACTGTCCCAACACTATTTATTTTGGGTCTCTAACGTGCCACTGAAAGTAAGGTCACCATCAGAGCAGAACACAAAGGGCCACAGAATCTGGGGCAATTTTTTTCACAACACTATGACAATGATAATGGGGATGATAGTGATGATACTGTTATGTTCCATTTCAGATCAAGTCTGCATGACAGGGTTGTACTCTGCGTTTACCATGGTAATACATCCTGGTGTCAACCAGGCTGAAAGATAGAGGCACTGGTCTATGAATGTGGGCGTGGGGTTGAAATCCACTTCTGACAGATAGTGGGTATATGTCAGACTTCCAGTCAGAAGTTCCTGGGGTCGATCCATCAAGACACAGGGTGGATAAAGGGCGGAGATTTTTGGGATCTTCCAGGTCAACATGTGTACAGACCTGCCATTGGCTAAATCCCTGTTCATGTGTAAATGAATGCAGAATATCAAATATGAATGTAAAGGAGCCTCAAGTCATGTCAGTAACTGGATTATAGAAACATAAAAACACCCAGCGTGTATGTGCACTGAAGATGCAGACTGTACAACAACATAGTGGAATGTGGTCAGCTCATGTGACTGCTTGAGTTTTCCATGCTCCACTAAGAAGTCTGGTTGGTTGTTTTAATGTGCAATGAGTCTGAATCAGTTTGATGAATAGCGATGTAGAGGAACATCTATATTAAATCCTTTTGACTCCCGCACTCTGTCATGAATAGCGATGTAGAAGACCATCTATATTAACCTTTCCCGTACGTCGCCTAAAATTTTGCGCGCTGTACTTCGTGGATGTGCAGAAACCCATGCTTTCTAAGAAGGAATGACCCCTCGCCGTACGCCGTGGGTGTACAGTAACCCATGGTTTCTGTATAGGAGCTAATCCCTCGCCGTACGCCGTGGGTGTACAGTAACCCATGGTTTCTGTATAGGAACTAACCCGTTGCCGTACGCCGTGGGTGCACAGTAACCCATGGTTTTTGTATAGAAACTAACCCCTCGCCGTACGCCGTGGGTGCACAGTAACCCATGTTTTTTTTGAGGAAGTAAGACCTTGCCGTGCGTCATGCAAATTTGACTTCTGTGAGATGAGAGTCTTGCTATTTACGTCAAACGGTTGTTTGTTGTTGTTGTTTCTCAGTGAATAGCTGTGCACAGGTGGCCGCATGAATGTGCGTGTATCTGTGTGTTTGCATGTGAGCTATGCTACATAGAACACGCGCCCGCGCCCGCGCGCGCGCGCGGTGTGTGTACTGGTAAAACATTAGAAATACTTGATCCTCTGTCAGTATGATGTTTCCTTGAATGTGCAACATACCAAGGCCTACGTGGTTTTTGTTTTTTAAAAAATACGTAATGTTACTTTGCGTCATTTTGATTATGACGTACATTGCTCACACTTGGCAGTACGCGGCCCGCTCAGGAAGAAAGCCGCAAGGCCGAAATATTGGGAATGTATTCATGTTGCTATTTTTCATTTCTTTATTCCTATGTGATATATATAATCATATTTTACATTTATATATATATATGAATGTTAATGCATGGCTAGGCACGGGGCAGTGTGTGTGTTTATGTGAGTTGGCGAGACAGAGAAGACAGAGAGATCATAGTGTGTGATAGAAAGTGACAGTGGAGAGAATGTTGCAACATGGTTATTTGGCATTTTAGTTTTGATGTAAATGGGTAGATAGGTATATGACAACTAGTGTGTGTGTGTGTGTGTGTGTGTGTGTGTGTGTGTGTGTGTGGTGTTCAGTTGACTGCCTTCGTATAACTAATTAGCACAATGCATTTTCTCTCAAATACAGACGCCCACAAATTGATAGTTAGGGGTAATATGCATATTTTATTCATCAAATACCTAAAACAAAGATTTTTCCTGACAGAAATTTTAATTTTGTCATAGTTCATCCAAATATCAAAACAACACGCAAGCTCATGTGCACGCGCGCGCGCGCACAAACACACACAAAACCAATTTTGTCATAAAATATACCAACATACCAGCCAAGAACATATTGCATTATTCCTAATTATTTATCCACCCCTCCTCTCTCTCTCTTCATACAGCCAAGTAAGGGTGTTCAAACAGAAAACACGTATGCTATGACATTCCAGTTCCGTTGCAGAGGCCATTAACATTACTCACTGCTAACAAAATTGCAATCATTGATAAATAACAATGCGGGCAATTAGAAAAAAATCTTTTTTATAAAGGAAACACATACATTACAACTTGTTGCAGACCATTTCTCCTCTTTTCGCTCCTTTTCTACCTTTTAAGCTTTGAAACGGACTGCACACACACACGTCCACACGCACAAACATACACACACACACACCCACAAACATAAACACACACAGAGCTTTCAATGAAATCATAAAAATAACCTATCACTGAACTGGCAGCACTTCGTTCAGAAAATGTAGCTATCGCCCTATTTCATGCAGGTCATGATGATACAGCTAAAGTCAAGACTTAAAAAAAAAAAAACCACTGTACAATAAAATAGGTATATCCATAATAATGTCACTACAGGTAAAACTTTATCTGCAAGCTTTCTATGGGCAGCTGCTGATGAGAGCCTTCCTACTCCGCAATGGTGACGACCATGCTGGTGGAGGCTAGTGCAGTACAGTCCTGGCAAATATGCTTGACATGTTCCTTGCAAAGCCAGGCAGAACAATGGAAGCAGAACATGGTGGTCTTGCGGTCAGACTTCCAGTGACAAGAGCCACAACGACCTTGCTTCTTCATGCCCTGTTTTGCTGCCTTCTCTGGTGGACCCCTCTTGTCCGAACAGGTTGCTGTCTTTCGCTTGCCTGAGCAGCTTGTTCCTTTCCGTGGTTGGTGTTCCGATACCGATTTCTCAGAAAGATGGTCAGCGACAAACGTCAGTGTTTGCCGGAGCGGTCTGGAGAGATTTGTGGCTGAAAACCTTGTCTGTATTTGCTCCATGCACAGCTGCTCTGCCATCTTGACCAGGAACTGCAGTCTCATGTCAGGATGAGACAGCTTGTCATCCGGAAATTTCTTTTGCCAGATGACCCTTGCGGCTATGGTGCCCAGGTCAAGCGTGTTAAAAAACATGACCATAGGCCACCTTAGTGACCCTTTTGGTGGAGTATGCGTGGGCCATTTTGTCCATTGCATCCACGGCGCCTTTGGTGGCATTATAGAACCTGATAATGTCAGGCTTCTTTTTGATGGCTGTTGGATCCACTGCCTTGTCATGGTGCATGGTGCTCAAAACCACCACGTTTTTGTTGGCCTTTGTCTGGTAATTCACCAGAGTCGTTTTCTCATTGAAAAACAAAAGTTGAGCTATGGAGCTCCTGGCCAGCTTTTTGTTTGAATGGCTCAGGAAGGAAGGTCCTGTTGCTTCTCACCGTTCCAACGAAAGTCTCTCCATTCCGTAAAGATTGAGCTGTAAAGAAAGTAGAAATATTCTCAAACGTTTGCATAAAAATGCCCACGCTTGATCAAACTAACCAGCAATGCAAACATTCTAATGGCAGTTTTAGCTAATCGTATCTGCGTGTGCGTGCATATATTCACTTTCAGTCACACACTCACACACACACACACAACACACACACACACACACACACACACACACACACACACCAACACACACACACACACACACACACACACACACACATACGCTCATTCAAACACACACACACACATACAAACACACGCGCGCGCACACACGCCCGCACACACACTATGAATCATTTCACTTTTTTTTTTGCACACACACGCACACCGCGCGCGTGCACACACACACACACACACACACACACACACACACACACACACACACACACACACACACGTGTGCGCCTACATTCCATATCCGATTAGAAATGATTGTAATTGTGCCGACAGAAGCGACAGCCTTTTCTAGCGCCCTCCCTCTACTTTTCCCTTCCCTGCCTCCCTTGTGGCATGAAGAGGCAGGAGACGGTGTGTTTACAGCATGGACTTCAGCAGATGCCGGAGCATCGCAGCTGCATCCTGTTACCAGTCCCCTTTCCCTTGACCGGCTGGCTGGCATTTTTTTTTTTTTTAATTTTTTTTTTAGGTCTTTGGAACTAATTCGGACCGATTATTCTCTTTTCTACAAGAAAAACAATTCATTCAACATTGTTGTAGATATCTAGTGCACTAAATATCGTTTTATGAAATGAGTTACAACTTCAGAGTAAAACTTACCGCAGACTTGAACCGGGATATCCACAAAAGACAAAGCAGACGGGAACTCGGTGGCACCAAATCGTGGGCAGGAAGGAATTTCTTACCAACGCGACTCTTATCTCTCCGTAGCAAGCACGCGTGACGTCATATTCATAGCGTGTGGCGCGCAAGCTTTGTAAGTATGGGTGGCCCCACACCCACGACGTACGGCGTGCAAGGTTTATTCTTTGGTAGTATGGGTGTTCTCACACCCACGACGTACTGGGACATTAATTGTTTAATTATTTCTTTGTTTATGTATAAAACAAAATAATTTTCAGTTGATATGTAGTATAATATATTAGGGACAAAGTCATGAAATTAAGTGGAAGTGGCTTCAAAATTACTTGAGTTACAGAGCAAAAAACACGTGTCTGGGTGATTTCACACCCACGGAGTACGGGAAAGGTTAAATCCTTTTGACTCCCGCACTCTGTCCACCAGTTGTCAGGAAGCTGGTGATAAGGTGAGGGAGTCAAAGAGTTAAGTTTTTGTTTCGCTAGCATGGTTGGCAGTGTAAGATGCTGGTGGACAGGGTGAGGGAGTCAAAGGGTCAGTAATGAAAATCTGTAAAGTAGATTAGATTTTTGGAAAGAGTTCTGTCCCTTCCTCAGCCAGCTGCCAGCTCAACTACCGGTACTGTAACAAAGGGACTACAGGTGATGAGGCAGTCGGCCACCTTGGTGGAGTGATCAGCACAGTGGACTGATGACTGTAAGGCTGCAGGCTCTGTTGTCTCTCAGTTAAAAGAACTGTTATGAGGTGTTTTTTTCTTTTTTGGCCCTGACCAAATCCTACCCAGAATTGAGTTCGCTGCGGGCCATGCTGACTAGCGATTAGACTTTGTTTTTAGTGTATTTGTATGCCTGTACAGTTGGCTAATGAATAAACAGCATGAACAGAATATGACTTACCTGTTATCCCCCTTGCACTTTCAGGCGAACACTGTGAATCAGTGGACCACTGCGCCTCCAGTCCCTGTCATAACGAAGGCACGTGCAGCCCGCTGGACCAGGGCTACGAATGTCTATGTCGGCCAGGGTTCAGAGGTCGACGCTGCACACAGGATGTGGACGAATGCATAGAGGACCTGACCTTGTGTCAGAATGGTGGCACCTGCGTCAACATGCATGGCACATACGAGTGAGTAAATGTGATGACTGCATAATAATAATAATATGAGCGATGATGGAGTCTTGTAGATTCGACTGATGAGTTAGCATATTGGTCTTCATGTGAGATAGAAGACCAGTCCTGGAGACACATGGTCTCCTGCAGATGCTGTATGTGAGGGAGTCCTGCAGCACTGGGTTCTGCTTACGCTGGTCTCTGTGTTGTTGAATAAGAACTGCTCTGCATAGATCAGAAGTGATTGAGCCATGTGTGCCCTGCTGTCACCAGCATACCCTTTTGCAGGCAGTGTCTTCCCAGTTGATGGTGTTTCTTTTGGCAGTTGATGAGATTGGCCATCAGAGCATCTTTTTATTGCTTTAAGTGGTCTTCCCAGGTCATGGTGTCCTTGCTTCAGCTCCCTGTACAGAAGCATCTTTGCTGTTGTCTTTTAAATGGACAGCAGTTTAATTAACCCTTTGACTCCTGCATCCTACCAGCAACTGCGAAAACTCAGTGCATTGACTCCCTCACCCTATTTACCAGCTTCCTGCAGGAAGCTAGTGAATAGGGTGAGGGAGTCAAGGGGTGAAGCTTTTGCTTTGCTAGATGGTTGACAATGCAGGATGCTGGTTGACAGGGTGAGGGAGTCAAAGGGTTTATGAAGCTGGCATTTGCGTAGACACTGAGGGCATGTCAAGCCACACTTTTCACAACTTGAAACTTGGACACTTGCTCTCGCAAACTGATAATGCAGATCTTATGCAGACATCTTTGTAGTGGACCTGTTCCATGAGTTCATTGTGCCATTGATAGATCTACCTCTCCTTACCCAGCAATCTTTCTGGCAAACCTGATGCCTTGGTCTTCCTACAATCCCTTGGTCAGCCGGCCACAGGCAGAGCTGGTCTTGGATATTTGCAGTATCAACTCTGCATTAAGAGTTCCATTGCTATTGACTGTATAGATCAAGTATTGGAATTTGTTTACTCTTGATCTCCAGGTGACAGTTGGAGATGGTGAAGCGGTGGAAGCCTGAATAGTGTTGACTGAAACAGCCTCTTTCTTACTGAGGCTAATTTTAAAGCCAAACCTTTTCAGGCTACACACACACACACACACACACACACGCACGCATGCACATACACACACACAGAGGAAAAGAACAAATGGTTTGAAACTAAGGTTCAGAAGGAGCACAAAACTTCAGCTCATTGCTTAGTAAGTGCAGCTGTTTCCACTATATGTAGGATTATCCCCCTTGGCTTGTCTGTTGTAGTTGGGAGGTGTGTGTGGAATAGAAGTGTTTATTAATTCTTGTGTGTGTTACTGTTATTGGTAAGCATAACTTTGAACACTTTTTTTTTTGTTTTGTTTTGTTTTTTTGTATGCATGCTGTGGTTTAGAATACATTTTTGAGTAATTTTAAAGGCCCCACAACTACTCTGGCATTCAGGTACAGTGGGCAAGCTGAGCTGTTTTTTTGACGTCACCCCACACACACACGCACGCACGCACGCACCACACACACACACACACACACACACACACACACACACACACACACACACACACACACACGACACACGCGCGCGACACTTGACATCACAAAACTAGCTCTGCGCACCTCCACTGAAATTTTCTTCCATTTGAAAATTTGTTGATTATCATCACAGATTGTATTAATGCAGGTTTGTATTTGGTTGGCCCTTAGAAGGTAAAGATGATTATCTACTAATTTTATCAAATCTGAAGCCGTTTTATGTCTTCTGTGACAAGTCATTTGAGAAAATGTTACAGAAATGTGATGTACATACTCAAAATGTTGTAAATGAATCTGACACTCGCAAACATACACTGTTGACATAGCACTGCAGAGTCTGTAAATCTTGTATATACATAAAAAAAACAAAATCGCTGAATTATTCATTGCACGAACAGTGCTATTCAGTTTGTGGTGTTTATAGCCTGGCTGACCACTAAAGCCATATCAATGCTAACACCATATGAAAGAAACCTCCAAGGTTAATGAAAAAGACGACAGTTAAAACCAAACACGTAATTGTCTGCTCAAGTCTAAATGCATTTAAAAATCTTTCCCATAAATTTTGTCAAAGAAGACAAAAATCTGTTGATCGCTTGTTAAAACTTGAAAATTATCTCTAGAGGAGAAGCATGTTTGAAGAGGTTCTTTATGGAGTCAAATGTTTAGTGCTTAACCCTTTGACTCCCGCACCCTGTGCACCACATCCTGCATTGTTGTGTACCCACCAAACCCACTGACTACCTTACCTTATCCACTCGCTTCCTGCAGGAAGCTGGTGGATAGGGTGAAGGGGTCAGTGGGTTAAGCTTTTGCCGTTGGTGGATAGGGTGTGGGAATCAAAGGGTTAAGTCTCACATTGTGTAACTCCAAGCATTCAAGAAGAAGATGTTTGACACAACAGAACTTCTCCCAGTTATGCATGTGATTGATACACAGCGAAAATAATTCATTAAAATCGTGGCCTTGAACCCAGTGTGATCAAGCGTACATCAGCCTGTCCTTAACTCACTCGCAACGTACAATTATGCCCCTTGCCGTTCCCCTGATACACACCATTTGTATAGGTCATGAGAAAAATTCTCATACAAAGAAATGAAAACAGAGAGCTTTGAAATTTGGCAGATTATATATTAAAAGTTTGATGTACAACATGCTGAAATTATTATTAAATTTCAACTGTCTAACCCTCATGGTTGCTAAGTAGTGGTACAAATAAAATTAGAGAAATTTTCAGGTGAAAAATGTCAGGTCAATATATCAGTTCCTACAGTCACATTTTGAATGAAATTAAATAAAATCTAACTTGCACTTACTCTGAGTGCATTGAAAGAAGAGATCGTCTTGAAGAGTGCTGAGATGTCGAGTGTTGTTCGGTCCATTTGCTTTTCCATCATCTGCTTTGCTGCAGAGCTAGTGGGTCATGAACTTTGCACTGTGTACACACCAACTGCAGAGTACAGTGACCTAATGGCCTGAGGCTAAGAATGACCGAAGAATCTATTTCTGGCCATTAGTTTTGGATACTGGAAATATTGAAAGCCCTGCGAATTTTCAAAACCCCAAGTCATATTTCTCTGACGCTCGTACTCAAGCATTGTTGAGACGTGATCGGGAAATCCCCATGCTCGTAGAGAGAGAGTTAAACATTCAGCGTCTGAACTGTTGACAGATTGAGGTGGAGCACATGTGGAATTGTCCAAGTGTGATGAATTCCTCTTGAACAAACTCCAGACTCAGAACAAGACATGTTTGTCTGTTCAGGTGTAGCTGCACTGTCCAGCACACAGGCACCGATTGTAAAGATGTGTACATTCTGTGCTGTTTCATTTCCTGTTAAGGCAGAGGTTTTTATCATAATGAAATGTTTAAAGTACACAGGCACTGATTGTAAAGAGGTGTATAAATATCTGTGAGCTCTCATTTCCTGTTAACGCAGAGGCTTTTATCATAATAAAATGTTTAAGTACACAGGTACTGATTGTAAAGAGGTATATAAATATCTGTGTGCTCTCATTTCCTGTTAACGCAGAGGCTTTTATCATAATAAAATGTTTAAGTACACAGGTACTGATTGTAAAGAGGTATATAAATATCTGTGTGCTCTTATTTCCTGTTAGCGCAGATGCTTTTATCATAATGGAATGTTTAAGTACATAGACACTGATTATAAAGAGGTGTATAAATATCTGTGTGCTCTCATTTCCTGTTAAGGCAGAGGTTTTTATATAATAAAATGTTTAAGTACACAGGCACTGATTGTAAAGAGGTGTAGAAATATCTGTGCGTTCTGGTTTCCTGTTACGGTAGAGGCTTTTATCATAATGAAATGTTTTGTGATTTATGGTGCAGCTGCACTACCTGGTACTGGGTCACTGAATGTGAATAAGAATACATTGTAAGTGTACCCAGTCTGTGTCAAAGTGGTCGCCTCTTCTGTCATAATGAGAGATGTTTTGTATTTCAGTTGCTACTCACTGCCAGGTACTCTGGTGCCAACTGTGAAGAAGTATACATTTGTGTGTGTGTGTGCAGTCAGTCCCTGTCATAACAAAAACATCTTGTATTTTCAGGTACATGTGCACCATACAGTAAACAGGAACCAGCTGAAGACATGTTCATGTTTGTATTTTAAGGTGCAGATGTACCATATAGTACACAGGAAATGCCTGAAGTCATGTTTTTGTTTCAGGGTGCAAGTGTATCATACAGTATACGGGAAATAACTGAAGGCATGTGTGTATTTTCAGGTGCAGGTGTACCATACAGTACACAGGCACCAACTGAAGGCATGTTTGCATTTTTATTTTCAGGTGCATATGTACCATACAGTACACAGGAACCAGCTAAAGACATGTTTGTGTTTCCAGGTATACCCCATACAGTACACAGGAAACAACTGAAAACAAAACATGTTTGTTTTCAGGTGCACATGTACCATACAGTACACAAGAAACAACTAACGACATGTTTGTGTATTCAGATGCAGGTATACCATACAGTACAGAGGAACCACCTAAAGACATGTTTATGTTTCCAGGTGCAGGTATACCACACAGTACACAGGAACTAACTTAAGACATGTTTGTATTTCCAGGTGCAGGTATACCATACAGTACATATGAAACAATTGAAAACATGTTTACACAGGAAATAACTGAAGACTTGTTTATGTTTCCAGGTGCAGGTGTACCATACAGTACACAGGAAATAACTGAAAAAATGTTTGTGTTTACAGGTGCAGGTGTACCATACAGTACATGGGAAACAACTGAAGACTTGTGTTTTTAGGTGAAGGTGCACCCCATACAGTACACAGGAACCAATTAAAGACATGTTTGTGTTTTCAGGTGCCACTGCACTGCCCGGTACACAGGTGCAGACTGTGAAGAAATTTACATTCCATGCGCACCCAGCCCCTGTCAGAACGGAGGCCTGTGTCACACAGCAGGACAATACGACTACACTTGCACCTGTCCTGCAGGTTAGTCCTCTTTGTTTGTGTGTTTGTTTGTTTGTTTGCATGTTTGTTTGTTTGTTTGCTTTTTTGTGAAGTATCGTCTTTGGGTTAGTCTTCTGTTTTGTTTGTGTGTTTGCATTTTTGTGCTGCATCGTCTTCTGCTCCGCTCCAGTGTCACTACCCCCTTGCTGTTCATTTCGGGTCTCCATCACACTTCCAAACCCACCAAAATTTGAGGTCACCATGACAGCAGGGCATGAAGGGCCACAGAATCGGGGACAGTTTTGTACAATGCTGTGTGGGGATAATTGTGATGATACCGAGGAGTTCATATTGAGACTGTGTTATGAGGCTGCGCTTCATGCCTGCTGTCTTTTGTAAAATAACTTGACATCAGCCAGGCCCAGGAGATACAGACACTTGCAGGGTTAGTAAGAGAATTTATGCAGCATCCTCAGTGACGCTTCCAAGAGAGGAAGAGACTTTGATTTTTTGGCCTAAGTCTTTCCAGTGAAAACTCTCAGTGATTTTGCTAGGATGGATGGGATTTGAGCCCACAGCCTTCCGATCAGTAGCCCGTTGCACTTAACCATTGTACCATGTCGATTGATATGTGTATTACTATTTATTTAGTTACCACTTTGTCTGTCTGATGGTCTGCAGCAGTATGAACGATTGTCTGTTATGTAATTGGTTATTGTCTTTCCAGAATCCTTGACTTTAATCTCTAATTTTCTAAAGAGATGAAACACCAGCATTCATAATAAACAAATAACAAAGCGATAAAAGACATGAGATTGATCCCTAATCTGCTGAGAAGAAAAGTGTGTTTGCATATTGTTAATACAGTAGTAGACACTTGTCTCTCTTCTGTTGTGTCAGACTGCCTGTCATCTGTATCTCAATATGTGTCTGTGTCATACAGTGACTCTCTCCCTCTATCTCTGCATCTGTTTGTCTCTGTCTCTTGCTCGCTCCTCTCTCTCTCTCTCTCTCTCTCTCTCTCTCTCTCTCTCTCTCTCTCTCTCTCTCTCTCCTCTCTCTCTCTCTCTCTCTTTTTGTCCTTTCGTAACCCTTTTGAAAAATGTATTTTTAGTGTGTTCTCTTTCTCTTTGTCACTCTGCTTCTGTTCATCTCTGTCAGCCTTCTGCATGTGTGTGTGTGTGTGTGTGTGTGTGTGTGCGCGTGTGTGTGTGGGTGTTTGTGTATGTGTGAGAATATTTGTATACACACTTTATCTCTGTCAGCCTTGTATGTGCATGCATGTGTGTGCGTCTATGCATGGGTGGGTGGGTGCGTGCGTGTGTGCGTGCGTGTGTGTGTGTGTGTGTGTGTGTGTGTGTGTGTGTATGTGTGTGTGTGTGTGTGTGTGTGTGTGTGTGTGACAGAATATTTGTATGCATGTGTATGTGTGTGTGCATGGATACATATCTCTTTGTGTGTTTGTGTGTGTGTGTGTGTGTATGTGTTCTGTAGCGTGTGTGTGCATGTGTACATCATGATTGTTTGTGTTGTTTCTTCTCATATTCCTTCTCTTTGCCCTTCCCTCTCCCCCAGTTGCCCTTTTCAACCCCTCGCCATCCCCATCCACACCTCTGATCTCCACCCATTCTCCTGTGTATGCTGTTCTCATTATAGAGCATGACTAATGTCAAAAACACATGTTCTGCGCATGTCTCATCATCGGGAATGGGGAAGAAAAAGAAAAAAAAATTAGTGGAGAAACTAAAACAATTTTAGAAATAGAAAGAAATCCCAGCTATTCTGATCTGCAAGAAGAACATGCGCATGGAGACAAGTCTGCTGCTGTGAACTACTTTCTTAAGATAGAAACAAAACAAAGCAAAGAGTAAATAAAACAAAACGGTACAAAGACAGAACAGTTAAAAAGAAAAGGTCAGAAGGGGTCAAAATGTAATGACAGCAGAATAAAGAAAACACACAAACATATGTGTGTGTGTGTGTGTGTGTGTGTGTGTGGTGTGTGTGTGTGTGTGTGTGTGTGTGTGTGTGCGTGCGTGTGTGAGGCAGGTATAAATGCACAAGCACGTGCACATTAGCTGCATGCACATACACTCACTCTCTCTCTCTCTCTCTCTCTTCACACACACACACACACACACACACACACACACACACACACACACACACACACACACACGCACGCACGCACACCGTCTAATATCACTTATAGTGAAAAGACGTTAAATCAAAGAACGAACGAACGAACACACATGCACACACACACAAAGCATATACAAATACACAAGCACACATATTGCCCAGATGCACACGCTCATGAATGCACTCATGCACACACACATAAACACACACACACACAGAGGCATATTTTTACACATGCGCTTGCAGATTGTCCTCATACACAAAAACCTTGTGCGCGCGTGCGCATGCACTCACGCACGCACGCACGCACGCACACACACCACCACACACACACACACACACACACACACACACACACACACACACACACACACACACACACACACACACACACACACACACACACACACACACACACACACACACTTGCCCCCACGAAAGACTGTACCCTTTGAATAAGAACAGATGGCTTCCATTTGTAAAATGAGATACGATGTTGACAGAGTGGGCGACATTGGAAACCACATTGTTGTGTGAATTTTTTTGGGAAATGTGTGTTGATTACTTATGGTGTTGTCACCAATTTTGGACGCGAGCTTGTTTGTTCTTTGGATAGAACTGTGGACAAATTATCTGAGATCTCAAGGTTAATCCCAGCTGGCAGCAGGAAGAACTGGCCAGTTCATTTCCCATCTTAATGTTTCCATCATTCTGGTGTCAGCTTAGTGTTTCATAGGTTCCTTCTCCCCCCCCCCCCCCCCCATCCCATTTCAAGCCTTGCTGTATGTAACATAAAGTTTTCTTTGGAAAATATGGTTTTATGCAAGCTCAGGGAGTCTGCCATATAATTGCTGGTGGATTTGGATGGAGCACATATGGAATTGTCCAAGTGCAATGAATCCATCTTGTAAAAACTCCAAAGTCCAGAGTACCATCTATAAAATGAGGTGTAGTGTCTGTGAAATGTAACAACACTGGAAACCACAGTAGTGTTTTTTGAAAATGTTGGTTAGTAGTTTGTTGTTTGTTATTGAGGTGTTCGCTGATAACTCTAAGCTGTGATGTAATGAAAAGAATAAGAAAATATGTAACTTGTTCATGCTTGAAAGTGCACACACTGACATGTGCATGCACATTTACATACATACGTGTGTGCAGGCATTTATGCACACAAGCACACATACCCACATTCACATACATTTATTCATGCACGCACATACTCATTCACACACATGTGCAGTTATGCATGCATGTAAGCATGTACACAACACACATACACACTTGCAGAGGTCTTTACTTGGTCTGTCACTGAACTATCAACACTATTAGTGAATAACAAAGCAAGTAAAAACAAGACTCTAAAGAAAACCCTACTGTTCACAAAAGGCTTACATTGTAATGAAAAAAACAAAAAACAAAGTCTGCATGAATGAAAAAAATAGGTCTACATTGCATGTGCAGCTCTCTTAATGTAAACAGAATGTTGCCACATTATTATTTAATTCAATCAGTTTATTTTTACAGAATAATCACACATGGATGGGCACGGTAGTCAAGTGGGTGAAATGTCACACTTCTAGTTGGAAGGTCTGGGGTTCAGTCCTGCATGGGTACCTCTCGCCTGGTGGGTGAAGGGTGGAGAGTTCTGTAAAGTCCCAGATCAACATGTATGCAGACCTGCTAGTGCCTGAACTGTATTCATGGGTACACGCATGCAGAACATCAAATATGCACGGTAAAGATCCTTAGGCCATGTCAGTGTCCAGTGGCTTATGGAAATGTGAAAACACCCAGCACGCACACCCACTGAAGACGGAGTATGCAGACTTTGCAGCAACTTATTGCCTGCACAGCGTGGGCAATACAACATGCATACAACAAAAATTAGAATACGTAAAAAGAAGAAAAAAGCTTTTTGTTAATTCCTGAATTCCTGTATGGTTCTCAACATTTGCTGTAGGCCCTACATGTTGAATTCTCTCTTCTAACAATCTTGTTGTTTTTTTAAACTTAATTCAGTAAAAAGAAAAGTCACTTAGTTTTGTTTTGTCCTACTTTGTAGTCATATGTTCACTAGTGCTTGCAGTTAATCACATCAGTTTACAATGGACTGAAATTGAAACCACAGATGTTAATGAAATGCATGAGAGAGGAGAGAGAGAGAGAGAGAGAGCAAGCCTGGGTATGGGGTGGGTTATTTTGATCTTCTGGTGTGTTTAGTGTAAAATGTGAATTCCATCAAGAGGGATTCATCACACACAGACGTTTCTTTTTGTGCTCCGTATTGTTCAATTTGAACTACTCCATCAGAAAAATCTGACATTTGCTCAAACCACAAAACGAATGCTTTGATACATTATGAAAGCAGGCATAGAGTACAGTCCTGTTACAAAGTCGCAGTCCGAAATGGAAATCCACAGTGTCAGCGCTAATATTGCCATACTAATCTTTATTGCATTGTGACAGATTTCCTGGATTTTGTGTCTCTTCATGTCCAGCTTTCATATATGGTGATCTCAGTTTCATGAGTTTGGAGGTGAACCCAAACGAGCAGCATGGGGATAGTGACACAGGACCGGTGCAGAAGATGGGGCGGTAAAAGAAATAAATGGAAAGGATGAGCAACCAACAGGCCATGTTTATGTTGCAGGCTGGGATTGTGAACTCTAGACATGTCAAAGTTCATGGCTTTCGAAACCTCCTTCTCTTACCCTCCTCTTTCCTCCCTCTTCCTCAAATTAATGACAAGCAGTAATGAAAAAAAACAACCCCACACCACCTACCAGTCGCCGTGGTGTAGTGGTTAGCACAACGGACTACCGACTGGAATGTTGTGGGTTCGAATATCCATCAGTGCCTTCGAAAAATTATGGGATTTTTCAGCTCTAACTGGCTCCTACCCAGAGTTGGGCGTGCTGTGGGCTCATCGGGAAGAGTGGGACCGCACAATTGAGTCTCATCCACTTCATGGATGCGTCATTGAAGGTTTCCTCAAATGTTCTGACCAGCACTGCAGGTGTCTGTATCTCTCGGGCCTGGTTGATGCCAGGATATATTATGATAGTAAGCCTAGAGTACAGCCCTGTCACGCAGTCTCAATCCTGAATGGAACTCCATAACATCATGATTATCACTCATCATCATCATCATCATCGCATTGTAAAAACTGTTCCAGCTTCTGTGGCATTAAGGTGGCATAGATTTTTTTTTTAAAAAGGTGAGCACAAAGATAATCTCCCTAAGTGCAATGATCCTGTAAAAAAAACAAACAAACAAACAAACACTTCGTGAAATACTGTTCTAAACATCCCAGTCTACACCTTTCTTTAAGTGACTGCATGAGAGGGGCAGATGGGTAAAGTTGTATTGTGCTCAAATCAAATCAGCTTAGTGAAAAGTGCATTTCAAGTGGGAATGGAAGCAACAATTTGAAATTTGCAGCAGAGATAACTGATTTCTTTCCTTTGGACGTCCTTCTATAAACAGATGTTTATTTAAAACATGAACAGGTTCCTGGCGCCATTTCTAAATGATAATGATATACGTATGATTGCAGTGTATATTAACGCAATGAAATGACTCAATGTAGCTTTCAAGTTTGATGCTTTTTATTCAAAGATGTGATCATTGAGGAACCACACTAGCATAACGAATTAACTGTGTGTTATGCATTGTATGATTTTTGTTTTGTTTTGTTTCCTTTTTGGTGATGTGGGTTTGTGGGCTGCAGTTTCCACAAACATTTGGATTATACGAGTGGACTTTTATATCAATGGCTGGGTTTTTATGATCAGCTGTGAAGGCAGTCTTACTTGTTTTCTTTAGTGTGCGCACTGTGTGTGTTCCTATTTCTGTAAGCCACCAAACACAGACATGGCATACAAGATCTTTAATGTGCATATGTGTGTTCTGCATGTTTATGCACACAAAGGGGGGGGGGGGGGGGGTTCAGGTATTTGCAGGTATGCACACACATTGTAACGATAATTTCACTTATATTGTGCAAACAGCCCATGTCAAGAGCTGCTCGTTGCTCTTTGTAAAAATAGACCAAACAGTGTGCATGCGCACGCACACACACACACACAACAGCCAACACACACACACACACACACACACACACACACCACACCCACACACACACACACACACACACACACACACACACACACACACACAACACACACCAAAATATTCACACACACACATACACATACGCACAAAGGATACTGAGCTAGGGTACACTCAGCCTGCTAAGCATGTGACCTGAGAAAAATTCTCCACACTCTGCCCGTCTATGGATGTAAGATGATAGGGCTGCTTTCTGCTATAAACAGACATTTACACGGGAAAGCTCAGTCATCAATAGCATTAGTAAATCATGATTGGGTTTATGATAAAAGCACCTGCTTTATTAAACAGATGATTGAGTTTATGATAAAAGCGGCTGCCTTATTCAACAGATAATTTGACAGTAGCAAAATGCATTAATCATTATGATGAAATGTCTGCCTTGCCTATATTTAATGTTGTTGTGGTTCGGTACAAAGGACAGTGGCTGCTTATTGTGAATATTAAATCAGTACTTTGAACACATGACCTCCGTGGGCAAGTGCTG
The DNA here is from genome assembly GCA_030674185.1 of Monoplex corrugatus. NCBI lineage: Eukaryota > Metazoa > Mollusca > Gastropoda > Littorinimorpha > Ranellidae > Monoplex > Monoplex corrugatus. The sequence goes on along the minus strand of JAPXFY010000026.1, from coordinate 37,685,600 downwards.
TGATCTTGCGGTACAAAGGATAGTTATGTTTGTGTGTGTACTTGTGTGTGTGTGTGTGTGTGTGTGTGGTGTGTGTGTGTGTGTGTGTGTGTGTGTGTGTGTGTGAATGTATTGTTTGTGTGTGTGTATGTGTGTGTTTGTGTATCTTTTACATATATGTTTTATTACTGTGACTGGTAGTGGTACAGTGACAGCAGTTACATTTAATTTCTTTTTTTAGAAACGGTAAAATATTTTGAATGAACTGAATTATTGCTTTCAATCATATTAAATAGAGACCTTGAAGAAAAGTTTGTCATAGGATTAATCTTGTGATCTTTCACATGACTGTTTTCTCCATAACTGAAGTTCAATAGGGGGTTCAGAGGTCATATACTAATGAGGGGTCATGATGTCATTGTGGCTGGGGTAGTCTTGACTGTATCTGTTCAACCAGTGGTTATCATCAGCACCTGAAAGAACCCAGAGAACGCTATTCCCTCACTGTTTGCCGTGTTTGTGAAATGACATAGCAGAATATTCTCTTGTAGACTCGTATCGATGTCTGTAAGTTAACTTTTTCAGGGGTCTTTTTGATTCATTAGTTTTCCTCTGTCAAAGGTGTGTGTGCGTGTGCGTGAGTGTGTGTGTGTGCGTGTGCGTGTGTGTGTGTGTGCATGCACGTGCGCGCGTATGTGTGTGAACAAAACTCAGAACATACTTACTTGCTAAAAGAACACAAGATGTGGCTATAACACAAATAAATTTGATTGTCATAAGATGACATACATGTCAATTTTAGAAGTAATTCATTTTAGTATTTTACGTATCATGTTATCATCGTCATCATCATCATCATCATCATCAATAAAAAATAAAATGTATGGGTGGTGTATGTGTGTGTGTGTGTGTTGTGTGTGTGCGTACTTTCTTGCTTGCGTGCTTGGGTGTATGTGTATTATGTATTCTCTTCCTTCCGTTATTTCCTTCCTCAAGGAAGTTCATCCCCTTCCCATCTCACTCTTTCTCTCCCTCTCCCTCTCTCACTCTCTCTTCTCTCTCCCCTCTCTCATCTCTCTCCCCTCTCTCTCTCTCTCTCTCTCTCTCTCTCTCTCTCTCTCTCTCTCTCTCTCTCTCCTCAATATTCTGTTTTATAAGCAGTGCTTGTTTTGTGTACTTCTCAGAACTGCAGGCATTAGAAAGGGGTTGTTATGCAGTGAAGGATATCTGTGTATGATAAGTGTGTGGTGTGTGTGTTTTACATTGTGTGCTACTGTCTGAAAGAGATGGTAGGAGATGAGGCTTTTCTAAGGGCTGGCCGGTTTGCTGCTGATAAAGCTGTGAAATCAAGATCTGATATCACGAGTTCAATCCCAGCCCGCAAACATTAAAAACGCCCTCTTCACTGTCCATCTTAATGTCTCCGTCATTCTGGTGGTGTCAGCTTAGTATTACATAGCTCCCTCTTCCCCCCCCCCCCCCCCACCTGTTTAGAGGTCTTACCAGCGCAGGCTGAGGGACCCTGCCAGGTAATTGCTGGCAGATGTAGGGTGGAGCACTCTTGAGCAAACTCCAAACTCTGAGAGGATGTAAAGCTACGACAGCAACAGTATCCAAACGAACAAACAAATAAACAAACAAAACCAGTCGCCATGGTGTAGTGGTTTAACACAATGGACTACCGACTGGAAGGTTGTGGGTTCAAATACCCATCGGTCCGTTCAAAAATATGTCATTGTGGGAATTTTCGGCTCTAACCGGCTCCTACCCAGAGTTGGACGTGCTATGGGCTCATTGGGAAGACGGACCACACAGACGAGTCTCATCCACTTCACAGATGCGTCATTGAGGGTGTTGCTCAAATGTTCTGACCAGCACCACGGGTGTCTGTAGCTCTCAGGCCAGGTTGACGCCAGGATATATTATGATTGTAAACGTAGAGTACAGCCCTGTCATGCAGTCTCAATCCTAGATGGAAGTCCATAGCATCATGATTATCATCGTCGACATCATCATCATTGCATTGTAAAAACAAAAACAAAAAACAAAAAAACAACTGTGCCAGCTTCTTCGTCCATTAAGGTGGTATAGAAAATGGGACGGAAAAAAAAACAAAAACAAAAAACAGAAAAAGAAAGAAAGAAACAAACAAACAAACCAGCAAACCAACCAACCAACAGCAAAGAGGGTGCAAATTGTTGGCCATCTGCTGTTTTGTCAAAGCGTACTTTAAAGACAAGAAAGAAACAAATACACAAAACTTGGAACAAACAAAACAGTAACAGAACTTCCTTGATCGTTCTTGAACTGGAGAAAGTGAACCTGGGATAGTTAGAGAGAGAGAGAGAGTTGAAAACAAGGATTTTTTTAATTTAGATCTATGTCTCTTATTGAAAGAGAGAGGATATTTTTTTATTTAGGTCCATTTCTTATTGAAAGATTAAGAGAGTGAGAGAGAGGAATACAAAGGATTTACTGATGTAGGTCTATCATTTATTGAAAGATGAAAGGGGGGGGGGGGTGGAGAGAGAGAGTACCAACGATTCTTATTCAATAAGTTAAAGGGTTACTGCAAACACACACACACACACACACACACACACACACACACACACACACACACACACACACACACACCATCTCTCACACTCTCTCCTACTCTCTCTCTCGCTTCCTCTCTCTCTCTCTCTCTCTCTCATTCACTCGCAGACACACTGGCATAGAGAGACAGAAAAACGAGAGCCGTGCACGCACGCACGCACCTACTCGCACGCTCGCACACACAAAATACACGTGCGCGCGCACGCACACGCAGAGTGGCCAGCCAGCATGTCGCAGCCTTCAGCCTTCAGTTCACAAGACGCAGAAAGTCAAACTTGAGGCAGGCAGAACATGCAGCCTGGCCCCAGTGCCGGAGAGATTCTAGATAGGCAAGCCATTCCACATATCACCTTACAGTTCCCACACTATGCCTGCCTTTATGTTTTCTTTGAGGGGTGGGGGGAGAGGAGGAGGGGGAGAGGTGGGGGGATGGGGCAAGGGAGGAAGGTTGGGGGTGTTTGTATCCAATCTTGTTTTCACAGCTTAATGAGAGCATGATGATGAAATGATAGGGCGGTGTCCATGTTCAACTTTTAAACCCCACCCACCCCACTCCTTCACGTTTATTTTCCTGGTTTTTTTTTAAAATGTGTGTGTGGGGGGGGGGCTTTGGTGAACAATATTATGAATTTTGGTTGTTTTTTGTGTTTTGTATTTAGTGTGCTCGGTTTTTTTTTTGTTTTTTTTTTTTTTTTGTTTTTTTTCATGACTCAACTAGAGCGTGATGAAAAAAAATATGGTGAAGCCATTTCAGTTTACCTACTTCTGATTTTTTTGGTCATACTTCATGTGTGTGTGTGTGTGTGTGTGTGTGTGTGTGTGTGGTGTGGTGTGTTTGTTGTGTTCATTTTGAGAAGTGGTGCCCTTGTATTTTTATTTCTCACCCTTTTTGTGAATTTTTTCCCCATCAGAGACGTGTTTTAAGTATTTGTTCATGAATGATGACATGTACGTGTCAGAGAGAACAGTTACAGTGCCAACAGATGCCGCAGCATTATAGTGAGGCCACACACAGAATGAAATCAAAAGAAAACAATCTCTTGTCCTCCACCCTTTTCTCCCAAAGCCCTCTGTGAATAGGTAGCTGATTGTTCATGGCTGGAAGAGAATAAAGCATTCCAGAGAAGAGGGAGACCTTTTGACCACACAGTCAACCACTTTTACCTGTCTGAAAGATAGTATACACCGGGAGCATGTCTATGTTCCCCCAGGTCTATGTTCCGCCAGGTCTATGTTCCTCCAGTCATACCATGTGTCATGTCATGTCATGCCATATGTCATATATGTCAGGTCATATGTCATGCCATATGTCATTTCACATGTCATGCCACACGTGTCTTGTCACGTGTCATGTCACTTGTTATGCCATATGTCATGGCATATGCCATGTCGTATGTCATGTCATATGTCATGTCATGGCAAGCAGTATGTCGTGTCATATGTCACGCTATATATCGTGCTATAAGTCGTGTCATGTGTCATGTCATATGTCACGTCATGTGTCACGTTCTATGTCATGTCATGTCATGTGTCATGTCATATAAATTTCTAGAAATTTCGAAGTTCTGTCCTGATGTTCCCCCAGGACAGAAATGTCATTTGCCATGTCATATGACATGACATGACACATGACATGACATGACATATGACATAACATGTTATACCTGGGGGAACATAGACCTGGGGGAACATAGACCTGGGGGAACATCGGGTGCCTCCCTATACACCTGACTTTGATCTCCAGATGTTGAAAAGTAAGTAAAGAAAGACAAATAACTCTTGACTTCCGCAACCCTGCCCATGATGAGCCATAGTTTGTTCTGGAAGGTAGGAATCTTGTGTTGTATTGGCCTTACCTACGTGTCTGTCAGCACGTTTATTTCCCTTCGCCTCCGTGTCCAAGACAGGAAGTCCCTATCAGCGTTTGTCAATACAGAAGGGGGTATTAATCGGGTTTATCGTCCCAAGCCCACTCAACGAACATGGGATAACTGAAGAGGGAACGAGAGAGAGAGAGAGTCATGTGAAGAGACAGAGAGACAAACAGAAAAGAGAAAGAGAGAGAGAGAGAAGCGAAGTTTTTTTTTACAGTATTTTTGTTGTCAGAAGATGATCATAGAATAAATTGAAACAAATTAATTGAGAAGGAGAGAGGGGGAGAGAGCAAGACTAAATTGTAGAGATACTGAGGGGGAGAGAGAGGAAGGGGGAGAGGGAAAGGGAGTGAGATCATTGATTGGTTTTATTGTTTTAAGTCAGCACCTACCTTCGATATTGCCGACAGGGATAACCGTCAGAGTGAACCCTCTTACCAACACCAGCAGAACAATAATTTTGTTCAGATGGGCAGTAAGGTGGTCAGTTCAAAGTAGCGCACCCCAGGTTCAAACCCACAACCATGATCATGTGAATCTGAACTCAGCCAACTGAGCTCTTGAGGCTCGCAGTGAAAGAGAAGGGGGATGGGGTGGGGAACAGAGAGACTGAGAGAAAGAGAAAGGAGGGGACGGAGAAACAGAAAGAACTTCTCAGAAGTGGGGACAGAGAAAGACAAGGGGCAGGGGAGACGGAGGGACAGAAAGACACAGAGAGGTTGGAAGAGAGGGGGTGAGTGACAGGAAGACTGAGAGGGACAGAAACTCAAACTTCGAAAGATTACATTACTCAAAGATAGTAGCATTAGGTCCTCTTAGATCTGTCGTACAGCTAGTGCTTGCAACTCTGCACATGTAATAAAAAATATTTTTAAAAAACAAAAAAAAAAACAGAGAGGACAAAGAGAGAGTTTGGAATTTGTTCAACTGGGATTCATCGCACTCTGACACGTACTTCCATACGCGCTCCACCTAAATCTGCCAGCCATTTTATCTAGCAGACTCCCTAAGCCTGCGCAAAACCCTGTGCGCTTGCAAGATCTTGAAACCGAGAAGGGGGGGGGGGGGTAGGGAAGAAGGGACTTATAAAATACTAGGCTGACACCACTAGAATGATGGAAATACTAAGAAGCCTTTTTAAAAAAAAAATGTGGGCTTGGATTGCACTCGACATACCAGATCTTCAGTCCAAGGTTTCATGAATGAACCAACCAGGAAGAGAAAGAGAGAGAGAGAGAGAGAGAGAGAGAGAGAGAGAGAGAGAGAGAGAGAGAGAGAGAGAGGAGAGAGAGAGAGACTGTCTGCCAGGACCAAGAAGAAAGGCCGACTGCAGACTGCAGAGTGTAGGGTTACAAGTTCAGGACAGATTCTAGATAGACGCAAAGGTTTCCATTTCACCTATCGGCTTACACTTCCCACACAATTCTCTCTTTGTGTGTGTGTGTGTGTGTGTGTGTGTGTGTGTTTGTGTGTGTGCGTGCGTGCGTGGAGTCGTTGTGTGTTGTCGTGCTGAGTGTGTGTTTGTGTTAGCGTGCGTGTGTGTTCTGTGTGTGTGTAAGCTGCGCGTGCGCGCGTGTGTGTGTCCGGTGCATGCATATGTGTGTGCGTGTGTGCACGTGTACGTGGGGTGCAGTGGTTGAATGGGTACAGGGCTTTGGAGGAAGGTGAGAGGGAAGGAGGGTTAGGAGTGTTGTCTCAAATCTTGTTTCTTCAAGGTTTGTTGAGTGCGTGAATGACAGGGAATAAGAAATGGCCTTGTTCCCTCTTTCGCTCTCTTGTATTACACCCTCTCTCCCTCTTATCCCATTCCCTCCTACCCCGTCCAAACTATGATATGCACACAAAGTGCCACCATTTTCATGTAAAGGGTTTGCAGCCAGACCACCACAAAGCATTCACACCACGACAAAGCATTCATACCACGACAGAGCAATCATACCATCACAGAGCTATCAGACCTCCACAAAGCATTCAGACCATCACAAAGCATTCATACCACGACAAAGCATTCAGACCATCACAAAGCTTTCAGACCACCACAAAGCATTCAGACAACCACAAAGCTTTCAGACCACCACAAAGCATTCAGACCATCACAAAGCTTTCAGACCACCACAAAGCATTTAGACCAGCACAAAGCAATCATATCACCACAAAGCATTCATACCACCACAAAACATTCATACCACCACAGAGCTTTCAGATCACCACAAAGCAATCAGACCACCACAAAGCATTCAGGCCACTACGAGTACGAAGCATTCATACCACCATAAAGCATTCATACCGCCATAAGCTTTCAGACTATCATAAAGCATTCACTCAGACCACTACAAAGCATTCAGACCATCACAAAGCATTCAGACCACCACAAAGCAATCATACCACCATAAAGCAATCGGACCACCACAAAGTCTGTGTGAAAGGGACGAGATAAACCTCTTGTCTGTTTTGGGTATAAATTTAAACTGGGATCACTCGGGGTTACCATACTGTCATTCTGACCTCTGTGCCACCACACTTCTGTTGACAGATTTTGCAGTTTGTTCCAGAGGGATTTATCACACTCATACAATTCCATATGCGCTCCACCCAAATCTATCAGCAAGTTATCTGACAAGACTCCCTGAGCCCGCGCACAAAGACGCCCATTCGCTGGCAAGGTCTTGAAGGAGGGAGGGAGCGGGAGGGACCTGTGAAATATAAACTGACACCACCAGAACCAAGAGTGAAGGTGACAATTTTCATTGCTGGTCCAAAGAAAGCAGGGGCTATAGAATGCGAACTCCATCGCACAATCAGCTTGATGAGTATGTAACAAAAATCCTATTAAGAATAATCATGACACGGAAAAGGAATAGAATCAAAAGAGAAATAGCAGAACAGTGTGGATTTGTGGAAGGGAAAGGAACTATTAATGCTACATACATCCTAAGAACTATCACAGAGAGGTCAGTCGAGTTGAATAACAATTTATATTTATGCTTTGTTGATCATGCCAAGGCTTTCAATCGGGTAAGACGTGAAGAATTGATCAACCAATTAGAAAGACTCAATTTTGATGGAAAGATCTTTGAATAATCAGAAATATGTATTGGGAACAAACAGCTGCAATGAGAATAGAAAACGACATAAGCTCCTTCCATAATATCAAAAGAGTCAGGCAAGGTTGTGTTCTGTCACTAGATCTGTTTTCACTTTACAGCAAAGACATCATGAGAAACCTAGAAGAATACCCTGGATTAAAGGTTGGAGGAAAAATGATAAACAACATTCGTTACGCAGATGACACCGTGCTGATTGCAGAAAATGAAAGACACCTACAAAACCTTGTACATATAATAGAAATAGAAAGTAAAAATAAATAGTTGGAGCTAAATAGCAAGGAGGCTGAAGTCATGGTAATCATTGTAAAAACATGAAATCCCCTCGTCCAAATAACAGCAAACGGCACAATCTTGAGACAGGTTGATAAGTTTAAATATCTCACCAGACGGCAGATGCACATCAGAAATAGCCAGCAAAATCGGCCAAGCCAAAACGGCATTCAAGAAGATGAAAGACATTCTTACCAACCAAATGCCTTTCAACGTGAGGAAGAGAGTTCTTGAATGTTATATGGAACCGGTAATGTTATACGGTTGTGAGGCGTGGACAGTCAACAAGCAAAGCCAGAACGAGATTGAGGCAGCTGAGATGTTTCTAAGAAGAATGTTGAGAGTTCCATGGACAGCAAAGAGAACAAACCAGACAGTCCTGATGGATGCAAACACAAGAAGATCATTAATGAAGAAGATTAGGAAAAGACCGGCAACATTTATAGGCCATTTTATGAGGAAAGGGGAATCAGAGCACTTGGTCACAACAGGAAAAGTGGAGGGAAAGAGAGCGCCAGGTAGACCCAAGGAGGAAATATTGGACGGACTTGCAGGGTGGCTTAGGACGGAGAGAGTGGAAGATGTGCTTGTGGCAGCAAGGGACAGATACATATGGAGGGCCATGATCGCTAACGCCATACGGCAGGGCACTTGATGATGACCACCAGAACAATGGAACCCTTTGACTCCCGCACACCGTCCACCGACATCCTACGTTGTCAGCCATGTTCGTGAAGCAAAAACTTAACCCTTTGATTCCCTCATCCTATCCAAAGCAGGAAGCTGGTGGATAGGATGAGGGAATCAAAGGGTTATTAAGTGTTTGCAGGCAGTGGATAGGGTGCGGGAGTCAAAGGGTTAAGATGGACAGCAAGCAAACAGACAATTTCTAATGTTGCAGGCTGGTGTTCAACTCGAGTTACCAGATCTCGAGTCCATAGCTCTTATCAACAGAACCAACTGGCCTTCGCAAAAACAAAAACAGAGAGAGAGGTTTTAGTATAGTCATAGTTATCCTGGTTAGACATGTAAAGATAATGAACACCTGTTATGCAGCCAGTCACCAGGGGTTACTCTGTGGGGATGCTGGGGGTTCTATCAGTGTAAATAGTATCCCCACCTTCTGGAAAATCTCTGCTAGAAATTGCCTTTTTTTCTGTCACTCTCTTTGTTTCTGCCTTATTCATTTGCTTTCTGTCATTTCTTCTTGTCATTTTCTGCCTTGCTGGTTCATTCACCTGTATGAGTTCGATAAAGTCTTACGTACTTTCTCTTAGGGTGGATTAATTGTATTAAGTGCATTTTGGCTCCAGGTAAATGAGATATGTGGAAACAATTTTTAGGTAACCTAGGCTTGTTTTAATATGTTTTAGTGTCTTTAGTTACGTTTAAATTTGTATTCAGTAATGTTTTTTAAATCCCCTGTGTGATAAATTGGACAGGGTGGTCCACACCAGAGGAATCTCCTTGGATTATGTGCACGAATGCATTGATATGTGTTCTTAAGTTTTCTTTTCTTTTTTTTTTTCAGTCGAAGTATTGTGTATGTTTTGAAGTGGTTATAGCTCTGATATGACTCTACGCGGTCGGCTGGGCTTTAAACAAACATAACAATAACAGTCACCAGGGGTGCTGTTATTCTCACTACGGACGAACAGTTGGAAGGTTGTGGGTTCAGATCGCATCAGTCTTCTCAGAGTCTTTGTGGGATTTTTTTCCCGACCCCAATCAGCTCCTACCCAGAGCCGAGTGTGCTATATCTCATAGGGAAGACTTGGGACTATACAATCGAGCCTCATTCCACTTCACAGATGCATCTTTAACGGTGTTGCGCATTATGCTGACCAGTACTACTGTGTCTGTTTCTCTCGGGCCTGGTTGATACCAGGATATATTATGATAGTAAGTGTAGAGTACAGCTCTGGCAAACAGTCCCAATCCAAAACGGCACTCCACAGCACCACAGTTATCATCCCCGTTGTCCTGTATTATCATAGCATTATGAAGAGTTGTTCCAGACTGTGTTGCCGCTGTAGTATTACAGAAATGGGACGCACACACACACACACACACACACACACACACACACACACACACACACTCACTCACTCGCACTCACACACATACACACACCACACACACACACAACACACACACACACACACACACACACACACACCACACACACATACACACACACACGCGCGCGCGCGCGCGCCACACACACACGCGCGCGCGCGCCACACACACACACCACACCACCACACACCACCACACACACACACACACACACCACACACACACACACACACACACACACACAGAGGAGGATGGCACCGTACTATGATGACCTATTCTCCCTTGGGAGCGCAGTCCCCGTTTCACACGGAAATTTTCCATTGTGATATTAAAAAAAAAAAAAAAAAAAAAAAAGTAAGCCATTCCATTCCATTCCATTCCGCTATAAGCTATACCTTACGCCAAAGGTCAGCTTCTCTCTGCAGTCCACCGACATTACAAGGCAACACCGAATAACAGTGAGAAAAACTGGAAAAAGAGGACACGATGTCTGCCAGGTATAGTACTAAAGGATGTGCTACACGGCATGACATGTTCCAGATATTTTGCTAAAGGATGTGCCACATGACATGCTGTGTGCCAGATGTCTTGCTAAAGGCTGTGCCACATGGCATGTCATGCTGTGTGCCGGACATCTTGCTGAAGGCTATGTCACATGACGTAATTCAGTGACACTGCTGTATACAGTCATTTCTTTTTGAATTCCACAACAACCAGTCAGAATACAACTTTTGGATGGGATTAGATTGGATTTTGTTTTTCTTAAACGAATTTTTTCACATGAAATGTGTGTGCAGCTCTTCTCAGGGAAAGCATGTCAGCATAGTACAGCGCTACCCTTTTGTTTTTGTTGTTGTTGTTTTTCTTGTATGCTTGTATTTCTGTTTACCTGTGATAGTGAAATTTTCTGCAGAATGTTGCCAGGGACAACTCTTTAAGTTGCCGTGGAGTCTTTCACATGCCCTAACTGCATGCTGGGCATGGGACCTCGATTTATCATGTCAGCCTAAAGACTAGCATGCATACCACCTCTCAAAAGTCTAGTGGAAGGTGGAGAAAAATCCCTGACCCAACTGGGAATCGAACCCGTATTTCTCACGTATTAGATGATGTTTTTCTCCACTGGGCCACAGGCTCCTCACGCTGTTCCTGTCCTGTGCAAAAACCTACGGTATGTTAACAAGAAACACCACGAGGGTGCGGAAGGGACCCGGAGCACCAGTACCCCGCCACTTCTGGACAATCACCCTCCAAGCTCCCAACGCCACTCGATAGCCATTTCAAGCAAAGGGGGGATTGTCCATGCGTTGCATGACCCATTCGGACCCAGCGATCAGTAACCTTGTTTACAAACTGAATGGCAAGGAGGGGAGATGACAAACCCCGGACACAGCCACACAACGCGCACCAAGCAGGTCAAGCCCAGCCTCTGGATCAAGAGACAGTGGAAGACCCCTCTCTCGCCCCACTCTTTGTTTTCATCTCTCTCTCGGACAGCCCGCCCTGCTACCAGCTCGTATAGCTGCTAGCTCCTCTCCCATCCCTCCAATATAGTCTTGACAGTTAGCAGTCGGAAGCTCCCAACGTTGCCGTATTCAACGACAGGGTTTGTTTGAACGGCCGCGAAAGTGGCCAGGCATGATGCTTCAGCCCACTCTGCCGTCCAGCTAGGTCTGACAAGCCCCGAACGGGATCCCAAGTTTGCCGTCTTTGCGGAGCAGCCAGCAGGATTTTCCCTGCAGTCATCGGGCCTGATTTCTGAAGTCAGTGGCCAAGCCACAAGTATGCTTTTTATGGCTGACAATGGAGTGCTGTGGAAGTTACGCAGCCTTCCCTTTGAGCTAGTTTTGCCCACAACTGTTGTGTACTCTACAGAATTGTCAGGTATGCTGCACTGTCACACTTGTGTCAACGGGATAGGAATATTATCATTGGACTGCTGAGTTATATCATTAGACTGCTGAGAAACTTATCAGGGTTGTAGCCATCTCAAACGTAACACTGGCTTCTAAACACGTTGACCCTGGAAGAAAGGAAACCTGAAAAAGAAAATTAAGTACACATAATGTTATTAATGCCTTCGAAATCTAGGAAAGTACACACATACTACTGCATTCATTCAATTAATATAAGCATATGTCCCATGGTGTGGGCCGTAAGTATACAAAAATATATCGTAAAAACTTGTCCGTAGTGCCTTAAATTGCCGCCAAGCAGTTTACATTTCCTTAAGAGCTAATACAGCAGTTAATGTATGTACCCAAATGAACCATCCCAATGAACAGAAATTGTGTACGGCTTTGTGGAAAACGTAAAGGTGAATGAACCAGGATAGCAGAAAATGAAAACGGGAGAGATGACAAAAAAGCAAAGGAGCAAGGCAGAAAACTGAGGGACAAAGAAAAAAGAGGACATTTCTAGCAAAACATTTCCAGAAGATGGGGGATACCGTTTATACTGAAAGAGCCCCCAGCATCCCCAAGGGAGGAAGGAGGGAGTGGGGTGGGGGGCTGGTTAGGCGTTCGAGAATTTGAACTTCATTCAAGAGTCGTTCATTGTTCTGAGACAGTTCCATTTGCGCTCTGCCCAAACCCGCTAGCAGATGTCTACTGGACTCCTTGAGCCTGTGAACTCTATGCGCTGCCAAGGATATGAGTGAGGAGGAGGAAATTTATGAAATATAAAAGACACAGAATGACTGGAGAGGACTGGCGCGATCTGGCCGAACCAGGACGTATGACTGAATCATATTGTGTTGTACATCAATGTCTGTATGTTTTTGGGAGTGTGGCATCTTTATGCTCTTTTCTATGCAACAGGCGGGCGTGGCTACTGTTACAAGACATGAAATACTTGATGGGAAGGACCTTTGTGTTGTGTGTGTGTGTGTGTGTGTGTGTGTGTTGTGTGTGTGTGTGGTATCTGTGCGTGCGTGTGTGTGTGGCATCACTGCCTCTAACTTTGGGGCAAGGCTGTTGATGATATTTAATAGTACGTCCAGGGACCTTATCTCTGTGTGTTCACATGTTTGGGTGTGTTCGTTCATTATTTCTTTTAATGTCTTGTCACTTATGTGCTTTTAGACAAGTGTGTGTGTGTGTGTGTGCTCGCGCCGCGCGCGTGTCTTTGCGCGTGTGTTCTCTCTCTCCTCTCCCTCTCTTCTCTCTCTCTCTCACTCTGTGTGTGTGTCCATGCATGTGTGTGCGTGTATAGTGCATGTATGTGTTGTGTTGTGTGCGTGTGCAATACATGCATATATGCGTGCGTGTTTGTGGTGTATATGTGCATGTGTGTGTGCGCATGTGCGCGCGCGCGTGTGTGTGTGTGTGTGTTGTGCGCACGCGGCGTCTGCTTGCCATGTTGACGGAGAGAAGACCTGATCCCTCCCGTTGACAAAACACAGCGACACTTTGACATTTGTTCCAGGGCAGAACTTCAGCCGGGGTTCAGAACTCTAGGGGTTCATTTCACCCACATCACACCCTTGTCATTCACACACAGTGCGCACACACACAGTCGGCCGCCCTAGTGCATGCGCCACGAACAAACACGCAAACACGCGTGCGCATACACACTGTGTGGACACATGCAGACCCGGTTGCCTTTTACTCGTGCATACGTGCAAGCCTATACTTAGCCATATACCCGTTGAGATTTTTGTTCCTTCATTTGTTGTTTTTAACGTCAGTTTGAAATGTAATGCTTTTTGACATACGTCGATACGTCGAAATGTGTACATGTGCATATTTTGAAACATGCAGGCGTACGCGGGCGCTAGTCTCACACACACACACACATCACACACACACACACCACACACACACACACACGCTCGGATGCACGCATGTACACACACACACACACACACACACACACACACACACACACACACACACACACACACACACACACACACACAAGCACACACACACACACACACACACGCACGCAACCCCACACACACACACACACACACACACACACACACACACACACACACACACACACACACACACACACACACGTACATATAGACACGCACACGTACATATAGACACACACACACATTTGCACACGCGAACACATAGACACATACTTTTCTGTTTCCGCTCTCGTTTATGATCCTCTGTATGTGTGTGTGAGTGGTGGTGGTGGTGGTGGTTATGATTGCGCGTGTGTGCATGCGTGCGTGCGTACGTGCGTATGTGTGGTTCATGATTTCTCTCTTGTGCTGTGTGTGTGTGTGTGTGTGTGTTGCGCTTGCTTGCTTGCTTGTGTGTGGTGTACATGCGTGCGTGCGTCTGTTCGAGCGTATGAATGAGTCATTTCTCTCTCTCTCTCTCTCACTCTCTCTCTCACTCTCTCTCCCCACCCCCTTCTCTGTGTGTGTGTGTGTGTGTGTGTGTGTGTGGTTTATGGTTGAGTGTGTGTGCATGCGTACGTGTGTGCGTCCGAGCGTATGTGTGGTTCATGATTTCTCTCTCTCTCTCTCTCTCTCTCTCTCTCTCTCTCTCTCTCTCTCTCTCTCTCTCTCTCTGTCTGTATGTGGGCGCGCCTAGCATTTACTGCACAGATTGAGGAGTATATCGGGTAGTTTGTGACCTGTAAGTTGCTAAAACCAACGACTGCATATAAAAGTTATATAAAAGTACAACCGTCCACACGTGCGTGTGAGAATTTCATGGGTTGTCGAGTTTGTTTTTAGCATCACACAGTCCGGGGGGGGGGGGGGGGGGGCAGAGGAGTTGAAGGAGGGGAAAGAGAGAAAGAGGAGCAGTGTCTGAAGTTTGAAAGGAGAAACAAGGCTTTCTGTGGCGTCTCCTGTGTTTACGGTTCCATCAGTTTGTATATGGGAACCTCTGGCAGTGGTTCTCGTGGGAGACTGCAGAGGAGCGCGCTCTTTCTCTCACGTCGCCACTCTTGACAATATAATTAAAGTTCAACACATGTAATAAATGTTTTGGAGGGAAAATCTGTCCTTGTGAAAGCTGAACCCTCCACCCCCCCTTCTTGCAGAAAGCGGTGAAGAAAGTCAGGGTGGGATGGTGTGTTTGGGGGGGGGGGGTTTGGGGGGGGGGTAGGAATGGCGCTGGGAAGAATGGAATGCATGAGCTAAAAGTAAGGTGCAGCAGGAATGCGGGAGAAACAAAAAATAAGAGTTAAACCTCGACTGGTTGTTAATGAACTGACCATTCAGCAAAGTGTTTCTATACCGACAGACGCTGGCCTGCTTGGCGTAAAGTTAAAGATACTGCTGGGGTTTGAACCTTCGAGCTTTTTCAGTACCAGTGGTTTGCACAAACTTGGCCCGAAAACAAAACCATGTGTACCCGACATCCAGTTCACCCAGTTATGACAGAGCACCTGACCCTGTTCAGGATCGGGAAGGTAAAGCAGCGAAGGAGAAGAGATGGCCCTCACCCTCATGATACTGGCCCGAAGACAAACCCCAGGATTATGGGACAGGCTTTTTTTTTTTTTTTTTTTTTTTTTATCAGCCCTTACTCTAGTGGCATGAACTCGCTGACACAAATGCTAATAAACTGACTGACTAAAGCAACCTCCAATCTTTGTGTGTCCCCCCGTGGGGATGCCGGGGTCTCTTCCAATATAAATAGATCTAGTATCCCCATCTTCTGGAAATTTTTGCTAGATCTAGAAATTACCTCTTTTTCTGCCTCTGTTTCTACTTCATTCCTTTGCCTTCTGTCATCTCTTCCTGTCGTTTTCTGCCTTGCTGGTTCATTCATCTGTATGTGTTCTATAAAGCCTTACATACTTTCTCTTAGGACTGATAATTAGGTATGTGTATTGCTGCATGTTTCGCTCTAAGGAAATGTCCTGTGCAGGAGCAATTTTAGGTAATGTAGGCCACTTTTATATGTGCTTTAGTGTTCTTAGTTATGTTCACATTTGTCTTCAGCTTTTTTTTTTTTTTTTTCAATCATTTGGTGATAAGTTGAACGAAATGGTCAACGTCAGGGGCGTATCCTTGTATTATGTGCGTGAATACATTGATATTATGTACTTAATTTTCTTTCGAGCTTTTTTTGCCAGCCAGATGTGTACGTTTTGAAATGGTTATAACCATGATAGGGCTTTGTGCAGTCGGCTGGGCTTTAATTAAACAGTAAGAATAAGTCTGTGCATGTTGTTTTTATCATACTGATTGCTGACCAAACCTATATAACCATTAACTCAGACAGCCAAAGTTGTTTTCAGAACACATTTACCGGTTTTCAGGTAAACTGCCTGAATAACCTACCACTTTGTTAACAAATTTACCCGTAAATTTATTGAATAACCTACCAGCATATGAACAAATTTACTACCAACTGACTTGTTTAACTTTCTCACTCGCAGACTGACCAACTTGTCAACCATCCGTTGGCATGCAGACTGATAAACCAACCAACAGCAGTCGTGTGTTGTTGATTCTTAATGTCAAATTGAAGTGAGTGATAGCACTGTAAATATTGACTGGGACAGAACTGTAGATATTGACTGGGACACAGATAAGATTGTGGATGGGACTGACAAACGCCGCATGTGAAGTGGCGCTCGTGCACACACACACGCACGCACATACACACATGCACATAGGCACACATTTAAGAGGTGGCGCGCGCGCGTACACACACACATACACACACACACACACACACACACACACACACACACACACACACACACACACACACACACACACACACACACACTGAGAGGGTGGGGGGATGGTGGTGCAGCTTTTTACAGTCTCGTTGCTTTGGGAAACCAGAACTCGGGGCGGCGGCAAGAAACGAAGCACAATGTCGCATACAATCTGATAACACCTCCACCCCCCACCCTCAGCTCGCTCTCCTCTACCCTGCCTCTCCCCATTCTCCACGCTCATGTTTCGTTTTCTCCCCCATCACTATCACTTCCATCCATCCATCCCTCCCCCCTCTCTCTCTGTCTCACACACACAACTAGAGTCTATCACATACACGCACGCACACACACACACGCACGCACAACCTCTCTGTCTCTCACACACACACACGCACAACCTCTCTCTGTCACACACACACACACACGCACACACACACACACACACACACACACACAACACACGCACACACACACACGCACGCACACACCTCTCTCTCACACACTATACACACACTCACTCTGTCTGTCTCTGTCTCTCTCTCTCTTATACACACACAACACACACACACACAGTGTGTATATATATATATGTGTGTGTGTGTGTGTGTGTGTGTGTGTATGTACACCTCTCTCCCGCCTTCCCTCCCTCTTACTCTCTCTCAGATGGCCCTTTCATCATTAAATTAATAAAATTACACTTCCCCACACCCTAGTTTGTTTTAATGCTCGGGTCTCTCTCTCTCTCTCTCTCTCTCTCTCTCTCTCTCTCTCTCTCTCTCTCTCTCTCTCTCTCTCTCTCTCTGTCTCTCTCTCTCTCTTGTCTCTCTCTCTGTCTATCTCTGAGTATGTATCATTCTTTTAATTTTTCTTGTATTTTGTTTATCTGTGAGAAGAAGACCTACTGCATTTGAGAAACTGATAACAAAAGAAATGAATCGTCCGAAGGTGAATGCGGTGTATGTCTTGATCATAATTATCATTGTATTTCTCTCTTTTGGTTGATGAATTTCGGGGTGTTTTTTTCTTTTCTTTTCTCGTTTGTTTACATAATGCGTGGAGTACCAAGGACTAGCGGGGACCTAATCATGCTACTACGACTATGTTTCAGAAGGAAAATGTTAAGTTTCTTTGTCACATAGACAAGTGGTGTGTGTGTGTGTGTGTGTGTGTGTGTGTGTGTGTGTGTGTGTGTGTGTGTGAGCGCACACACTCTCTCTCTCTGTCATATCTTTCTGTCTTCCCCCCCCACACACACACACACACAATCCAAATTATTCACTTCCTCCCCAACCTGCCCCAGTGTCAGCGAGTATATGGCACTTCATGGGTGAAACGAATTGTACTCACAGACTTATCCTGTTGAAGTGGATCGACGATGAGAGGCACTGTGTATCTGAAAAGCAAAACCAGAAGATCTGACCCAAAGACTTTACTCAGAAAGTTACGGAGGGAAATCTTTCGTTCTGTGTGTGTGTGTGTGTGTGTGGGGTGTGTGTGTGTGTGTGTGTGTGTGTGTGTGTGTGTGTGTGTGTGTGTGTGTGTGTGTTTGCGCGCGTGTGAGAGAGAGAGAGAGAGAGAGTTTTCCGTTTTCATGTTCCATGTTCTACACACACACACACTCACACACACAAACACACACGCGCACGCGTGCGCGCACACACACACACACCCACACACACACACACACCACACACACACACACAACACACACACACACACACACACACACACACACACACACCACACACACACATCTCAAGTTCACGGACATCTGGCATTAAGTGCACTGCAAGGCATAGTAGATACAAAGATGAAGACCACAGGAGTGTGAAGTTTTTCATTCTTCTACGAATCAGTAACAGGAGAGAATGGCATACACCTGTCACCTTGTATTTATGTGTAGTGTGTGTGTTGGGGGGGGGGGGGAGCTGAAGTTTGGGATGTGTCTTTCGTTCTTCATTTAAGTTTTTGTTACGCCAGCACCTACTTCAGGTGATATAGACAACGGGGATAACCATCCCTCAGGGAAATGGGGGAAGAGATAGGCTAGGTAGAACCTCAAGACCTGGCCAGCGCATGGGTTTATATGCAGAGACTTGTGCCATGATCACCGTACACATGGCACCTGTGACGTTAGTGCATATGGAATTCGTTCTGAGCGTGGAGACATTGTCTTGTGAAACTGAAACTGAATACAGGTGTTCAGATGTTGTGTGCCCCCATGTTTATCAAATGTCCCTGTCTGCATCACTGTATCAGTGTGAGCCCATGTCTTTATGTCCTAATTTCATTTTTATCTAGATTCATACGAGCCTGGTGCAAGCGGTCCTTCTTAAAAAAAGCATGCTTGTTGTACTTTACAATACCACATTGCTATTAAACTTGAAAGAAAAAGTATCAGCAAGAAATGAAAAGAGGTACTGGGAAAGCCACAAGTCGGAGAGATTGAAGGAGATCAAATGGATACAAACGAATGTAATTCCTTCACCATACTTATATACTGCATACACATGTGTGAGTGTACACACACACACACACACACACACACACACACACACACACACACACACACCACACACACACACACACACACTCGCACGCGTGTACGCACACACACACTCTACACACATACCAAGAGGATGTAGAGCTAGCGTGCACTCAGCCTTTTAGGTATGTTACCCTTGTGACCTCCATTTGTAAATACTTTTATAGATGACATAAGTTACAAAAAAATACACGTGCATGCACACACCTCTCTCTCTCTCTTACTCACGCATGCATGCGCATGCGCGCATACACACATACACTCTACACACATACCAAAAGGATGAAGAGCTTGCGTGCCCTCAGCCTGTGAGGCATGCACATGCTTTCTGTCTATCTGTCTTCTACCCACCACATACACACACACACACACACACACACACACACCACACACACACACACACACACACACACACACACACACACACGCGCGCGCGCGCACACTCAACGTTGATACGATTCAGCCCAAGTAAGCCCCTCTCATTAAAGATAAAATTGTGACCTTACTCACACGTCTTTATAATGTAGCCTCAACATAATGTGGGGCTCGAACCCACAACCCTGGGATTCAGAGACCCATGCTCTACCGACTGAGCAAACCGAAACATTTAGCCTACACAATGTTTGTTTGTTTTTCCTCTGACCTCCTCACCGCGTCCACCAGCTGCAAAAACTTAACCCTTCCTCTCCCTCACCATATCCACCAGCCTCTTGTGGCGGGATGGGGTGAGGGAGTGAAAGGGTTTAATTTTTTTTGTTTTGTTTTTTGTTTTTGCTTTGATATCGTGGGTGATTCGCCAGGAATCTTGCGGACATGGCTGGGGGAAAGTCGAAGGGTTAAAACAAAACTGCCCAAACTGTCGAGAAAGTATATTTCAACTTGAAGCTAGTTACCCAGTCGCGAAAGTAAAGGTTGACGAATAAACATTTGAACTTGAAATACCTATGCCAAGGGACAGACAGAGACCGAGAGAGACGTACAGAGGGCTCAGAGTGTGGAGGGCAGAGAGAGAGAGAGAGAGTTCGTCAAGTCACCGAGTCCCACGCTTTGTGTTATGTGGCCCATTTGCTGCTTTGCTGCACGCTTTACGATTCCGTCACATGGTCGCGACCCCTTCCCCTCCACCTCCCTCCATCCCAGACCCCTCCCTCTTCCCCCCCTCCTCCCCAACACTCTATCCCATACGTACCTACCCTTTCCCTTCAAATGTTTTCAGAACGACCCGGTGTCATGTGGAGCAGAGAGTAGACTTGTGCGAGTTGTTCCCACCAAGAGTGAGAGAGCGAGCAAGAGATGTGTGGTGTGGTGTGGTGTGGCCTGGTTTGAGTCTGTCGTGTGGAATAAACATCCACAAAGATCGGGGGCTTGATTGTACGTAGTAGGGGACCTCCTTCCCTCTCTCGTGTCTTAGCTCCTCTCTCTCTCTGTCGACTTTCAACTCCGCCGGCCACGTTTGTAAACGTATACCACTTGTGAGCAGAGTGACACAGTTAGAAGCAGAGCCGTATTTGTATACTACATATTTAGAGAGTGAGAGTGGGACGACTTTGTGATATGAAGCAGAAACTCGCGACACTGAAGTGATTGGAGAGGAGTGTTCAGAGAAGTTTCTGGGCAAGGTGATAGATAGCAGTGTGTATGTATGTAAACCCCCAGAAAGCGGAGCTCTGGCAGAGCGTCTGAAAATATAGCACAGAGGGGAGAGATCGAGTTGAGGGATAGCGTGGGAAAGTTCCTCACTCCCCTACTCAGCCCCAGCTGCCAGAGTGTCGCATAGTGTGCTGCTGGTGATGATGATGATGTGCGCGCCGTTTTACTTTTCAAGCTGTATCACTTGATGTGTGCGTGCAGACGGGGCCAGTCAACTTCCACGTCTTGGGTCGTGTGGGATGCAGACGTGTGTGTTTCTTTGAACATTTTCTCTGTGTGTTTGTGTGTGGTTTTGTTTTTTCCTTTTGCTGCCACAGTTCAGACTTGGTGTGACAGAAGTCTGTGTCTTTGGTTTGTGCAGAGAAGAATCAGACAATTTGTGATGCATTACTGGTGGATAATCAGACTCCGGTTCTGATTTTAGGAAATTTATTTTTCTTCGCTTTTCTCGGTGTTAGTTGTGGTGTAGTTCCATCCATTTGTCTGTGAAGAAACAGGCATCTATGCAGAATCAGTTTGATTTCTTTTCTCATTGTGGATAACCAGACCCAGTTTCTGATGTCAGGATTTTTTTCCAGTGGGGTTTGGGTTTACCTATCCCATTGCCTGTCCGTCCCCTCAAATCCAGACTTTAAAAAAAAATCTTTATGGTGTTGATTTTCCTTTCTGCAGTAATACTAAAAAAACAACAACTAATTTTTCAAAATAGAAAGGTCTCAAAAACTTTCTGCGCAGTTAAGATGTTGGGGTGTGTTTTACCTCCAATTGGGCGTCCTTTACTTACATGTAGGCCTATGACATCTTTTTCAGCAGCTGATACGAACTTTTGTTGCTTGGTAGTCTGCTTAGGTGACTTCAGGATTTGTCTCCTGTAGGCAAAGAAAGAACTGTGGTGTGAGAAAGACTTCAAATGATATCGGTCTTTATAAAATATGTAGGCCTTAATATTCAGGCAATTTGGCAAAAATGAAAAAAAAATCGGCCCCCCCCTTTTTTTTTTTTTATATAGGCTATATATGTAAATGACATACACCAGTAACCGCCAAAGTATGTAACAAATAATGAAGAATGTTTATAAAGGAGTGAGCACAGTGTCCCACTGAACACTATTTAAAAAAGAACGGCCCCAATGTCCCACGGACAAACTTTGCATTAAATTTTGGGAAGCTTTCAAAGTTTGATAATCCAGAGCATGGTATTTGGTCTCTCGCTTTCAGTGCAGTTGGCAGCCCACACATTCATGGGATCTACTTATGAATCAGGGCGCTTGCTTTCACTTCACACAGTGAATTGTATAGGGGCTCAACATTTTTCAAAGGAGGCTTTTTGCTTCTGTAGCTCCCGAATATGTGGGTTTAACTCAGGGAGGATATGCTGTGTGCGTCCAGCCCTACTTTCCTTGCGCAAGTCTTTCGTGGGTTTTCATGTAAAACAAGTTGGGAACGTCGAATAACTACAGGTTATGATCTAAAGCCAGACTTCTACCATTGAAATGAAATTCTTTTAAAATGAAGAAAAACCCAAAAAGGAAAAAAGGAAAAAAAAAGCAAACAAAAAGGGTATTTAAAAAAAATGCAAACAAAACAATTTAGCGGAACAAAGAAGAAAATAAATTGTTAGCATGGCTCAAAGATCCAGTAGGCCTAAACTTAATCATTTTTTTAAGTGTCAGTCGTTAAACTCCATTTTATTTATGGAGGGAGGGAGAGCTGGATTTTTGTTTGTTTAAAATGTTTCAGCCAGTAAGTTAAAAAAAAAAAAAGAAGTAATTGTTGATTGTAAAGTGTTTCATGAATGAAAAAGTGTGTACAGTGGAATATAAAATGTCTGCTGTAACTATGATACCCCTGTAGACCAGAAAATACATCAGTGTCATCATGGGCTTTTAGTGCATACCTACATACTATCCCATGCGTCAGCACGTTATTTGATCTTAGTTACTTCTCAGGGAGCTGGGAGGGCTGGGGGGAGGAAACAAGTATGACCAACTAAATGCTAGACCTTGAAAAAGAAGAAGTACAAGAAAGAGGTCCAGAAGTGAAGAAGGAAGGAAGGTCCCAGTTTCAAGTTTCACTAGGGGGGTGGGGGAGGGGAGAATAAGGAAAAGAATCTTGTGGACCGTGATCAGAGTAATTAGATGGGGAGTGTGTATTACCACACAGGCCTATCATCTATCAGCAGGCAGGATATTTGAAGCTATTCCCTTAACCCTTTCACTCCCTTACCCAAACCTCAAATTTCCTGCAGGAGAGTGGTGGACAGGATGAGAGAGTGAAAGGGTTAGCATCATATGTTCCGTCAGAGTTTAGGATGGCATTGCTTAACAGGTTGTGATTTTATCTTTTGAGAAGAGGTGTCCATTTCGCAGTCATTAGTATATTGTTTCTTAGTATCATATCATTCCGTGTATTTTTCTCATCTTTGTGGTGTCCACAATCTCAAGTATATGACCAATCTCGTATTACTATTAGTATTAGGATAATTGGCTTAGAACTTTTCTTCTCCTTGTTCAGACCCCAATAGACTGATTTACCGGGTTTTTTTTTTTTTCAGTGTTGGGAGTTTAAGTGAACCAGTGTGTCATCATCATCATATTCCTTGGTAACAATAAAATCAAACAGCAAATTGCTCAAGCATATTTACAACACAGACTATGGCATTTCTGATCTTGAGTGTGCATATTCACCACAGACTAAGGCATACTCAGTCTCGAATAACTTCTTAACCAATCTCTTTAATTATTTCGCTATTATAGGGATATACTGATTCGACATGCGTATTACCATCTTCACTTTTTAACAGTCGTACTAGATCTAGTAGTAGGCCTACATTTCGTCAGTATTAGAATCTGCTGGATAGGAATTGAAAGTGAAACCGGCTGCTGTCACTATTCTTTTTGTGTCAGATTCGTTTAGCGTCTATAATTCATGAGTGTATGGTATTCACAGTCACAAGTATTTAATCGAACTCTTACTAGACTAATTGAGATCGTTTGTTCACCATGTGCAGAACATTTTTTTTTAATGAACACCAATATATTTCTTCATTGTTTTGAGTATTCAGGAGTTCAAGTAAATACAGCAGCAAGTCCACATGTTTGCGGTGCACTGAAGTGTAGCAGCAGTTCATATGTCGCAGTTAAGCGTATTATCATATTTCTTAGTATTCAAAGATGTCTACAGTGCAGTGAAGGGTAAGATTTCATACAACACAATTACGCTTAAGATCGCGTTTAGTTTCCTAGTATTTATGTAGGATTGAAGAGAACCGGTTTGTTTGCGGGCAAAGATACAGGTTCGTAAATGAAAACGAAAACATTCCTGCACATGCAGCAGCGACCTTGGGGATTTTAAATTTATTACACGAGTGACAGACGGTTGCAGTTATCACAAGCGTGTGACCTGGCCGACATTTGGTAACCACCTGTCGTCTGCTTTTTACATTACTTATAACCCCACAACTCCCTTTTCCATGTCTCTCTTCCCAAGAGAGAACGCCACTACCGTCGCCATACCCCAGCCCCTACCCCCTGCCTAGCCTAACTCATGCCCCATCCACCCCCTTTTACTTTTCCTAGACGCAAAATACCGTCTTTGACTTTCAGAGGGACGGCGAATGACAATAGGAAACATGTGGAGGGGGAACAGTCTGAACAGTCCCCCGTCTCTAAGAGAAAAACGTCTCTCTCTTGAACAAGGCGGTAGAAAATTCACGGGACAGATATGCGGGTAAGGTTGAAAGAAACCCGAGGTCTAGACTCTAATCTCGATTCCAGGAACGATTTATTTAATGGATTTCAGCATGGTAATTGTATAAAAACTGCCCGTGGTGAAATGAGCTGCTAGACAATTCAGCGTGCAAGAGACCCGTGGTGAAATGAGCTGCTAGACAATTTAGCGTGCAAGAGAACGAGATCTAATAAATTGAACAAGATTAGCCCTTAAGAATGAAAACTGGTGCCTTTTTCAAGTTTTTGTCTAGGCCTCATTTATGTGGACTTGAAGTGGAAAGGAATCAAATTAATTTTCAATTCTGTGTAACGAGTGTGAGTCCGATGCTCTTTCTTACATAATGGAGTCCACCAGATTCAACAAATCATTTGAAATTATTTAATAAGAACAAAAAAGAACAACAATACAGTTTTATATGAGAACAATGTTTAAATTATAACTACAACATCAGGACTGTCAGAGTCAGGTACGGTCAGTACTGTAGTTCAGCTAAGGTAACCCTGGATAAGACAGTAAAAACAACAATTAAGGATTTCATATACAACATTTTAGTATTATTCTAAAATGAACAAAATACATCTTTTGTCTTAAATAAGGAGCTGTGTGACTTTGGTTAGCCATAAAGTACTAACCTCATTACTGGTAATCTTATCTAATTTACCATTAAGAAAGGTATACAAGACTTCGTTTTGTTCCTTTATGCTTTAATGATTGATCTGGGCTTACCAAATGGAGGAAACCCACTAAATTACGCTACATATCATTTGAAGTTCTTCACAAACTTAACATGTCCTACCAGACGCCGCATGTTTAGGCCAAAATCTCTGTTATCTCCTAACAACTTGTTCGAGCTATATGTCTACCAATTAAAAGCCCACCAATCCTTCAGGTGTTATCCAAATTAAACAATTCCACCAGTCCTTATAGTACATACAATAAACAGCAAATATTGCCTATTGTAGAATTAGTTGCACATCTTAAATTCATGTAAATAATAGAACAAGGTAACTTGACACATAATTTACTATAATGAATTAGTCAATAAAGTTATGCAGTCCACCAAAACAATACTATTTATATTATAACTGGTATAACTGAGTATACCGCACAACCAACTAGGATAATAAAATAAACTGGTTTAAACGACAATTACAAAATCAAACATTAGGTCCAGTATCAACACTTATCATTTACTTAAATTTCACAACCCATCAACACATTTGTTATCCTTTATGAGACACACCAAATGTTATTAAAACACGTTATAATCATAAGCTTGCATTGTTTTCTATGCCTTGTCTCTCTTCTTCCTCTACTTTCTTTCTTAGAGGTTGAATGAATCCTTACAATCCTTGCAGGAATAAAATAAACAAATCCTTATATCCGAACATAAAGGTGCTGCTTTCATACATTTCCTTCCATACCAATGCCAGTAGCGATAGCTTACGATCACCCATTGAGTTCAGATCTATTCCATTGTCGTTTTTAGCTTTTCACTATATTGAGTGCCCAGTAAAATTTCCTTTTAAATTGGAAGAATAGAATTAAAATGTATCTATAGACTAAACTATACCTAGATCAGGATTATTATTTCAGGGCGTCAATTGACACTCAACGCAGCTGCTCAGCCTCCCAGCTGTTCGACAGACCGTGGCAGCGGTTTGTAAACAATTATTTCGAGGATCATGGGAAATCACTATGATGTGACTATCGGCTCTGTAAATTGCTGTTCAATCATCCATTTAGTTCAATCTTTGCAGATTTTAACCTATTTATTCAGTTCGAATAATAATAGTGTCACAAAAATGAAAATATCCTGTAAGCTTATTAGAATCATATCCCAACATTTTAAACGAGATCTATCCAACATTTTCAACCCAAGGGAAACAACTCTGCTAGCGGATGACACAAAATCATCTATGACAGAATTATAATACGTAAATTTACCCTACCAAGTACCATACTCCAATTAAATAACACCTAAAATAAAAATGCATATATTTGGAGGTATTATATCTGTCTTTCAGTCATGTACTTACAGAGCACATTTAAAATTAAAGGAATCCGGAGCCGAGGCATTTAAATAGATCTTATAACAAGATCAAGACTAGCAGTTATTGCTGTGAAAGTCCTCAAGACAGTTTGCAGAACAAAAAGAATGTAGGCAAATGGGAAATTGTGTGGAGACGTTTGAATCAAGTGTGGACTTGGAGAAAAAATAATAAACTGACCAATCAGATTTACAAACTTTATCCATTTTGGATCGTTAAACGTGTGTCCAGATGTTTAGATCTACATTACCTCCGCTCAGTGAACATGTGATCGTGGTCATCTTTCATATTTGACTGCACGTCCGTCTTCGACCAGCAACGCACATGTTTGAGCCAGAGGAATAGGTTCTAGGCGCTGAAAGTAGCGAGAACGTGTGTGGAAAACTTGCTAAAAAACAGTAGGCCTAGAGCAATGTGTCAAGCAGACGTGAGGAGGTCATGTTCTCTCCACGCGCCGCGATGACAAGGTCAAGGAGGATTATCGCCCCCTGGCTCATCTGTCGTCTGCTTCTCCTGTTGTGCTGTGAGTATTTACTGTAAGAAGAGGGGAGGATTGCTTTACACAAAATGTTTGCATACAACGGGGTATTTCTTGTTAGGGTTTACTTTACAAGGTTGTTGTGATGTGTGGAATGTAGGACTCATGTATGCTTACGTGCTGCAATGGACACATTTTTAAAAAATAGCCTATTTTTAATACAGTAGATCTAGATGTAATGGAACCGTACAGAAAAGCTATTTAATCATCACCTCCCAATCACTTAACACCCCCCCCCCCCCCAGTTACAGCTAGAAATATATAAGAATAAATAACATTTAGAATTCCAGAAACATAAAATGAAAATGAATAGACCTAGCATCTGAATGAATTACTTGAAAAGTAAATAAATCTAAGTAAGTTGAAATGAACATCAAATGAAGAAAAACCAATTACCAATACTCCAGTTACATGATAACAAAAGAAAATATACATCAAGTAAGTTGAAATGAACAGTAAACTAGCCAAAACTAATACTCCAGTTCCAAAGACACAGAAGAAAATTGCACACATTTTCTTTATACCGAAGTGTGTGTGTGTGTGTGTGTGTGTGTGCATATGAGTGTTTGTGCATGCATGTATGTGTGTTTGTGTTTAGTATACATGTGTGTCTACATGTCCTTTTTTTCCTCATAATTTGTGTATATATCTTTTTTTCTGTTACTTTGAACCAGAGTTGATGCTTCAAAAGAAATTGCCCAGAGATGATCAGACCTGTGATAGTAACACATATGAAGTGTGCACAGATCTCTTCTGAAGGACTTATATCCTGACTTCACTTAGAGCCCACTTACAGTCAAGGAGCAAGCTGTGAATAGTAATAGTTACCAATAATTATAGCAATGAGAGCATTAATAGGTACTCATTTCCTTCATTGGTGAAGTTGAGCCTGAAGAGCTGTGAACATTACAAGACGTATGTTCAGAATTACTGAAGGTTGATATGTGCATGTGCACAAGTGAACAAGCGCACACACACACACACACACACACACACACACACACACACACACACACACACACACACACACACACACACACACAGGACACCAAAAGAATTGTCTCTGGCAGAATATCTGTTTTGAACACTTTGACTCTCTTGGCCTATCCACAAGCTTCTGCAGAAAGTTCATGGGGTTACAAGAAAACCAAATGTTATAGAAGTTTCCAGCTTGTTCGATATAGAATTAATGCACCCTGACAGTTGCATATGCGCTCCACCTGAATACATCAGTAGTTATTTCTCAGATTACTTGAGCCCGTACAGAACAGGCTCATTTAACCCTTTGACTCCCACACCCTGTCAAACAGCATCCAGCATTGTCAGCCATACTATCAAAGCAAAAACTTAACTCTTTGACTCCATTATCCCATCCATCAAGCTTCCTGCATAGGGTGAGGGAGCAGGTGGTTGATAGGGTGCAAGAATCAGAAGGTTAATCTTTGTACGGTTTTACGGGTGTAATTTTTCTTTAGTGCATAGCAATATTAGGACTTTGGTATTTCAGTGTTTTAATTCAATTATGGCTGAGTTTAATCATTAAGTCGCCTGGGTTATAGATTTCTGCACAGTTCCTACTAGAAGCAGTAGTAAGACCTCAGTGGCCTGTTGTATAAATCTTTCACTTGTATATTTTCCCATGGGTTCATGTAATTGTGGTGACTGCAGTGTAATCAAATGCATCCACTGCTTTTGTTTTGCCAAGGACTTGAACGTTTTGGATGAGATGATAAATCTGAGGTTTTATGTTAGCATTTTTTCAGTGCATATAAGACCCTGTAGCAATGATAGATAAAAAAAAAAATGAATATGATAAATATGCTGTTGTTAAAATTCTGTAGAAAGTCTAATTGGTAAACAGAAGTACACATAGAAATTACACACATGAAAAACTAAGGGAGAGAATTGGTGGCGCTATGTATGCTGACACTCTCTACGGAAAGCTGCCAGAAGTTCACATGCACAGAAAATCCAGTGTCACAGAATACAGGAGAATACAATACTCGGCAATACAACACAGTGATACAAACAACACTGAAATAAAATACACTACACTGTAACACAAGACAGCACAGGAGGAAGTATGTGCAAGAAAAGGTAACTTCACTAAAGTGACCCAGCAACAGTGCAGGGTCTCCCCTGGTGGGCGATCTGATGGTGGGTTTGACATCTCTGGTTCCCGTGGGCATCTTGGCACTGGTACTTTGACTGAAGGAAATTGGGGTTGGTGGTGTGTTATAGGGACAGAGTAAGGGGCATTAGGACGATCTATGCCACAAAAAGCAGTGTTGAGGCTGGGACAGTCAGGGGAGGGGAGGTAGAAGAAAATCAGGTGCATACAGAACAGTAAAATTCAACTCTGCAATACAACACAATACTCTGCAATACAGCACAATACTCTGCAAATACAACACAATACTCTGCAATACAACACAATACTCTGCAATACAACACAATACTCGGCAACACAACACAATGCTCTGCAACACAATACTCGGCAACACAACACAATACAGTACCGGAGAAAATCAGAGCGCATAAAAAGGACTGAAGTGTCTAGAGACATGAATCTGCTCTCAGATTTCCAGACACAGTTGTTTCAGGTGTTTTCTTAGTGTCCATAACAGTGGTACCTTTTCGCTGGAGGGCGGTATTAGTAACTAGCATACTTCAGTGCTATGGGTCTACACAATACGCCATCCTTTGTCCACAGTATAATGCAGTGGCAAGGCACTTTTTTTCGCCGGAGGGTACCTGGTAATAATTATAGTACTAGTATACTTTGTTCTCTTTGGTCAACACAATATAACACCCTTTCTTTACCGCTTGCCACCTTTTTGCAGGAAACTAAATATTCCCAAGGGTCCATATAATGGTGCGTCATTTGTCCTACAGCTTTTGATGTGTGGAAGGGGGGGGGGACTCAATAACTTAACCCTTTCACACCAGTCGCGGAAACTTAAACTGTGTTCTTTCCCTCAGTGCGGGAAGCTGGTGGATATGGTAAGGGGAGTGAAAGGGTCAAGTTTTTGGTCCGCCCTCAGAGCTGATAATGCAGGAAGCTGGTGGGTCAGGGTGAGAGAGCCAAGGGTTAATAACTGTGTTGTCCCCAAGTATATTTTCCCTACTGCTCACAGTAGATGTAGTAGTAAAAGTAGAGTAGTAGTAGTAGGATCTTAAGTAGTCCATTGTATTTTTCACCCTTTAGTCTTATAGTTTTCATACAGATCCAAGTAGTTTCCTTGTAGTGGTGTGCTACCTATTTAGGTTTTGATCTGATATGGCTCTAGTAGCCGGCTGGGCTTTAAGCAATATGAACCTGAACCTTGATGTGTCAGGGACTTTGTACTTTCAGTATATACTTACAGCAGAGTTTAATCATTGTGGTACACCATACCCGGGTGTGTTTTCTCAAGAGTTCATAGTAGTAGTAGTAATAGTAGTAATTTTAGTAGTATCTCAGTGGTCAGTTGTATATTTCACTTTTATCTTTTACATGTTCCTAGCAGTAGAGGATCTCATTGACTCAGTAGTTAAGTCACGGCCTTATGTCATTATTCTGCTACAACCTAGGTATATTTTCTTTACAGTTGCTTGTAGTGGGACTTTAGTGGTCAGTTCTTTCATCACAGCTAATATATATATTCTCTCTCAGTCTCTGTCTCTGTTTTGGTAATAGTAGTAGGACCTCTGTGATTCAGTATCTTAAATCAGTGCCAAATTGATTGTTTATGCTGTCCCTACATGGACTCAGATCTGATGTCTTGGGTTTAATCCCAGCTTATAACATAAAAAACTTGGCCTGTTGGCTACCCATCGTAATGCTTCAGTCATACAGGTGGTTTCATCTTCCTATTTCTTACGCCCTGTCCTACTCTGTCAGTGGTTTCCCATTTCAAGACCTTGCCAACACATAAAAGGATTTTGCTTTTGATGCGGCAGGGGCTTGGGCATTTGAGCTTAGGGCTTAAGGAGTCTGGCATATAATTTTTAGCAGATTTGGTTAGAGCTCTGGAATCCCTTCTGAACAAACTCCAAACTCCTGCGTATAGTAGTAGTAGTGGACTTCAGTAGTCAGTAGTATCTTTTTTCTGTTTCATTTTCCCTATAGTTCCAAGCAGTAGATGGGCCCCAGTTGAAAAAAAATCAAGCAAAGTATCCTTTGACTCCTGCACCCTGTCCACCAACTGCAAAAACTTAGATGGATAGGGCGAGGGAGTCAAAGGGTTAAGTTTTTGCTTTGCTAGCATGGTTGACAACCCAAAATGCTGGCGGATAAAGTGCGGGAGTCAAAGGAGTAATCATGCTGAACCCCCCCCCACCCCCCATATATTGTCCTTAGGGTTCATTGTGGTGTGACCTCAGTGGTCAGTTGTTTAATCACCGCGGCGTTTGTATTCATTATGCTGCCCTCCTGATGTATATAATTAAAAACTTTTTGTCAATAGCTCCCAGCACTTGTACTGGTAAGACCTGAATAACTCCATAAAATCACAGCGAGTTTAATTCATTGTGCTTGCCCTCCCAGGTATTAGTTTCTCAGTAGTTCCTAGCAAACTACGTGTTTAAGAAAACTTCAGCGACTTGGTCATGGCTGAGTTTAGTTCATCGTGACAACCCAAGTTTTATTTTTCTTTAACAATTCCTAGTAGTAGTCGTAGTAGTCTAGGATCTGAATGGTCAATTGTGTCTTTCCACTGTTATAGCCCCCCACTGGTCTCGGTAATAGTGGTTCCAACAATGGGAATGTTGTAACATACGTCGTCCATGGTTTTTGTTGTGCCAGGGACTCAGCCGTTTGAACTTTGGGGTGGCCCGGCTTTGGGTGGACCTGGGTACCTTTCCTGTGTAAATTTGTATTGTCGGCTGGCTGTACTTAGTTCGTGTGTGTGCGTGTGTGTGTATGTGTTTGGTTGGTCTGTGATTTGTAGATTTGAAATTCATGATTTTGATAAATAGGGTTTTGTGACATTTGTGTTTTTGGTAAGATTGTATTTAATGATTCTGTGTTCCATCATGTTGAAAAAGTGTTGAATTTTGTTTTTGGTTCAAGTTAAGTTTCTTATATTCTACTCCCATTTAACTATTTTGATAAAGTTTTATGAAATATTTCTATGTATTGTTAATTTTAAAATGCATAGTTTTTAGTTAGGCTGGAGTGAAGGTTACCGTGTATGCAAAGGCACTGTTGCTTGGAGAGGAAAAGAGAGAAAGAAATGGAGAGAGGAAAACTTGAGAGAGAGAGAGAGGGGGGGGGGGATGAAAGAGAAAGGGAGAAGAGGAGAAGAGGTCACTAGAGAGAAAGGAAGAGTGAGTGAGAGACAACGAGAGAGGTCAGGAGGGAAGGAGAATCATATTAAATACTTTTTCAAGCGAGCTTACTCTGACAGAGACTACAATAGAAGCTAAAGATGAGTAACAAATTATAATCATGAAAGAACAACAACAGAGATTAAAGATGACAATAACTAAGTATATCATTGAAAAAAACTCTAAACCAAAGTAATATGTACAATGCTGTATTAGAAGTTGCCACAGGTTTCATGCAGGCTGGATGGCTGTGTTGATAGATCCATGGAATCAAGATCTGATGTTTTGAGTTTAGTCTCAGCCCCTGTGTAAAAAAACTGACCTATTTCCTGCCCTTTTCAGCCCTTTGATTCCTGCACCCTATCCACCAACTGCAAAAACTTACCCTTTGTCTTCCTCACCCTATATGCGCAAAATGGTGGATAAGGGGGAGAGAATGAAAGGTTTAAGTTTTTGCATTACTAGCATAGTTCATTAGTTAACAATGCAGGACGTTGATGGACAGAGTACTGGAGTCAAAGGGTTAATACTCATATCATTCTGGCATTGTCGGTGTTTTATAGGTCACCATTTCCAGACATTGCCGGCATATATAGGGTTTATTGCAGACTAAAAGAATCCACGAGACAATGACTGGTAGAATTGGGTGGAATGCTTATGGAATTGTCTTGAGTGCGATGAAGTGCTGGCAGGTTTGGGTGGAGCACATATGGCGTTGTCCGAGTTTGGTGACTTCCACGTGAACAATCCGAGTTTGGTGACTTTCACTTGAACAATCCGAGTTTGGTGACTTTCACTTGAACAGTTCAGCCGCGCGCGCACACACACACACGCACGCAGGCACGCACACGCGCACGCACACACCGCACCACACACACACACACACACACACACACACACACACACACACACACACACACACACACACACACACAAACACACACACACACAATTTATACAGGCGTGACTTGAGCCCGTATGTGTGTGTGGTTTGTTATCATCGTTTCACTGTGTGTGTGTTTGTGTGTCTGTCTGTCAGTCTGTGTTGTAACTGTACTGCATGGATTCACCTTTTTTATTCACAGCTTTTGTCACTGTTGAACAAGGTCCGTACGCTTTCAGACGGTTTTGAAACGGTTTCACATTTCTTGTGTCAGTGAGAGGACCAGGTAAAGAAAGGGGGGAGGGGGATAAAAGAAGTATGAAAGAAGGAAAGAAGAAAAGCCAACAAAGGAAAAGGAAAGAATGTGTCACCTTTTTTTTAAAGAGGGAATAATGTTAACAGAAGGAATATACCACATGAGAATAATGCCATTTAAGTCTGAACTGGTGCAGGACATGATAGACACATGAAAAAAAGCCATATAAGTCTGATGTGATGCAGGACAGATCACAGAGACCTGAGAGTCATGCCATTTAAGTCAGGAATGGTGCAAGAGATCACAGAGACATGAGAATAATGCCATTTAAGTCTGAAATGGTGCAGACCATAGAGACTCGAGAACCGTGCCATTTAAATCTGAAATGGTGCAAGACATGATAAAGACATGAGAATAATGCCGTTTAAGTCTGAAATGGTGCAGGAGATATTAGAGGAACATGAAATACATGAGAAATGCCATTTAAGTCTGAAATGTGAACATGATAAATACATGAGAATCATGCCATTTAAGTCTGAAATGGTGCAGGAGTTATAGAGACACGAGAAAATGCCATTGAAGTCTGAAGTGGTGCAGGACATGATAAAGACATGAGAATCATGCCATTTAATCTGAAATGGTACAGACCATAGAGACTCGAGAACCGTGCCATTTAAGTCTGAAATGGTGCAAGACATGATAAAAGACATGCGAATAATGCCATTTAAGTCTGAAATGGTTCAGGACCTGATAAAGACACGAGAATAATGCCATTTAAAGCTGAAATGGTGCAGATTATGGGGATGGGGGAAGAGAGGGGGTGAGTTGAAGAGAGGGGGTGAGTTTGAGTCCGAATTTGTTCAGGAGGGATTCGTGACGCTCGGGCAGTTCTGTATGACTGTGCTCCACCTAGATCTAGCAGTGGTGATCAGCAGATTCTTTGAACCTGCGCAGAACCCATATGCGCTGGTAAGGCCTTGAAATAGAAGCGGGGAGGGAGGTGTATGGAAGACTTGTATTGTAAGCAGATACCAGCAGAATGATTGGAGCAACGAACATGCCAGTTGTAACGTTGCGGATTAGTATTGAACTCGAGACATCAGATTTCGAGTCCACGGTTCTATCAGCAGAACCAGCCAGCTCCACAAAATAGATAAATGAATAGATGAATAAAAAATAAATAAATAAATAGATAAGAGAGAGAGGGAGAGAATCCATCCACCCAAAGAAAACCAGCAAAACACACACACGCATACAATTACAACCATACATGCGTGTAAATCAACTGAGTGCCCAGCAATGAAGCCAGCCATCCTAAGTGGTATGGAGAGAGAGAGAGAGAGCTAGCTAGGCAGGGACCCAGCCAACCAAACTGGTTAGGAGGTGGGGGGTGGGGGAAGAGAGGGCAGGGCAGCGGGACTTCAGATGCAATGACAGGAGGTGGGGGGAGGGGCGGGGGAACCTTCACCATTTAGACTTTGGCAGTGTGCCGGTAGGAGGACACTACAACCACTGCAAATCCCGGATCAACGGCTTTAAAGAGTTAAAAAAGAAAAAGAAAAAAAAGATTGTTGGAAATGCGAGATTCTGTATGCAGCGACATGCGCTGATAATGTATTCACACATAATATCAAAACATGTCAGCACCCTTGCACTTGTGTGTGACCCTGCATCTCGTTTGGTGGTTTAGGTGGCAGACTGACATCTCCAGATCCTGCCACGGATATTAGCAGTTGTACCTTGTAATAACATGACAGTATGCTTAAAATGTTTGGATGGAAACTTGCTTGTTTGTTTTGTTTGTTGTTTTGTTGCACTGTCAGCATAACAGACCCAGAAAATTACCTTGGACACTTTAAACCAAGTATTTATTTATTGATTTGTTGTTTATTTGTTTTTAATATTGTTTAGTTATTATTCCTTTATTTTTGTGTGTGTCGTTGCTGTTGTTGTTGTTTAAAACTGAACTGAAACTTCTTGTTTTAGATAACGATAATGATTAAAAGTTACAAATAAAACAGAAGAGGAAAAACAGGTGGTTATGCCAATCGTTTCAGTTTCCTTTTCATAATAATAATAATAACAACCCTGCTTTTTTTTTTGGTGTGTACATTAGTGCCCGAAAAGTTGGGCCATCCCATTCAGATGATACTCAGGTACTGTTCTTCTATACTAAGTTTACAAAAGAAGGGAAAAGTTTGCCCATAAAGAGCTGAGAATTTGTTGGTGATCAGTAATTTTTGTTCAGTTTCACTGATCCGCAGCATTGGGTCAAAACACTGTCAGTGTTAAAGATTGAACTGATGTTGATTGTTGTACCTTTCCACACAAAACAGGGACAGGTTGGATTGATTTGGAGTAATTTATTTTTCTGGTGGGCCACAGTTCTGTTCATTACCAGCTATTCTGTTATTTTTGTGTACAGCCTTGCCGACTGTGTAGAGCCATATCAGGGTTATGAACGTATCAAAACATACAAAATACTTTAAAGTAAAGAAAAGGAAATGAAAATTAAGTACACGTATCAATGCGTATGCGCACATAATGTAAGGAGATGCCCCTGGTGTTGACTAGTCCGTCCAATTTATTACACAGGCGATTTAAAAAAACACCAAAACACAAATTGAGGCATAACTAAGGACACTAAACTAGTAAAAGAGATATAAAAACGGGTCTCTATTACCTAAAATTGCTTCCTTATATCTCATTTGCCAAGAGCTAAAAAGGCACTTAATACATGTACCCAATAATTCTGAATGGACCAGCAAGGCAGAAAATGGTAGGAAGAAATGACAGAATGTGTAAAACTTTATCGAACACATACAGGTGAATGGATCAGCCAGGCAGAAAATTAGAGGAAGAAATGACAGAATGCGTAAGCCTTTTTCGAACACATACAGGTGAATGGACCAGCAAGGCAGAAGATTATAGGAAGAAATGACAGAATGAGTAAGCCTTTTTCGAACACATACGGGTGAATGGACCAGCAAGGCAAAAAATGATCGGAAGAAATGACAGAAAGTATTATCAGTGTATAGGGTTTATGCGTAAGCTTATAGCATATGCTGTAGTTATTTTGGATCTTTTTCCATGTGACATGGCGTTTGCGGCATTGGTAAGTATGGAAATTATTCTGAATGTAGGAATGCTGTTTTGAGAAAACATGATGTTTAAGTTGTGTGTGTGTGTGTGTGTGTGTGTTATGTTTATGTGTATGTCTGTGTATGTCTGTGTGTTTGTGTGTATGTTTATGTGTATGTCTGTGTGTTTGTGTGTATGTTTATGTGTGTGTGTGTGTGTGCGTGTGTGTGTGTGTGTGTGTGTGTGTGTACATTTGTGTTTATGTGAGTACGAGTGCACGTATGCCTGTCCATGCGTGAATGAATGAATTCGTACGGGTACACAACTAAGCACGATATTCTTCTTGAGAGGACAAAAATGAATGGACTTGGAACAGTGGCATATGACCCCAGTGACCCAAGAGATAGTGAGAGAGATACAGAAAGAGACAGGAAAACCCCTCTGCCATAAACCTCCACCCTATCATTACACAAACCACCGAGGACTCACGGGGAGAAGGGGGGGGGGGGAGCGAGAAAGAGAAAGGGGGTAATAGGTGTCAGTGTGGGACAGTGGTTAATTGCTGTGGAGAGGCTCGAGTGGGGGAGGGGGGGAGTCATACAGTGGTAGTTTTTCCAATAGCAAAACACTATATGAGAGTCGAGATGGTCTCCATACAGAGGAAAAAAAGAAAAGATAAGTAAAGGTTGGCCCACAGACATCTTTACAAAGACGTCTATGGATTGGCCCATAACCCTGAGGTTGTATGGGAGTGAGGCGGCAGAGACCTCAAGTGTTGGCGGGGGCTTTCTTTTCCCGTGATAGAGAAGTGAAGTTGCTCAGACAATCTGGGAGTTGTGGTTCATTGAAATGTCACATGTGTATAATCCTTGTTTTGAAAAAAAAAAAAAATGAAGAAGATAGAACAGTCGCTGTCAGATTTTCCTTAGCAAACAAAAGAATAGTCTCTTTTGAAATCTGAAGATACAAAAAAGGGAGGAAAAGCATTTTCTCAGGATCAGCATTCTGAGCTCTGTGGCCATCTCCTCTCCCTCATTAAAATTTACCTTTCCCTAACTTTGAAGAAAGTCAGGTTTCCATGAATTGGTGGATAGACTGGAGGCTGCACGCATATGCAAAGTTCCCTGGGCGTGATGCACGCCATACAAATGGCGCGAGCAAATCGGAAGGCAAGTTCTGTCCCTCAGGTTGTACAGGAAGAACTCCCGCCTTGCAGTCTCTCTGCGCGCACATTCGACCCAGATTTTTTTTTAAAATCTTGAGAAACCTGGACAGCAGATCCTCAGAGGAGAAGCCCCCCGAAGACAGTCTTGTCTGTGGTTTCAGTCTTAAACTCCTTACAATCCAAATCTTTAAACTCCTTATAATCTAAGGGGATGGGGCCACATTCAGGTCGTGACTTCTGGATGCCATTGTGGATGCCGTTCTGCTGACGCCAGTTTTTCATTTTCTATTGGGGTTTGAACCGACGCCTTTAAAGTGGATGGGCATCTGTTGTCGCCCGCCCTCCCCCCCCCCCCCCCCCACACACACCTCCCTCTGCCTGATTTTGAACCTTTGCCTCTGAGGTAGTCCGTCATCTCACGGCCAAGTCACCCTTGTGATAGATGTCTTAGCTGCTTTGCTTTCTGTGAGTGCTTACCTCTGGTCTGTGCCTCTGAGCTGTGCATTAGAGTAGCTACTTTGTTCAGGGTTGGGGAAGGTAAAGCAGGAAGGGAGAGGAGGTGGGCACCGCCCTATTCATGCTGGCCCTAGGAAAATTTGAGGTCACTACCACCACAGTCCCCCACAACATCAGGGTTAAGATGACCAACCGTGCAAGGCTAGCTTTCTCGCGGATTTTTATCGAAGGGACAAGACGTAATTGGTGGTCCAGGTCCAACAATACGAGTAGCCCAACCCAAAAGAGTCTCATCCTCCGTGAATAGATGGCCAACCCAAAGGTGACAGGGTGAGGGTTAGGGTTAGAGCTAGGATTAATAGTGTTAAGGATAAAATTGTAAAATCGGGGTGGGTACACAAACTCAGAGTGTACAGAAGCGAGAGAGACCTTGCCTGCTTAGGAGTGAGTGAGTGGAAGTGTGGATTGTGGAAATGAGTTTTTTGGGGGTGGAGTGTGTGTGTGTGTGTGATGTCCCATACCATACAGCGTTAGCGGAGAAAAAAGACGAAAAAACAAACAAAAACAAATAAACAAAAAACTTCAGCCCATTCCTGGTCCCGCCACACAGCGACGCCGCCCCATATCCCCCACCCACCCGCCCTCAGGCTGACTGTTGTATGGATTAGAGGTATACGAACCGGCTTGGCTGTCCGTACACCACATACTATGTATCTATAGCCCCCCATTCAGCGGGGCTGTAGTTGTATGAGGCACAGGTATCTGAAGTGAAGCGGCCATCTATATTTATATGTATAATTTATATATATATATATATATATATATATATATATATATATATATATATATATATATATATATATATATATATATCGATTGCACAATCAGTTTGATGAGTCATGTAACAAAAATCCTTTTAAGAATAATCATGATGAGGCAAGGAATAGAATCAAAAGAGAGATAGCAGAAGAACAGTGTGGATTTGTGGAAGGGAAAGGAACTATTAATGCCATACACATCCTAAGAACTTTCATAGAGAGGTCAATGGAGGTGAATAAGGATTTGTTGACTACACCAAGGCTTTCGATCGGGTAAGACATGACAAATTGATCAAGCAACTGGAGAGACTCAATGTTGATGGAAAAGATCTACGAATAATCAGAAATATGTACTGGGAACAAACAGCTGCAATGAGAATAGAAAACAATGTAAGCTCTTTCCAAAACATCAAAAGAGGAGTCAGACAGGGTTGTGTTTTGTCACCAGATCTGTTTTAACTTTACAGTGAAAACATCATGAGAAACCTAAAAGAAGACCCTGGATTAAAGGTTGGAGGGAAAATGATAAACAACATTCAATACGCAGATGACACTGTGCTTATTGCAGAAAATGAAAGGGACCTACAAAACCTTGTGAATGTACTAGAAATAGAAAGCACAGGTTAGGGGCTGGATTTAAACAGCAGGAAGACTGAAGTCATTGTGATCAGTAAAAAACATGAAATCCCCTCATGCAAAATAACAGCAAATGGCACAACCTTGACACAGGTTGATAAATTTAAATACCTGGGAACGATCATTTCATCAGACGGCAGA
This sequence comes from Monoplex corrugatus, assembly GCA_030674185.1. NCBI lineage: Eukaryota > Metazoa > Mollusca > Gastropoda > Littorinimorpha > Ranellidae > Monoplex > Monoplex corrugatus. The sequence continues at coordinate 37,645,775 of JAPXFY010000026.1, read as the reverse complement.
TGCACATCAGAAATAGCAGGCAGAATCGGCCAAGCCAAAACAGCATTCAAGAAGATGACAAGCATTCTTACCAACAAATGCTTATCAATTAACATCAGGAAGAGAGTTCTTGATTGTTATATAGAACCAATACTGTTGTATGGATGTGAGGCATGGACAGTCAAGCAAAGCCAGAACAAGATTGAGGCAGCCAAGGTGTGGTTTCTAAGAAGAATGTTGAGAATTCCATGGACAGCAAAGAAAACAAACGAGACAGTCTTGATGGAGGCAGACACAAGTAGATCATTCATAAGGAAGATTAGGAAAAGACAGGCAACATTTATCGGCCATTTTATGAGGAAGGGGATTTGGAGCACCTGGTCACAACGGGAAAGCTGTACGGAAAGAGAACACCAGGTAGACCCAGGGAGAAAATGTTGGACGGACTTGCAGAGTGGCTGGGGACGAGGAGGGTGGGGGAGATGCTAGGGGTAACGAGAGATAGAGACAGATGGAAGACCATGATCGCCAAAGCCACGCGGCAGGGCACCTGATGATGATGATGTGTGTGTGTGTGTGTGTGTGTGTGTGTGTGTGTGTGTGTGTGTGTGTGTGTGTGTGTGTGTGACATCTGATGTCCAGGTTTCAGGTGTGATTATAATGTATGTATCTATCTTTTTGCATGAGATAAATATTTCGTGCTCTCATCTTATGTTACTTATGAGGTGAATTTTTTGTGCTGTTGTATCATGTAACGTATGAGATAAAAAAAAATTGTTATCTGTCTGCTGTGGGATCATGGGGTTTTGCACATGTATGTACTGGTAATCTCTCCCAGACACAGTGCTTAATTTTTTTGTTTTCATTCTTTCATATCACAGTTTACCAGGGAGGACATGATGTTGCAGTGCAGTGCCATCCTTTTATTTTATTTTTTCTTTACATATTTTGTTCTGTAAGCACATATATTTGTTTACAATGATAGTGGATTTTGCTGCAGAATTTTAACCCTTTGTTTCACACCCTCATGGTATCCAGGAAGTTTGTTGGTGCTGCAAGTGAATTAAGGGGTTAAGCTTACTCATTTGGACCCAAAACTTTTGTTTTGTCTTGTCTTGTTTTCATGTTTCCATAAGCTGTGAAACACTGACATGACTTACAGAATGCTTAACTCGCATACTTAATGATCTGCGTATGTATGTATGTTGGTATGAGGAGGAATCAGATACTACTATCAGGTCTTCACATAAAGTTTACCTTAGGGATTGGTAAAATATCTGTAATCTCCACCTTTTACTTGCCTGGCAGTTACCCAAGCAATTTTGAACCTAGACACTCTAACTGGAAGACTAGTGTCATTGTGTTGTGTTTAGAAAATAGCAATTAACTCTTTGACTCTTGCACCCGATCCTTCAACTGTAAAAACTTCGTACTTTGTTCCTGGGGTGAGGGAGTCAAAGGATTAAGTTTTTGCTTTGCAAACGTGATTGACAATGCAGGATGCTAGTTGACAGGGTGAGGGAGCCAAGGTGTCAATCAGATCATTGTTGATTACTTGTAAGGTGACTACTTATCAAATAGAAGAGCCCCACAACAATTAATACAAATTATTCTTGTATTTGCTATTCTCCAAACTCATTTGGACTCACTGCTCAGCACACATCAGAAACGTTTTAGTGGAGCATGGAGAACTCAGTTTGTTTGACACGCTGACCAAACTGCTGTTTTTCACAGTCTGCATCTTCACTTCAGTGAGGGTGTTCTCATGTTTCCATAAGCACCAGACACTGACACAACCTATTGGAATTTAACATGTAAATATATTTAATGTTTGACACAACCTGTTGGAATTTAACATGTAAATATATTTAATGTTTGACTCAACCTATTGGAATTTAACATGTGAATACGAGCGTGTATATTTTATGTTTGACACAACCTATTGGAATTTAACAGGTAAATTATAATTTAATGTTTTGCATGCATGTACACATGAAGGGGATTTAGACACAGGCAGATCTGCGCACCTGTCATGCTGGAAGATCGGAAATCTATCAACTTCTTACCCACCAGTTTCAGTTTCTCAAGAGGACGTCTGCACGTCACGGGTGCCTTGTGATAGAGAAGATCCAGACTGGCCTTGGCACAAGTCATAAACCTGCACATAAATCCAAGTGCTGGCCAGGTCCTTGCATCCTACCTAGCCTATGGATTTTTTTTTTATAATCTTATACTGGTATTGTATCAGTCTATCATTGGACCAATCGACTGGTATTGTTTTGGTCTATCATTGGACCAATCTTGATTATGTTGAAACGACTTGTTTATCTCTGTATCTTACCTTCAAAGAAAAGAATGCATAGGTAAATGAAAATAAAGAACTTTACCCACTAAGTAGAGGTATCTATGTGTTCCAAACCCAGGACTTCCCCATTGGAATTCCAGAATATACCCACCTGACTAATGCACCCATCCAAAACTAGTGTTATTACAAACTACGCATCTTCTATAATTAATTCAATTTCATGGTGTTGCTAAAAAAATCCAATGAGAGAGAGAGACGCAAGAATGCACCACCAGTAGGGGATGAAGAAAGAGATGTGAGCTTGCCCACACTCATTCAGTCAAGCATTTCCTTTGTCTTTGGGGGGTAGTTTGAGGAAGGAGTGTTTACTTGATCAGTTGAAGTGAAAACGATCAGACAACTGTGAGCAGGACTCTTGACCACTATCCACTACACAAAAGGGTAGGAATGACCAACTAAAAAGGTGTGTTGGTTCATGAAGAAACAAACAATGAAATGTCAGGGGAAGTCTTGTTTCCCCCCCCCCCCCATCCCTCCTCCAGTTTTGTTTGTTCTTTGTCGTCTTCTGCACTTGCTTGACAAAGGCTAGTTGGCTGAAAATTTGTGCCTGTATTTTTTTTTGTATGTTCTTGTTCGTGTGTGTGTGTGTATGTGGTGTGTGTGCCTCTCCTCTCTCTCTCTCTCTGTGCCTCTGTGTGTGTGTGTGTGTGTGGTTCCTGTTTGCTCGAGCATTGGGAACCACTTTGATTTTAACAACCAGCTAACCTATCAGGTCAAGCCATTCTTACCATTTCCCTTTTGTTACCAAAATGATTACAGAAAATCCAGACTGTACTTCTCATAGTCCAACTGTGACCTTGAATAAGCATCAAACAAAATAAAACTGGAAGCAAGAGCAGTGTTAGATTGTCACGCCAATGAAAACAGAATGTGAATATTGTTAGGAATTCCTGAGAAACTGACTGTTCACACACATTTCAGACAAATGCTGATTGTAAGCACATTTTTGGTCCTTGTGATTGTGACCTCAGCCACCTTGACTTCCGTCCAAACTTATGCCTTCACAAGTCCTGAGACTTCCGTCCAAACTTATGCCTTCACAAGTCCTGAACGATCCACATCTTGACCCAAATTGTGTATAAAGATCTATCCAGAAACAGCTGTGAATATGTTGCTTACACATTTTTGTCTGTATGTATGTTTTTTAAGCCTTTCACTTCCAACTGTGGAAGTAGCCGCGGTATAGGGGTCACTGTACTGTAAATTATCCCCCTTGTCCTGGAGTTATCGTGCTTGGATTGACAGAAAAACATCTGCAATAAATAGTCAGTTCATTTTCCTTCAAGAAAATTTATAATTTATTAGATATTATTGAATTTAATTATTTTTGTATTATTTTTTCTCTAATGTAACCCATTTTTTTGCAAAAAATCTGAAAAGTTCCAGAAGTGAAGGGGTTAAATAGGAGATTTATACAAAGGAGGTAGAGGCTTCATATCCTGCCTGTAATGGAGGTCCATTTTAGAAAGTTTGTAGTTTGTTCAAGAGGGATTCATCATGCTTGGACAGTTCCATATGCACTCCTCCCAGATCTGCCTGGAAATCGCCTGGCATAATTCCTGCACTGGAGGGCAGGGGGGATGGGGGGAAAGACGTGAAACATACACCAGAAACAAACAGAAAATAAGACCAACAGTTTAAAAGTGTATTGATGTTACAAATCATCAGACATGATGTAATGGTGTATGATCAAAGGTTTGAAATGTCCGTTTCAGGCTTCAGGGGCGTAACTGTGAAACGAATATCGACGACTGCGTAAATCACAATTGCCACAACGGTACCTGTGTCGATCTGGTGGGAGACTACCGTTGTGACTGCCCCGAAACCTATACAGGTGAGAAATACGTGTGTGGTGTGTGTGTGTGTGTGTGTGTGTGTGTGTGTGTGTGAGAGAGAGAGAGAGAGTTTTCATGTATACCTTCTTTGATTAATGTGGACACCCTGCTTCCCACACAGGTAAAAACAAGTAATGAACTTCAAAGCAGGATGTTCTTTTCATCTGTGTGTGTGTGTGTGTGTGTGTGTGTGTGTGTGTGTGTGTGTGTGTGTGTGTGTGTGTGTGTGCACTTAGTAGTTCTCCTCTCCCAATCTGCACAGGTGAAAAAGTCATTTAAGTCCTCTTAGTGTGTGTGTGTGTGTGTGTGTGTGTGTGTGTGTGTGTGTGTGTGTGTGTTTATGTTTCTTTTTGTTTACCTTCTTGTCTGATGTGTGTGAATAGCCTTTACTTCTGCAGACGAGAAACAGTAATTAAGCATATTAATTTCATTTACGTGTGTCTGTAAGTGTGTATTTCTCAGTCTGTGTATGTATGTTTTGTTTGTTTTAGTTTGGCTTTGTGGTGTTGTTTTCTGGTGATTCTTTTCTGTTTCACTTTCTTGTGGGAATGGTGTGAACAGTGTCATACCCCACACAGGTGAGAAAGTGTAATTAACCATGAAGCATAATATTCATTTCATCTGTGTGTGTGCTTGGGGTGTTTTTTGTTTTTTGGTTTGTTTGGTTTTGTTTGTGTGTTTGTTTTCAGCATTTTCTGAGATGTAACTGTATGTTTGTTTTCTTGTTGTTTTGCCCATTCTGTGCAGGTGTTACTTTGCTGCACAGTCTGCATACCCTCCTGCCTTAGGAGAGTTAATTACCCAACCATGTTGGTAGTCTGACTCTTTTTTCTGGGCAAAGGGTGGGGGTGGGATGCATGCAACATATTTTCATGTTGCCATAAGCCACCAAATACTGATGGCGCATACAAAATCTTTCAAGACCTTACCGGTGCATAGGGTTTTGCACAGGCTCAGGAAGTCTGATGTGCTGGCAGATTTGGGTGGAGCACATATGGAATCGTCCGAGTGCTGTGAATCCCTCTTGAGCAGACTCCAAACGCCAGGCAGAATCTTTAACACTGTGGGCATATACATGCACAAGGAGTTCAGGCGTGTATGTCAACTTGAGGAATTGGAAAAATCTCCATCCTATACCCACCAGGTATCACATAGGCCGAGTCAAACCTGGGCCCTCAATCAGAAAGTATGATATTGTAACCAGCTTGGCTGTCGTGCCTGTCTGTGCATTGTTGTTGTTGGTAGTGGTGATTTTTGTTTGTTTTATTTTTGTGTCTACCTTGTTGTTGTCTGACTATATTCATTTGAACACACTTCTGCCAACAGAGGTAAGGAACAGAAATTCACCTGTCAGTAGTTTTATTGTTAATTTCATCTATTTGAGTGTCTTTTCGTCTGTCTTTGGTTTGTTTGTTTACTTTTCATTTCTGTTGCTGCAAATGTTGTCAGCTTCTACAGGTAAGAAACAGTAATCTAAGAAAGTAATGTCAATTTCAGTGTGTGTGTGTGTGTGTGTGTGTGTGTGTACCTTTTCATTTATGTTTTTGTTTATTGAATTTGTTGTCTGATGCTGTCAACGTCCCCCCCCCCCCCCCCCCCCACTGACAACATGGGGGAGAAACAGTACCTTTGTATCATGATATTAATTTAATTTCATTTGTGTGAATGAATAAATGTGTGTGTTTGGTATATATTTTAATTTGTTTATTTTCTCTTGTATCTGTTGCTGCCAATGCTGCCCTACCTCCACGGGTCAAAAACAGTTTCGGTTTCAGTTTCACTTTATCAAGATAATGTCTTCATGCTTGAAATGAATTCTGTATGCGCTGATGCCACAGATGCCATATGGTGGAGATCCAAAATGATTATAGTGTAAGTCTTAATGCCTGCACATAAGCCTTATGCGTTGGAAACATCGTGAAGTCCTATCTAGCATTGGGATTTTATATCTTGTATTTGTGTATAGTCTGTCAGTGGAACAATGTAGCCTATGATGATATTATAATGAAATGGGTGTCTCAATCTGTAATGTTAAAAGAAGAAAAAAGGAAATGGATGAAAGCACAACCAGCCACCTAGTTAATATAAACTTACCTTACCATCAACCTTGTTAGTATAAACTTACCTTACCAACAACCTAGTTAGTATAAACTTACCTTACCAACATCCCGTGCCCTCACATTGCACAAGTGGCCCCCAATCAATTCAGCACATAACCTCATCTGTCCACCAACATGAAAAACAGTAGCTAGGTATAATGATGTTAATTTTCTATTGTTGTTCATATATGTGTGTATGGTATTCATTAATTTTTGATGTGTTTATTTTTTTCTTATTATTTTCTGTTTGCTTATTTTCTTCTGTTCGTTTTCTGTTTGTTTATTTTCTTCTCTCTGTATGGCAGCATATGCTGTCCTATCTCCAAACATGAGAAACAGTATTTTGATTTGATTATATTGACTTCAGTTTTGTTCGTGTTTGTGTGTGCGTGTTAAATCTTTATTACTGCCAGGATTCAAACAAATACGGACCGGGAAAACACAAAAATAGAATTAGAATGTGTATTTAATTTAACAAAACAACACACAGGTGCACATTATTTTATGCCCGCCTTGTTTTGTTATATATGCTTTCTAAGTTCTGTGTTTGCTTATTTTTGTTTTGTTTTTGTTATTTCTTTGTTTATTCTCTTCTGTATCAGGTTTTTTTGTTTTGTTTTGTTTTGTTTATTTTCTCCTCCGTCTCTTGTGGCAAATACTCTTGAACCTCCACTGGTGAGAAACAATGCTTTGACGTAATGATATTAGATTTCACATTTTTGTTTGTGTTCGTGCTGGTTTTTTTTTAATGTTTTTATTATTATCTAAACTATTGATTTCATCTCTGTGTGTTTTGTGTTTGATTAGTTGCTTGGGTTTGGTGTCTGTTCACGTATGTGCATTTGTTGTGTTGTGTATGTGATAGTAGTATTCATGTCATCAATGCTGGTACGTGTGTGGTCACTGTTTTATTGTTTTTTTCTGATGAACTGGTGTTATGTTTGTGTGTGTGTTTTGGAGTTTTGTGGCGTGTGTGTGTTTGTGTGTGTGTATTTTTTGTTTTTGTTTGCATCTGAATGTGTTTATGTGTATGTGTGTGCATGTGCACTTGTGAATGCATGTGTTTCAATTTTGTTTTCTGTGTGTGCGTGTGTGTGTGTGTGCGTGTGTGTGTGTGTGTGTGTGTTCCCCCAGTGCAACCAGCTGTGAATTGGCACTTGACCCTGTTCTGGGTTAATTAAGGAAAATAAAAGCCGTGAGGGACAGGAATTGAGCAGTACCTGTATGATGATAGCTCTGAGAAAAATTGAGGTCTCTACCATCTCACTCCCCATAGACCTCGGGATTATGGGAAAACCTTTGCCTTTTCAAAATCTACATCTATTACATGTACTATGCTCTCCAAAACAAGCAAGCATAGACAGCTAGTGCAACGAAACAAAACTAAACCACACACACGTGCATGCACGCATGCGCGCGCACACACACGCACGCATGCACGCGCACACACACACACACACACACACACACACACACACACACACACACACACACACACTCGCTCTCTCTCTCTCTCTCTCGTCTCTCCTCCTCCTCTCTCTCCCCTCTCTCTCTCCCCCTCTCTCTCTCCCCCTCTCTCCCCCTCTCTCTCTCCCCCCCTTTCTCCACACACACACACACACACACACACACACACTCACACACATCACAGATCACAGTCCATGGCTCCAGCAGCAGGGCCAACCAGCCTGTTTCAACATCTGAATATGTTGTATTCTCTTATTGACAATCTGTTTCCATCTATGCATAATTTTTTAGCAGTGTCTGATACTCTGATTATGCACAAATTTAGACTTACAGTTTATGCAAGGATCAGTCTATGCATGGATGCAAAAGATTATCAGCAATGTTTTACTTTATTGTGCTGCCTCTCTCATCTCTGTCATGAAATTATACACGTCTCATAAAAATACAGAAGTTACGTCTTTTCATGTTACTTTGCATGACAGCAAAATTAACCCTTTGACTCCTGCACCATATCGCCAACTACAAAAGCTTAACCTTTGAATCCCTCACCCTACCCACCAGCTTTGCTAGCATGGTTGACAGTGCATGCTGCTGGTAGACAGGGTGTGGGAGTCAAAGGGTTAAAGGGAAGTAATGTTCAGAAAGCTTTGTATGGATCCATGCAGAGCTTTTTTCTTTCAGTGGGCTGTATGGCTTTGTTGATAGAGCTGTGATCCCGGAATCTCGAGTTCAGTTCCAGTCTGCAATACAAAAACTGGCCTGTTCTCTTCCCATCATATTAATGCCTGTGCATGCAAATCATCAAAAACACATGTTAAAGATCCTGTAAAGCATGTCAGTGTTTGGTTGTGCTTTGTGGAAACATGAAAACACCCAGCATGCGCACCTACTGTAGATGGAGTATGCAGACTGTGAAGCAACATCACTGCCTGCACAGCACAGGGAAAATGACATGCATACACATATCAAGAAAATATTGTTCGAATCGAAAGAAAAACAAACAAAAAAAGAAAGAGAAATCTCCATTGTGGACATGATCACAGTGATCAGTAGTAGTAATAAGATTTAATATATGATAGATATGAAATTATATATAGTGTGTGTAAAATACCACCCTACCACACACACACACACACACACACACACACACACACACACACACACACACACACACACACACACACACACACACACACACACACCACACACACACACACAACACAAAGAGAGAGAGAGAGCAGTCCAGTTCTCTCAAAAGGGTGACTCCCTTACCCTTCCTGGAGGAAGCTGGTGGATAGGATAAGGGAGTCAGAGGGTTAAATTTTTTGCTGATGGTGGATAGGGTGCGGGGAGTCAAAGGGTTTATTACGTTGTATTGGTGTTGCAGGACGATACTGTGAGCTGGATGTAGATGAATGCACCTTGTACCCCAGGATCTGCAAGAACGGCGGCACCTGTCTCAACAGCGTCGGCGGTTACCTGTGCGTGTGTGTCAACGGCTGGGCGGGCCTACCTGTCTGGAGAATGAAGATGACTGCTACATGCATCCCTGTTACAATGGGGGCACCTGTCATGATCGGGTTGGGTACTTCTACTGCGAGTGTCCCCGCGGCAAGACGGGTGAGTGTATGTTTGGTGTAGTGGATGTTTTCATAATGTGCGATGAGGTGTGCTAGGAAGAAATGTGCGTGTTTACGGTTTGACATTTCAGCCTTTGTGTTTGTGCAGAAATTTTGAACATTTTTCATACAGCACTTGATTATAATTTCTGTTGATTTCCAACATTTTCTGATGAACATTTTGTGTTTCAGTTGTTGCAGAGAACCTTTGAGTGACACTTTTTCGCTCCACCCCCACCCCCCCACCCCCAATTTCCGCTTTTACTTGCTCTTCTTTTTTTTTCATGACATTCTGTCCAGAAAATTGTATACTTAAGTTGTCATAGAGAAGTTTTGAGTGATATTTGACGTCTATTTTACACTGAGTAAAATGCACAGTCATATTCAGTGACATTTTCTGACAAAAGCTTTTTAACAGGTTTTTTGCTTGTCCCCTGCCAGGATGTTCACCTTTGCTTTTTGTTGTGTGGAAATGGACAAGCCCTTGTCACCATCTTTCAAAAAAGTGATTTATTTATTTTTTTGTTGTTTGTTGGTTTGTTTATCGTTTTTTTGAATTTATTTTGTTAAAGCACGGCTTGGTTGTCACTTTTGAAATAGATATATGAAAACAATCCCTGTTGTGCATTTACCCTCTCTCCGTCCCGTTTCCTATGCCTCATGAATGGTGGCTGAATCTGGGACAGTTTTGACAACTTTTCACAATACTGTGATGTTGATGATGGTCAGGATGATAATCATGATGCCCTGGAGTTTAATTCTGGATTGAGACTGCATGACAAGGTTGTACTCTACACTACTTTCATGTCTTGGCATCAACCAGGCCTGAGAGATAAAGACATCTGCTGTGTTGGTCAGGAGATCAGAGCAACGCCCTCAGTGTGATACATCTGTGAAGTAGATCAGACTTTGACTGTGTGGTCCCTCCCAGTCTTCCTTATGAGCATATAGCACGCTCAATTCTGGGTTGGAGCCAATTGGGGCTTGAAAATTCTGCATTAATTTTGGTAGGACTGATGGAATTTGAACGCTCAGCCTTCCAGGTGGTAGCCCATTGTGCTAACCACCATTCCATGACAGTTTGTATTCAGTTTTACTTGTTATCATCACCATCATCAGGTGCCCTGCCGCATGGTGTTGGCGATCATGGACTTCCATCTGTCTCTATCTCTTGTTGCCTCAAGCATCTCTTCCACCCTCCTTGTCTTCAGCCACTCTGCAAGTCCGTCTAGAATTTTCTCCCTGGGTCTACCTGGTGCTCTCTTTCCCTCCAGCTTTCCTGTTGTGACTTGTAAACAAGTGTAATACATTTGTTGTAAATTTTAGTACAGCTTTGTTGTCAAATGGATGATGGGTGTGAGAGCAATCCCTGCTACACATTTTAAAATGGATCTTTATCTTTTCTTGTTTTATTTGTTTTTGGTTATTGGAATGTTTTTTAAGGCATCGATGCATCATATTATCCTGCGAATGTGTTTTGGAGTAAATTCTATTAAGCATTGTTTTTTTTTTTTTTTTTTTAACAGGACTTCATTGTCAAGTGGAGGGTGTCTGAGAGCAGTCTGTGTTACGCATCACCGACATGCAAAAGTTCTATTAACCCTTTGACTCCCGCACCCTGTCCACCACTGCATTGTCAACCATGCTAGCAGTTGGTGGATAGGGCGTACATGTCTAAGGGTTAACAGCAACCCATTTACATTTTTCCACCTTTTGTTGAATTATTGTCAGGTTATTAATAATTTACTTTTTATCAGGGCTTCGGTGTCACCTGGAGGATGCCTGTGAGAGCAATCCCTGCTATGCTCGGCGGCGTGTGAGACCTCGCCCATTAACGGGGACCCCATTTGCACCTGTGAGAAAGGTTGGCGCGGTGCCGATTGCTCCATTGACATTGACGAGTGTCAGGAAAGTGAGTGGTCCTCTGTCTGGGTCTTTTGGTTATGCCCTTTTGTTTTCTAAGGAGGCTACTTAGGTACTCTGATTTTGTTTTGGTTTTTAGTTGTTGTTTTGGTTATGTTTTTTTTTTGGGGGGGGGGGGGGGAGGAGGGGTTTGTATGTTTCATTTTTGTTTTGTTTGGTCATTTTTTTTTTTTAGGGAAGGTCTTGTTTATGATTTTGTTTTGGTTTTTGCTGTTGTTGTTTTTAAAGCTTCCTTTTGTTTAAACTTCAAATCTCTGTTCATGTCTGTACGTACACGTGCATGTGCTAGCTGTGTGTTGGTCGGAGCACGTGCTTGGTAACGCAGGGGTTGTGAGTTTGATCCTCAGACAAGCCACAGTTTTTCTCTGTGGGCTGGTTGGTTCTTTTGATAGAGTTGTGGATTCAGGATTTGATATCTTGAGTTTAATCCCAGCCCGCAACTTTGAAAACTGACCCTTTGCTGCCCATCTTAAAGCTGACTGTTTCATAGGTCCCTCTCCTTCCCTTCTCCCCCCCCCCCCCCCCAATCTCATTTCAAGACCTTGCCAGTACTTAGGGTTTTGTGCAGACTCTGGGAGTCAGCCAGATAATTGACAGGAGATAGGGTGAAGCCCATATGGAATTAAGACGTGAGAATGGAGATGGAAGAACCTGCTCCATGAGCAACAGTTGTATCAACCTGCCATGGCTTGTGCCACCAAGACAGCAGCAAAGTAACAGCCAGAATGCATCTCCATGGTCAATCCCACCAAAGGAGGCCTACGACTACAGCATATGGGATCATATGTGTGTGATGAATCTCTTTTGAACAAACCACAAATGACTAATTTTATGAGATTTTGAATCTTCCTTGATAAAACAAAAATTGACTTATTCCATGAGATTTTGAATTTCTCTTCATCAAACCACAAATGACTAATTTCACGAGATTTTGAATCTCCCTTGAAAAAAATAATGACATTTCATTAGATTTCGTATCTCTCTAGAAAAACTAAAAATGACTTTGTTCATGATATTTTGAATCTCTCTTCAACAAACTACAAATGACTGATTCCATGAGATTTCGAATCTCTTCAACAAACTTCAAATGACTGATTCCATGAGATTTTGAATCTCTCTTCAGCAAACTACAAATGACTAATTTCATGAGATTTTGAATCTGTCTTCAACAAACTACAAATGACTAATTTCATGAGATTTTGAATATGTCTTCAACAAACTACAAATGACTAATTTCATGAGATTTTGAATCTGTCTTCAACAAACTACAAATGACTAATTTCATGAGATTTTGAATCTGTCTTCAACAAACTACAAATGACTAATTTCATGAGATTTTGAATATGTCTTCAACAAATTACAAGTAACTAATTTCATGAGATTTTGAATCTGTCTTCAACAAACTACAAATGACGAATTCTATGAGATTTTGAATCGCTCTTCAATAAACTACAAATGACTAAATTACAGGATTTTTTATAAATATTCTTGGATCCATCAAAAGAGCCAGCATACAGGAGAGAATTTGACAAAAAATAAAATAAAATGCTCAGAATTGAACTCATTTTCTTCTGTCATTACCCAAGACATGCTTGTCTGTTTGTCCAGGTATAACAACAGTGGTGTGTGAACATGGCGGGACGTGTCAGAACCTGAACGGCTCCTACCAGTGTAACTGTCCACTGGGTTTCACAGGTCGACGCTGTGAGAAAAATATCAACGAGTGTGACTCAGACCCTTGTCAGAATGATGGGACTTGCCTTGATGAGAGAGGAGCGTATCGCTGTATCTGCATGCCAGGTTGGTGTCTGGGGTTTGAGTCTTTTGGGTTGTCTGTCTGTTTTTGGTGGGTGACTTACTTCTGGAGAGTGTGGTATTGTGGTGATGTTGGTCTGTTGTCTGTGTGAGTGTGTATGTGTGTGTGTGCGTGCATGTGCATATGTGTGTGTGTGCAAGCATGTGTACGTGCGTGTGTGTGTGCGCGCACGCATGTGTGTGTGCATGCGAGCATGTGTGTGTGTGTGTGTGTGTGGGTTGTGTGTGCGTGAGAGCATGTGTACGTGTGTGTGTGTGTGTATGTGCGTGCATGTATGTATGTTTGAGTGTGAGTGTGTGTGTGGATGGGTGGGTGTGAATTTATTTGTGTACATATGTGTGAGTGTATATATGTGACTGTATGAGTGTGTATGTGAGAGCACATGTATTTGCATGCGCACATGAGAGAGTGTGTGTGTATTGTGCGTGTGTGTGTGTATGTGTGTGTGTGTGTGTGTGAATTTATGTGGAAGTCAGTTTATGATGGGTGTGTATGAGTATGCATGCGCATGTATGTCTATGCCTGTGTCTAAATCTACATGCAAATTATGTGTGCATGGATTTTGATTATGATGTCTGCATGTGGAGCGGTATTCGTGCATGACAAAGTAGGCAGAGAATAATAGCTTCATATGTACATATACTGTAACTTTGGTTTGATCTGATTTTTTAATGATATTGATGATAGCAAAAGGATTTTACGCAGTGCCATTTCCAGACTACCAACTGGAAGATTGAGGGTTTGAATCCCCATCATAATGTCCTTTCACAAATTATTGTGGGATATTTTGGCTCCTACCCAGAGTTTAGCGTGCTATGGGCTCATTGGAAAGACTTGGCCAACGGGACTACATAGTCAAGTTCCATCCATTTCATGGATGGAACTAAAAATGACTTTGTTCATGATATTTTGAATCTGACTTTGTTCATGATATATTTGATGGTTTTGCTCAAATTTTCTGACCAACACCGCATGTGTCTGTATCTCTTGGGTCTGGTTGATGCCAAGGTATAGCATGATAGTAAGTGTTGATGACAGCCCTGTCATGCAATGTCAATCCCAGATGGAACATCTTAGCATCATGATTCTCTCACTGCATTGCGAAAACAGTGCTATTGTCTGTGGCCTTAAAAACTGTAATAGAAAATGGGACAAAGAACAACAATGACAGCGGAAATTGAAGTTCGAAAAGAATATCACAGCACCGACAGACACAAACAGCCATACAGAAATTGATGTTCGAAAAGAACATCATTGCACCAACAGACACAAACAGCCATACAAACATTGATGTTCGAAGAGAACATCACAGCACCAACAGACACAAACAGCCATACAAACATTGATGTTCGAAAAGAACATCACAGCACCAACAGACACAAACAGCCATACAAACATTGATGTTCGAAAAGAACATCACAGCACCAACAGATACAAACAGCCATACAAACAGACAATTGGGGACTCGTGCACAGCAACTACTAACCCAAAGGGCCGCACAGCAGTTACAGGGGCAGATAATTAGGAAACCCTGTCAAAGAGACAGACGCTTTAAGTGGACTGTGTCATCAAGTGTGCATAGGTCTTGGAAATAACAGACTCTCCCCTGCAAAAGGTTTTTGTGGTACAGATTTATTCTTATTGTTGCTTAAACCCAGCCGACTTCATAGAGTCAGTCAGGGCTGTAAATGTTTCAATACACACACATGACTTCAACAGGAAAAAAAAAAAAAAAAAAGGAACAGAAAATTAAGTACACAAATCAGTGCATTAGTGCACATAATCTATCTTTATGCTCTAGTCATTTTTGATGATGTTGGCGGCTTTTCAAGAAGCCCCCCCCCCCCCCCCAGCCTATTTCAAGGTCTTGCCAGCATGTGGCGTATTGCACAGGATCAAGGAGTCTGCTTGGTCATCTGTGGTATGTTTGGGTGGAGTGCATATGGAATTGTCTCAATGTGATGAATACCTCTTGTATCAGTTCTTACTATAATTAGTGGTAATCCAGTTCTAACAAGAGTGGCCATAGCCTTTGACTGCTTTGTTCTTTTCTCTCTCTCTCCCCACTCTCTCTCACATACACACACACACACACACACACACACACACACACACACACACACACACACACACACACACACACACGCAGTGACACACATGCGCACAGACACACATGCGCACAGACACACACACGCACATACGCGTGCATGCACTTTTCTCTGTCTCTCTCTCTCCCCCCTCCTTTCCTCTCCCTCCCCTCCCTCCCTCTCTTTCTTACCCATCTCGATCACTCCGGGCTGGTTGGTTCTATGTTAGAGCCGTGGACTGGAGATCCGATATCATGAGTTCAACCCCAGCCGGCAACATTGAAGGCTGGTCTGTTTGCTGCCCATCTTAATTTTTCCATCGTTCCGGTGGTGTTGGCATCATGTTTCCTAAGGCCTGTATAGCTTTTTGCGCAGGCTTAGGGAGTCTGTCAGACAATTTTTGGTAGATTTGGATGTAGCGTATGGAATTGTCCGAGTGCAATGAAGCCCTCTTGATCAAACTTCAAACTCCAAACTCACTCCCTTTCTCACATTCCCTCTCCCTCTCTCCCTCCCTCTCTCTCTCTCTCTTCCCCCACCCTCACTCTCTCCTTTCCTCCGTCTCTGCCCTCTTTCTCCCTCACCCCACCCCTGCCCACACATAACCACAGTCTCCAGAGCAGGTTCTACAGTTTAGCCAGCTGTTCAGAAACAAATGAACCATACAGTGGTCAGAAGGGGCAACTCAGGAAGAGCAGCGGTGGGGCCACAAAGAAGACTTCACAAAAAACACGTCCTTCATCCAGACTACTGTACTGAGGAGGCATAATGGTTTGAAGGCAAAAACCTGTCAGACCAGGATTCCTGACTGTGATCACAGCAGAGGCTGATTTTCATATCGTTATCTCTGTATTGACCTCTTATTCAAAAGAAATCCACATCATTACATGTTTGTTCTTTGTCAAGATTGTTTGCTAACTTTCTAGCCAGCAGCAAAGACTTTTTTTCTTTTTTCTTTTTTCTTTTCTGGCTTCTTTTATGTGTGTGCTTGTATTGTCCACATTGGACTTCCAGGTCCTGCATTCAATCCACCTTGATGACACCTCTCTCTGGCCAGTATAGGCTGCAGATTTCTGATCTCCCAGGTCAACATATGTGCAGACCTGCTAGTACCTGAATCCCCTTTGGGTGTGTACACGTAGAATATCAAATGCGCATGTTGAAGATCCTTTAAATCATATCATTGTCTGGTTCATGGAAACACAAAAACTCCAGTGAGACATACCACCTGCACAGTGTGGCAAAGCAACATGCGTACAGGCATCCAAGAAATTTTGGAATGCTAAACAAATAAATAAATAAATAAATAAATAAATGAAATAAAGTGAAATAAAAGAAAAGAAAAGAAAGAAGAGAAAAAAAATCAACATGGGTGATAACAGGCAGGGAGCTGCAGGGCCTTGTATGGAGAAATGCCTGTGACGTCAAGGTCTTTTTCACGCCATTCTTGGTCTGCCTCATCCAGCTTTGTATAAAGTGACACGTGTAGAGCCAGCTGGTCAGATGACCAAACGGACCAAACCACTTCATTATTTGCTGATGAATATCATAGCTCACTGATGTTGAAGGCTTTTTTGTTTGTCGTGTTATTTTAATGGGAAAAATACATTTGTACCATATTTTACCAGTTAAAGCTCCCTTGACCAGTTCCTGTCTTAATAGCAGGCGCCTCCTGTCTGGCGAGGGGACGCGGAAAATTACATTCAGTTGAAGAGAGCGGAGCACAGGGCTGCAGCGATCAGCAGAGAGAAAAACAATATAGAGAACTGGAGTGAGGGGTGGGGGGCCAGAAATAGAAGCTCGTTAGCAGGATGGGGGAGAGGGGAGAGGTTAATTGCAGAGTCACATGGTATTGCGGCTTGTTTGCATGATCGTCTGCCCTTTCGGTGAGGGGTACTTGATGGTGGGGCATTGGATGGTGGGGGGTAGGGGTGAGATTGTTTCCGGGAGGATTATGGTGACAGATTATCGTGTGGCTCTGTGTATGTGCTTATTATGTGTGATTAGATGTGGAATGGAACCTTGTCATCAAGCTGTCTCTATCTCTTGTGTTGTGTCTGTTTTTTCTGTGTCTCTTGTGTTGCCTGTCTCCGTGTCTCTTCTTTCTCTTTCTCCCCCCATGTGCCCACCCCTTCCCTCTGTTGACTCTGGCTCTGATTCTGTCTTCCCCCCCCCCCCCCCTCCAGTTCTCTTTGTCACTTGTGTACACTCATACTGTTTTGCCCACTGTCTCTTGTCTGTTGTCTGGTGACCTGTTTTGGTCTTTGTGGTGCCCCACTGCTGCTTCTTTGTCCTTTGTTTTTCAATTTTGTGTTTTGTCTGTCTGTCTGCCTGTCTCTTTCTTTCTCTCTCTCTCTCTCTCTCTCTCGCTCTGCTCTGTCTGCCCTCCTCTCTCTCTCTCTCTCTGTCTGCCCTCTCTCTCTCTCTCTTTTCTCTGTCTGCCTCCTCTCTCTCTCTCTCTGTCTGCCCTCCTCTCTCTCTCTCTCTGTCTGCTCCTCCTCTCTCCTCTTCTCTCTCTCTCTCTCTCTGTCTGCCCTCCTCTCTCTCTCTCTCTCTGTCTGCCCTCCTCTCTCTCTCTCTCTGTCTGCCCTCCTCTCTCTCTCTGTCTGCCTGCCCTCCTCTCTCTCTCTCTCTGTCTGCCCTCCTCTCTCTCTCTCTCTCTCTCTCTCTGTCTGCCCTCCTCTCTCTCTCTCTCTGTCTCTCTCACTCTCAAGGACTAGCTGTAAGATAGGTCCAGTGGGACCTAATTCTTGTGTTATAAAGGATCTGGTCTAAACACTCTCTCTCTCTCTCTTCTCTCTCTCTCTCTCTTTTCTCTCTCTCTCTCTCTCTCTCAGTCGGTTGGTCAGTCTGTCTGTCTATCTGTCTGCATGTTAACCTTGGAGATAGGTAAAATCTCCATCCTTTAACTTACCTGACGAGTCTGCACACATGTTGACCTTGGAGATAGGCAAAATCTCTATCCTTGACCTACCTGACAAGTCTGCACACATGTTGACCTTGGAGATAGGCAAAATCTCTATCCTTGACCTACCTGACAAGTCTGCACACATATTGATCTTGGAGATAGGCAAAATCTCTATCATTTACGTACCAGGCGGAAGGAGATTGAACCCAGTACCCTCTGATTTGAAGTGCGATGTTCACCCGCTTGATTACCATGCCCATCTTGGGTGATGCAGATACAGAGTGTGAGCATTCAGAGTTGAGGCGACTTACACAGGTATCGTCATGCATTCTTGTGGAGAAGTAACTGGACCTGTGTTCCTTTCGGTGGCATGTATCATTTGTCAACCAGACACTGAGCAGACACTTTCAAGACTTCCCATGTCACAATGGCACTGTAACCCCTCATTAGCATATGACAAAGGAACCTTCTGTAAGAATTGCAGTCAAGGCATCCTCGCTTTCTGCACTACTGTCAAAAATATTCTGAATGGTCCTAAAAGCATTTTGCTGTTTTCAATTTCAAGTGCTTTCTTTTCTATTTGTTTGTTAATTTTTTGTTTTCAATGTTTTTTGTTGTTGGTTTGGGTTGGGTTTTTTTTTCGTACCATGGCAGTCAGCAGTAAGCTGGATGGCTTGAAGTGGAGAAATGCCTCATGACTAAAGGTCTCTGTCATCCTGTTGATCTAGGTCTTCCCTGGTCTGCCTCTCATTTCATATCCACTTGTCAGATGCAAAACAAATCAAGACTTCAGATGTAAAAGATGTAAATCAAGTACAAAAAGTATTGAGTAATTCAAAGTACATGAGTAAGAATTAATACAGCTGCTTTGTCTGCGTTGCTATGAAAATAGATATTCTAAATTCCCGAAAGCATTTGGCAGTTATGGAATTCAAATGTTAAAGGGGCGAAATAATGAGTTATTCAAAGTACATGACTGATAATCAGTATGTTCGCTTTGTCTGCATTGCTGTCAAAATAGATGTTCTGAATACCCGACAGCTGTTGGCAGTTTTGGAATATTCAACGTGAAATGGGGTGAGATGCCGGATGTCCTCAATTTGGGACCTGCGTAATGCGTGTAATTTAACTGCCTCACTCCCTCACCCTATCCATCAGCATCTTGCAGGAAGCTGGTAGATAGGGTTAGGGAGTGAAAGGGTTAATGCAGGGAAGCTGCGTAACTGTGACACTTGCACTTTGACCTGTTGACAGCTTAGGGGTGAACTTTGCCGCCTGTGAGCTAATGGTTTCAGGTCTGTGGGAAAGGGTTGTATCTTGTCAGTCTGTTGGGCTGTTTGACTTGACAGGGTGGTGGGTGGTAGGGGTGGGAGGTTGGTATTAGAGGGGGGGGAGAGGAGACAGCTTGCTTTTGTGTTTGTTGTGTTATGGTCGTGTGTGTGTGTGTGTGTGTGTGTGTGTGTGTGTGTGTGTGTGTGTGTGTGTGTGTGTGTGTTTCTGTTCGTGAGATGTTTTAGGTTTGTTTCTGTTGTTTCTGTGTGTCTTTGTGTGTGTGTAACCTTGTATGTGTTTCTGCTTGTGTTTGTGAGAGAGGGATTTGACTTGAGGTGACTCATTTTGGGGTAGAAAGCGAAGGGTATGGATGGTTGTGTCTTACATGGGTAGAGTGTGTCTGTGTGTGTGATGGTTGTGGTTCTAGAGGGGTAGGAATGTGTGGTGCGTGTGCATGTGTGCGCGCACATGTGTATTGAGAGAACGAGATGATTGAGGTTATAGAGGGTAGGAGTGTTTGTATGTGCGCGCACATGCGTGTGTGGGTGTGTGCATGCATGCATGTGTGTGTGTGTGCGCGTGCGTGTGTGTGTGTGCATGCGTGCATTTTGTGTGTTTGTATTGTGTGTGTGCGCACGCATGCATGCCGGTGCTGAGGTGTTTAGCTGGGGTGGCACAGGGTGATAAGTCTTATGTCTTGGCATCTTTCAATCATTCATCCGCCCGTCCATAATTCTAATTACCCTTGTATTACTATGAGGAAAGGGTCATCTCCAAGATTCAGGAGTTGGTGTGTTTTTTTATCTTCCATGTGATTCTGAGTATTTACTGACATGATCTCTAGTGAGTATGTATATGTGTGTGTTTGACACAGGGTATACTGGGGTCAACTGCGAGAACAACATTGACGAATGTCTCAGCCAGCCGTGTATCAATGGAGGGGTTTGTCAGGATGGTGTCAACAAGTTCAAATGTTCTTGTCCGCCAGGTTGGTGTTGATGTATATGTTGGTGTGTTGTTTCGTGTGTGTGTGTGTGTGTGTTGTTAGAGAGAGAGAGAGGTCCCATGACATCTTGCTTCCCAGCAAATGTTCAGGTTGTGAGAAAAACTTTAGACCTACATTATGGATTTCATGATTTTGTTAATGTGGACTTCATTTTTTTTTTTTTTATGTCACAGGCTTTGAGGGTGCAACCTGTGCCTACGATATCAACGAGTGTGAAAGTTCACCGTGCAAGAATGGCGGGGAATGTAACGACCTCATCAATGCCTACGCCTGCACTTGTCGCCTTGGTGAGCCATCATGGATATGCTTGTATCTTGCGTCATGTCTTCTTTTTCATCTGACGGGCCTGTTTGTATCTTGTGTCATGTCTTCTTCTGACGGGCCTGTTTGTATCTTGTGTCATGTCTTCTTCTGACGGGCCTGTTTGTATCTTGTGTCATGTCTTCTTCTGACAGGCCTGTTTGTATCTTGTGTCATGTCTTCTTCTGACGGCCTGTTTGTATCTTGTGTCATGTCTTCTTCTGACGGCCTGTTTGTATCTTGTGTCATGTCTTCTTCTGACAGGCCTGTTTGTATCTTGTGTCATGTCTTCTTCTGACAGGCCTGTTTGTATCTTGTGTCATGTCTTCTTCTGACAGGCCTGTTTGTATCTTGTGTCATGTCTTCTTCTGACAGGCCTGTTTGTATCTTGTGTCATGTCTTCTTCTGACGGGCCTGTTTGTATCTTGTGTCATGTCTTCTTCTGACGGGCCTGTTTGTATCTTGTGTCATGTCTTCTTCTGACGGGCCTGTTTGTATCTTGTGTCATGTCTTCTTCTGACAGGCCTGTTTGTATCTTGTGTCATGTCTTCTTCTGACAGGCCTGTTTGTATCTTGTGTCATGTCTTCTTCTGACAGGCCTGTTTGTATCTTGTGTCATGTCTTCTTCTGACGGCCTGTTTGTATCTTGTGTCATGTCTTCTTCTGACGGGCCTGTTTGTATCTTGTGTCATGTCTTCTTCTGACGGGCCTGTTTGTATCTTGTGTCATGTCTTCTTCTGACGGGCCTGTTTGTATCTTGTGTCATGTCTTCTTCTGACGGGCCTGTTTGTATCTTGTGTCATGTCTTCTTCTGACAGGCCTGTTTGTATCTTGTGTCATGTCTTCTTCTGACAGGCCTGTTTGTATCTTGTGTCATGTCTTCTTCTGACGGCCTGTTTGTATCTTGTGTCATGTCTTCTTCTGACGGGCCTGTTTGTATCTTGTGTCATGTCTTCTTCTGACGGGCCTGTTTGTATCTTGTGTCATGTCTTCTTCTGACGGGCCTGTTTGTATCTTGTGTCATGTCTTCTTCTGACGGGCCTGTTTGTATCTTGTGTCATGTCTTCTTCTGACGGGCCTGTTTGTATCTTGTGTCATGTCTTCTTCTGACGGGCCTGTTTGTATCTTGTGTCATGTCTTCTTCTGACGGGCCTGTTTGTATCTTGTGTCATGTCTTCTTCTGACGGGCCTGTTTGTATCTTGTGTCATGTCTTCTTCTGACGGGCCTGTTTGTATCTTGTGTCATGTCTTCTTCTGACGGGCCTGTTTGTATCTTGTGTCATGTCTTCTTCTGACGGGCCTGTTTGTATCTTGTGTCATGTCTTCTTCTGACGGGCCTGTTTGTATCTTGTGTCATGTCTTCTTCTGACAGGCCTGTTTGTATCTTGTGTCATGTCTTCTTCTGACGGGCCTGTTTGTGTCTTGTGTCATGTCTTCTTCTGACGGGCCTGTTTGTGGATGTGCAGGCTGGTTTGCTCTTGTGTACAGCCTTAGGCTCAGGAATCTGGATTTCTGGATTCTGCCTAGTCCAACAACATTAATAAAAACTGGCCTGTTCGCTGCCCATCTGACTGTTTCCTTCATTCTGGTGGTGTTAGTTCAAGTTTTATACGTCCCTTCTTCCCCCCTCTGCATTTCAAGACTTTGCCAGTGCATACAGTTTTGTTTAGGCGTAGGTGTCTGCAGAATTGGGTGGAGCGCATGTGGACTTCTCCGAGTGCAGTGAGTCCCTGCTAAACAGAATCTAAATTACTTACGCAAGCTCCTACGTATATTGTTCTGTGAACAGTTTTCGTTCGAAAAAGTTTGTGATTCATGAGTTGTGTTCGTTCCTGAATAAACAGTCCCCTGAGGAAGGCCACTGGCCATAGTACCAGGCTCAGAAATCTTGTTTGTTGTCTTCTTTTTTGGTTTATCTGCAGATATTTATGTTCTGTTTGGCTAGTCTTTTTTGCCTTATGAATACATGACTGGTCAAAACAGCTGTAATTTGTGAACGCAGTAGTCAAGTAGATAAACATCAGACATCCAGTCAAGAGGTCCTGAGTTTGATCTGCCTAGACACCTCTGTCAGGTGGGTAAAGGGTAGAGATTTTTCTATCTCCAAGGTCAACATGCATACAACCTGCCATTTCCTAATCTCCCTTTGTGTGTATATGCACACAAAATATCAAATCAAATGCATTTTAAAGATAAGTCATGTCAGTGACTGGCTTTTCGTGTCAGTGGCTGGCTTCTGGAAATACAACACCCAGCATGCAAGTTCCCCCCCCCCCCCCCCCCCCCAAAAGGATACAGACGGTGCAGCAACATAGTGGAATGTAGTTAGCTTGCCTAATGGTTGAGTTCTCCATGCTTTGTGAAAAAGTCTGATCAGATGTGCGGCGCACTGAGTCCAAACGAGTTTAGAGTATAGGGCCGTACAAGAATTATTTATAATGATTACACATGTCATTTACATGTAACCAAGATTATTCCAGTGGTAGGCTGATGAAATACCAGTACAAAATATAGACTAGGTAAAATATAGTCTAAGGAGGGACTCGGGACCTGGCCAGCTCATGGGTTTATGTGCAGGGTTAAGGTTTGTGCCATGATCACCATAGACATGGCACCTGTGATGTAAGTGCACATGGCATTCGTTCCAAGTGCAGAGACGTCATCTTGAGAAAGGGAAACTGAAACTTTATAATGATAGGATACTGTTTTTAATTCATATTTTGTTGTATATTTTTAACCTATATATTAATTTGTATATTTGTGGTATAATGGTTGGATACTATTTTTAATTCTTATTTTGTTTATATATTTTTTACTTATGTATTTATTTGAATATTTATGTGCAGGGTTCACGGGTCAGAACTGTGAAGAGAATATCAACGAATGCAAGGGGGTGGACTGTGGCCACGGTTACTGTCAGGACGACCTGGGTACCTACATGTGCGTGTGCGATCGGGGGTGGACGGGCAACCACTGCCATAGTGAGATCAACGAGTGTGCCTCCAACCCCTGCCGCAGTGGGGGAGTGTGCATCAACGTACCTGATGGGCGTGGTTACGAGTGTCAATGCCCCATGGGGACCACAGGTATGAGGGGGTAGGGAGGGAAGGGGGGGGGGGCTTAAAGAATTGGGAAATGGTTAGTGAATGAGGGGATGTCTGTGGTTTAGGGTCAGGATGCAGTGAGATGATTTATCAGTTACTTGCATTTTGCAAAAGAATTTTACTGATGCATATGTTTGTTTGATGAAGATGATGCACATTCATGTGTGGATGCTTGCATGCATGCACATGCGGTAAACATGTGCATGCACATGCACACACACATTTACACAAAGGCAACACACACGTACACACTCACACACACACATACACACACACTCATGAAACACACCACACACACACACACCACACACACATACGCACACGCACACACACACACGCACACACAACCCCATCTAATGAAAGATCGATACATGTCCTTGATGATCGTCTGCAGATGGAGATGACAGGCTTGGAGTCTTGTAAAGTCCTTAAAAAGTCTTTAAAT
Organism: Monoplex corrugatus; assembly: GCA_030674185.1. Lineage (NCBI taxonomy): Eukaryota > Metazoa > Mollusca > Gastropoda > Littorinimorpha > Ranellidae > Monoplex > Monoplex corrugatus. The sequence goes on along the minus strand of JAPXFY010000026.1, from coordinate 37,621,550 downwards.
TCCCCCAACCCACACCCCACCCCTTAAAGTTCTATATGAATGCTGTACATATCACCATAAGTACACATATAAATGCATACACGGAACCCAGCTTCACTTTGTAACAGAAAAACAAAGATGAATGCATATCTGTCTGTCCATGCAGGTCACAACTGCGAGATAGAGGAGAACGAGTGTTTCAGCAATCCTTGTCGTAACGGTGCTACCTGTCGTGACGGTCTCAACCACTACACCTGCGACTGCAGGGACGGATTTGCAGGTAACCTTGAAAGGAAGACTTTGTTGAGGGAAGGGGAAGATAAAAAACAGTAAGGGAGGGAAACTTAGCATGATACTTAAAACACGTGAGAAGCCGAGGTCACTACCACCTCACTCCCTCACAAGCTGAGAGTTATGAGACAACCTGTACATTTTTCAGTCTGTCTTTTTAAAAAAAAAAAAAAAAAATAGGGAGAGGGGCGGAGGAGATCGTTTCATGTCAGCCAGAGAGAGTTGTGTGCCTGTCTCTGTGTCTGTGATAAAAATGTGTGAACAAGACTTGTCTGAGTTCTGTATGAACAGATCTTTACCCAGTTTGGTTCGAAGCTGTGGACTGGTTGAAGAGTTGTGAAAATATAGTTTGAAAAGCACTGCTCTAAAGTCAAGGTCACACAAATAAGTGCCTAAAATCAACAGTTTTTGATGATGCTGTGTGAACAGCGCTTCTCCAGAAATTATAACAATATTTATACTTTCATAGTACTGTAAACTCAAATTTTATTTCAAATGAGGCTTCTCCAAGGTTGCAGTGACCTTGAGAAAAACAAAATCAGGATTTTTCTTTACCCCTGTGGGGATGCCGAGGGGTCTTTCAGTATAAATATTATCCTCACCTTCACGAAATTCTGTGCTAGAAATTTCGTCTTTTCTGTCACTCTCTTTGTTTCTGCCTTGTTCTTTTGCTTTCTGTTATTTCTTCCTATCGATTTCTGTCTTGCTGGCCCATTCACCTGTATGTGTTCAATAAAGTCTTACATACTTACATACTTTCTTTTAGGATTGATAATTGGGTACATGTATTCAGTGCATTTTTGGCGTAAGGAAATGAGATATGCTGAAGCAATTTTAGGTAATTTAGGCCTGTTTTTATATATGTTTTAGTGTACTTATATATGTTTAAATTTGTATTCAGCTAGGCTTTTTGTATCCCCTGTGCGATAAATTGTATGGAGTGGTCAGCGCCAGGAGCATCTCCTTAGATTAAGTGCGCAAATGCGTCAGTATGTGTAATTAATTTTGTTTTCCTTTTTTTCCCTATTGAAATATTGTGTATGTTTTGAAAGTTGATCTGTCTCGTTTTTGTTGTTCACTCTCTCTTGTTTCTTTAATATTTTTTAAAATGATTTTTTTCAATATTGCATCAAGATATGATTACCGACACAAATATACAGCACACACACACGCACGCACACGCCCACACACACACACACACACTCACTCACACACACACACTCACTCACACAAAAGCACACACACACACACAAAACCCACATACTTTTCAAATGCAACATGTCACCAAGGTTATTACCTCCCTACAGGTGTGCACTGTGAAGTGGACGTGGATGAGTGTGCCTCCAACCCGTGTCACAACGGGGGCGTGTGTACGGACCTGGTCAACAGCTATCTGTGTCAGTGTCCCCCGGGTTACTATGACTCCCAGTGTCTGTCCGACAAGAACGAGTGTGTCTCCAACCCCTGTCTGAATGGAGGAGTCTGCAAAGATGGAGTCAACAGGTATTGATTGTTGAAGTATTCTGTAGCAAACAGTATTGTGTAGCTGCCAGCTGCCTTGACGTTTTCTTCGTTTTCTCAGTTTAGTTATCCCGGGTGTCTATTATTTTCAGACTACTGAAAATTTGATTTGCTGTCTGATTTTCCAATACTCTCAGTTGCCCATTTACATTACGCGAATGCTGTACTGTTTCAGCTTAAACCCAGAGCCACCAGTGTCATAGCTTCACTTGTGGGGATGCCGGGGGCTCTTTCAGTATAAATAATATCCCCTCCTGGAAATTCTGTGCTAGAAATTTCCTCTTTTCTGTCACTCTCTTTGTTTCTACCTTCTTCCTTTGCTTTCTGTCATTTCTTCCGATCACTTTCTGGTACATTCACCCGTATGTGTTCGATAAAGTCTTGCATACTTTTTCTTAGAATTGATAATTGCGTACATGTATTAAGTGTATTTTTGGCTCTAGGGAGGTGAGATAATCGGGAAGCAATTTTAGGTAATTTGTGCCCGTTTTTATATTTGGTTTCGTGTCCTTAAGTATGCTTAAATTTGTATTCAGGTGTGTTTTTTAAATCTCCTTTGTGATAAATTGGATGGAGTGGTCAACGCTGGGGGCATATTCTTGGATTATGTGCTCGAATGCATTGATATATGTACTTAATTTTCTTTTCTTGTTTTTTTCCTGTTGAAGTTTTGTATGTTTTGAAGTGGTTATAGCCATGATATGGATCTACGCAGTTGGCTGGACTTTAAACAACAAGAACAAGTGTCATAGCTTTTCTGTTTTGCTGCAAGGCTGGGCATTTGTTGCCGCCATCAGGCAAACTTTGTTAGAAAACTTGGACAGACAATGCTAATCAAATAGTTACAACAAGGATCATAGACACAAAGACAGAAAAGGTTTGATCAAAACCGCCCACCCACCCCTTTCTCTCCTTGCCCTCCATCTCTTTCTGCCCTTGTCTCACTTGCGGCAATTGTCTGTCATTGTGTGATGAGCTGTCTAGGATCTGGAAGAGGCAAACACTTTGTGGCCAGCCCTGTGCTGATGCAAGCTGGCCTCTTGGTGGAAAGTCACGCTTGTGCGTGTTCTGTTGTTTTTGTGTTCGTTCATTTGTGTTGTTTCCTGTTCTTGTTTTAGAAAGACTAGACTTGTTTCTAAAGGAAAGTGTAGTGTTGGTCATGTAAAGAGAAGTATGAAGGAAGGGAAGTAACCCAGTAAAACACTTATAATTGGAGGAAAGGGGGGATATAGAACCGATTTAGAAGTGGATTATTCTCACTGTAAAGTTCTGGTACTGGCCACATAGAAATGCACAACTTACATCTGTCACTCTCTTTCTTTCTTCCTCCTTTGCTTTCTGTCATTTCTTCCTATCATTTTCTGCCTTGCTGGTCCATTCAACTGTATGTGTTCGATAAAGTCTTGCATACTTTTTCTTAGGATTGATAATTGGGTACATTGTATTATGTGCATTTTTGGCTCTAGGGAGGTGAGATATACAGAAGCTATTTTAGGTACTTTGTGCCCGTTTATATATGTATGTGTAAGTTTTAGTGTCCTTAGGAATGCTTAAATTTGTATTCAGGTGTGTGTGGGTTTTTTTTAATCCCCTGTGTGATAAATTGGACAGAGTGGTCAATGCCTTAGATTATATGGGCATTGATATGTGCATTTAATTTTCTTTTCTTTTCTTTTTTCCTGTTGAAGTTTTGTATGTTTTGAAGTGGTTATAGCCCTGATATGGGTCTACGCAGACATCTGGGTTTTAAACAACAATAAATACAACCACAGTTAAGTGTGTTATAGGTCCCTTCTACCCCTCATGTCAAGACCTCGCCAGTGCTTAGGGTTTTGCACAGGCTCGGTGAATGCCAGATAATTGCTGGCAGATTTGGATGGAGCACGTATGAAATTGTCCAAGTTCGATGAATCCTTCTTGAACAAACTCATAACTCATCATATTAGCATAAAAGTCAGGTGCATGGTATGTTTCATTGTTTCAGAATTTGCACATTCTATAAATATCAATCAGTCACACTGTTATAAAAAAAATGTCCCTAGTCTGAATGTCAGTTGTACGTTAGTGTTGTCGATGATGATAACTCGTATTCCAAAACTGGATTTATTTTCTGTCTGTAGATTTGAATGCGAGTGTCCGGAGGGTTATGGAGGTCATCGGTGCGAGCGAGACATCAACGAGTGTCTGTCCAATCCCTGTCAGCATGGTGGTACTTGTGTTGATCACCACAACGCCTTTGTTTGCCAGTGTGCCAAGGGATACACAGGTGTGCACATTGCCTTGTTTGTCTCACACACATGCACATACACACCCCTCCCAAGCGCATACACACACCACACCACACACACACACAGGTGTCTTGGATTTGTTCTGGTGTTGAAACTGACACAGGTGTGCAGAATTTGTTGGGTTTTTTTATTCAAAAGTGAAATAAGTGTGTAGAGTGTTCTTCTCTATCAGTTCATAAAGCCAGATCATGTAAAGTTGTCCCATAATATTTGAAGTTTTGTGTGTGTGTGTGTGTGTGTGTGTGTGTGTGTGTGTGTGTGTGTGAACACGCATGGGTGTTTATGTACTTTTGTATATTATGTTAGTTTACTCTTTGTATGTATGTTTGCATACATGTTAGTCCACTTATCAATATAACAGCGATATGGCTCTCTGCGGTTGGCTGGGCTTTACACTGTAATAATGATAAACGATACAAGCACACAGACTTACAAACAGTCCTTCTTAGGAAAAGAAACTTCTTTGTCTTTAGCATTCCATTCTATTGTTTGGATGCATGTGTGCACATTGTTTTGCCCATCCTGTGCAGGCAGTCTTTAGCTGCACAGTCTGCACAGTGTGTCTTTGGTTGATGTGCATGCTGCTGTTGACATGTTTCCATAAACCACCAGGCACTGATAGGACTTACAGGATCTTGTAATATGCATAGTTGATGTTCATTTTGTGTACACACACAAAGGGGGTTTAGGTACTGGCAGGTCTGCATACATGTTGACATGGGTGATGGGTGAAAAATCTCCTCCTTTTACCCAACATGCGAGAGGTTCCCAAGTAGGATAGAACCTCAGGCCTTTCAACTGGAAGTCTTGTCTTCTCACTTGACCCTTGCACTCAGTAAAAAATAATTGAATAAATAAATGAATGAATAAATAAGATAGATAAGATGAAATAAGATAAGATAAGATAAAATAAAATGAAATAAAATAAAATAAAATGAAATAAGTGTAATGAAATAAAATTTTAAAAAATAAATGCAATAAGCCATCATGGATATTGACCCTGACCCTGACTACTTTCCAGGTGAGCGATGTGAGCGGAACATTAACGAATGTGCCAGCAACCCGTGTGTACATGGCCATTGTAGTGACCTGGTGGGGGACTACCAGTGTCACTGTCTTCTGCCCTTCACCGGCAAAAACTGCGAGACAGAAATGAACCCCTGCGCTCCCAGCCCCTGTCGCAACAACGCTCAGTGCGTCCCCACCAACAGCTATCGTGACTTTGAGTGCAGTTGTCCTTCTGGCTTCACTGGTGAGTATGTCATTATTTGTCTGTCGTGAATTGTTTGTTTGTTTGTCACTTCACTGGCGAGTACTTTATTGTTTGTTTATTGTTGTTAGTGTGTGTGTATGTCATGTCGCTTCGCTGGTGATATCATTGTTTGTGTTTTCTTTGTTACTTCACTGGTGAGGGGGGATGTCCAGCCATCCTGTTTGTGTTTTAGTAGTCACTGAATAGAGTAAGCACTGGCAAATGGAACTTCACAGAAATTGATGAATACAGTGATGAAATTAGGCCTGTCAGTTTGCAGGTCACACTTAAACGTGTATTTTCATCCATGTACATGTTTCATGCCCTGAATTACGTCACGTAATCCATTTACCATGTGTATTTTCATCCATGAACATATTTCATGCCATGAATTATGTATCCATTTACCTGATCATGTCCCCCCCCCGGGGGATGCCAGGGGCTCTTTCAGTATAAGTAGTATCCCCACCTTCTGGAAATTCTGTGCTAGAAATTTCCTCTTTTCTGTCACTCTTCCTTTGCTTTCTGTCATTTCGTCCTATCATTTTCTGCCTTGCTGGTCCATTCACCTGTATATGTTCGATAAAGTCTTGCATACTTTTTCTTAGGATTGATAATTGAGTACATGTATTAAGTGCATTTTTGGCTCTAGGGAGGTGAGATATGCGGAAGCAATTTTAGGTACTTTATGCCCTCTTATGTATGTTTTGGTGTCAGTAGGTATGCTTAAATTTGTATTCAGGTTTGTTTTTTAAATCCCCTGTGCGAAACGCCAGGGACATGTCCTTACATTATATGTGTGAATGCATTGTTTTGTGTACTCAATTTTCTTTTCTTTTATACCTGTTGAAGTTTTGTATGTTTTGAAGCGGTTATGTCTCTGATATGGCTCTACGCAGTCGGCTGGACTTTAAACAACAATGATAATAATAACCTGATCATGTTTTAACGTAGACAGTTTTCCCCTGGGGATACTATGTGAGATGGAAATGAAGAAGTGTGACCTCTTAAGTATGTAAAGAGATTGTTTTTAAGCATCAGCAACTGTTTATCAGGGACATATTAGCTTTGCGGTCAATCTGCATGATTGTGATTTTAACGCCAACAACTTTTCACCAGGGACGCTGTGTGAGATGGACATCAACGAGTGCGCTCAGGGCTCCCCCTGTAGGAACGGAGGGACGTGTCAGAACACAGAGGGATCCTACCTTTGTGCCTGCCCCCTGGGCTTCGAGGGTCACCAGTGTGAGATCAACCATGATGACTGCCAGCCCAGTTAGTATTCCTTCTGCACGGCTGTTCCCGAGCAAGATTTTAGTTTGAGAAAGGGGCCGAGCTCTGACGGGCAGAAGCGCGGCAGAGGGAGGGAGATGGGAAGGAAGAGAGAAACGATAACCAGATGTGGACTCTCAAGTGGCAGCTAGCCAGTTGAGAGCTCTGCACAGAGCAGTGTGTGAGTGCAATGCGCTGAGCTGTCAAGAGGGAACTGCAGTGTCAGTGATAGCAAGGCCATTTAACTTTTTTGTAGCGTTGCAGTACATGGGTAGGTTGCAAAAACATTAAATTACAAAGTCTGAGTTTCACCAAGAGAAATATGAACAATATATCTAAATGTAGGAATGATTCATGTAGAAACTGATAACAGGCGTGCAGAAATGAATGAGATATAACAGCTGTTTTGCTTTCAAAGATCAGATGACTGACAGAAGAAAACCACATATATGTTAAACATAAAATCCAATTTGAATGACAAACTGTTCATTGTCAAGCTCGCTAAGACTTGAACTAGAGTAGAAAACAGAAACAGACCTATAAGCTGTAACACCCCCTTCCTCTAACTAAAATAAGGAAAACTTTGAACAAATATATTCACACAAATTAAATTCAATCACAAACAATACAACATGACGCACCATACATACATATCAGTAAACATAAATAATAGCGCCACTCGAGGTGCCACCAAGGAAAACAACATTGCATATACACTCCAAATCCTCAAGGAAAACACCTTAAAGAATCCCTTGGAACAACAACAAAACACTTAAAAAAAACAAACAAGATCAATGTAAGCAATGAATAAATGGGTTTAACAATGTAAAGTCTTCAGTTGCTCCCATCCACTGCTTCACATGTGTATCAACCCTCATGAGAAGGAAAACATGTTTATAACATAGACCCATGAAGAGCGACGCTCGCTGTCTCACACAAACGTTCCTACACTATGATTTTGAATTTTACTTTGGTCACATAGATGAACGAATGGCAAACAGGTGTTGACTGAACGATCAAGGAATGTAGACAGAAGACTTGCAAATCAGTAGAACGATGAAACCCGAGCAGGACGATGATGAGGAATGAACCGAGACGAAAGCAGCTGGGCAGAAGGCTCGTTGCGTGGAGAGTACTGGCTCGTCACCCCACGCCCTGGCAGCCGTCGTAGGGAGAACAAGCCAGCACTTAATTGCCGAATCCTGCAGGAAGTTGCTGTTGGAACCGCCCATCAACCATGCTCGCTGAAGACCGGTGATAGCGATGGGGCGGCAGACACTGGAGACTGAAGAGACCCAAAGGCTGCAGCATGCCGGTAGTCTGACTCACCACCCACACTCCTTTGGGACCATCTCAGGAGCAGAGAGCCAACAGGAAAAGCAGGAAACTGCTGCCAGAAACACCCACCAGCCATACTTGCTCCGCACGTTCGTCCTTATTACAACAGCTCAGATATGTTCACCTTTCCCATAGAGCCTTGGCCAAACATGGACATAAACGACAACTGTGGTGAAAGACACTACTAATTTTGATCCACCACACAGACAAAACAGAGAGGCAAACTACCCCTACCGACCGAGAGCCATATGGAAGGCTACACATTAAACGAAGACACACAGAAACTCTCACTTCTAGGACACAATGTCCAACTGCAGATAACACTGACCAGAGACTGGCCCTAACCCCCCTAACTGCAAGCCGACTGTAGCAGAAGGGGGGCCAGACACCAACTGACTCCTGGTTACACATTTTACACAGACACACAAAAACTCTTCCACTTCTAGGACACCAAGTCCTACTACAAGTGAGACGCTGACCAGAGACTGGCCCTAACCCCCCTAACTGCAAACTGACTGTAGCAGAAGGGGGGCCAGACACCAACTGGCAACTCTTTACTTATCCAACACAGCAAGTTGACAGAACTACTGTTCACAAAAACAGCCCAAAAAGCATGCAAAAATTCACACACACACACACAGGCCCACATAAACCATAACTTAGGCCACCAACACAAGTGGACAGAACAACTGTTCACAAACACAGTGCAAAAAACACTCAAAAAACACACACACACACAGACCCACGTAAACCAGGCATGCTGACCGGATAAAACACTCCTGTCCTTAAACGAGAAGTAAAGGGAAAAATAAAAAGACGAACAAAACTGCTGTGACATTCATTCACCTGCAATTTTACAACATTCATATTTTCAGAGATGTTAGCTGCATGTGTGTGGACAACACCAAACTTACCGAATAAGTGTTTAGTCGTCCACAAAGATCGTTATCAGCTTGTTTAGTAAGCACCCCATCACATTGATATAGCACAGATTTCTCTCACAGTACTATGGCAGCAGCCTTCTTTCACACAATGCAGAGGCTGACCATACAGGCTTACGTAGCCTCAACACTTTTTTTTTTAAATACAGAACCAGCAGACATCCATTTGCCAGTTCTTATTACACTTCCATCACAGATACACATGCACAACTACTAAAATATGACAAACACACACACACTAACAACAACAACAACAACAACGAATACAGAAAAAAACAGCTTAAGTATTAAAAATCTAAATAAAACGACAAAACAGAATCACATTCGCACACACACACACGCACAACACAACACACAACACAACACAGCCACACACACACACACACACACATGCCACACACACACACATACATACATACAAACAAAGAAAAAAAACAAAACAAAAATGAAAAACAAAACAAAACAAAAACAAAAGAAATGAAAAAACAGCAACAAAAACAAAAGAGATAACAACAGCAAAAACAACTAAAAAATATTTTCACTCATGTACTGTCTCCCGTCTCACATGAAATAAGTCCAGTATAAAAAAGTAGATGAAATGCAGCAAAAAATAGACTGCTTACACAGACACACACATACAGAAACTGCACAAACTGTTGTGACTTCTGATCATAAGTGAGAAATGACGACACACACTTACTCTCTTTAAATGAAACACAAACTCAAACTGCACAACTAAACAAATAATTTATAGCTGCACTGGGTTAAATGATAAATAAACAACAAGGATTCAAAAAAATGAATTGAAAGATAATGCAGATTTTCATTCTACACAACGTCAAAATTGATGATAAAAATGGCTTAATCACTGTACAACGCAGTATTAATCCTCTGTTTCCCTTGCCACTAGACTAAGGAATGTGGAAACACATGGCTATGGGGTAAGGGCGGACATCTGATATCTGGCATCTGGTGCCAGGCTCACTGACCAACTAAAAGATGGAAAAGGGAGCTACTGCAACAGCCTCTGTGTTTTGAGGGGTCAGAGGTTTGAACAAGAGGGTGCTGAGATGGGTTAGTTTATCAGTATGGAGGGGGGATGGGTAGGGATTGTGGCAGAGAGTGAGGAGCATTAGGCATATGAGAGGATCATCATCATGTGCCATGACGTTGGCGATCATGGTACTTAATATGCATCTATCTCTTGTCGCCGCAAGCACATCTTCCAGCCTCTCTGTCCTCAGCCACCCTGCAGGTCCATCCAATATTTTTTACTGGGTCTGTCTTGTGTTCTCTTTCCCTCCAGCTTTCCTGTTGTGACCAGGTGCTCTAATTCCCGTTTCCTCATAAAATGGCCTATAAATGTTGCTTGTCTTTTCCTAATCCTTCCTTATCAGTGATCTTCTTGTGTCTGCCTCCATCAAAGATTGTCTCGTTTGTTTTCTTTGCTGTCTATGAAACTCTCAACATTCTTCTTACAAACCACATTTCGGCTGCTTCGATCTTGTTTTGGTTTCGCGTGTTGATGAGAGGGTAAAGAGAACATCTGTATGCTTGTGGAGGTGAGACAAAATGACTGAATAATGTAGGTAACCTTGGGGGGGGGCAGCACTTTCTCTTAGGATTGATAATTGGGTATTGATGTATCTTTGACTGTAGGGAAATGTGGTATGCAGAACCAATTTTAGGTAGTTTAGGCCCGATTTTTATATATATCTCGGCATTCTTAGTTATGTTAAACTTTGTATTCAGGTTTGTTTTTTAATTCTCCCATGTGATAAACTGGACAGAGTGGTCATTGCCAGGGGCATCTCTGTCGATTATTGTGTGACTACATGCATATGCGTACTTAATTTTCTTTTCCTTTTTTTTTTTCCTGTTGAAGTTTTGTATGTTTTAAAACGTTATAGCCCTGATATGGCTCTACATAGTCAGCTGGGCTTTAAACAATAATAACAATAAGGGGGTTTAGGTACATGCAGATCTGCACACATATTGACATGGATGATAAAAAAATCTTCACCCATTATCTACCTGGTGGAGGTGTCCAGGTGGATTGAACCTAGGACTGAATGGAAATGCACCATTTATTCACTAGACTACTGCTCCATCAGTTACACCACATTATTTTACAGACCCATGCTTCAACGGAGGAACCTGCCTGGATGAGACAGGTGACTACCAGTGCCAGTGTGTCAGCGGATTTGGAGGTCGGCACTGCCAGAACGACATTGATGAGTGTGCGTCCAGCCCTTGTCAGAACAATGGGGTGTGTCACGATTATGTCAATTCCTTTACCTGTGCCTGTCGGGCCGGCTTCAGCGGTACGCGATGTCAGTACAACGATGATGACTGCACCTCCAGGTACGTTGGTTGGAAAAGGAGGCGGGGCCCTACTGTGTTAAATCTGTGGTCATTTAACATGTTTGTATGTTGAAGTGTAGTGATACCTGGCACTGCTTTCTTTTTAGGATAATAACAGAGGCTGAAGTATTAGAAGGGAACTTACTGCTTATCGATGAGATAGAGAACAAGAACAAATTTTATTTACGAGGGTATGAAATAAACAAAATGTATGCTTTTTTACATCCAGTCCTCATCCAAAGAGGATCCATATCACTCTACACGTAACTTATACCTTAGGTAACATAGATACTCTAAGAACAGAATCATTACACATTCAAAGAAATACATTTGAGATGAGAGAGGGAGAGAGCAAGATTCTGAATATGTGTGGTTTTGTTTTCTTTTTATTTGGTTGGTTGATTGGGGAGATTGTATGTGTGTTTTTCTAGATTTTCCTCAGAATTTAGCGTGTGTTTTTTTTTTTAAATAATAAAGGGAATTTTACATAGAACTTTGCCTTTTTTCTCCACTGATAAAGTGGATTTTACAAGAATTTTGCCTTTTTGCAAACAGGTTTAGAATTTATCCTTTTTTCTCCACTGATGGAGTGGATTTTGCACAGAATTTTGCTTTTTAGCCAGAGTAGCATTTATTGAATCATGTGAACAGCATAACAATGTCTTGGTTGAACTACAACTACCGTGTTGGTGTCCACAGCTCCTGCCTGAACGGAGGTGTGTGTGTAGACGGGGTGAACCAGTACACGTGTCAGTGTGCGCCAGGCTTCACAGGATCCAACTGTCAGCACCACATCAACCCCTGTGATTCGAACCCCTGCCTCAATGGTGCCTCTTGCTTCAACCGAAACACCTCCAACCCCTGCTTCTGTCCTATGGCTTTACCGGCCCACGCTGTGAGGTGAGGGTTTTGGGTTTGATTCGTTTTGTGGTGGGAAAGGGAAGGAGGGGATAAGAAAAAAACTGTGCCATCCAGAGATTCAGCAGTATCAGTCCTGTACAGCTTGCAAGTCTGCAATCTTTTCAGATGAACAGTATTTTGGTTGGAAAGGTGGAGGGAAATAGAACACCAGGTAGACCCAGGGAGAAAATATTGGACGGACTTGCAGGGTGGCTGAGGACAGAGAGGGTGGAAGATGTGCTTGCGGCAACAAGGGATAGATGCATATGGAGGGCCATGATTGCCAACGCCATACAGCAGGGCACTTGATGATGATGATGATGATTAGTGTTTTTGTGTGGTTTAGAGATTTTTTTTTTTTTATTAACTCGCTATGTACGACTATGCCCTTGCCGTTCCCCTGATACGCACCATTTGTATAGGTCATGAGAAAAATTCTCATACAAACAAATGAAAACAGAGAGTTTAGAAATTTGGCAGGTCATATATTAAAAGATTGGTGTACAAAATGCTGAAATTTCAACTGTCTAACCCTCATGATTGCTGAGTAACGGTACAAGTAAAATTAGAAAAAATTTTAGGTGAAAAATGTCTTACAAAATACAGTCAGGTCAATACATCAGTTCCTACAGTCACATTTTGAACGAAATTTGATAAAATCCAACGTGCACACACTCCACATGCACTGAAGGAAGAGATCATGTTGAACAGCGCTGAGTTGTTGAGTAATTGTTCAGCCATTTGCTTTTCCGTCATCTGCTTCGCTGTGGAGATAGTGGGTTGTGAACTTTGCACTGTCCGCACACCAGCTGCGTTGTATAGTGACCCCGTGGCCTAAAACGAGGCTAAGAATGACAGAAGAATCTATTTCTGGCTATTAGTTTCAGTTAATGGAAATACTGAAAGCCCCACGAATTTTCAAAACTTAAGTCGGATTTCTCCGATACTGGTAGACAAGCGTTGTTGAAACATAATCGGGAAATCCTGACGCTCGTAGCAAGAGAGTTAAAGGAAGGAGGCTAATTCATACTGAGAGGTCTTTCATTAATACTGTTTCATACAGCTTTTATTTTTAAACTTAAATCATGTGGTATATTTGCATTAACTTATTCTAAATGTTGTAACTAAGTACAGTTTTACTTGCGCATATTCAGCATTCTCTCAGGATAGGCAACAGTTAGCTAAGCCTTTTCCTGTACAAGTGCAGTTAGAAATCTGGCAACATACGTCTATAAAGCTTTGAAGAGAAGAGACTTTGCCTTATCATAAAGGTAAATTCTTGTGATGTGTGTCTGTCAAACATATTTATATGTTCCTGTTGTATTATTGAAGTTTGACTGTGGGTCCTATATTGTATTTATTCCAAAATATTGGAAGTATGCATTATCCAAATATGACTGTGTATTGCATTTTATGTTTACATAATGTTTATAATGTATTCACGCCCCTTCAAATGCGGCTTTGACCTTATTGAATAAATTTCTGATTCTGATTCTGTCTCGCAAGAGCTGATTATCTCCGCTATTGTCTGTCAGCTATGGCTGTGTAAAAGATTAATAAAATGTCACAGTGCATGTTCCAAATGGTGAGCACAGATAATTGTGAGGGTCTGGGTGTATGATTATGCATGGAGAGCAATCACAGCATATTTTTCTTTTTTAAGCAGAGTAGGAGAACACTGACCAGTCACAAACAGTAAATTATGTTTTCCTTTTGCTCTGTTTATGAATGTATGTTTGTGCACATATCTGTTTAAACTCATGAGAAGAGCTACTGCGTTAGTATAGAGAGCACTGTGCAGTATCCTGTTTTCACATTCGAGGTCTGTAGAGGGGAAGGGACAGTCAGGATTTAGCTAATGGTTGCCAATCAGCACTTACAGGCAGGGTCTCGCCTGTCTCACCTATCGGCGTCACCGTGTTGGCCGCTGTACATCTGGATGCCATCATCTCCCTCCAGGCCGCTCTGTCTTGACTTTTGTGGACAATTTCTTGAATATTTAGGCCACTGATGTTGGTTATGTTCTCAGTGTATGAGATTGGAGGTCTGCCTTTCTTGAAAGATGGTTGCCATGAGGTCCATGTTCTTGTTGCATGACACATGGCCAATGTATGTCTTTTCTTGTTGATATTTGCTGGTAGTTTTCTGGTGGTACCAAGTTCTTCCAGGACACTTTCATAAATTCTTCTGTCTGTCCATTTGACATATAGTAGTCTTCTATAAAACCACATCTCTGCTGCCTCGATTCTTCTGCAATCAGTTTTTCTCAGAGTCCAGGCTTCACAGCCATAAATTATGACTGGCCAGATCAAACATTTTAGCAGTTTAACTTTCAGGCCATTCGGTATGCCTCTGTCTGTCCAGATGTTGTTGAGTTGGACCATTTTTTGCTTTGCCATTCCAGTTTTTATTTTGATGTCATTGGAGCAGGTTCCATCATCAGTTTTTACAGAACCAAGATATTTGAAATCTTTGACATTTTGTAAACGAGCTTTGTTAATTGTAATGTCATGATTGTTTTCAGTGTCTTTGCCTTTGATATGTAGCACTTTTGTTTTCTTGATGTTCAAGTTTAGACCATCCTTTTTGCGTGCTTCTTCTACCCTGGCAGGGTAAGTATGTTAAATAAACAGTTTTTGCAACAAGAAAAATCGTTTTTAATCACCATAGTTACAAACATGTTGGATGGTTTTGTGGTTGCAGAATTTTGTGGACTGGTGCAGTCAGAAACTGTGTCAGAACGATGCTGAGTGTGAACAGGTGGCCAATGAGTTTCGCTGTAAGTGTGAGCGAGGGTGGACCGGTACCCTCTGCGACATCCAGTCCGTTTCCTGTGCCACTGCTGCAGCTCTCAGAGGTATGTGTGTGTTTGTGTGTGTATGTGTGTGTGTGTGTGTGTGTGTGAGTGTGTGTGTGTAAGTGTGAGTGTGTGAGGTGTGTGTGTGTGTGTGTGTGTGTGTGTTGTGTGATCTATATGTTGAAGTGCAGTGATGTGGAGCCTGTGTTGTGTTGTGTGTGTTTAGTGGTGTTGATTGTGTTGTGTGTGTGTTGTGTGCCTTGATTGAGTGTTCCTTAGTCTCGAAGCAAGCAAATGTGAGCCCTCATTTATGGGGTTACGTTGTTTTAGGGTTGTTTCAGAATTGTTCTTTTTTTTTTTCAGTGCCATTTGGATATGAAGATGTTCGTGTCGGCTTTTTGGCAACATTCAACTGTTCCTGCTCTGTCATGCTGGTTCTTTTTGGGTTGTTTGTGGTTGTTGTTATTGTTTGTGGTTTGTTGTTTATGTTTAGGGGTATTCTTGGAGTATGTGTGCATGTGGGTTTTTTTTGCCATGCTGTCAAACTTTGGGGGCATTCATGCTAGGTGTTGACATAGGGCTTTGGTGGGCATTCCTGCTGGGTGTTGACATAGACTTTGATGGGCATTCCTGCTGGGTGTCGACAGACTTGATGGGCATTCCTGCGGGTGTTGACATACTTTGATGGGTATTCCTGCGGGTGTTGACAGGCTTTGATGGGCGTTCATGCATGGGTGTTGACATAGTCGGCTTTGATGGGCATTCATGCAGGGTGTTGACATAGACTTGATGGGCATTCATGCAGGGTGTCGACATAGACTGATGGGCATTCATGCAGGGTGTTGACATACTTTGATGGGCATTCATGCAGGGTGTTGACAGACTGATGGGCATTCATGCAGGGTGTTGACAAAACTTTGATGGGCATTCATGCAGGGTGTTGACATAGACTGATGGGCATTCATGCAGGGTGTTGACATAGACTTGATGGGCATTCATGCGGGTGTTGACATAGACTTTGATGGGCATTCATGCAGGGTGTTGACAAGACTTTGATGGGCATTCATGCAGGGTGTTGACAGACTTTGTGGGCATTCCTGCTGGGTGTTGACATAGATTTGATGGGCATTCATGCTGGTGTTGACATAGACGTTGATGGGCATTCATGCTGGGTGTTGATATAGACTGTGATGGGCATTCATGCTGGGTGTTGACAGACTTTGGTGGGCATTCATGCTGGGTGTTGACATAGACTTGGTGGGCATTCATGCAGGGTGTTGACATAGACTTTGGTGGGCATTCATGCAGGGTGTTGACATAGACTTTGGTGGGCATTCATGCAGGGTGTTGACATGTTTCCATAGCAACTGGACTCTGACATGATTATAGGATTTTTAGCATGCGTAAGGAGGCTTAGGTCCTTATAGGTTTGCACACATATTGACCTGGTAGATTGGAAGAATATCCACCCTGCACCCATCAGGTGGGGGTACCCAAGTAGTGTTGAACCTGGGCTTTCTGATTGAAAGTCCAATGATTTGCCCTCGACTCTCACACCTGTCGTCATGGCTTATAATTTATATCCACCCCACTTTGCCTTTTTTTTTTAACCCACATTCAGAATCGTTTATTTATTCATTAGATTCATTAGTTATGTCTCAGAAAAGCTTTGTGATCATAAAAAGTACAATTTTAACATATGTATATATGCATAAAGCAGTTGAGCTTATGCTTTTTACATCTGAGCAAGCATGTGAAATCAAGTTTGTCACGCCCTTTCTACGTCAGATGTGGAAGTGCATGAGCTGTGTGATAACATGCATAAAGCAATTGAGTGTATGCTTTTATGTCTGAGCAAGCGTTGAAATCAAGTTTGTCACGCTCTTTCTGTATCAGATGTGGAAGTGCTCGAGCTGTGTCATAACGGAGGAACCTGCTACAACTCGGGAAACTCCCACATGTGTCATTGTCCTGACGGCTTCGAAGGGTCCTATTGTCAGCGAGACATTGACGAATGTTCCTCTGCGCCATGCCAAAACGGCGCCACCTGCACTGACCTCATTGGCAAGTACAGTTGTACCTGTGCGCCGGGATTCCAAGGCGTCAACTGCGAGTTTGACATCGATGAATGCGCCAAACAGCCCTGCGCTAACGGCGGGACGTGTCATGACCTTGTCAACGATTTCGTCTGTTCCTGCCCGCCGGGGACACTGGGACTGCTGTGTGATCGTAATGAGGATGACTGCCTCTTCGACTCAACGTGTCATAATGGTGGAACTTGCATGGACAAGGTCGGAGGTTACGAGTGTCTGTGTCCGCCGGGATTTGTGGGTCGTCGGTGTGAGGGGGATGTGAATGAGTGTCTGTCCAATCCTTGCAGCCCTGTGGGTACTCAGGACTGTGTGCAGCTGAACAACGCTTTTCGCTGTGAATGCAAGGCTGGTTGGTCAGGTGAGTGTGTGTGTGTGTGTGTGTGTGTGTTGTGTGTGTGTGTGTGGTGTGTGTAAAAAGCATGGCAGAAACCTTGCCAACAATTTATCAATTGGTTACCCTTGCCACATGCTGATGATTGTCTGTTATCATGGTGAAGCTATACAGATGAGATCCCTACTTTCACTCAATAGTCTTAATCAACGGGATGCAGTTTTTCCCTCAAATCACTCATTATTTGAGCAATTTTAACAATTACCAAAAAACAGAAGTCAACCACAAACAGCAGACATGAGACAAACACCACTGGAAAATAAAAGAAATGAAGTGTTGAAATAATATTAATGGAAGGGAATATTTTCTGACAGTTTGCATGTTATAAATAATCCAAAATGTATGCATAGGCAGAAAACTTAACTTTCCAGGCACACTATGATTGGTGTCCATAACAATTGACATCGTTTCACATTGGTTCAGTACCACATGTTTTCAGTTATTCCACTCCACTGGAAATACTGGGTATAGAAAAAGACAAAAACCAGCCACAAATCCAAACTACATTTTGAAACTTGCGCCTGTGAGTCGCTATGTTGAAATGCATGTGATTCTAGCAACTTGGTCATTGAGTTAACTCATCTCATATAGAGGTGTTAGTAAATGATAGAAAAATGGTCAGAGGAAAAAGAATTGCTACAAAACTGTTCAGAGTTCCTTACAACAGGTTTGATGTCCTTTGACTGATTTCAGTACTGAAGGTGTCTTGACACGCTGTCAAGCGACAATTAAACCTGTCATTGAGTTAGAGTTGACTGCAGCCCCCTGAGATATCCCATTATGTGGTAGGAGTTCCTTACCACTGGTAGTCCAGCTGCTGGGCCAAGAGAATGACTTTGTCACTGTGCACTGACATGCACTGTGATCTCATTCAAGCACAGGTTCCTATAGCCGCGGTCCAGATGGTTAGGTTTTGTTGTTCCTCTAGGATGGATATCACTAAATCACACAGCCTCACAGAATACAAGGGTTTTTGTATTGATGCAGTGTGTGTGTGTTACAGGGTCACGGTGTGACAGTCGACTACGATGTGAACAAGAGCTGTGTCAGAATGAGGGAAGCTGTACTGATACTGAGATGGGGCCTGTCTGCACTTGTCGGGAGGTACAGTGACTGTTCTTTACCTCCATACCATTCTGTTACCACCACTTCCTCTCTGTCTCACGCTCTCTCTCTCTCTCTCTCTCTCTCTCTCTCTCTCTCTCTCTCTCTCTCTCTCTCTCTCTCTCTCTCTCTCTCTCTCTCTCTCTCTCTCTTCTTTCTCTCTCTGAGGTTAAGAAAGATATTTGGAGACTGATTTCACTTGTCCATTATGCAAAAATGGGGGGAAAGATGAAATAGGTATTGGTATGTACTGTCATAAATGTCCAAATCACATGTGGCTTAGTTTGCTACTGATATCCAAACAAGAAAACATCATACCAGTCAAATTCTAGAGAAGTTGCAGTTTTATTTTTGAACATTTTTGAATCTAAATGAACAAATGTGACTTTATATCTCTCTCCTCAGTGGAAAAGAATCTGGTTTTAGTAAATGTTTATAGCCCCAACAAAGGTGATCTGATATTTTATAATTACATTAAAAGCAACAATTAAAAGGTATAAAAACAACAGTATGACTTATGAATGTTTCGATACCTCCTCAAGGTGTACCCAAGAAAGTAACATGCCACCCAGAGTAATTCTAAGTGTACAGTTTGTGCCACAGGGATTCTCAGGTGACTACTGCCAGTATGTGTCGTCGGCGTGCGACAGTGCTCCCTGTCTGCATGGAGGAACATGTCAACCGCATGACGATGGCTACACGTGTCTGTGCCCCTCGGGCGCCTCAGGGGTCAACTGTCAAAATGACACCACCAACGAGTGTCTCTCTTCTCCCTGCCGGAGTGGCGGTTCCTGTCTTGATCGTGTTGGTCAGTACAGCGCAGTACAATACAATACCAAATAAGATGAAATGGTACAGTGCAGTACTGTTTAACCCTTTTAACTCCTGCACCCTATCTACCAACTGCAAGAATTTAACCCTTTGACTCCCTCACCCTATCCTGCAGAAAGCTGATGGATAGGGTGAGGGAATCAAAGGATTAAGTTTTTGCTTTTCTAGCATGGTTTTGACAATGTATGATGCTTATGGACAGTGTGTGGGAGTCAAAGGGTTAATGCAGTTCATAACTTCATTAATCCAAGTTTAGAAATTTAAGTCTGCCTTCATTGGAAGAGTTAGTGTAGTTGTGGAGAATATATGTACATGCATGTGATGTACATGTGTTTTATACATAATAAATAACTTTTTTCAAAGTGGGGAATGGAGTTGTGTATGTGTTTTCTGTTGGTAATTTTTGTGTGTGTGCCCCTTTAGCATAAAGTTCTTTTCTTTCAAATCAAACATGTTGTACTTTAATAAACATTGCAAAGACATCCATATATTTCATAAGCGGTCGGTCATATACGCTGGTTGCAAATAATAACGAAAAGCATCATTAGGTACAGCAAAAAGCAGGTGTAAGGGCTTTTAACATATATGAAGTCTTTCTGTTTATACATTTTGCAGATTTTTAGACTTTGATTTTGTAGTGATCTGATTGTGTTATTGCATGTAGAAACTATTGACTACTGTCTGAAATATTGCACTAACCTTTTGTTTTATTGTGGATGTATATGTGTAGATGTTGCTTTTACCTTCAGTATTATTTATCCCCCCCGCAATGGGATCCTGGGGGCTCTTTCAGTATAAATAGTATCCCCATCTTCAGGAAATTCTGTGCTAGAAATGTCCACTTTTCTGTCATTCTGTTTGTTTCTGCCTTGTTCTTTGCTTTCTGTCATTTATTCCTTTCATTTTTTTCCTTGCTGGTCCATTCACCTGTATGTGTTCGATAAAGTCTTGATAATTAAGTATATGTATGAAGTGTATTTTTGGCTCTAGGGGGGTGAGATACACGGAAGCAATTTTAGGTACTTTTTGCCCATTTTTGTATATGTTTCGGTGTCCTTAGCTATGCTTAAATGTGTATTTAGGTGTGTTTTTTAAATCCCTTGTGCGATAAATTGGACGGAGTGGTCAACGCTGGGGTCATATCCGTAGATCACGTGTGCAGATGCATTGATATGTATACTTAATTTTCTTTTCTTTTTTTTTTCTCCTGTTGAAGTTCTGTGTGTTTTGAAGTGGTTATAGCCCTGATATGGCTGTACGCAGTCAGCTGGGCTTTAAACAACAACAATAATGATATTATTTAATCTCACTTCTATGCCGTTTCAGTGGTCATGGAGTCTGAGGTAGTTCTTCACACAGCTATGATGATGTATGATGATGACGATGGGGATGATAGACATAATACTGTGGTCACAATGCTGTGGAGCTCCATTCTGGATTGAGACAGCGTGACAGGGCTGAACTGTAAGCTGCCTTTCATAATACATCTTTTGAGTCAACCCGTGTGCCTTCTGGCTGTGCACGCTAAAGATCCCATGGCATGCTAAAGATCCCACAGCTAGTCAGACCTGTGTGCTTTCTGGCTGTGCATGCTAAAAATCCCATGGCAGTAGAATATCGTGAAGACCAGGGCATTGCCGGGCTGCCTTGGAAAAAGAACATTGGAGAGATAGGTTGATTTCCCAGGTGCCACCTCTTTAAGACCAATTAGCCTTCTTGCCTTTCTGAAGTCTTGGTTAAAAAAAAGTGAATTTGAATTGAGGGAGAGGGGATGGGTGCCATCTCATGGTGCTGGCCCTGTGGAAAGTTTAGGTCTCTGCCACCTCACTCCCCTACAACCTCGGGATAATGGAACTATCCAGGTAGGACCTCAGGACCTGGCCAGCGCATGGGTATATATGCAGGCTTAAGGCTTGTACCGTGATCAATCTGGATCCATTTCATGGCACCTGTGATGTTAGTGCATGTGGAATTCATTCCAAGCACGGAGACGTCATCTTGAGAAACTGAAATTGAAACTTTGTCAACCAGGCCCAAGAGATTCAGATGCATGTGGTGTTCATCACAGCAACACCCTCAGTGACACATCGGTGAAGTGGATGAGACTCCTCTGTATAGTCTCAGTCTTCCCATTGAGCCCATAGTACATTCAACTTTGGATAGTAATTTTTGGGGTCAAACAAACACCCACAGTGATTTGAACGGCACTGATGGTGTTTGACCCCACAGCTTTTTCATCATTAGTTCATGTCATGAACCACTGCACCACAGCGACTGTTCAGTATTATTTCTTCTGTCATCCTGTTCAGGTTATTATGAATGCGACTGCCCTCTGCACTGGGGCGGAGTTCATTGCGAGACATATGACAAAACTTTCCCAGGAGGCATCGGACGACCTGCGACCCCTGAACCTGCTCCTGACTACTGCACACGTCATGGATGTCAGAACCTGGCTGACAATGGACAGTGTGATGTGAGTAGATGGCAAGGGGGGGGGGGGGGGTGGGAGGCAGTTCCTCTGCTTGTGGGGTTTTTGTGTCTGTATGTGTGTCTGTCTTTTTTTTTTGGGGGGGGGGGGGATCTGTGTGTGTGTATGTGTGTGTGTGCATGCACAAAATATGGATGCATATTTGAATAGATAGCCATTATGTGAGTGTGTGTGTTCACAGGTTTCTTACGTGAGCAGTGTGTTGTGAGTAGTAGGTTGGGTGGGGGGATGAAGGTCTTCTGCTTGTGGTGTGTCGGTGCACGCGTGTATGTGTGTGTGTGCGTGTGCGCGCGCACAAAATACGTATACATATCTGATAAGTTTGAATGTCTGGGAACGGCCATCTCACCAGACGGCAGATGCACATCAGAAATAGCCAGCAGAATCGGCAAAGCCAAAACAGTATTCAGGAAGATGAAAAGCATTCTTACCAACAAATGTGTATCAATTAACATCAGGAAGAAAGTTCTTGAATGTTAATTAACCCCTTTACTGCTCAGAATAATAGCACATTTGAATAACTGTATGCCAAGGTAAAATTTAGCTTTTTTGGGTATGTTCAATAAAATGGTTACTGCTCACTTATTTCTTGACAGATCTCTCTGATGTTTTGTATGTTTTGTTGTTATGCATTGGTCTACAATGTCCTGTCAAAATAACTTGATTATGTTGATAATTAGTATAGCAGAAACTGACATAATTATAAAAATATTACCAAAAATAACAGTTTTCGAGTATACACAAACACATTGTGCCAAACAAAATGAGTCAGAACACTCAAAAAGTGGTCTTACTATTTATTCAACATCAGCACTAACACATGACAGTCATATAAATCCCAAGGAATGTTGTTCTTGATTATAATCTGCTCATAATTGGGGGTACTATTTTTTAGGTAAAAAGGGGCATAATCATGCTTTTCACGGTATGTTCACTAACATGTACATTACTCATCCATTTATTGAGTTATTTGTTAGATTTTTTGTGGATTTCTTCCTTATACCCTTGTCTACAATTTCACATCATTCTAATTTGATTTTGTTGGTAATGATGATGGTTCACACTAACAATATGTGATAAAACAGTTTTTGTTTTGTTTTCAATTTGAGAGTTTTAGAACAATCCAGCACATAAAAGCCCACTAAACACAGCAAAAATACCTTTTGGTGTTTGCTCAACAACATTACAAACACGTGGGATTCAAACTGTTGTCAATAAATGTCCCTCTGTGTAACAATCTGTATGTTACTGGGGGTACCCCAATTCTACTAGAAAGGGGCATAATTTTACTATTTGGGGTAGGTTCAGTACCTCAATCACTGCTTATTCATTTGTTGACATATGACTTAGATTTTATGGCTTCTCTTTCCTGTTACCCCAAGCTATAATGCTATGTAACAATAGTGTAATTTTATTAGCCATTAGGAAGATGGACAGGGATATAACGGATGGTGGTTTTACAAAAAATAAAAGTTTCTAAAAACATACACATGTTACAACACATAAAACCTGTAAAACACTGACAAAAACTTCTGTTAGTGTTTACTCAACATCACTGTAAGTACACAGTGTGGTCCAAATTGTTATAGTATAATAAATATTGGTAAGTGTTCAAAATGACAACTATGGAAAAAAAAAGTCTGAAGAAAAAAATAAACAATTGTCTGATAAAAACAAAGACACCCCCCCACATACACACACACATGGTATCCATTTGTTATTACACAAAACACTGTAGGAACTGTGTTAGTGTTTCTGAACATAGTGTAGGCCTACTCACATTACTGCCATGCTGTTCTATAGGAATCCAGCACTTGCGCTTGGACATAATCCTCAGCTTGTCTGCATTCCCTGCTTCATAACTTTAGGAGATGGTGTTCTTTTTTTTGTCTGTCCAAATTGTGGTTCAAAGAAACACACAAGGGGATTCATTCTATACTCCACTTGGTCTTCTTTCACTGATGGCACTTGGTATGGTCACAGCATTCACAAAACTGAACACACGCACAGGTGAGGAAAAAAAACACACTGTAGAATGGAAAACTAAGAAAACAAAAAAGCAGAAGAGAATGAAATGTGTAACTAAGAAAAAAAAAACACAAAAAAACAACAGATTATCCTACTGCCAATATGCAAACTTGGTGTGGTAGTCCTTGAAACACTGGCCTAAGCACAATCCAGGCTTGGATGGGCAGGAGGGGCAATGGTAGCGGGATTCCTTCCGCACTCTCAGCTTTTTGGTGCAGACCCGGCATGGCTTGGTAGGGGCAACCTTGTTTGGTGTCGGTGGCAGTGGGAACAAAAAGTGGTTTGCACCCATCCTCACCTCGTCATCCGTTTTGCCTTCTTCCACAGCAGGCACCTGGTCTGGCCAAATCCAAGAGATGATGATACTCTCCGTAAAACCTAGGAAAGTTTTACAGGAGTCATCACCTCTTGATTTTTGTAAAATAAAGGCATTGCAGGCTGCAACCTGCAGAAAATGGAAAAAACAATTTTTTTGTCCATTTCATCGACTTCCGTGTGCAGTCATATGGATGAAGCAGCTGATCTTGTTTGTCGACTCCACCCATATTCCTGTTGTACTGCGATGAAACGGACGGACGAATGTTGATTCCCCGTCGTCCCCGGTCTGGAATCGGTGCCTCAGTGTGGCCGTGCGCAGAGGACAGCAGGTGCACCACTTTTGTGCTGTGGTACTTTGTGGCGATGATCTTGTTGTCACCACAAAGAGCAGCTGATGATCCGGGGTCCAGCTTCACACCACGTAGCTCCTCTGGAATACCCCGGTTCTCCCGGACGGTGCCGCAGGCCAAGGTGTTCCTTTCCAGGAGGTAGAGGTACAGCCTCAGACTACTGTACCAGTTGTCCGTGTAGACATGGTAGCCCTTTTCCAGGAGAGGGGCTACCAGGTACAGCACCATCTTCTCGCTGATCGAGAGAGTGGGGTTGTCTGCATTCACAGACTCCAGGACAGGCTGCACCTCGTTGATGGGGTCCTCCTTTCCAGCATACACCTTGAAGCGGTAGCAGTAGCCACCACTTCCCCTGACACCGCCGTCGGACTCACAGCAAAGATAGATTTTTATACCAAACCGGGCACGTTTCAAGGGTATGTATTGACGAAATATCAATCTACCCTTCCAAAGAAGTAGACTTTCATCAACACACACCGCTTGCCGGGGCTCATACACCTCCTGGAACTTCTCATGCAGATGATCCAGAATGGGACGAATCTTGTAAAGACGGTCATACCCTGGATCACCTGGTGCTGGCATGGCTGCATTGTCATTGAAATGCAGAAATTGAAGAAGAATCTGAAATACAGAATAAACTTTCAAGATAAGTAAGCAGACCCACAACTGGGCACACACACACACACACACACACACACACATCACACACACACACACACACACACACACACACACACACACACACACATGTACACATTTACACAAACACACACTAACAGTATTACACACACATGAATATAAAAACACCACACTGGTACCAAAAAAAGTGCTTTTGTGTTTTACAAAATGAACAAACTTGTATGGAAAACTTGCACACAGAAATGAATAATGCTTATGCACACACATGCGTGCATGCACACACACACACACACACACACACACACACACACATGTACACATTTACACAAGCACACACACATGTACACATTTACACTAGCACACACTAACAGTATCACACACAAGAAGAATATAAAAACACCACAATGGTACCAAAAAAGTGCTTTTGTGTTTTACAAATTGAACAAACTTGTATGGAAAACTTGCACACAGAAATAAATAATGCTTATGTGCGCACACACACACACACACACACACACACACACACACACACACACACACACACACACACACACTACACACACTACACACACACACACACACACACACACACACACACACACACACACACACACACACACCCCTATCCATACAGTTATTATTTCCCATACTTTAGTAAAAAAAAAAGAAAAAAAAAGAAAAACAGCTACTTGCCTGGAACCGGTTTCTGGTCATGATGGAACTGAAGACTGGAACTCTGTACAGCAGCTTCTTGGACCAGTACAGTTCAATTGAAGGCAAGCGCACAATGCCCATCAGCAGAACCAGGCCCAGAAACTTCCTCATTTCTGCACCATCAACTTTCTCCCACTTGTTGGCCCTTGAAAATTCTGGAAGGTTGGGGTGTGCTTCCAGAAACTGGTCAGCATATAAATTTGTTTGAACAACCAGATGGTTGATCAGGTCAGAAAAAAATAATTCTATGTAGTCAACTGGCCGAAAATTAGCACAGTTGACTTTCAACCCTGGATTTCCAGTGAAAACAACATCAGGGTTGGGGGGCTGTGCATCAGCTTCTCTCCATTCTCTGATCAGCTCTTGCTGACCACGCCTCACGCCACGCCCCCTGCCGCTTCCACGGGATCCTCGCCGTCTTCCAGAGCCCCTACCACGTCCACGACCCCGTCGCCTCATGACAGGAGGGGGTGCAGTGCTCGTTGATGGCACGGGCTCCGGCATTTCTGCTTCGTCATCCTCGCTAGCGCCGGTTTCCTCACTCGTATCACTCGGAGCGAACAGAGGATCGTCGTCATCACCAGCACCTATCTCGGATAAAAGTGGATGGTGCTGATTCCCATCCGTCTCCTCCTCCTCACCAACATCAGGATCCGATCCTCCGAGGTCTTCGTCACCACTGTCTCGATCATTGAAGATCTCATCTAAAACGTCAAGCGCAGTATATCGCTTGAAAACGGGACGAGCCGACGATGTGCTAGGTTGCGCAGCCATCTTGAATATGATAATTAGCTCCGACCTCTCAACTCGCAATTAGCACACCCTGTGGTCAGTGACCGGTCACGTGAAGGGAACGGGGTCTTTCCTTGACCTCAGTAGAAGAGTTGTAAACACTTTACCCGGTCATCTCCCATTTAGATTTTTCCACTTTCCGTGATGCGGTTACTACGAGACCCACTCGTATACGGGCGTGGTGATTTTTGGTTTTTACTACGAGTGGCACTCGTTCCAAGCAGGGAACGGGTTAAAAGCAGTACTGTTATACAGTTGTGAGGCATGAACCGTCAAAATATACTGTAATACAGTTGTGAGGTGTGGACAGTCAACACACAAAGCCAGCACAACATTGAGGAAGCCAAAATGTGGTTTCTAAGAAGAATGTTGAGTTCCATGGACAGCAAAGAAAACAAATGAGACAGTCTTAATGGAGGCAGACACAAGAAGATTATTCATAAAGAAGATTAGGAAGAGACACGCAACATTTAAGGACATTTTATGAGGAAAGGAGAATTAGAGCATCTGGTCATAACAGGAAAGCTGGAGGAAAAGAGAATGCCAGGTAGACCCAGGGAGAAAATATTGGAGGGACTTGCAGGGTGGCTGAGGACAGAGAGAGTGGAAGATGTTCTTGCAGCAATAAGGGAGAGATACATACAGAGGGCCATGATCGCCATCGCCATGCAGCAGGGCACATGATGATGATGATGATGTCTGAATTAATATCCATGTGTGTGTGTGTGCGCACGCACACAAAAGATATATGCATGTTTAAATTGGTATCCATGTGTGTGCGTTTGTATGGTGTATTCACATTTCTTTTGTGCATCCCTTCATACCATCAGGAGAAATGCAACACCAAGGAGTGCAGCTTTGATGGGCTGGAGTGTTCCTACGGCATGCGACCTTGGCAGTCGTGTACGCAGGTTGTCAATGGCAAGCACTGCTGGCAGCTCTTCCGGAATGGCATCTGTGACAAACAGTGTAACTCCCAGGACTGTCTGTACGATGGGTTTGACTGTGTGGTGAGTAAGACAGACAGGTAAAAGGATTAACCAGTCACTGTGGTGTAGTGGAGACAGATAAAAGGGTTAACCAGTCACTGTGGTGTAGTGGAGACAGATAAAAGGGTTAACCAGTCACTGTGATGTAGTGGAGACAGGTAAAAGGGTTAACCAGTCACTGTGGTGTAGTGGAGACAGATAAAAGGGTTAACCAGTCACTGTGGTGTAGTGGAGACAGGTAAAAGGGTTAACCAGTCACTGTGGTGTAGTGGAGACAGGTAAAAGGGTTAACCAGTCACTGTGGTGTAGTGGAGACAGGTAAAAGGGTTAACCGGTCACTGTGGTGTAGTGGAGATAGGTACAAGGGTTAACCAGTCACTGTGGTGTAGTGGAGACAGGTGAAAGGGTTAACCGGTTACTGTGGTGTAGTGGAGACAGGTAAAAAGGTTAACCAGTCACTGGTGTAGTGGAGACAGGTAAAAGGGTTAACTAGTCACTGTGGTGTAGTGGAGACAGGTAAAAGGGTTAACCAGTCACTGTGCTGTAGTAGAGACAGGTAAAAGGGTTAACCAGTCACTGTGGTGTAGTGGAGACAGGTAAAAGGGTTAACCAGTCACTGGTGTAGTGGAGACAGGTAAAAGGGTTAACCTAGTCACTGGTGTAGTGGAGACTGATAAAAGGGTTAACTGGTCACTGTGGTGTAGTGGAGACAGGTTAAAGGGTTAACCAGTCACTGTGGTGTAGTAGAGACAGGTAAAAGGGTTAACCAGTCACTGGTGTAGTGGAGACAGGTAAAAGGGTTAACCGGTCACTGTGGTGTAGTAGAGACAGGTAAAAGGGTTAACTGGTCACTGTGGTGGTGGAGGGTTAACCAGTCACTGTGGTGTAGTGGAGATGGGTAAAAGGGTTAACCGATCCTCGTGGTGTAATGGAGACAGATAAAAGGGTTAACCAGTCACTTTCGACCGAATATTCGGTCGAAAGAAGCGTATGCCTTCAGTGCCACTGACCGAATATTCAGTCGACGACTTTTTCTATTTTTAGCCCAAAAACACCAACGCTTTCAGTGACGTATGAGATATCAACGGAAACTTCAGTATTCCCTCTATATATAGATGCTAATTATGTATGTGTGACGTTTTACGGTCTTTTCTGCCCATGTGGTTGAAAATGTGACCCCTTACAGCTGATTACTATTCAGCAAGTGTAAACAACGGCAGACAGACTCGCTTCAACTTCGAGCGTTGATCAGACCCAAAAAACAACTTATGCAGCAAAAGAAGTTGCAGAAATCATTACTTGTGGAGCTGATTCTGATTTGCAGTCTGTTGATAAGAGTGAAAATGAAGATAATTTGGCTCATGCAAGTGATATTTCGGTGTTGATGTCGGAAGTGGGACTTGACCCAGATAAGAGTCGAAGTGACATTACTAGCACTGGCGATTGAAAAGCGAAAGTACTGCCGCTCCTGGTGTGTTGTAAAGTATACTGAACAGAAAAATTTATAGTGGGGTTTCCTGGGCTGGATGAAGAGATATGAATTTTTTTCATTTTATTCAAGACGTTTTAAACTCGGTGGCATAGGCGGTTCACCTTTTCATTTACACTTTGGTAGCGAAAGGGTTAATTAAATACCACCAGTCCTCTCAAAGTCATTCTGGGATTTCCAGCCCAGCTAACTCTTACCCAGAGTGGAGCATGCTATGAGCTTTTTGGGAAGACTGGGACCACACAGTTGAGTTTCATCCACTTTGTGGAAGTATTATTTAGGATGTTGCTCAAATCTGGAAAGCTGGAGGGAAAGAGAGCACCAGGTAGACCCAGGGAGAAAATGCTAGACGGACTTGCAGAGTGGCTGAAGACGAGGAGGGTGGAGGAGATGTTCTGGGCAACAAGAGATAGAGACAGATGGAAGTCCATGATCGCCAACGCCATGCGGCAGGGCACCTGATGATGATGATGCTCAAATCTCCTGATTAGCACTACAGATGTTTGTGTCTCTCAGGCCTGGTTGGTGCCAGGATATACTATGAAAGGAAGCACAGATTACAGTCCTGTTACGCAGTCTCAATCCAGATTGGAACTCCATAGCAACATGGTTATTATCCTCATAGTCATGCATCATCATAGCACTATGTACAATTGTCTTTGGCTTTGTGACCAGTGAAATGGCATGGAAATGAAACGGTTCAAAATAATGCAGGCAGGGAGTTAGATGTCTGCTGGTTGAGAAAAAGATGGTGATTGAGACAGGAAAATGGTGGGGGGGAGGGGGGGTTTAAACTGGAGACAGTTGAGATGTAAGAATTTATAGTTTGTTCCAGAAGGATTCAACGCACTGGGAACTTCCATATGTACACCATCCAGATTTGCCAGTATTATCTGGCAGATTCCCTAAGACTGCACAAACCCTGTGCTGGTAAGGTGTTGAAATGGAAAGGGGGGAGAAGGGAACCTATGAAGCAGTGAAACACTAAGCTGACACCACTAGAGAGATGTTAACATTCAGATGGGCGATGAGAAGGATAGGTTTTTATGTCACAAGGTAGGATTGAACTTAAGACATCAAGTCTTTGAGTCCATGGCTCTATCAACAGAGCCAACTGTGCAATAGTTAACCTTTTGACTCGCACACTCTTATCCACCAACTTCAAAAACTTAACCGTTTGACTCCCTCAAAGCTTCCTGCAGGAAGTTTGTGGATAGAGTGAGGGACTTGCAGGACGCTGGTGAACAGGGTGAGGGAGTCAAAGGGTTTAAACTTTGGCCCACCTGAGGTTTGAATCCATGACACCTGTGTTATGTATATAGTGCTGTAATCAATCTCTTCTAACAGAACCGCAACATATCCAGTTTAAAAAAAAATTTTAAAAAGATATGTGTGATAGTCAAACCCTCGATCTTCTCGTCATCAAGATAGCAAGTTTGTGAGATAAAAATTAACCGCTTTCACTCTGCTAAACTTTCTGACATAGCTGCTAGTTAAAATGCTTATTTGCAAAAGAGTTAAAAAAAAAAAACTGACCAAAGAAATCGAAAAAAACGGTATAGGTATGTACAGCTGACTTTGTGTATATGTGTGTGTGTGTGCACCAGTTAATTTTGTATAGCTGGATGTAAGGGCCTGTGTGTGTGTGTGTGTGTGTGTGTGTGTGTGTATGTGTGTGTGTGTGAGCGCATGTGTAAAACAAACAAGTATCTCTATACTACATTATCATAACTACCATCAGTTCAATTCTGCTCATAACGGCACACACATCCCACCCTCTCTGTCTAATATTACAACATAATCAAGACTAGTAACTCTTTGTGACAGGAGCCCAAAGGGGACTGCAATCCTGTGTACGACACCTACTGCTTGATGCATTACCAGGACAGGAACTGCGACAATGGCTGCGACACCGCCGCCTGCGACTGGGACGGCCTGGACTGCGACGACTCACCCGCCATCATCCTGCCAGGAAAACTGTATGTCATTGTGCTGATGGGCGTGAAGGAGTTCCGGGACAGAAAGGTGGATATGTTACTACTGTGTGGAAATTCTCTGCTAAAGATTCCTTCTTTTCTGTCACTCTCTTTGTTTCTGCCTTGTTCCTTGGCTTTCTGTCATTTCTGCCAATCATTTCTGCCTTGCTGGTCCATTCATCTGTATGAGTCCTAGGACGGGTACATGTATTATTTTTTGGCTTTAAGAAAATGTGATATGTAGAAGCAATTTAAGGTAATATAGGCCTGTCCTTAGTGCAAATTTGTATTCAGGTATGTTTTTTAAATCACCTGTGTGACAAACACAGGTTTTCATTTTGTGTTACTGCTGTTGTCATATTGATAGATGGAATTTCTGCGAGATCTGGGTCGTCTCCTGAGAGCCAGTGTGAGCGTGGCACGCAGTTACAGCGGAGAAGAGATGATATACCCCTGGCAGGGGTCAGACACAGATGGTGCCCTGGTCAACGATGATCTGAATCGTGTCAAGCGTTACGTGTCCACCATATTTGGGATGAAAGAAAACGCACGTAATCTGTATCGTGAACGTCGAGCTGTCTTGCAAGGGTGAGTTGGTAATGATACGGTGGAGTTCCTTTCTGTGTCTGTGCATACTTTTGTGTGTGTGTGTGGTGTGAAATATTTGTCAGGATGCCTTTTTGTTTGATTTGCTTGGCTTTGAATTGATTTGTTTGTTTGGTTGAGGATATTTTGGTGGTTGGTTTTGTTTCTGGGGGTTCGTGTTGGTGGTTTCTTATTTGTTCAATTTGGGGTTTGTTTTTAGGTTAATTTTTCTCTTCCATGGGAATGTCAGAGGCTGTTTCAGTATAAGAAGTATCTCCACCTTCTGGGAATTCTGAGCAAGTGAGCTAGAAATTTCCTCTTTTCTGTCACTCTCTTTGTTTCTGCCTTGTTCCTATGCTTTCAGTCCTATTGCCATCATTTTCTGCCTTGCTGGTTTATTCACCTGTATGTATTCTATCAACAGCCTTTCATACTTTCTCTTAGGATTGATAATTGGATACATGTCTCGACTGCATTTTTGGCTTTGAGGGAAAATGATTACAGAAGCAGTTTTAGGCAGTTCAGGCCAGTTTTTGCATGTATTTTAGTGTTCTTAGTTATGTTTACATTTCTTTTTTTTTTTTTTTTTGACCCTCTGATGATGAATTAGATGGAATGGTCAATGCCAGGGATGTAGATTATTTGCACATGTGCATTGATATGTGAAGTTAATGTTCTTTTTCAGGTGTGGTTTTTTTTCAGTGAGATGTTGTGTAAGTTTTGAGATGGTTGTAGACCTAATATGTCTGGGCTTTAAACTGTAAGAAGATGAATAAGGTTAACCCGTATATCCCCAGGCTGCCCAGCGCTGATCTATTATGAAATCCCATGTGAAGGGAAGTAACTCTTGCAATTTCGGACAGTGTCTAATTTAAAAAAATGATTAAAAATATAAATACTACCTTTTGATTCAATGAATTATTTTTCCTGTATTTTGCATACAATGAAGCACTCAAAGAAAGAGAAAAAACCCAGGTTCATATGGCTATTTACTCACACAAAAAATGAAAATGTCAACTTTGATGGTGAACGTGACTAAAAATTTACAGGTCCGGTATTTTAAAGTCAAAGAAACAGTTCTGAAATGTTTCTAAACACTATACAGATAGCAATACATTCTACTGCAGAAGCTCTGCATGAAACTGTGCAAAACAATGCCCTTTGCACAGATGGGCCTTGCAAATTGAGCACCCCATAACAGTTTCTTTGCTGTGGCCGCTTGGCTGACGACGCCCCATCTTCAAACACTGAGCACAACTCTTCTTACGACCTGGCAGGCGAATCAGTGGGTGCTCAGTTGGGTCAGTGACAGCACGCCCCATTAAAGTTGGCTGCATGGTCACTTGCCGCTTGGTGATGACACTGCCACGCACCAATCCCTCGAAGACGGAGAGCTTGAAGTACAGCGGATCCTGGAGCCGTTTGGACCTGGGTCTGGGGGAGTTGGTCTTGCAGAAAATGATGAAGGAGTTGATCAGGCTGCTCTGGACAAAGAACCAAAACAAATATCTCCACCACTTCCTGCAGGATCGACCCACAGGGTAGTAGGCCCGGTGCTGGTCATGAAGATCCACCCCGCCCATGTATCTGTTGTAGGTGACGACGGGCTGTGGGACAGACACTTCTTCACGTTTGCCTGCAATCAAAGCAGACTAATTTTGACTCTTTTGTTTGGGATTAAAAAGAACACATTTAAATAAATAAGATTTTTTATATTAAATTTGGAAAGTAAATAAAAAGAAATACGCTACAAATAAAAATTAAAGGAATACACTATAAAAAACAACAAAAAAACAACACTTACCTATATACCTACTTTATAGGGCGGAGGTGCTCATGTCTGAAGATGAGTTGTTTTCTATCCAGATGGAAACTGTAGTGATAATAGAAGACTGAAATGTTCACTCACCTTTACCAGTCTGACGAGGTGCTTTTCCCACCACTGGATCGACATTGGTGGAGAGGACAGCAATGGTGCGTTTGTCTTGCCAGAGTGTAGCCACCATCGACCCCTGCTGCCGGAACTTGACCTCCCCTTTCTGCATCTTCTGGCCTTTCTTCCCTTTCCTGACTTGCTGACCTTCAGGTCATCTGGCCAGCCTTTGCGGTTCATACGGATGGTGCCACATGAACGTATCTTGTGGGCCAGAAGCTCATCAGCCAGGGCGACGGATGTGAAGAAGTTGTCATGGTAGAAGTGGTGCCCCTTCTCCAGGTAATTCTTCCCCACAGTCATCACTACATGGTGTCCAAGACCACCTGCACTAAAATATATACTAAGTCGAACTATTTATGTCAGTGTGTTGCTGTTTTTTATTGGTGTGTTTTTCTTTTTATAGAAAGAAAGGGAGACAAGAGAATCTGGCTGTGTGTGAATGTTTGTATGTACATGGAATAATAATACTTGTTTGTTAGATGATACTTGGTCAGGAATCAAACCTCTGTATTTATACAAAACAAAAAAGGGAAGATAATAAGTGATCAAGCAAAATGATTGTACATTTACATGAAAAAAAAATCTCCAGTCAGTCCTGTCTGATAAAAAAGTATTTCACGTTCTTCCATACCTCTACCCTTCACTCCACCCCTACTCACACCCCATCTCATCCCACCCACCCCTGTCCCCATTCACAAAAAAGTGAAACATAACTTGCCATTTTTTTTAGAAATAAAATTTATAAATGAAACACTAACCTTTAAATGGTTGTTGCGCCTTGCCAGTGTACACATCAAAATCCAGCAAGTAGCCAGTCGTGGGATCTGCACTGCACCAGATCTTGATCCCCCATGGTGTAGGCTTGGACTTCATGTACTGTTTGAAGTACAGTCGCCCGTTGAATTTTACCATGGCCTCATCAATGCTGATAGCCTGCCCAGGCTTGTACAGCTCCCCACATTTTGCCTTGCAAGCATAAGAACTGGGCGCACTTTGAAAAGAGGGTCGTGGTTGGCATGTCCTCTTGGGCAGAATTTTGACCTATCATTCAGATGGAAATATTGGCCTATTTTCTCAAACCTTGTTCTTGACATGAGACCTGAAATACAAGGCACATTCAGCTTGTCATCACTCGACCAGTAGTTTTCTTGTCGGGGCAGAATATGAATACCCATCATGATGTTGATGGCAAGATAAAGCTTGGTGTCCCTCAATGTGACTGGCTGCCATCTTGGGTCCGCCTTCTTTTCTTCCTGCACTTGAGTAGCATACAAATTTGTTTGCTCGACGATCTTTTCCAGCATGGAATCCGGAAAAAAAAAGAGAAAATACTCCAGGGGACTTGCACCAACAGCTAGATCGTGCACAACACCAACATTTTCTTTGAAACTGTCGATCGAAACTTTGCCTAAGGAATCTTGCCAGTTTCGCTTTGGGAGGTCAGGCAGTCGATCCACACTTGACCCACTTTCACCATCACTTTCTTCACTGTCACTTTCGAAATCGTCGGCGATCGCTTCAAAATCAATATCCAGGTCGCTTTCCACATTGTCTTGATCAACTTTCACGAGTTCTTCGTGAGAAAAACCCTCAAAAACTTCTCCATCGTCGTCTGAATCGTAGTTCAGCATGCGCCATAACTCTTCGTCGGACATCAAACTCATTTCGCAAACTTAAAAAATTCGCAGCTCAGCTAAACACAATCGATTTTGACCTAGTAAAATGCAAATGGCACAGGCGGAAGTGCTGCAATCGAAGCTCTCGCCTCGCGAGAGTCTCGTTTATGTAAACAGCGATGGCTGCACTCATAGTTACCACGTGTTTAGCGGGCGTTGACAGGCGCTCTACAGGGAACGTGTACAGGATTTTTAGCGGGCGCTCCAGCGTTAAGTGGGTTAATTTTTTTCAGTGTTTCGTTGTGCAGGACGAAGGTGTACCTGATCATCGACAAGCGTGGATGCATCAAGTACAACCAGGATTCGCCAGACAACCAGAGGGCCTGTTTCAACAGCACGGAACATGTGGCCGAGTTTGTGGCTGCCGTGCTGAGGGAGGGAGATGGGTCTGCCTTCCCCTTACCAGTCTACCAGGTTGGAAGTAAGTGGATTTTGCGCTGGCACGATAGTTGATTGATTTGGGCTCTGGACTTTTTAAATAGTGGATTGGTTAGGGCACTGGACTTTATAGTGGATTGGTTGGGGCATTGGACTTTATAGTGGATTGGCTAGGACACTGGACTTTATCGTGGATTGGTTAGGGCACTGGACTTTGGTTAGGGTACTGGATTTATAGTGGATTGGTTAGGGCACTGGACTTTATAGTGGATTGATTAGGGCACTGCACTTAAATTTGGAATGTCTGGGTTCAAACCTGCATGGGTACCACCCGTTGGGTAAAGGGTGTAAATCCTGTTGGATAACAGGTGGAGGATTGGGTGAATGTGTTATCTGTATTTTTGGATTGTAGGACTTATGATGTCCAAAAGAAATATTAGGTAATTTAGGCTAGCTTTATATATGGTTTAGTGTCCTTTCTTATGTTTACACTTGTACTCAGTTGATTTTTTCTTTTTTTGACTCCCTGGTTATAAATTGAGGCAGAATGATCAGCGTGAGGGGCATATCTGTAGAGTGTGGGTGCAAATGCATTGATAAGTGTACTTTTCTGGGTGTTTTTTTGTTTGTTTTGTTTTGTTTTTTGTTTGGGGTGAGGGAGGCGATGTGTGTATGTTGCGATGGGTATAGCCCTGATATGGCTCTGCACAGTCGGCTGAGCTTTAACCCTTTGACTCCCACACCCTGTCCACCAGCTGCAAAAACTTAACCCTTTGACTCCCTCAGGAAGCTGGTGGATAGGGTGAGGGAGTCAGAGAGTTGCGTTTTTGCTTTGCCAGCATGTTGTGTCAATGCAGGATGCTGGCAGAGAGGGCATAGGAGTCTGAGAGTCAAAGAAGATCTAATTGTGTAATAACAATCATCGTCATGTGTTTTTCAGCGGAGTTGGACCCGGTGACTCCAAGCCCTGGCCCAAAGTCCCACATGACGATGGTGTGGGTGGTGGTGGCCTGCGGCACCATCATCATCCTCACCATCCTGGTCATCGTCGGCGTGTCCAGGAAACGGGTCCACGGCTCCACCTGGTTCCCTGAGGGGTTCTTCTCCCTCTCGGCGCGCCACGGGGGTGGTGGGGGTGGGGTTGGCCGCCCCCTGTCCTCCTCTTCTGCTCTGACTGTCGGGGGTGTCAACGTTAACAAGCCCGTCAGTCGCCGCGGTCCTGATGGGGAGGAGATGAAGTGAGTTTGTGTGTGTATGTGTGTGTGTGTGTGCTGTGGTGTGTGTCTGTGGAGTGTGTGTAGGAGTGGGGAGGTGAATTGATCGGGGATGGGGGTTTACAAGTGTATAGATTGTGTAGGGGGAAGTGGTGTGTGGGTATTTGGAAGGGGTTATGAGTGAGAGGGGAGATGGGGTGAGTGTACATGTGTATTAAGGGTGTGTGGTGATTAGGTAGGGGCGTACGCATGTTTGGGAAGTGGATGGGAGATGCGTGTGTGGTTTGTGTGTGTGTGTGTGTGTGTGTTCATATCTCGTTGTGGGTATGTGCATTCATATCATATATGCTTTTGTGTGTGTGTGTGTGTGTTCATATCTCATGTATGTGCATTCGTGTATGCTTTTGTGTGTAAGTCTTGTGCGCACGCGCGGTGTGTATGTGTGTATTTAGTTTATATATGCTTTTGTGTGTAAGTCGTGTGTGTGTGTGTTGTGTGTGTGTGTGTGTGTGCTTTTCAGTGTAAATCTTGTGTGAGTGTGTGCGTGTTCATATATGCTTTTGTGCGTAAATCTTGTGTGAGTGTGTGCGTATTCATGTAAGCTTTTCAGTGTAAATCTTGTGTGAATGTGTGCGTGTTCATATATGCTTTTTGGTTTAATCTTGTGTGTGAGTATATGCATTCATATATATGCTTTTGTACGTAAATTTTGTGTATGTACATTCACATATGCTTTTGTGCGCAAATCTTGTGTATGTGCATTCTTATATGCTTTTGTGTATGAAGCTCCAGGTAAGTGGGACGAAAAGTACAAGAGCCATGAACATTATTGTTGTGTATGTTATCATTATATACCAAAGATACCTGTAGATCCAGAGTTACTGAACTTTTGAATCTTTGTTCCAGCTGTCTCCACAAGAGGGCGATGGATGCCAACGACAATCACACGTCGCCTCCACCCAGCAATGAACGCTGGCAGGATGATGATGATGATGACCAGCCACACCCCAAACGAAGCAAGGTCAGAAAGTTGGACATGATTTCAAAAGCAGTACCAGAAAATGAAATTCACAATTTTGATATGATAAGAATACATCTGGCTATGAGTGCGTTTAATTTGTTTTTCATTATTTGTTTGTTTGTTGAGTTACTGTTGTTTATGGTATTATATTGTGTTATTGTTTTGTTATTATTATTGTTATGATGATGGTGATGATTGAATGTATGTAAGGTTATATGGAAGGATTTACGTATGGATGGATGATAAATGCGCGCGCATGTGTGTAGGTGTGTGTGTAGATAACCATATACAATTTCTTGTATATTGTAAACCAGTTGGATTTAAACATAAAGACAAAAAATAAATCGGTTATAGAAAAATTATTATTGTTGTTAACCCTCTAGAGCCTGAAAGTACTTCTAGACTAGGGAAAATTATTTTTTATGAAAAAACAACATTAGATACAACAAAGAAACATATTTTCGGTGTTATTTTTAATTAAAGTGAAAAAATGACCAAAAAAAATTATCATATATGATAAGAGCGGCTTTTGCGGTACCAAGACTGATCTTATCATATATGATAAATTGTCTCTGGAACAGCAGTTCATTGCAGGTTTATTCAGCTAACTGTTTTCAAATTTCTAATCAATGCAGTTCATTTCTGTTCAAGCGTTTTTTGTGCTAGATTTCATAGTTATTTGAGCAGATGGAACTCCGCAAAGCAGTTTCTGTCCTTGTTGAAGCAAAGGTTCACTTTGCACTTTGGGCAGAAGACGTAGGTCAAGCTCTGGTAGTTTCTGTTTTTGCACGATGTCCTGGCGCTGTTCCATTGGGGCAGGTGGGCAACACCATCCAGATGGACATCAGGGGTGGGAACAGACTGTCTGGCAATCTTGGCTGGAGTTGGTGACGTCACACAGCCACTCGGGTGACCAACTGCATTCTTCGTCAGCACCAGGGCATCAGCAATCTGGCTCTGAAAGATGCAGAGCTTTACTGACTTGAGGTTCAGCAGCGTGCAGTGCCTCTTGTTCCACAGCCAGCTGTTAACAACAGCAGCTGCGATGGTGTGATAGAAAATGTACATGTAGAAACGCCTCGACTTTAGCAGGAACTTGTAGAGGCTTGTGAGGCTGTCAAGCAGATCCACCCCACCCATAAATTTATTGTACTCTTTGATGATGGCAGGCTGGGGAATGGTGACTTCCTGCTTCTGCATTTTGTCATATCATGATGCCTCACCTTGAGGTTCCACGCCCACATAGGTAGAGACAGTGTCCAGTCTTGTTGTCCAACCAACGCACAGCTACAACATTCGACATCAATTCTACCTTGACATCACAGGCTCCCCTTCCTTCCTGCTTCAGCTCCTTCTCAGACTTCAGGCTGAGGCCTTTGAACCTGTTGGCTCGAAAGGTTCTGACAAAGTAGATGGATTTGTCTTTCAAGGCTTGAATGAGAGGCAAGTTGGAAAAGAAGTTGTCAGCGAAGACTTTATAGTTTAAATCTCTCTGAAGACCTCGTGTCATCTTCATGACTTCTTCCCCTCCAAGACCAAGACCTCCAGGCGTTCTTCTCTGTCCATCCACTGATCCTTGACAAACCTCAAAGTCATCTCCTGGCCTCCACTTGTCTCCACTGCTGTCAGAAGGGTCAAAATCACTCTGATCACCAGTAACAAACCGGCAAACGTTTGTCACTGGAACTCGTGTTGTCATGCTGAAAACAGATAAAAGATCCAAACTTTACTGACTTTTCTTTACAGATTACATATAATATGCAACATTCTAACAGACAAGCACTAAAACAATCATTTCTGAATCAAAGGAATCATTCAAAGCAACAATCAAAGTTAGTTTTTCTACAGCTAGAAAAGGGCACTTGCGACCTTTAATGCCGCTTTTATCATTTCTGATAAATGATGGACGAGTTGTCTTTTCCTGAAGTTTCCACAAAGGCCGTTCTTATCACATATGATAAACCGTTTTTATATCATTTTTATGACTAACATTAATCTGTTTCATACAAAATTATTATATGCTTGAAATCTACATACTACTATGCATTTATTAAGCCCAATTGAAAATAAATGTGTACTCACGTGTTTGTGTACCAGAGGCTCAAAAACAGGATTGTAAGGAAGCTGGTAACTGCTAGTGGTCAGTGTAGAAAATGAAGTGTGAGGAATAATAGACATGGCGCCAGGGTGAGGTGGCATGGTGTTAGTGTTGGTCTTGCCTGTCTGGAACCGGATATTCTAGGGGATGCATCAGGTTATCACTAAAGTTGCGCTACAGGCGCTTGATTTTGGGTTTTTCATATCTGTAGTGGTCGGCGCTAGAGGGTTAATAATATGTATTTTTTATGTTATTATGATAATGAGCAAGAGGAGGAATAGTAGTAGTAGTAGTATTGATTCTACAACAGTAATGCTTCGGTTATGATGATGATCGTCATTACATCAATGGCCCCCTCAGATGGAGAAGGGAGTGGAGATGTTTGAGAGCACATTGATGGACCCAGGATCCGTGGACCAGCGCCAGTGGACCCCCCAACACCTGCAGGCGGCCAACATGGCCGATGCCAGTCTGCTGGCTCTGACACCTCCACAGGGAGACGTCCTGCATGGCACCAGGGACGTTGATGTGCGGGGACCTGGTAAGTCGGTTTTGACGGTTCTGTTGGCTTTTACATGCCTGCCATGTGCTCTGCATTTTCTGCTTAGCATGCTACTCCTGACTTTAGTTTGCTATGCTTATTCAAAACTAGTGACTGCCCGCATTCAAGCAAACAGGAACCAGAAAAAACATGAAAAAGAATCAGAATCTGATTTTGATTCCTTTTTCATGTTTTTTCTGGTTCCTGTTTGCTATGCTTATGTTCAAATTATTACACTTGGGGGGAAAAGTCGAGCTTAGGTATACATGTGTGAGTGTGTTTTGGCTCTAAGGAAATGTGATGTGTAGAAGCAGTTTTAGGTAACTTTGGCCGGCTTTTATATATGTTTTAGTGTTCTTAGTTATGTTTGAATTTGTATTCGGGTTCACACACACACACCCCGCCCCCATAGGGGTGCCGTGGGCTCTTTCAGTATAAAGAGTATCCCTGCTTTCTGGAAATTTTGTGCTAGAATTTCCTCTTTTCTGTCACTCTCTTTGTCACTGCCTCGTTTCTTTGCTTTGTCATTTCTTCCTGTCATTTTCTGCCTTGCTGGTTCTTTCACCTGTGTGTGTTCGATAAAGTCTTGCAGACTTTTTCTTAGGATTGATAACTGGGTATGTGTATTAAGTGCATTTTTGGCTCTAGGGAGGTGAGATATGCAGAGCAATTTTAGGTAATTATGCCCGTTTTTATGTATGTTTTGGTGTCCTTAGGTATGTCCTCAGGTCAGAGCGAAGTCTCTGCTACAGTATGACAGTAGATTGTACAACCTGCACCTGTGAAGGAAATATTCAACACTAAAATACAAACTTCAGAAACTGACAGTAATGCACTAACGGGACTTAAACCAATGATTCTGAAATGTTAACTAGCAAAGACTGTTCTGATGTTACTTCTTTAAAATGAATTTCAGAATAGTTTTCTTGTGTAAATGTTTTTAGTAAAAAAGAAAGTAGTGTTTTGCAGTAAAATAAACAGTGAAACAGTGTGAATTGTTCGCCGCAAATACGCTTGACATTTTTTTGTTTTCATTGCATTCAGCTGAATACAAAAATGAACAGCAACAATCGATCTCAGATGATATATGGAGGAATACTGCATTTTTTACATTCATTTTGAAATGAAAGTTATATCATTTGTTGTGACACAAAAGTTTCATTTAAATGTTTATGAAATCGAATCCATGAGGCTGATTCTAACAAGTTGCAAGCTGCTTTTATGGAAGTGTTAACATGTCATTCTATAGAATTATCAGAATTGTGTGCACCTTGCTTAGCTGCTCTGTCAACTTCTTCGTCTCTTGATATGAGTCTTGATATGATGACTGTGTGTGTGTGTGTGTTGGGGGGGGGGGGTGTAGTGTGTGGGTGTGTGTGAGTATGTGTGTACAAAAATATATTACTGTGCATGCTTATAACAAGTATGATTCACCTTATTCTGCACAGATGGTTTCACACCATTGATGCTGGCCTCATTCCGAGGAGGTGGCCTTGACTTTGATCCTGACAATGAGAGTGGGTCAGGGTCAGGGTCGGGGGAAGGAGTGGAAGGAGAGAACACCACCACTGACATCATCACCGGCCTGCTCATGCAGGGAGCGGCCATCAATGCGCAGACCGATAGAACAGGTAAGTGAAGGGATGTGTGGTGCTGGTTGTGTTGTTGAAGTTACTGGAGTTGTCTAGAAGGATTCACCACTCTCAGACAACCCCATATG
Source organism: Monoplex corrugatus (assembly GCA_030674185.1). Classification (NCBI taxonomy): domain Eukaryota; kingdom Metazoa; phylum Mollusca; class Gastropoda; order Littorinimorpha; family Ranellidae; genus Monoplex; species Monoplex corrugatus. Next base: position 37,579,236 of record JAPXFY010000026.1, on the reverse strand, counting down.
CACTCCACCCAAATCTGCCCAGCAGTTATCTGACAGATTTCCCGAGTCTGCACAAAACCCTATGTGCTGACAAAGTCTTGAAACAGAAAGGGGAGAAGGGACCTATCAAACATTAAGCTGACATCACCAGAATGATGGAAACATTAAGATGGGCAGTGAACATACCAGTTTTTAACTTGGGCTGGGATTAAACTCAACATATCAGGTCTTGAATCCATGGTTTTACCAACCAACCAACCAAATTGTACAAAAATTGATAGTTATCAGATCGTGGTGAATGTTGTGGTTTTGAATTTCCGTGGGCCAAAAACTGTCTGTCCCCTGCCCAGAGCATTTAATTTTCTGATCAGGACTTCAGGGATCTATGTCTCTCAAGTGTGGTTTGACACCAGGATTTCTTCTTGTAAGAGAAGCAGTGACTGCTCAGGATTTTTGGAAAACCTTTCAGTTTTATGGGGATTGTTACTGGACAGACATTGTTTTTTAAAGCCCAGCCGACTGTGTAGAGCCATATCAGGGCTAGTGGACAGACCTAAGTGTTGTGCTTATCATGCCTGCTGAATTCATCTGATTGACATGTGACACCTGTAACAGGGGAGACATCCCTACACCTGGCAGCCAGGTATGCCCGAGCTGACGCAGCCAAGGTGTTGCTGGACGCTGGTGCCGACCCCAACATTCAGGACAGCACCGGTCGCACACCGCTACACACTGCTGTGGCTGCTGATGCTCAAGGGGTTTTCCAGGTATATGTGTGTGTGTGTGGTAAGGGAGGGATGAGTGATGGGTAGATGTTGATAGTGGTTTGAAAGGGAAAAATGTGTGTGTGATGGGGGATGTTGACTAGGGTGTGAGAGAGAAAGTTATGTATGCTGTGCGTGAGTGACTTAAGACATTACTTCAACTGTTTATATATATATATATATATAACTTGAGAACGCAGACAGGGCTGTAAGACACAGAGTAATTATGTTTAGTGAATATCTAAATTATGACATCAGCAGTGAATGATTTCACAGCATAGAATTGATAATGATGGGGATACTCAAAACCAGTACAAATTCTTATGTAGGAGTTTGGGTATCAGGACAGATACAAATTCTTTTCAGTTCCCCAAATGGTGGCAATCACAAATAGTCACTCCATCTTTGAACCTTCATTCTCTCGTCTTTGTTTTCTCTCATCGTAAATAGCTGGCAGTTTATTTATATAAGCATTTAAATTCATGAACTTGTGTACCACATGAATATTCTAATTAATGTTGCTGTTTGTCATATGTATGTGATGTGTAGTCATTTCACCACATCAGAAGGGCCATGGCCTGTGTGGAACAAGTCATCTGAATCTTTTCTTCTGCTCCTGTGTTTCTGAAATTGTTGAAAGAAAGTTAGACAGCTTTTTTCTTTCTAACTCGCTCCTTGCCCCCCCCCCCCCTCCCCCACCACCACCACCATCCCTCCCACCACCCTGTTAATAACAGGTAACTTAGTTTGAATAATTTTGAAATCAGGCTTGTTGTATCTCGGTGTGTGAATTTTGTTCCCTGCAAATGAACTCTGTTCATGACAATTTCACCGAATAATATTGTTTTCATTGCTTGTTTATGACAGTTTGACCATATTGTATTGTTTTCATTGCTGTTATGAAAAGTTGACCCTATGATACTGTTTTTATTGCTGTTTATGAACATTTGACCATATGTTACTGTTTTCATTGCAGTTATGAAAAGTTGACCCTATGATACTGTTTTTATTGCTGTTTATGAACATTTGACCATATGTTACTGTTTTTATTGCTGTTTATGAAAATTTGACCCTGTAATATTGTTTTCATTTCCTATGTTTACATTTGAAGAAGACTTTGAATTTTTTGATGGCTAAGTGCTTGGTGTCTGTTGTTTTTATGTCAGAATTTCAGAAAGTTACGTTTCAGCTAAAGTGAACACCCACAAATCCGCGTTTCTTATTTCCTTTGCTCGCTTCCGTAACAGATCCTGCTGCGAAATCGCTCCACCAACCTGAACGCCCGCATGCATTGTGGGACCACACCGCTCATCCTGGCGGCTCGCCTGGCAATAGAGGGGATGGTGGAAGATCTGATTACTGCTGAAGCTGACATCGAGGCCACAGATAATAATGGTGACACATTCTGCTAACCTTGTACTAACAGTTTACTGCTGTAAATTTGAGCTATTTTCCCCAGGAAGGACACTTAATGTTAAGGCATCTTCACACTTTTCTTTTCTGTGTGTGTGGGTTTTTTTGTTTTGTTTTTATAATTTAGCCTTGTTTTTGTTTTTTTTGTTTAACCCCTTAACTGCTCAGTATAATAGCACTTTCGAATAACTGCTTGCCAGGGTAAAATTTAGCTTTTTAGGGTAGGTTCAATAAAATGGTTACTGCTTATTTATTTCTTGACAGATCTCTCAGATTTTTTGCATGTTTTGTTGTTATGCATTGGTCTACAATGTCCTGTCAAAATAACTTGATTATGTTGATAATTAGTATAGCAGAAACTGACATAACTACAAAAAATTACCAAAAAATAACAGCTTTCGAGTATACACAAATACACTGTGCCACACAAAATGAGTCAGAACATTGGAAAAGTGGTTTTACTATTTATTCAACATCAGCACTAACACATGACAGTCATATAAATCCCAAGGAATGTTGCTCTTGATCATAATCTGCTCATAATTGGGAGTACTATTTTTTAGGAAAAAAGGGGCATAATCATGCTTTTTGCAGTATGTTCACTAACATGTACATTACTCATCCACTTATTGAGTTATTTGTTAGATTTTTTGTGGACTTCTTCCTTATACCCTTGTTTACAATTTCACATCATTCTAATTTGATTTTGTTGGTAATGATGATGGTTCACACTAATAACATGTGATAAATCAGTTTTTGTTTTGTTTTCAATTTGAGAGTTTTAGAACAATTCAGCACATAAAAGCCCACTGAACAAAGCAAAATACCTTTTGGTGTTTGCTCAGCAATATTACAAACACCTGGGATTCAAACTGATGTCAATAAATGTCCCTCTGTGTAACAATCTGTATGTTACTGGGGGTACCCCAATTCTACTGGAAAGGGGCATAATTTTACTATTTGGGGTAGGTTCAGTACCGCAATCACTGCTTATTCATTTGGTGACATATGACTTAGATTTTATGGCTTCTCTTTCATTTTACCCCAAGTTATAATGCTATATAACAATAGTGTAATTTTGTTAGCCATTGGGAAGATGGCCAGGGATATAACGGATGGTGGTTTTACAGAAAATAAAAGTTTCTAAAAACATACACATGTTACAACACATAAAACCTGTAAAACACTGACAAAAACTTCTGTTAGTGTTTACTCAACATCACTGTAAGTACACAGTATGGTCCAAATTGTTATAGTATAATATTATACATATTGGTAAATGTTCAAAATGACAACTATGGGAAAAAAAAGTCTGAAGAAAAAAATAAACAATTGTCTGTTCAAAAAGAAAGACCCTCCCCCCACATACACACACACTTGGTATCCATTTGTTATCACATAAAACACTGTGGGAACTGTGTTAGTGTTTCTGAACATATTGTACTCACATTACTGCCATACTGTTCTATAGGAATCCAGCACTTGCGCTTGGACATAATCCTCAGGTTGTCTACATTCGTTACTTCATAACTTTGGGGGATGGTGTTCATTTTTTTGTCTGTCCAAATTGTGGTTCAAAGAAACACACAAGGGGATTCATTCTATACTCCACTTGGTCTTCTTTCACTGATGGCACTCAGTCTTGTCACAGCGTTCACAAAACGGTGAACACACACACAGGTGAGGAAAAAAAAATGCACTGTAGAATGGAAAACTAAGAACACAAAAACAAAAGCACAAAAAAGCAGAAGAAAATGAAATATATATAACTGAGGGGAAAAAAAAAACTAACACAGAACACCCTACTGCCAATACACAAACTTGGTGTGGTAGTCCTTGAAACATTGGCCTAAGCACAATCCAGGCTTGGATGGGCAGGAGGGGCAGTAGTAGCGGGATTCCTTCCGCACTTTTATTTTCTTCGTGCAGACCCGACACGGCTTGGTGGGGTTAGACTTGTTTGGTGTCGGTGGCAGTGGAAATAAAAAGTGGTGTGCACCCACCCTCACCTCGTCATCTGTTTTTCCCTCTTCCACAGCTGGCACCTGATCTGGCCAAATCCAAGAGGTGATGACACTCTCCAAAAAACTTAGGAAAGTGTTACAGGAGTCATCACCTCTTGACTTTTGCAAGATGAATGCATTGCAGGCTGCAACCTGCAGAAAATGGAAAAACAGTTTTTTTGTCCATTTCATCGACTTACGTGAGCAGTCATATGGGTGAAGCAGCTGATCTTGTTTGTCAACTCCACCCATATTCCTGTTGTAATTCGATGAAACAGACGGACGCATGTTGACACCCCGTCGTCCCCGGTGTGGAATGGGTGCCTCAGTGTGGCCATGCACAGAGGACAGCAGGTGCACCACTTTTGTGCTGTGGTACTTTGTGGCGACGATCTTGTTGTCACCACAAAGAGCAGCTGATGATCCGGGGTCCAGCTTCACTCCACGTAGCTCCTCTGGAATACCCCGGTTCTCCCGGACGGTGCCGCAGGCCAAGGTGTTCCTTTCCAGGAGGTAGAGGTACAGCCGCAGACTACTGTACCAGTTGTCCGTGTAGACATGGTAGCCCTTTTCCAGGAGAGGGGCTACCAAGTACAGCACCATCTTCTCGCTGGCCGAGAGAGTTGGGTTGTCTGCATTTACGGACTCTAGGACAGGCTGCACCTCATTGACGGGGTCCTCCTTTCCAGCATACACCTTGAAGCGGTAGCAGTAGCCACCACTTCCCTTGACACCGCCGTCAGACTCACAGCACAGGTATATTTTGATGCCAAACCGGGCACGTTTCAACGGTATGTATTGACGAAATATCAGTCTACCCTTCCAAAGAAGTAGACTTTCATCAACACATACCGCTTGCCGGGGCTCATACACCTCCTGGAACCTCTCATGCAGATGATCCAGAATAGGACGGATCTTGTAGAGCCGGTCGTACGCTGGATCACCTGGCACTGGCATGGCTGCATTGTTGTTGAAGTGCAGAAACTGAAGAAGAATCTGAAATACAGAGTAAACTTTCAAGATAAGTAAGCAGACCCACAACTGGGCACACACACACACACACACACACACACACACACACACACACACACACACACACACACACACACACACACACACACACACACACACACACACACACACACACACAGCCTACACACACACACACACACACACATACACACACACACACACACACAGCCTACACACACACAGCCTACACACACACCCACTACACAAGCACACACTGACAGTATCACACACACTTGAATATATAAAAACACCACACTGGTATAAAAAAGTGCTTTTGTCTTTTACAAAATGAATAAACTTGCATGGAAAACTTACACACAGAAAATAAATAATGCTTATGCACACACGCGCGCGCGCACACACACACACACACACACACACACACACACACCACACACACACACACACACATACACACACACACACATTCACACAAGCACACACTGACAGTATCACACACACATGAATATAAAAACACCACACTGGTGTACCAAAAAAGTGCTTTTGTGTTTTACAAAATCAGCAAACTTGTATGGAAAACTTGCAAACAGAAATAAATAATGCGTATGTACACATGTGCACTCACACACACACACACGCACATGCACACACACACACACACACACACACACACACACACACACACGCACACACACACACAGCCTACACATACACACACACACACACACACACACACACACACATTTACACAAGCACACACTGACAGTATCACACACACTTGAATATATAAAACCACACACACACACACACACACACACACACACACACACACACACACACACACACACACACACACACACACACACACACACACACACACACACAAAATGAATAGTGGAGGGATGAAGAATCAAGTAGTGAAAAAAAGAAAAGAAAAAAAAATAGAGCTACTTGCCTGGAACCGGTTTCTTGTCATGATGGAGCTGAAGACTGGAATTCTGTACAGCACCTTCTTAGACCAGTACAGTTCAATTGAAGGTAGCCGCACAATGCCCATCAGCAGAACCAGGCCCAGAAACTTCCTCATTTCTGCACAGTCGACTTTCTCCCACTTGTTGGCCCTGGAAAACTGTGGAAGATTGGGGTGTGCCTCGAGAAACTGGTCAGCATACAGGTTTGTCTGAATGACGAGATGGTTGACTAGGTCAGAAAAAAATAATTCCAAATAGTCAACCGGCCTAAAATTAGCACAGCTGACCTTCAACCCCGGATTTCCAGTGAAAACTACACCAGGGTTGGGGTGCTGTGCATCAGCTTCTCGCCATTCTCTCACTAGCTGTTGCTGACCACGCCTCACGCCACGCCCCCTGCCGCTTCCACGGGGCCCTCGCCGTCGTCCAGACCCCCTACCACGTCCACGACCCCGTCCCCTCCTGACAGGAGGGGGTGCAGTGCTTGTTGATGGTAGAGGATCCCCCATTTCCTCTTCTTCACCCTCGCTAGCACTGGTTTCCCCACTGCTTTCACTGGGAGCGAACGAAGGATCCACGTCATCACCAGCACCTATCTCCGATAAAAGTGGATGGTGCTGGTTCCCATCCGTCTCCTCCTCATCACTGATGTCAGGATCCGATCCTCCCATGTCTTCTTCTCCACTGTCTTGATCGTTGAATATCTCGTCCAACACATCAAGCGCAGTGTACCGCTTGAAAACAGGTCGAGCCGACGACGTACTAGGTCTCGCTGCCATCTTGAATTCGCTAATCACTGTAACCTCTCAACTCGCGATTTGCATATCCTGTGGTCAGTTACTGGTGACGTGAAGGATATGGGGCTCTTCGCTGATATCAGCAACAGAGTTGGAAACATTTTGCGCAGTCATTTCTTGTGTAGATTTGCTCGCTTTCCGTGACGAGTTTACTACGAGTGGCACTCGTATACGGGCGTGGTGAATTTCGATTTTACTACGAGCGTTACTCGTACCAAGCAGAGAAGAGGTTAAAAAGAAGATTAATTTATATTACCTGGTAGGGATGTATAGAATCTTGATGGAAGCAGACTCAAGAAGATCATTGATAAGGAAGATTAGGAAAAGACAAGCAATATTTATAGGCCATTTTATGAAGAAAGGGGAATTAGAGTACCTGGTCACAACAGGAAAGCTGGAGGGAAAGAGAACTCCAGATAGACACAGGGAGAAAATATTGGAGGGACTTGCAGGGTGGCTGAGGACAGAGAGGGTGGAAGATGTACTTGCAGCAACAAGGGATAGATGCATATGGAGGGCCATGATCGCTATGTGGCAGGGCACATGATGATGATGAGGAGTGTGTGTGTGTGACAAAAGTGTGTCATTTGTTTGTATCAACTGTTTTTGGATGAATCATTACTTCATTTGGGTCAGAATTATGGATTATTGAGGAGTTGTGAATACATTAGTTTAGAGGACAAGGTGAAGGTCACACACATCAGAAAGTTCCTAAAACAAACACTTTTTCTTTTTGTTTAACTCTTTCACTGCCGAGTTTCCCCAGAAACGGCACTCCTCAGTGCCAAGTATATTTTGGGCAGCCAATTTTGCAGCGCAGTATGCATTTTGAAAAGCTTATATCTCAAAGACTATTTTCACTTACTTTTTTTTTTTTGCTGTGTAAAGGGCAGATGTTGTATTTATATATGAATGCTTACTTATGTTTGTATGCTTGATTGATTATTCCACAGATAATCTTATTATAAAGAAAAACAATTTTTTTATGTACGGTTTATTAGTTGTACTACTGACCTTATTTCGTGAGATGTACGCCAGATATCTATAATAAATGAGGAAAAGCAATGGAAAATCTACACACAAAGTCAGCTGTCTGCTTATTCTGCTCGGAGTGGTAGACAATGCGTGTCGATTTGCAGCCATTTTCGAGAAAACGCTTCAGAGAAAACGTGATGTAAATTCGGACAGTTAACAAAGCCACGCTTCGGCCTTACTTCTGAAAAACTAGGTCGCTGGGTAAAGTTTAAAAATAGCACAGTCGCCTGCATTCACCAGTGGAGCTGACAGAAGCTTTGTACCCGTGTGAAAAGTTATCGTTTAGCATGACCCCTCCAAGTCACACAAATGCGACTATGGCGGTTGTACAGGAAGTCGCTTGATTGCGACCATGGCGGGAAAAGAGTTAACTCTTTGAACCCGGCTGGCCGATGTGGCGGCCAGCACGATTAATACCTCTGTACCTGGCAGGCCGCAGGAGCGGCCTGACATGTCCGGTTGACCTGGCCTGGTATGGTGCTGGCGTGCGGTATGCGACCTACCGGCACCTACTCTCCTCTGCCACATCCTGTTTTTATTACCGAATTCCAGACACCCTATACTTTCTTCCTGGCAAAGTTTTAAGCATTAGAAGGATTTATTCTGGGACACCGGTTTTCGCTAGAATTTCTCTATAAATACTCAGGGTTGAGGGTATCAGAGGTCTAGAAGTACTTAGGGCTGAAAGGGTTAAGGAAGTATGTGAACAGTTCTTTCTCTGGAATTTCTGATATGTATATTCTGTTGTGACAGTGTACCATCGTCTTTGATGCACATTAACTCACTCAGCTCTAACATCCTGATATAAGGACAGGCTTGGCGAAGTGCTTCCTTACTAAGATCCGGATATGCGGATCTGATATTCAAAAATTTCCACTGGTGACAGAGTGCTGTGTAGTGGAAATTGAAGTGGGTCATGCTAAAGCCTCATTACCACAGAGTAATATTTGACCACTGCACGTGGCGAGTGACCTATGACCGGTCAGCCACAGAGCTATCTTTGTGCTGATCCCTTTCCTGTTTACCACGAGAGAGCAATGGCGTCTCAGCTGCAAACGAGTTGCGCTCACAGCGGTCGAACAAGACGTGTTTGCACTTTATGTCGGGCAAAAAAGTCATTCTTACCGAGGGGTCTGACTCTGAAGATGCAGAACAGTATGAAGAAAGTGGTTTTAGCCCGTCAGAAGGGATGGAATTGATGAAAATGTGTCCGACAGAGAAAGTGAAAGGAAGAGAGGGGTGGGTGTGGTGAGTGACACAGTGTGTTCCCGTGGCCTTCGTAGCGCGGTACTTATGCAAATAGCCCACTAGCTGATCTGACAGAGGTTGGTTTTGTTGTTTCGTGATGAATGTCTGCTTGAAGATTTTATGTGTGTGTGTTTTCCTTTAAGTTATTCCTCCATACACAGACAGCAAAACACATAGGCTAAACTTGTATGGCATTACAGACCACGCCCCCATTCATTTTTTGATCAAATATTCAGTGACCTGATTATGAAGCACATGGTTGATGAAACAAAGAGATTCAGTGATCAAAGCCTTCAGGCATAAGGGGAACTAGCAAAATAGTTTGAAAATGGAACAGCAGTGAATGAAATGCATATGTGTGTGTGTGTGTGTGTGTGTGTGTGTGTGTGTGTGTGTGTGTGTGTGTGTGTGTGTGTGGTGTATGTGAGTGTGTGTGTATGTGTTTGTGTGTGTGTGATGTGGAAAGTGTGTGATGTGTGTGTGTGTGTGTGTGTGGTGTGCACTTTTATGTGCATGTGGATGTTTGTACTGTGTGTGGATGTTTGTACTGTGTGTGTGCACTCTGTGTATGTGTTTTGTGTGTGTGTGTGTGTGCGTGTGTGTGTGTGTGTGTGTGTGTATGTTGTATGTATGAATGTGTTTGGTGTGTGTATGGATGTGGGTGTCTGGGTGTGTCTGGGTGTGTGTGTCTGTGTGTTGAGGTTATAGTTTGTTTTGAAACCTTGTGCTGTGCTTATTTAGTCAAACAATAATCATATGTTACTGTTTCAAGAATGTGTGCTTTGTTAATTATTTTCATGAATTTTCCAATTCCATTCAAGCACTTGGTATGCTGAAGCTGACTACAAATCGCCAAGTAGTCAGCAGCATTTTGCTGACTTTAGCTGAATTGTATAAAGTAGAAATCTCAGGTAGCCATTATTCACTCTCTACTGGGATTTTCAATGTGATTTATGTGGAAAACTGTCCACTTTTCAGGAGCAGTGTGAACTTTACCACTATCCAATTGATGCCACCCTCAATTTTGTCGTCACAAAAACATATTTTCTCTCATCACCACCTACAAAAAGAGAACTGTAAAAGTTACAACTTTGAAACTCTGTAATATGCTTATTCAATCAAACAATAATCATGTGTGGAAATTTCAAGACTGTGTGTTTCCTCATTATTTTTTTATGATTTTTTTAAACACCTGTACAAACCGCCTGTATACAGGAGAATGTGAAATGACAAATCGACAAGTTATCAGTAGTAAGTTATTGATTTCAGTTTATTTGTAGGGAGTAGAAACTCTCAATTAGTTATTGTTTACTCTCTACTGGTATTTCCAATGTGATTTATGTGAAAAACAGTCCTCTTTTCAAGAACAGTGAAAACTTCCCTTATATGCTCTTGTGATCACCCTCATTTTCATTACCATGAAAACATACCTTGTTTTACAACTGGCAACAAAAAGAGTACCATAAAGGTTACAGCTTTGAAACTTTGGAACATGCTTCTTCAATATGATGATAATCATGTGTCAAAATAAAAAGAATATGTGTATAGCCGTTATTTTTTAATGATTTTTTTAAAAACCTATACAAACGCCCAGTATACAGAGGAATGTTAAATTCCAAATCGCCTAGTAGGGAGTGAGTTAAGTTTTATGTCAGTGGATGCTTCTCTAAGGTCACAGTGATCATTAAAAGTACAAAATCTGTAGTTTCTTTGATAAGTTTTTTATAAAAAAGGATATTTTAAGAATGGCTTGACCATCTTTTTTAACTTTTTTTATTTTAAGGTTAATGTTTATGATATAATGAGACAATTTTAATGTCCGATAGCAAGACAGGCTTGTCTGTTTAATATTCTATGTCATTCTTACTGCAAAGATTTCACACACACACACACACACACACACACACACACACACACACACACACACACACACACACAACACACATAACACACACACACACACACACACACACAAAAGGAGTAACACATTATCTTCACTGTCCAGGTCGTACAGCACTACATTGGGCGGCAGCAGTGAACAATGGTGATGCCGTCATGACGTTACTCCGACACAACGCCAACCGCGACGCCCAGGACAGCAAGGTGAGTCTGTGACCTAAAGAAGACAGTCCATACATTACTGTTCCTTTGAGTAGCTTAACCAGAGCTGCCAACCCTCCCGGATTTCCCGGATTTGAAAAACAATCCCGGATCTGTCCAAAAAATCCGGGATTTTGAAAGTCTAGTGGAAAAACTTCTTTTTCATGCTTAAATATGCCAGGAGAGGCCATTTTTGTACTTTGAAGTGGTGAAAAATCAATAGCTTCAGCGGGCGTTGCCCCCTGACCCCCAAAAGGGACTCTGCCCCTTGACCCCGCCAGGGGGACCTGAGCGGCCCCCCTGGACCCCCCGGCTGATGATTCTTGTTTTTTGAACTTCAAAGGTTGGCAGCTATGCTTAACTGTTTTAGCTTTCAATTGCTTTGGGGGTTGGCATAGAGATAGATCATCAGCTTTCCATTACGACTGCATGAGACTGCACGGATGGGAACAATATCCAAGAAATACTTGGTTGTACGGTGGCCTCCTGTCCGCCCAGCTGTTCATGGGTACCTTACTCTGTTTTATGGTTGAGTAGTGTAAAGCAGTGTGTTCAGAGTTTATTCTAAAAGGATCCATCACACCAAGATAATTCCATTTGCACTCCAACCAAATTTATTGTGTGTTATATAACAAGACTCCTTGATCCCGAATAAAACCCTGTGCTGTCATGGTTTTGAAATGGGCGGCAGAAGAGGGGAGGGGATAGGATATATGAGACACAGAGCTGTTTTCACCAGAATGGCTTGAGCATTAACTTCCGCAGCCTATGCCCCACCTGCAAAAATTTAACCCTTTGACTCCCTCACCCTCTCCTCCAGCTTCCTGCAGGGAACTGGTGGATAGGATGAGGGAATCAAAGGGTTAAACTTTTGTTTTGCTATCATAGTAATTGTTGGCAAAGCAGGATGCTAGTCTACAGGGTGAGGGAGTCAAAGAGTTAAGATGGGCAGTGAACAGGTCAGTTTGTATTGTAGAGTTAAGATGGGCAGTGAACAGGTCAGTTTGTATTGTAGACTGGGACAAAAAGTAAAGTGGTGAGGGAGAGGAGATTGACACCGCCTGCATAATACTGCCCTGGTAAAAAGTTGAGGTTGTACCACCTCTCTCCCCTGCAACTTAAAGAGTTATTGGGGTAACCTTGACCCCTCAAAGCCAGCATTTCTGCGCTCTGAATAATTCTGTAAGCAGCAAATGCCATGTGATGGGAAAAGATCCAACTGTTTGGACCAGGAGTATGTCAGGTTTGACTCCATATGGGGATGCCAGGGCTCTTTCAGTATAAACAGTATCCCCACCTTCTGGAAATTCTGTGCTAGAAACTTCCTCTTGTCTGTCACTTGCTTTGTTTCTGCCTTGTTCCTTTACTTTCTGTCATTTCTTCCTATCATTTTCTGCCTTGTTGGTCCATTCACCTGTATGTGTTCAATAAAGTTTTGCATACTTTTTCTAAGGATTGATAATTGGGTACACATATTAAGTGCATTTTTGTCTCTAGGGAAATGAGATATACGAAAGCAGTTTTATGTAATGTAGGCCCGTTTTTATATGTTTTTAGTGTCCTTAGTTATGTTTACATTTGTATTCAGGTATGTTTTTTTAAAGTTAGTGTCCTTAGTTATATTTAGATTTGTATTTAACTGTGATTTGTAAATCCCCTGTGTAATAAATTTGATAAAGTAGTCAACGCCAGGGACATCTCCTGAGATCATGTGTGCGAATGCATTGATATGTGTACTTAATTCTCTTTTCCTTTTTTTTTTTTTCTGTTGAATAATTGTGTATGTTTTGAAAGTTACATCCCTCATATGGCTCTACGCAGTCGGCTGGGCTTTAAACAACAATAACAATCAAGTCTGACTGCTCCAGTGTCAGCTTGCCTTTGTCAGTAGTGGGTTGTGCTGTGGGTCACTTGGATACCGCACCCCCTAACCCTAACCCTATCCAGACAGGGTGCCACAGGGCTCTACCTTAACATCTGTGTTCGATGTGAACAGTTCTCAAGTCCAAAGGGGACTGACTACAGTATATTTCGTTTACATACTGAAGACATCAGTGACACTGTATATGTTCACAGGATGAGACGGCACTGTTCCTGGCCTCCAAAGAAGGCAGTTATGTGGTGTGTCAACTTCTGCTGGACCACTACGCCAACCGCAACATAACGGACCACATGGACCGTCTGCCACGTGACGCCGCCCTTGAGCGTCGACACCACGACATTGTGCAACTCCTGGACGAGTATAAGGTGGGCTCCCCCACCATCCTCACCCTCTCCGGGGAAACCCCCACCGCTCTTCCCTTCCTCCCAACCTCCACCAAGACCAAGAACAAGCGACGTTCCAAGCCGACCAAACCTGACCCCACCTCCCCGACCAACAAAAAGCTGTCCTCTGACGCCCCTAAGGCCAAGCCTAGAAAGAAGCGAGGGGAAGCAGACAACGTTTCCATGCCTCAGGGGAAGCAGGCATCTGTGGTGGTGGGTACCGGACCTCCACCTCTGCTGCATTCCAAATCGCCGCCGGACTATGATTCGGCCGTTGTTCCGCCTCGCTACGAAAATACAACACTGATGTTGCAGAAGCAGCAGCAGGTGGCTGGGATGGAGGACAGGAGGGTGGTCGGTGGGAAGGGGGGTATGATGGAGGATATATCCCGCAACGCCCACTTCACGGTCCCCAACAACTTCCTGCATGACTGGCCGGCCGTGCATGTGGTCCCAACAGCTCCTCCACAGTCCACCACGGGGACGTTGTCTCCTTCGTCGTCGCAAGGCCAGATCAGCACCAGTCCCCCCTCCCTTCCCAACTCTCCTTCCAAGGGTAAGACCTTGCCCACGTCCCCCACACACCTGCAGGCCATGCAGCAACTGGCAGCCCAGCAAGCTCATCATCAACAGCAGCAGCAGCAGCAACATCTGCACATACAGAACTTTCTCTTCCCCACACAGAGCGCCATAACTGGGGCGTCAGACTCAACGTCCATTCCCATCTACGCCGTCAGCGGAAAAGTGGCGGCAGCATCCGCAATGAGGCAGCTTTCAAATGCGCCCACCCTTCCCCATCAGCAAACTCCCACGCAGCAAGCCGCATCCCAGCAGCAGCAGCAGCAACAGGCAGGGGGAAGTTATCATCGTCACCTGGAACCCTTCCCCACCCCTCCTTCCCACTACAGCAACACCAGCGACTCCTCCCCACCCCAGCACCTCTCCCCCACCGTGCTTCCTGACCACTACCTCACCCCCTCCCCCGACTCCCCCGGTCAGTGGTCCAGCTCCTCGCCCCGCTCGGCGCAGTCAGATTGGTCGGAGGGCATCTCCAGTCCTGTGCCCCCCATCAAACAGCTGCCCCCCTCATCTAGTTCATCCTCCACCCAGCCACGTCGTGTCACGGACCCTGTGTATCTGTGAGAGAGTGGTCAGACAAGAGTGAGAAGAGAAGGGAACCATTTTTATAACGTTGGCCCTTATAAACGCTGAGGCCTTTATAACCATCTCACACCCCAGTGACCTACAGTCCTGGGAAAACCTTCACTTGACCACCAGAGGTAGGAGTGATGACCAACTGTAAGACCATGGCTGGATGGCAGTTTGAAGTTTTGCCAAGTAGGATTCACCACACTTCAGACAGTTACATATGTGCTCCACCCAGATCTGACAGAGATGATGGGGAGACTCCTTAAGCCAGTGCAAGACCCTGTCTTGAAATGGAGGGGGGAAACAGGTACTCATGAAATGTCGATCCAGCTGACACCTTTGAACTAATCAAAGCATCGATAATAAGATGGGCAGAGAGCGAGCCAGTTTTTATATTGTGAGCTGGGAATGAACTTGATGCTGCAGATCTGTCAAGTTCATTACTGTGTCAGCTTAGCCATATCCTGCGGTGACAGACCTTCTGTGAGGTGGTTATTGAAGGTTTGGTCACATCATGATTGACCCAGTCTGTCTGTATGTTTGAAACCATCAGACGTTGATGTCATGATGGTATGTGTAGCATGAGGTACGTTGGTGTGATTTGGCTGTTTTCTCTTGTGGTTCATCTAATTCAGTAACCAGTGGGATCGTTGGTGGGCATCAGTGAGACACAGTAGCTGGCAAGACCCTTCATCTCTCTATCTGGGATGCACTAGCAAGCAGGATAGGACTGAGGAAGATGTCGCGGAATACAGGATTGTCCATCCCTGAGTCTGGGCCAAGGCAGTGAGCGCATCAGTGTAGCAAAATACAGGATCGTCCATCTCTGTGTCTGGGCCGAGGCAGCGAGCACATCAGGCATGAGAAGGTTGGCCCAGCCTGTGACAGATTCCATATATAATATATATATTGTGAAAAACAGCCAGGTGTAAGCACATTATAGTGACTTGGTGACTGCAATATGGCACAACAGTATCATTAGCATATGTTGATGGAATGTATACTAGTAAAGTGGTCGGGTCGGGTCAGGCATAGTGTAGCAGCAAGTACACAACAGAGGTTATGGCTACTACGGCATTTGGCACATGTTGTGCGAGAAACTAGTTTTGTGGCTAGCTTGTGTTTGGTTCTTTGTCTTCAGTTTAGAAAGTGGTTTTAAAACGAGTGTTGTGTCAATGCGTGAACATATTCATTGGATCTGAGGTGCTCTGACAGAGGCTCAGTGTTTTGGCTAGGTTTTTTGTTTGTTTTTTGTTTTGGTCAGAATCTGTGTATTTTCATGGTTTCAAAACAAAGTATTGCAATTAGGTTTTGAGGCAGTGTTTCAGTTTACATATGTATTCATGTTGAAAGACTTTGTATGTTTCGTGAATGGCATAGAAGTGAATATTGTTGTGGACGACATAAGGCAGATCCTGCGCGTTTGTGTTTACAAAACAAAAAGTGTTGAAAGAAGGTTACGACATGGGTGTTGTGACCAGTGTGTATAATGTATTTAAGACTAGTGTGTGACCAGTCCAGTGTTTATCGGAGTACTGGAGGTGGATTAGGTTTTGAGACTAGCTTGTGGCATTATTGTGACTATTTTTATCTCAAGTTTTTTTGTGACAAGTGTGGAGGCTGACCCATGTTGTGACCTGCTTGTAACAAGATGTTGTGACTGTTGTGGGGCAGAAGCTGTGTATTCGTGGGACAGTTAAGAAACTTATTGTGTCTGTTTTGTGACACACTTCATGTGAAACGTTTTTGTGAAACATTGACCTGTTGCAACCAGCATGTCACTCATGTTCGATGTACAAGTGTGTGCACTGACACGCAAACTGGGCACACAAGATCTTGGATACTCAGATTTTTTCCTCCAGATTTTTTTTTTTTTTTTTTTTGTCACATTATCCCAATATCGTGCAACATTCATTTTCCCTGTCTAATTAAATGTGTTGTCTTTTGGATCCTTGTCAAGGGTTGACAAGCTTAAGAAACATTGTTTTGACTTCTGTGTGTGTATGATGAACACATACAGAGAAGTGGTTTTTTTATCCATACAAAGGATTGATAATCATAAATGAACACATTGTTTGCTTTCGTGTTTGTGTGGGGTGTGTGTGCATGTGCGTCGGAAGTTTCCAGAAAACTCCATCATAGTGTTACAGTATGCTGTTGAAATGTGACGTTAATGTCTTGAAAAGCAAATATCATCAGACTTCTGCTGAATTCTAGACAGACTGCTTTTGTTTCCCTCTTGTTTGTTTTTTTATTTGGTGGCTAGAGGGGGGGGGGGGGGGGGTCTTTTTTGTTTTGATTTCTTTGTTGGGGATTTTTTTTTATTACAGAATATGTCACTGAGAAGTTGCATGACATTTCTGAAGGACAACAAGTAAACAGTTGATGTGTACCAATTCAGAAATGAGTGTCATTTTGTGTGTGTTTGTGTCTAATAAAAGGTAGCATCAGAAGTTAATAGTACTAGTAACAGACTTACGCCATCTTTGTTTAAAGAAAAAAAAGCGAAGCCACACTGAAGAACCATGAAGCTTTGATATAGTCGAGTTACATTTTTTTTAATGGGGTATGGCATAGCTTTTAAAAGACTGAACATTTTATTACTCATAGATAGTAGCATTAGATCCTACAGGACCTGTTTCACAGCTAGTTCTTGCTACTCTACACGTATACAATTTAAGCATACTAAAAAACAGATGAATCTTAACACAACAATGCCAGAGAAATTATAAAAAAGAAACGTAATAGAATATTGACTTCTTCACATCACTTCTTCACAAATTTATGAAAGAATGAGACACAGTTATCATTACATTACATCACTTGATGAATTGGGTGTGGGTGTTGGCGTGGGAGGGGAGGATTGAGAGCAAAGTTATGGGGATATCTGTGGCGTCATGTCTGTGTGGACGTTGTGATTCAAAGGAAGGCTCATCAGAAGAAAACCTACGTTCATTATTGCTGGCTGTCTGTTAATTTCAATTTTCAGCTTGTGAAAGAGATGTATGTTTGTTTATTTATTGTTTTGTTTTGTTGGAGGTTTGGGGGAGGAGCAACCACTTGTTGTGAAGTTCATACTTGTAGATATATGTACCCAAAACGATATATGTGTGATGCAAGGCCAGTGTATGTTCAGTTTGTTTTCCAGATATGTGACCCTTTATAGGACAACTTGGCTAAACTGGCAGAAAATAACTAGCTAGGGTCAAAATTGGGTTAAATGAGATCTTTCCATACTATGAATCTAATATCTAATTTTCAGTTTCCTCAAGTATTATTGTATATAAGTGAAAGTATCGTAAAAAGTATCTCACTATCCAAATTTTTTTTTCAAACTTTCATGAGCTTATTACTTTTCTAGTCAAAATAGAAAATTAGAACATTCAAATGCGCCTAAAAAGTAAACTGCAGTAGATGATTTTTTTTTAATTCGTTAACTGACATTTTAAATGATTTAAAATCTTGAAAATTCTGCATTTTAGCTTGGTTGTCCTGTGGTAAGTCTATATGGATTATTTGAGAAAGAGTGTTGATTAGAATAAAATGGAATAGAGGTCATATCACAGAACCCAAAGTAGGTAGAAAAACAAGTTTTTGTGAGAAGAGACATGATAGAATACAGTATACATTGTATTCATTACTTCAAATGTGTTGGATATTTTTGTACCACTGTTTTTTATGATGAAATATTACTTTGAGTGAAAGTATAGGCGGAACTGTTAAATACTTTACACTACCTTTTCTTTTGTTTTACTACTTATAGAGAAACTTATAAGCATCAAAATACAGGAGTATTAGTACTCACACTGGTAGTCATGATGGACGATATCACAAAGAAACTATTTTGTTTACATGAAGAAGGCAGCAAATGGATGGTGTATGAATTATGTCACTGATTACGACAGTTCAACTACATATAAATTAAATGATGGGATTTTTGCCATGATTTTTTTTTTATCTTATCCATCCATCATGTGACATCTGTGGTCGGAGATCAAGTCTTGAGAAACTAAAACTGACTAGTTCACTGGTTACGAAATTTCAACAAAATTTTAATTATTTGACTTGATAACTCTTTGACTCCTGCACCCTGGTGGATAAGTTGATTGAGTCAGAGGATTAAGTTTTTGCAGTTGGTGGATAGGGTGCTGGAGCCAAAAGGGTTAAAACAGTTTAACTATATTTGAGTTGGTTCTCTGGTTATGATAGTTGAACCATATTTGAATTATTTGGTAACGGCAGTTGAACTGTATTTGTGTGATTTGACTGGTTACAACAGTTGAACTATGTTTCAATTATTTGACTGGTTTCGACAATTGAAGCTTATCATTGCAGTCGTTTAGTGTGTTTGTGCCAGTGCATCCTTGTGTGTTTGTGAGGGAGATTTTTATTTCATTTGTGTTTCATGGGTACAATGTACTGCTTATCATGCAACTTTGATCCTTTTCTCCCTCTCTGTCTCCCCCTGCCCTGTTACTGTTACTTTTCCTTTCGTTCATTTCATTGATTATGGCTGTACGCAGTACGCTGGGCTTTAACTCACTCGCTACATACAATTATGCCCCTTCCCGTTCCCCTGATATGCACCGTTTGTATAGGTCATAAGTAAAAATTCTCATGAAAATAAATGAAAACAGAGAGTTCTAAAATTTGGCAGGTCATATGATAAAAGATTGGTGTACAACATGCTGAAATTTCAACTATCTAACCCTCATGGTTGCTGAGTAACGGTACAAGTAAAATTAGAGACATTTTCTTGTGAAAAATGCCTTACAAAATACACAGTCAGGTCAGTAAATCAGTTCCTGTAATCACATTTTCAATGAAATTTGATACAATCCAACACGCACACACACCGCGTGCACTGAAAGAAGAGATTGTGTTGAACAGTGCCGAGTTGTTGAGTAATAGTTCAGCCAGTCGCTTTTCCGTCGTCTGCTTCGCTGCGGAGATAGTGGGTCGTGAACTTTGCACTGACCACTCACCAACTGCGTAGTACAGTGACCTCGTGGCCTGAAACACGGCTAGGAATGACCGGACAATCTATTTCTGGCTATTAGTTTTGGTTGATGGAACTACTGAAAGCCCTGCGAATTTTCAAAACTCAAGTCGGATTTCTCTGACGCTTGTAGACAAGCGTTGTTGAGACATGATCGGGAAATCCCTACGCTCGTAGCGAGAGAGTTAAACAAAAATAACAATAACATTGACAATTCATGGCTAGTTACATGTACAGGCTAGATTGTATTCAAGTTAGAATTTTCTGTGAATATTGATTGGTGTAGTTTAGAAGGCGGACAGGAAAGAAAATTTAACAGTGGTTGACTGCATGGTAATGATAATGGAAGCTTAACAACTTTAATAGTATCGGCCAGTTATGACACGATGTGGCAGTTACTGTTGTGTAAGGGGTTGGGTTGTATAGGAAGGAAGCGAAACGATGAACAGTTTTGGGAGATCAGGCTGAGGATGTTCATTTATCCCTGATGTCAGATATGTGAATGTCAGTGTCTGAACACTAACCCGTACGTGTCTGTGTTTTGCTGTGTGATGTTTGCGTGTTTTGCCATGTGATGTTTGTGTGTTTTGCCGTGTGATGTTTGCGTGTTTTGCCGTGTGATGTTTGCGTGATCAATACAAGTCAGTTCCATGCATCTGTACTAAACAAAGAATAACGACACTTTTTAAACATCTGTTTATAAACAACAACTGATGAGGCTTTCAAAAAATTGTTTCCTTTATATTATAAACAGCATTTGTTAGTTATGGGAGTATTAAGAAGTGATATATATTTTGTATTTTTTGTGTCTCTTTGTAAGATACATGTCTGTGTTGGTGTCCTCAGAGCTTATTTTTGACTTGTTGACACTGGATATCAGCGAATTTGTTTTGGAAAGAAAGTTGTGATCATCCATGGCCCTGTTGGGGGTATTTTGAGCTTCCATTGTTGTGTGTTGGGATTGAAGTATTAAGTCTAACAGTAGTGCCAAAAATCAGCATGCTGTGTGCAAAGCTCAGTATTTTGAATGATCAAGGATATAACATTTGGTAGTGTTGTATTACCATGAAGACAGAATGAAAGAAAATAGATTTGCATAGATTTACAGAAACAGAAAAAAAATTCATAGGGCTTTGAATTTATAAATACATGAGAGACTAAAACACAATGTAATATGAATAAAGAAAGAAAAGCAGAAACCGTTAATTTTGCATATTTGTGTCTATGGTAATTTGGCATTGGTTTTTTTTTTTCTCATTAAAAGGTATGAGACATATTGATGAATAATATGTAAACTACAAGGCTGTGTTAACAAAGATCAGATAATCAAAAAAAAAGGTATAGTTGAATGAAGAGAAGATTTGTTTTTGTACTTAAGTTTTACAACCTGCATCAACTCTGTTTGATGCGGAGAGACTCGTGAAGAGAGAAAAAGAATGATGGTGTTATTTTGGAGACTGGTGGATGATCTTGTTGAGCTGTGTGACGATCAAAGTAATTTGTTATGATCAAAAAGTATTCTGTGGTACATGCATAAAGTCATATTTTTGTAAGGAATGGGATGTTTTTATCAAACACCTTTCCCTGATTTAAGTGTTTTTTAAATGTTGTTATGCTGAGATCAAACTGAGAGCAGGAAACTCAAACTGTTCAGTTTTTGTCTAAAGTTTCAACATAATATTACATTTACAACTTCAGTTACTGTATATTTTATCAGTGTATGTAGCTCATTTGTATTTTTAAGATTTTTTTGTTGTTGTAAATAATGTATGGACATTGAGAAGAAAGTGTAAGAAGAGTTGGAGCTTGGCATGATAATTCTACACAGTGTGATAACTGTTTATATTGTTTCAAAAATTATAAAGAAATGGTCTTAACTTTGAATATCAACAGTACACTCTCTCATTGGTCTTTAGAAAAAAACTGGGTGTGCTGAAGATTCTTGGCTGTTTTCTGCCATCTTGTCTAAATTTGTGTGGAGAAAACATGGACTGAAGAGATCATCGACTGAGTTTCTGTCTTTGTACAATCTGTCATGTGTGAATCTGTAAGGAGAAAATATTGAGCATGCTGAGATGTCATTACTAAGTCTCTTCTTCTACTTCAGACAGTCATTTCTACATTTTCTTCTTCTTTATCTTTTGTACACCATTTGGCGTTGAATGTGACAGTTGTCGTTTTTTTTTCAATCCAGTTACTGCCAATGCCATGGAACTTGGTGATCAGCGGAGATGTAGCTGGTCAGAGTTCCACATGATACAGGTTACATCACTGCATGTATTCAGGTATCTGGTCCTCTGGACTGCAGGTGCGGGTCAGTGAAGGCATCCGTTTGAACTTGGTGGTTCATGTGTGGTGAGCCAGCTGTGGCCAGTGTGGTGAGCCAGTTGTGTGCCAGTGTGGAAGCCAGCTGTTGGCCAGTGTGGTGAGTTGGCTTTGGCCAGTGTGGTGAGTTGGCTGTGACAAGCGGTGTGGTGAGCCAGCTGTGGCTGGTGTGGAGCGTCATCAAGCCAGTTACTGTTCTCTGGAGAGAAGGTGGCAGTCATTCCTTTCTGCTGTGGGTTAACCCTTTGACTGCCGCAGCCTATCCACCAGCATCCTTCATTGTCAACAGTGCTACCAAACCAAAAACTTAACCCTTTAACTCCCTCACCCTATCCACCAGCTTCCTACAGGAAGTTGGTGGATAGGGTGAGAGAGTCAAAGGGTTAAGTTTTTGCAGTTGGTAGGACAGGGTGCAGGAGTCAAAGGCTTAAGGAAGTGATCTGATGATGCTCCTCTTCTCGCGGTAGCTGACGCCATTATCTGGTTGGTCTTCTTGAGCTCCTTTTCACCACATGATGTACCCTCTTGTTTTACTGGTATCCTGTAAATTGCTGGAAGGCAGAAGTTTTCCTTCTGCAGGGCCTGGAGAACAGAGAGGGCTATCTTAGACAAAGACTGCCTGACTACTAGTGATAGATGTTTGAATATGTTAAGAGGAAATAGAAACCATGCTGAACTAGAAGAGATTTTCTAGTTGCCACTATTCAGAAAGAAATGTGTCCTTTCGTCTCATTTTGTTCAGACTGTATAAGGAGGAACAACTAACCTTGTGTAAATTGGCATGAAACGATCATTTGTTTTGGCTGCTGTCTTTTTTGTGAATATAGTGGCCGTGGATGAATTTCACATACTGAACTTGAACAGTAACTAATGACTTGAGCATTGAGCGCAGAATGAAACAAGTATTTTGACAGTTGGTGTGAGTACTGTTACAACCCCATGATACTTTCTTTGTGTGATATTGTCTGTTACCATCCTCCCTTTGTGCTTTCCTTTGTGTTGGTTACAGCCCTTTGTGTAATGTCTGTTGGACAATCAGCTGTGTGGACTCTGAAGTGTGTGTGTTGTGAGTCAGTGTCTGTCTGTATGTGTTTGTGTGTTGTATGTTATGTGTGTGTGTGTGAGAGAGTCAGTGTATGTGTGTGTGGGTGAGTCAGTGTCTTGTGTGTTGTATGTGTGTGTATGTGTGTGTGTTTGTAGTGTGTGTGTGTTTGAGTCGTGTGTGTGTGTGTGTGTGTGCGTGTGTGTGAGACAGTAGGGCGATTTACACTGGACTAGCTTGTGAAATGTTCCTGGACCACTTCAGATCAGAACCATTCTGAACTTTTTTGTCCCGTTTACAATGGCATGATAAAAGCATACCAACAGAGTGCTGACCCAAGCATAACTGGAGAAAATGTGAGTGGAATGCAGTGTGGTAAACATCTACTTCAGAAACAAGATGTCATAGCCCAGGAAGTACCATGCTGCTGCAGTTTTGTGCTGCTTGTGGCTTTCTGTAAAGAAGTGTTTTTGTGGGGTTTTTTTTATTCTTTGTGCAGCATTGCAGTGCCTTTCTTTCCATGCCGTGCTGTTCTTTTAGAATTTGATGTATTTTATGAAACACTACAAGATTTCCTACATAACCAGCCAAGTTCTTTTGGATTGACTAGTCAGCCCAAACTTGAATTCATAATTTCATCTCATCTTCGTTCCAGTTCACAGCGATTGCTATGATAAATAGAGAGGTGACAAAACAGCAGGGCATGGGGGTGAGGGGTGGCACCCAAGGGGAAAATGCCAGCAGCTGACCTGTGAAATAAACACCAGAGTGCTGTAACTACAGTGTAAGGTCACAAGCACAGCACTGGGACCTGCTGGAATCTTCCAGACCACATAGCGAGGTGGTCCTGAACTGTTCCAGATGTGGAGGGGGTCAGCCACATAAAACTGAGCTCCCTACGCTTGGGAACTGTTCTGGAACTGTTCTATTTTGTCAGTGTAAATCAACCTAGCATCTGTCTATCTGTATGTGTGTATGTATACATGTATGCATGTAAGTGTCAGTTTTTGTGTATGTTACTGTATGTATGTGTATGTCCATGTGCTTGTGTAGTCTGTGCCTTACGTTCTCTGACCTCAAGATGGATCGTCTGAGCTGCGCTGTGATTATCACCTTTTTACAGGGCGGAATGGGTAGAGTGCATATGGAAGTGTCTAAGAGCATTGAATCCCCCTTAAATAAACTCCAAGCTTCTTGCGGATTAAAAAAAAAGTTTAGTTATGCTGTGGTAACACATCTTTTCCCTTGGAAGAGCAGAACATCATAATTTTTTGTGCTTAATAAAATGTATGGTAGGCCTGCCTATTCAGTGTAAAATAATAAAATTAAATGTAAGTAGGCCTACCTATTCAGTGTAAAATAATAAGAAATGTATGGTAGGCCTACCTAATCAGTGTAAAATGATAAGAAATGTATGGTAGGCCTACCTATTCAGTGTAAAATAACAAACATATTACACAGTTCAGGGATCAGGTAAAGTGTGTGGATGATTCCAAATAGTGAACCGTACATACAGACAACAATCAGAATATGGCCCATTCTCAAAAACAAGGATATATAATGTAAGTCTCGCACAACCAAGACACAGCTTCAATAATGTGGTGAGGGTGTCTATCTGGGGGATCAGAAATTGAGATTTTAGTTACAGCTTCTACTTTGGGCTTTTTTTTTTTTTCAAAAGATGCACTATAAGTTGCAGAGTTAACACATCCATTGGATGGCGGCTCAACAGATGATGAAACCTTGATCGTCCACCAAATAAGAAACTGTCCTGACTAATCTACTAGAACTAGGTAGAAGAAAACAAAACAGTGAGTTCACCCTTAAAAAGCATTAAAATGAAATTATTATGGCGGTATTCTTCGCTAGTGCTTCGTTAAAATTTCCCACTCCTGAAAGTTTTCTCATCACTGCCACAACTCAGCCTCAACAGTTTATACATTGTTTTGAAGCTTAAGAAAGCTTAAGACATCAACTTGTGATTACTGTACACAGGCATTTAAAATATCCGAACCTGAGATAACAAGAGGGAATTCTTTAGTTACTTAGGAAGATCCAGCAGTGAATGTTACCCAATCGACTTTCTATGTCCAAAGACTTTGATTTACACATTATTTGAGTGGAAATATAAGTCACTTTCTACGCTTTCTCAAAACAAGGACCATGAACATGTGATATTTCAATTGACCACAAGAATACAGTTTTTGTCCTAAAGATTTGTATTTATGTTATTTGAGAGGAAATGTCATGCCCTGTCCAGCGAAAGCAATGACTTAATAGCACCAAGATTTGATGTATGTCCTCATTTGTGAGAACATTTCATATAGATGGATTGCAGGTTGCCACGGTGAATACAAAGCGCAGCTCTGAATGATCATATGTTCTCTCCCCAGGGTAGTTCTACTGAAGAATGGAATTCAGAAGGGGAAAACAAAGCATTCGTAAAGGAATTCAGAAGGTAAGGAGAGGAAGTTGGCTAATTAAGAATAAAAAGAAGAACTGAAAAGGAGAGGAAGTTGTCTTAATCAAAAACAAACAAAAACAGTCAGAAAACTGTTGTGGAGAAAATTTGCCAAAAGTGGAAACTCATTGTTTTCAAGTCAGCAGCATGTATCTGTCCTGTGGTGATAGTGACCTGCGTTATTTGCTGCTGTCAAAATGCTACACGGGTGCCAGGCAACTGGTTCTCTTTTTTTTCTGTGGAGTGATTGGAACATGAACTATTTCATCCCTGGAGGACAGTTTTCCGTGCTACAGGATTCTTACTCTTCCTTCCTGCCAGCAGAAAACCAGACAGAACAAATGTGTTCCTTCTTTCCTACAGATTGATAAATCATTCTCGCAGTAACATTTGCACCATCAGTGTGTGTCATCAGTGCTTGACTGGGTCAGTGAAAGGGCATTGTTTATCAGTTAGCCAGGTGCTGTCCACCCCCTCGCCTCACCCCTTCTTCAGCATGGGAAAGGGGTCAGCACGGCGTCATTTCTCTTGTTTCTGCCTGTTTTCTAAATGCAGGAATGAAGGAAAAATTAAAACAATTCTATGAGAATCCAAAAACAAGGGGAAATAATGATTCATATGAAATAGGAATGAAAGAGTTAACATAGGCAATGAACAAGCCACCCTTTGTGTTGAGGATAGGATTAACTCAAGATAAGAGAACTGGAGTTCACAGCTCAATCACAAAAGCCAACCAGCTCACATAAAAAGTACATACATTGGGGGACAGCCATTTCAAAATGCCCAGTAATGCACACATTTGTTTTTTATTGTAATGCAACCCAAGAGAGTACCACAGTGAAGGAACATTCTGCAGGAAGCTTGTCAGAATAGAGACGTACATTCTCTTGTTCAAACACACAAGACTTCTGTAATCTTCTCTTGTCTTTTATCTGTCTTCTTTGACTGTCAGGGGTGTCGCAGGGAGGGAAAAAAGGATATTCTGAAGTTAACTGGAAGGCCAAGAGTGGAGAAATCTCGTTAGCATCATTGAGCCTGGTCTTCCTTGGTTTGCCTCTCATTTTGAATCCAGCTATCTTCTTGTTGTATGCTTGTTGAGACAGCTGGTGGGGTTCATTCTGGTCAGACTTTTAAACTATTTTAAAATCCCAGTCGATGGATATGATGGTGAACCAGAGTTGTTCCCACCATTTCTCTGATCTTGGTGTGTCTGATGATTTTCCATCTTGTTGACAGCTCGTCACAAACAGCATCCGAGAAGGATGGTCATTTTGTGCTCTGGGGGCTTGATCAAGAACCAGGTCTGGCACTGGTATGTCAAAAGTACACAAAAGAAGGGGGGGAAATATTTTACGGCGAAACCAGGAAAGAACTTCATTTTTGCCAAAGCCTTGGAAAGGGTATGGAAAAGTTTCGTGGTCTATTGTCATGTAAAAGAAAGAGACATTTTCTAAAATGAGATTTTTTTTTTTTTTTGCCTAAGCGATCAATTATTAAAAAGAGCCATCTTGTTGGGAATGAAGTCTTTGTTGTGAAATCAACCCTTTGTTCTTTGTCTGTGATTGTCTTTCATGCGCCTTATGCACGTTGATAACAACGTGATCGAATAACCTCAACGTCAAATGTGATTGGTACACGACCTTTTGCGTATTCATGTGGCCTCTGATTGTGATTGGTTGACATCTTGTGTGATTGGGCAATCTTTGAAGTGAATAAGTCATTTTTAAATGATTGTGTCACTTCAGTAATTGGTCTTCTATGAACCTGTTGTGATTCTAAAGGTCTCTGTTGAGGACTAGGTAGTAGTTTAGTCATTCTGACTGAAATGATGACTCGCTTTTAAATAATGAGTCATCCCAGTAACTGGGTTCTCTATGATTGAAAGAATTGGCTCTTTGGATATTGGGTCACCTCAGTAATTAGGTCATCTAGGAGTGATGTGATTGGCCTATTGTCAAATATTGGATCACCTGAGTGAATGGGTCATCTCTTGACTGTTGATGTCTTAGTGATTGAGTCTCCTTTTAAATGATTTGATCACCTCAGTTATGAGGTCATCTCTGAGTCTGGAATGACTGTGGAGTGTTTTTCAGTATGTGTGAAGAAGTCATTGTCATCTCCAGGTAATTCAAGGGAGATTTAGTTGGAGGCACGTGGCAGTGGGCCTCACAACCAAGGGAAAGTGTTCGCTCAGTTTGGCTTCCGGAACTGAAAGAGTCTCATTGCTTGTAAGGGGCCAGATAGGTAGTGTCCACAGTATTTCGGATCAGAACAAGCACTACTGAAGCGATCCCGCACAGCAGTCTCCTCACTTGGTGGCCGCATGGTGGTGTGGTGTAAATGGCTTCTATGGATTGTCTGGCATAGGAACTGTAATTGAATGGATTTGAGTTTGGGAGTGTGTCGGGACGAGGGAAAGAGTGGCATGGCGTGGTGACACTGAGGCAGTTTGAAAATAAAGCATGAAGTGATGGGTTTACTGCTGAAGTCATTTTGGTCATCTCTGGAAGTCTTGGATCATACCTCACACCCAGGTATCTCTTTAAGTCATAAAGGGTTAATTTTTTGAATCAGTGCATGTCTTATATAGAATTGGTTAATATCTGACGAGTGATTTATGGAAGGATTAAATTGTCTTTGGAGAGGTTAGGCCATCCCTGAAGTGACCGATACAAAAAAGTTATCAGATTTCCCATACAAAGAATTGGATCATTTCTGAAAAGAGATTTGGATTTTTCCAAAAGAATAAGGTCATTTTTATGTTTTGAGGGACTGTGTCATCTGACGATAATTTGATATTATTTTTAAACTGAGATCATTTGTTCTAACGTAATCAGGTTACTTCTGAAATGAACAAGATAGTTCGCACTACATATCAGAAGTAAATATGAAATGATGTGATTGTAAGTCTCTGAATAATCAGGTTACTACCAAAATGAATTATGAAATGATGTGATTGTAAGTCTCTGAATAATCAGGTTACTACCAAAATGAATTATGAAATGATGTGATTGTAAGTCTCTGAATAATCAGGTTACTACCAAAATGAATTATGAAATGATGTGATTGTAAGTCTGTGAATAATCAGATTACTACCCGAAATGAACAGGATCACTCAAGATACATATCTAAAGTGATCATAAAATGACATGATTTTAAATCTCTGAAACGATAGGCTAAGCTACTGTTTGGAGTACCATGAGATATACCAAACCTTTTTTTGTACAAATATTTTTGCCATTGAAATATTTTTGTCAGGTTTATTTTTGTTAGGTTTAAAAAAAAGCTGGATGTGATGTGTTGGGTGGAAAGTATCGGGAGACTGTACATGACATGATATGTGATCTGTTATTGCTGCTAAGAGTATTATCACATAAAGTTTGATCTGCTGAACAAAGTATTATCAGGTAAAAATTGAACAAGTTCTGTTCTGCTGGACGTCAAAGTCTTACTTACCTCTGTAAAGTGTCGTCTTCGTCGTTGTAAAGTGTTGCATCCAATATTGTGTTGTTTACAACGGGATCTGTATCTGTTATAGCTGTACCTGTTTCTGGTCATCCCTAAGAGGGCTTCCGTGGCATACAGGGATATATATATATATACATGTAATGACATGGTCTGACTCTGTATCTGTTTATTTTTTAAGAAGAAAACACGGATACAGGGAAAAAGAAAACGCTGAATGGGAAGAGGCTGCTGTTGTTGGCTTAAGGAAGCGATCTGACTGGATGTTTAAATTTATCTGCAAAAAAGAGGGGGAAAAAAGATAAAGAAAAAAGAATGGTGATTTTTAAACAAGAGGAAGGAAAAGGAATGTGTTTTTGTTTTTGTTTTTTAATGAAAATGTTAAATGTAATATTTGTTGAAATTGTATCAGTTAAAATTGTTACTGTATTTGTTCATGCATGAAAGGGTTCTCTGGCATACCATGATGTCAACAACATATGGCATATGTTAGGAAAAAAGGAAGACTGTGTAATGGTTAAAAAAAACATACACACACAGAATACGAGGTGGCTGTGTTCTTGGTCTGAAGGAATTATCAGTTTGTAATTTTTAAGACATCATTTTCTTGGTGTTGAAAAAATACACAAGTTTCTTAAAGCATTAATCTTCTCTTTGTTAAAAAAAAAAAAAAGACGAATGAGTCTTCACGAGATGGGGCAGGAAAAATGACAGATAATGATAATGAACAGAAGCTAAAGAATCATTTCATGATGAAATGTAAAGTTTTATGAAAGTAATAGTGAATCCCATAGGTTAGGATTCATACTTGTAGGAATCAAGCATTTTCGCTTTAGACTCATCAGTTTTGGGGGATAGCTGCAATTTAAAACTATCACAAAATCAATTGGATGTCATTCATTCAGTAGAAAGAAACTGCACAGAATGACTCATTCATTGCTACATTTGAAAAATATCCTTTTATATGAATTATAGTCAGGTATGTTTTTTAAATCCTGTTGTGTGATAAATTGGATGGAGTGGTCAGGGGCATATTCTTAGATTATGTGCGTGAATGCATTGGTATGTGTACTTCATTTTCTTCTCTTTTTTGATTGTTCTTGTTGAAGTATTGTGTATGTCTTGAAACAGTTATAGCCCTGATTTGGCTGTACATGGTCCGCTGGGCTTTAAACAAAATTAACAATAGAATGATAGATGTTGTCAGGTCTGTTGCATGTTTAGAACCTGTTACAGATGTGTGAATCATAACTGGTGATTTATATTTAATCACCCGCCACATTTCAGCCACACATGGATGTGAATCATAATCTTAACCCTTTGATTCCCTCACCCTGTCTACCAGCTTGTTGTGTTGTCAGCCATTACAGCAAAGCATTTTCAAGGAAGAAACAAAAGTTTAACCTTTTAACTCATCCTTTAACCCTCCTTGTCCTGCATAGGGTGAGAGAGTGAAATGGTTAAATTTTCATAGCAAAAGGATAATGTGAGGGTGTAAAGGGATTAACCCTTTCTGTGAAGGAATCATGGATTTCCCTTATAGTTATACTTCCTCACCCTCTCTACCATCTTCACTGTAGAAGCTGGTGTAAAGGATGAGGGAGTGAAGGGTTGACTACATAAGAGAATGGGAATTATATCAGTGGATGTGAAAATTGGTGTTGTTTATTGTTAAAACTGAATGTGAGCTACATACAAAATACATTAACGTACATGCATGTTGTATGAGATTGTTGCAGTGTTCATTGCACAACTGAATGTCACTGTAGTTTTGTCATTTTCCTGTACGTGAGTCATGATGCTGTTTAGTGTAGAAAAAACACACACGCACACTAAACCTGTATGTGAAGTATACATGCAGGACATATATGAAACTAGATGTAAACTACACATAAAATGGGCCCATGTATTATGTGAGTGGTGTTACTATTTAGTCTCATTAGTGAAATGAATGTCAGCTAAAGGTGTATTGACACTGGATGTAACTGGTAGTTGGCAACTTACTGATTTTCCTTTTCCGTCTTCCTCTTTGTATTGTTTAACACTGAATGATGATTAATGATGACTTTCGTTTGTGTAGAACAAGTAGGCCGTGTCAATGCTCGCAAGTTGCACTTTACAAAAACTACAAAAATATAATATTAAAAAGACAGCCGTGAGGGAGGGGGGATTGCCATGTCCATACATAAAATGCAGTATAAACATGTAGCTCATCTATTACCATGCAGTAAGCTGCTATCCGCTAAACATGAGAACATATCACAGAATGAATATGTTGTAAGAAATCAAATGTAAGCAAAACAAAGGGGTCTGTCTCTCCAGTACTGGCTCTGCAACTGAGAAATTACTGTTGTTAGTAGAGGGCCATAGTAGGCAGTGTCATTTGTAAATTGAATCACAAAGTACTTGACAGCAGTGCAGAATCCCCTTTGGAAAGTGGCTTGACATCGCTGGCTCCTATGGGCTTCCTGGTGTTGATACTTTGACTTAATGTGTTTGTAGTCGATAGTGTGTTGAAAAGCCAGAATGGGCGGTGTGTGATCAATGCCACAAACGGAGCAGCTTTGGCAACTAAACATAAATAAATTAATAGATAAGTAAATTCATAGAAAAATAAACAAATAAGTAAATACATATTATACATGCATACGTACTACATACATGCAAACATACATACATGTATACATACATACATAAATACGTACGTACGTACGTACACACATACAAAACATACACATACATACATAACATACATACATACATATCATACATAATAATTATATAATCAAATGAATGAAATGAATAAATAAGAGAAAAATAAGAAGAAGAAGTAAACCAACAACAACGAAACAGAAAAAAGTAGTTGTGGTCATTTCAAAATTTGTCTGAAGACTGTGCGTGCCATGAAGCAGATTTGCTGACTGGTAGTACATGTTGGCTGTGTTCATTTGTACAACAGACAGGGCATTACACGTAAATGAATGTAGTTGTATATGTGATCATTGTCTGCAGGTGTGTGTGTGAGTGAGTGTGTGTGTGAGTGAGTGTGTGTGTGCGTGTGTGTGTGGTGTGTGTGTGTGTGTGTGTGTGCGGCGCGCTTTGGTTTGGTTTGGTTTGGTTTGATGAGTTGCAGTTTGTGTGTGTGCTTTGTTTAGTGTGATTTTGATTTGTTGTTTGTTTGTTTCTAAATACATGTTTGTGGGGCACTGTTTCGTGGAATTTCCGGGGGGGGGGGGGGGTGTTTTGTTTGTTTCATAAAATATTAACCTTTTGATTCCCGCACCTTGTCTTTCTGCATCCTGCATTCTTAACCATGCTAGCAAAGTTCAAATGAACCCTTTGACACCCTCACCCTATCCACCAGCTTCCTTGCAACGAAGCTGGTGGATAGGATGGGGAGTCAAAGGGTTAAGTTTTTGCAGGAAGTCAAAGGGTTAAGTTTTTGTAGTTGGTGGATAGGGCACGGGAGTCGAAGGGTTAACTGATCAAGTCATGATTACTGCTTGGTCTTGATTTTTCACAAGGGAAAATACAAAACAAATTTACCAGTTCTTTCCATCATTACAGTGTGCACACTGTGCGCATGTTTTTTATTTCTGATGGTCAGTATAAACCTGAACTGTAAACAGATGATTTTTGCTTCATGTACTGTGTAAATTATTGTGGAAGTTATGCTTCATTATGTACCTGTACGACATGTACATATAATGTGTTCAGATTATACAGATATTTGTGTACATATTTTTGGCCTGTTTTTATGTATGTTTTTGTGTCCTTAATTATGTTTAAATTTGTATTCAGGTATGTTGTTGTTGTTTTTTATTTCCCTGTGTGATAAACTGGGTGGAGTGGTCAACACCAGGGGCATCCCCTTAGATTGCACGATTGCATTGATATATATATGTACTTAATTTTCTGGGGGTTTTTTGTTGTTGTTTTTTTCCTGTTGAAGTATTGTGTATGTTTTGAAATGGTAATAGCCCTGATATGGCTCTATACAGTTCGCTGAGCTTGAAACAAAACTAACACAAATAACAATAACAATTTTATTTGCTTTTTTCTTTTGTTCCCCCCCCCCCCCCCCCCTTTGGTAGGTGGGGTTTTTTGTTTGTTTGTTTTGTTTGTTTATTTGGGGGGTGAGGGAGGGGAAGATTAGCTTATTGCTTTTATTGTGTATGATTTTGTTGGCGTGTGACATAACCATTGAGGCAGCTTTTTCCATGATTTTGTTTTCTCGTTTTGTTCTGGTGTGTGTGGGTGTTGTGTGTGTGTGTGTGTGTGTGTTGATCATGCATAGTGAGGAACTCTCTTCTGATAAGCAGAATCAAGAGATAATTCATTCCAGCTAAAAAAAAAAACATGAACAAAAAAACAAAAAAAGAAAGAAAGAAAGAAAAAAGAAAAGGAAAAAACCAAACAAATAGAAAAAAACTATCTGGAGTTGAATGTGTTATGGGCTTGTTGAGAAGACTGGTACCACATAGACAACTCTTCTCTTCAAGGATGTGTCATAGTAGGGTGTTGCCTAAATCTCATGACCAATACCACAGGTGCCTGTATTTCTCAGGCCTAGTTGACACCAGGAAATAATACAAAAAGAAGCATATGGTACAATTCTTGTCTCGCAGTATCAGTCCAGAATGGAACTCCATAGCATCATGATTATCATCCGCATCGTCACAACATCATAGCATTAAGGAAAATGGTCCAAAATTCAGTGGCCATTAATGTGGCACTAAAACGGGACAGGGAAATAGGAAAGGGGGGGGGGGGGAGTTATGAATGTAAAATGAAGAATGAAGAAATAGAAGAAGCAGATACAATCTGGCTTGGTGGTGTAGAAAATATGAGACAGAAGAGGCCACATTGAAAACAGAAAGAAAATAATGATAATTTTTGTTTTTCTCCAATTTCTTTTTATACATTTTAAAGAAAGAACATATACATGTACTATTAGCAAAGTGTAGGTACAATCACATCAAAAAATTTGAACTTAAACATGTACACAAGTATGATGATAAAATAATGATGAATTCAGCATGCAACTGAAATAATTTTGTAAAAGTTTTTAAATATGTTTGGGGGGAAAAAAAGGAAAAGTAGTCAGATGATAGCCCTAATTCTGCAGAATTTCTCTTCTCTGTGGTTTTGGTATGTGGTGTGAGTGTTTGGCTAAGAAGATGAATAATAATTTTTTATTTTGTTTTGTTTTGTTGTTTCACTGATATTACTAACCATGCTCTATGAAGTAGTTATGTGATTCAATTTCTTTCATTTTAATAAATTGTATTTCTAGATTTGTGGTCCTGTAGTTAGGAATTTCCCAAACATTCTGCATACACATACATTTGTTAATTTTGGGTTTCCCCCATCTAAACAGTTTCATTGCTGTCACACCACTTTTGCTGTGCTGTGCAGTTTCTGATGAACAGTTGATGTTTACTACATCACACATAATCTGACCATGGTGACAATGCCAGCAGATTCTTTTTATTGGTTTCTGTTGCTTTGAGATCGAGGGGAGAGAGAGAGGTGTGTGTGTGTGTGTGTGTGTGTGTGTGTGTGTGTGTGTGTGTGTGTGTGTGTGCTTATGAGAAAATAAGTTAGAAAACAACACAAAAGAAAATCAAGATGATCAGAACATTCAGACATCTCCCTTTCCATACAAAAATTATTGCAGAAAATCCAAATAATGTAGTTCTCATGGTCAGTGCGACCTTGAAGAAGCTTCAATTGAAATAAAATATGATTGCATTGTGGACAATGATAGGTTGTCGCAGCTATAATAAAAGATTTTAATTTTGGTACACGTTTCTGGAAAAAATGTTTACACACCTTCCTCAAAAATTGTTGAATTCAGGCACTTTGTTTTGTTTTGATCAGTTTGGCCTTGACCTAGGAGCTTTACCATTGAAACTTATGCTTTCATGACTCCTAAACAGTTCACAGTTTTGACCAAATTTTGATAAAGATCCTCACAGAAATGGCAGAAAAATTCCCTGCTAACACATTAGGTCGACACACACACACACACACACACACACACACACACACACACACACACACACACACACACACACACACACACACACACACACACACACACACACACACACACTCACTCACTCACTCACTCACTCACACACACACACAGAAGCTCTCTGATAACATGAATTACTCCCCCGTACTTTTAGAAAGAGTGAGTGTGTTTAAAGAGTTAGAGAGAGAGCAAGGATGTGTGTTTGCATCAGAGAGAGAACATCTGTGTCTGCGTAGAGAGAGGTGTGTGCTTCCTTATGTGGTTTGTTGTCTTCTTGTTTATTTGCCTGTGTTTATCCAGTTTGTGTAAATAGTAATAAAGCAGAACTGGTTTTACATTGAAGATTAATGATTGTAATCTGTACATGTATGAAAATTTTGTTCTAAACTGATGAGTTGCAGTTATCATATGGTTTCCAAAACTGTAGTTCAGTGTGTGTGGTGTGTGTGTGTGTGTGTGCGTGTGCATGCACATGTGCATGTGCATGTGAATGTTTGTGTACACATTCACATGTGTGTGTACAAGTGAGTCTATGGTTATGTCTTGTTTTTGTTTTTAACTTGATTTTAATTTTTGGCTTTGGTTATGTTGACAGACCTGATATAAACCCTCGTAAACAACATGAATGAATGAAAACGTCTGGAAGTGTACATCATACACGTGGCTATGTATTCATGGGAGTTCCCTTTAAGACAAAATGTATGATTTAAATTTAGAATTATTATAAGGGCTTAACGAATTAGTTTGAAGATTACAAACCTAAAGCAAGGATATTAATTCCAGGAGTTTCTGTGTAACTGTGCGTTGTTTTCCCTTAGCTGATTGATTGTTTACTGGTTGTGTTAGCATCAAAAATAATCATTGTACAATGTGTGAGTATGTGTGCGCATGCCTACTAATTTTTGTATCAGTAATACCCCCATCTTTTCATGTCAAACATTCTAGTTCATGTACCAGCTCTTCACACCAAACATCTTTGAACATTCAGTATCGTATTTCCTGTCAGACTTCTTGTTCATGTTTCATATTCATGTTACACTTTCTCAGTGATGGATGTATATATATATTCTGAGTTTAGTGATCCATTTTGTATGTTTACCATCTTTGTGATTGTTGTATTTTTTTTTTTTC
Source organism: Monoplex corrugatus (assembly GCA_030674185.1). Lineage (NCBI taxonomy): Eukaryota > Metazoa > Mollusca > Gastropoda > Littorinimorpha > Ranellidae > Monoplex > Monoplex corrugatus. The sequence goes on along the minus strand of JAPXFY010000026.1, from coordinate 37,543,056 downwards.
TCCTCTTTGTCAAAATGGATTTGTACACTTACCTTGAGAGATACATTAGAGAGATTTGCAGCTCTGAAAACGTTTTTTTTTCCCCCCGTTTTTGTTTTTTTTTAAATTTGGAAAACATACAAATGTTGATGCATTGGGTGCAAATTACTCATCAATTAAAAATAAAACTAAGGTAATAATGTTTAAGAAAAGACCCAAGTTAGTAAACTTTGTGTAAACTGAATTCATTTTGAATTCTGAAGTTCTTCCTTTGTCATAGTAGAAAGTTGACATAAAAATGAAAGTTGACATGAAAACATTACCATTACAAAACTGATGGTTGTTGACAAAAAGTCATAAACCCTCTGACCCCCTCACCCTGTCCACCAGCATCCTGCATTGTAAGCCATGGCAGCAAAGCAAACACTTAACTTTTTCACTCCCTCACCCTGTCTACAAGCTTTCTACCAGAAGCTGGTGGTTAGGGTGAGGGGATGAATGTGTTCAGTTTTGGTAGCTGGTGGATAGGGTGAGAGGTTGAAAGAGTTAAGTTTTTGCAGTTGGCAGATAGGGTGTGGGAGTGAAAGAGTTTGTTTTTTTAATCCCTGTCTTAGAAGCTGCTTTATCAGGTAAAAGCTTTCCCTTCTGTGTGACCACATCCACACCATTCATGCTGTCTGTCCATTATACCTCCAAACCCATGAACACTGAGGTCACAAGGAGAACAGGGGCATGAAGGGCTGCAGAGTCTGGAACATCATCGTCATCATCATGTGTCTTGCCACATGGCACTGCCAATTATGGCCTTTCATGTGATCGTGGCCTTCAATATCATTTATGGGTGCAAAGTATTATTTATCTCTTACCCTTTTTGGTCCCACCTACTCTGCAGAACTGTTTAATATTTTCCTCCTGGGTCTATATGGTGCTCTTCCCCCCCCCCCCCCCCCCCCCCCCCCAGCTTTCCTGTTGTGACTAGGTGCTCAAATTTCTCTTGCCTCATAAAATGTCCTATAAATGTTGCTTGTCTTTTCCTAACCTTCTTCGTTAGTGTTCTTTTTGTGTTTGATTCTTTCAAAACTGCTTTGTTTATTTTCTTTGCTGTCCAAGGATTTCTTAATATTTCTTTTGTTTTCTTTGGTGTCCATGGAACTCTTAGCATTCTTCTTAGAAACCACATTTCAGCTGTCTCAATCTTGTTTTGACTTTGCTTGTTAATTGTCCAGGTTTCACATCCGTACATTAGTATTGGTTTTATATAATACTGAAAAACTCCCACCATGATGTCAGTTGATAGTCATTTGTTGGTTTTCTGGAATAATTGTTTAAAATGCTACTCATCAGGTGAAGTTATTGTGAGGATGCGTCATTTTTGGAAAATGTCCTTTTGGTGTCCTGTTCTTTCCCCAAGAGAGCTGCAAATCTTTCTAATGTATGTTTTAAAGGGAGAGTTGATTTTGAAGCGAACAATATCCCACCGAAATGAATACATGGCTGTATGTCTGTGTTGACATTATCTCCCCCTACCCCACTAACCACCAAAATGAACACACAGAACACAGCTCTATGTTTGTGGATCAGTATTTTTGACTTTGCGCTTTAATACATTGAATGTCATGCTTCCATGGTTGATAGAATAACTTTGTGATGTAAATCCTTTTTTTTTTCTTTTTTCTTTCTTTTTTTTTGGGGGGGGGGGGGGGGGGGGCGGGGGTGCTTGGGATTTTTGGGGGGAGGAGGAAGTTGAGGGGAATTTGGTCACATGCTTATGGATTTTTTCTTACAAATGTTTCAACATTTCTTTTTAGTGTATGTGTCTTAAGATCTTTTTCATGGATTTGATGCCAGTGTTTTTGTCTTTTGGGGGGGAGGTAAGGGGGTTGATTTGAGGGGGTTTTTTTGTTTGTTTTTTGCTGGGGGGGGGGGGGTAGGAGGGTTTGGTTGTTTTTATTTTTACTGATGATACTCGTGCATGTAGTTGTGTACAAGTGGTTACTGTTGTCATGGAAATCTGTCGTCAGACTTCTGTTTTTGGTATGTGTGGATAAAAATCAGTCTGGCACCGTCATTGTATGCATATGGATATACTTTTAGCATTTTTTGTCACTTTGTAGTGCAAGCCTAGCCATTGATGGTCTTTTCTTTGTGCTTAACAAAGTTTTTTTGTTTTTGAGAAATGAAAACAACATTTGAGCAGTTGAGTACAAGGTTGACCAACTAGATTACTATCATCATCATGAAAACTCATCCAAACTGGAACATAGAAATTCACATTACGGAGAAGTTTGTTCCAGGTCATCAGAAGCCATCTCTGTAAACTAAGTGTAATTATTTGATTCCTTATGCAATGGGTGGAACTCCACACTCTCACATGCAGAAGTTTGCACAACACAGACATTTTGAACAGTGGGATCTCACACTATTCTGTACATTGTGTTTTTCACACTTGTCTCTACCATAAAGCCGTGGTTACGTTTGTACGTAAATGAACAGGCCAGCGTAATACACACACAAGATTGTTACTGTGGTCAGTAGGCATCCACACAACTGTATATCAATGTTCAACAGTATGTGAAGTAGTGGCCATGGTGCAGCTGTTAGTGCAGTGGACTAATGTTTGGAAGGTGTGGGTTTAAATCTGATTTTTCTACCCAGCTGGCTCCAAACGAGAATTAAGTGTGCTATGGGTTCATTGGAAAGACTGGGACCATACGGTCAAGTTTCATCCATGTCAGAGATGCCTCATTCAGGGTGCTGCGTCAGATTTCATGACCAGTACTACAGGTGTCTGTATCTCTTGGGTACATGATGTGTTATGAAAGGAAGCATACAGTACAGCCCTGTCACACAATTTCAATCCAGAATGAAATTCCATGGCATTATGGTTATAATCCCCATCATCGTAGCTCTATGGAAGATCATTTCTGACTCTGTTGAAATTGGGTAGAAATGATACAGCAAAAACAAAAACAAAAAAGGACCCAGTATATGACAACTTTTGTATGGAAATGTAACCTATGCCAACAAAAATTGTGTCAAGTAAAACTCAGAAACACAGAGCGGTGTACTAACCAGAAAGAATCAGCAGTTTCTTGTCTGAGAGACTTCGAATAGCCCACATAACATATTCGTGTGCGCACACACACACACCACACACACACTTTTTTTTTCTTAATATCGGTAATAAAAATCTCCCAAGTGCAGTCAAGACACATCTATGCAAAGTGTGAACCATATTTGCCTTTGCATACAGAATCGCTCCCCCATGCATTTTTACCTGAGCGATTATCTTTCTAGATTACATTGACATAACCTGCAATTGCACACAGATGTAACCACGGCTTAAACCTGCAAACAAACATGTGCCATATCAGGGCAGGGGAGATGGTAGTATACACAGCCCTCAAAACGTGCCTATCCTGAGAATCATTCTACTCTACACTAAAAGTGTGTTAACCCTTTCGCACCCTCACCTTATCCAGAAGCCAATGCAAGTGGTGGGTAGGTTGAGGGAATGAAGGGGTTGGTTAATTCATGGAGTCGTTGTATGCCAAAGGTCAACAGTTCTTCTTCAGCCTACTGGAGTGGTAACTTTACATACATGCTTTTCTGTGTTGCAGCATCTTGGGGGTCACAAGACCTCCACTTGAAATGGAATACGTACTACGCACAATTCATGGTCACTGTATTCTATTGTAGGCGAATGTCAACGTGGCTCTTATGCTCACACTCTTTGTCACTTACTTCTCTCTTATGCTCACTCTTTCTCACAGTCTCTTTTCTGTCCGTATGTCTTTTTTCTTCTTCTTCTTCTTCTTCTCTTCTTCTTCTTCTTCTTCTTCTTCTCTCTCTCTCTCTCTCTCTCTCTCTCTCTCTCTCTCTCTCTCTCTTTCTCTCTCTGTATTGTCAAAGAAGATTAGTGTGAACAAAGACAAAGATGTTAAATTCATCATGAAAGACATTGGGGGAAGAAGGAAAACAAAGGAAAAACAAAGGTTTCAGATGAGTTGCACGCAGTATAACTACTGTGTCTACGATGTCGTGCAATGGTTGTTTTTTTGTTTTTTTAATTATTAATTCTTCTGGTGCAGATTGAATAAAGACAGTGCTGTACAAATTATAACCTGAATTCTGTGTATGTGTGTGTGTGTGTGTGTGATATTAAAATTATGGTAGGCCCAGTCACTTTGTAGGTCTACTGATGGGAAACAAGCGCCACATTGTCATAACATGAAGCCTTTCACAAAATGGTATACAGATACAATCAAAAAGATTGTAATCCCATCTGTTTTTGAGTTTATTAATTTGCGTCTGAATGCGTGAAAATAATTCCTCCAAGAATAACACATGCGACTATCGCAAAAACCCAGCCGCCAGCTGATTGATTAATTATCATCAACATCAACCAATCATCTGCAGATGTCACGATCGTCTGTTAGGTAGTCATTAGGCCTATGTTTTTCGCAACAGCGAAATAAGACACATTTGTGATGGCATTTGGTTGGTTTATGGCGGAGATGTTCACGGTATTCACCTCATGCTTTCCTATTCTCGGTATTCTGTGTGTGCCTGTGTACGTGTGTAAGTGCGTTTACGCTTGCGGCGTAATGTTCAGTCGTGTAGACTGTTCAACGATTTGGACCGATCCATGCTCGTTTTCTCTCTCAAACACAACAAACAAGAGATATCAGATAAGCCTAGTCAACTCGGTTTGAGATGTAGTTTGCATGTGAAATCAATACAAGCACCATGCGGCCATTGTTTTTTTGTTTTTTTTCCATATGTCCCACGGCACCGCAGTTGGTAAGTAGGCCTACCTGTCCGAGAAAATTGTCAGGGATATTTCCGAAGCTCAACCAATTAGAATGATCGAAGTATCAATTGAAAGCTACGTTAACACGTCATTCCCGTATAAAAATAATTTTAACTTTTCCTTTATCATATGCACAAATTGTATCTTTCTTTAACCCTGAGTTAAAAAGATTGTTTGTGATTGTACGTTACAAACTCGCGACGCGCAGAAAGTGTGTTTTTTAGCTCTTTAAAATACCGGTAGTGTTGATCCAGAAGCGACAGTTTCGGAAAAGCCTTTGTGCAGTTTCAAACAATTCAGTTAGGCTGAAATGGCGGAGTTGACAAACCTGATGGAGACGATCAGCAGATCTTAACGTAAGTAACTAAAAACAGTAATTTTTCCACAAAGAAGTGTAAAACATTTAGGTAATGTTGTACAATAGAATACGAAAATAATTGGAGCTAATTTCACGCACTTTTACGGGTGTTTTCGGTTCTGCTCGATGTAAAGAGACGTAAGACACCCTTACCTACTCACTTTGACCAGTCCTTCCCCACAAACATGCACAAAGTATCCCTGAATGACTGGCGACCACAGCTCCAGCAGTCACCTGCACGCCATTTTGGTTGCTGATCACATGGGCACAACGTCATCACTAGTGGGGAGTTATTGTCTATAAATAGTAACATCAACCACGTGTGTCAGTGCAATCACCGACCTAAAATATGTGTGCAGTGCAACACTTGTTTACCCCTTCGGTTACCTCGCGTTTTTTGGCTTTTTCCGCGTTTTTTTCGGCATTTTCCGGAGTTTACTGGTCTCGATCTAGATGTAAACATTACCACGTGTTTCCTATTTTCGGTTTCAAATAAAAACACACAAACAGTGATGACGTTTTCACCCACGTCACCCACGTGATCAGGGTTATGGTCGCCAGTCATTCAGGGATATTTAATGCATGTTTGTGGGGAAGGACTGGTCAAAGCGAGTAGGTAAGGGTGTCTTACGTCTCTTTACATCGAAGGTAAGGGTGTCTTACGTCTCTTTACATCGAGCAGAACCGAAAACACCCGTAAAAGTGCGTGAAATTAGCTCCAATTATTTTCGTATTCTATTGTACAACATTACCAAACATTTATTTCTCTTAGTTTTTTTTAATGAGTATGATCTGAAAAAAAAAGCGTTGCACTTGGAAATCGAAATTTTAGTCATACACGAGTTTTTGATATTGTTATGCGTATGGTTTTGAAAAGTAACTGAATAAATGAAATAGGGTCGTAAATGATTAGCCTTGGAATCAATATCTGTAAGATTTAGTGGGTACAATTTGTTTTTTTCTGAACAGCTGAAACGAAGTTTTCTATTTTAAAATAATTTATTATTGACTAAGTGACATACAAAGTACGACATCTAAGATGGAGACCATCGATTGTTCGATCATCGATGTCATCTCCATCAGACTGATCAGTCCATGAAAGCCTGGCCACTGACTTAAGTGAATCATGGCCTGGGGAGTTATTTATCATGGAGTCTAAACCCAGGAGGGAACATTCCTTTATTCAGCTAGCATAGACGCAGCCACAAAGCATAAAGTGGTAAGCTCAGAACATTCCTTTAGCTGAATGGGTTGCGCAAACTGTGTTGGGTTTGAGAAATTCTACGGGAGATAACTCCGTGACTCTCAAGAGTTATGTTACTTAGTTGATACTCAATGCATTCGTGCACATAATCCAATGATATGTATGCCCCTGGCGTTGACCACTCTGGCCAATATATCACCAGAGGATTTTAAAAAAAACCATACCTCAATTCAAATATAAATAAAACCAAAGATGCTAAAAGATACATATAACAACGGGTCTAAATTACGTAAAATTGCTTCTACACATCACATTTCCTAATAGCCAAAATGCACATTGTATAATGTATGAGTACCCAGTTATCAATCCTATGATTCCAAAGAGAAAGTATGTAAGGCTGTATCAAACACATACAGGTGAATGGACCAGCAAGGCAGAAAATGATAGGAAGAAGTGATGGGGAAAGGAACAAGGCAGAAACAGAGAGACAGAAAACAGGAAATTTCTAGCACAGAATTTCGAAAAGGTGATGACACTATATATACTGAAAGAGCCTCTGGATTCTCCATACGTGAAAACTGTACAGCTAATATGAAAGCTTTTATTGTAGTATGAGTTAAAATACGTTAATTCAGTTTACTTTATTTAAAGAGAATACCTGACAGTTCTCCTAAATGAAATTTATGACACTGGAAAAATCTCCAAAGATATGTCAAAATCAATTTTCAATGCACTACCAAAGAAGACAGGGGCTATAGAATGCGAACTCCATCACACAATCAGCCTGATGTGTCATGTAACAAAAATCCTGTTAAGAATAATCATGATGAGGACAAGGAATAGAATCAAAAGAGAAATAGCAGAAGAACAGTTTGGATTTGTGGAAGGGGAAGAAACTATTAATGCCATATACATCCTAAGAACTATCATAAAGAAGTCAATCGAATAAGGATTTATATCTATGCTTTGTTGATTATACCAAGGCTTTCGATCGGGTAAGACATGAAGAATTGATCAACCAACTAGAAAGACTCAATATTGATGGAAAGATCAAGAATAATCACATATATATGTATTTGGAACAAACAGCTGCAATGAGAATAGAAAACAATATAAGCTCTTTCCAAATCATCAAAAGAGGAGTCAGACAGGGTTGTGTTTTGTCACCAGATCTCTTTTCACTTTACAGTGAAAACATCATGAGAAACCTAGAGGAAGACCCTGGATTAAAGGTTGGAGGAAAAATGATAAATAACATTCGATACGCAGATGACACCGTGCTAATTGCTGAAAGTGAAAGGGACCTACAAAACCTTGTGAATATACTTGAAATAGAAAGCAAAGGTAAAGGCTTGGAACTAAACAGCAGGAAGACTGAAGTCATGGTAAAAAAAAACATGAAATCCTGTCATGCAAAATAACAGCAAACGACACAACCTTGAGACAGGTTGATGAGTTTAAATACCTGGGAACGATCATTTCACCAGACGGCAGATGCACATCAGAAATAGCCGGCAGAATCGGCCAAGCCAATACAGCATTCAAGAAAATGAAAAGCGTTCTTACCAACAAATGCTTATCAATTAACATCAGGCAGAGAGTTCTTCAATGTTATATAGAACTGATAATGTTATACGGTTGTGAGGTGTGGACAGTCAACAAGCAAAGCCAGAACAAGATTGAGGCAGCCGATATGTGGTTTCTAAGAAGAATGTTGAGAGTTCCATGGACAGCAAAGAAAACAAACAAGACAGTCTTGATGGAGGCAGACACAAGATTATTTATAAGGGAGATTAGGAAAAGACAGGCAACATTAATAGGCCATTTTATGAGGAAAGGGGAATTGGAGCATCTGGTCACAACAGGAAAGATGGAGGGAAAGAGAGCACCAGGTAGACCCAGGGAGAAAAAATTGGACGGACTTGCAGAGTGGCTGAAGACAGAGAGGGTGGAAGATGTGCTAGCAGCAACAAAGGATAGAAACAGATGGAGGGCCATGATCGCCAACGCCATGTGGCAAGGCACTTGATGACGATGACCTGCCAGCGGTTGCACTACTAGTGTAGAGTAAATACAAGTTCACTCTCAACATCCTTAGAGAGCGAAAAACTGGATTGTCTCCTTTGGAAGAATAAGAATGAAGTGAAACACAAAGGCAAGCAGACGATTTATCATCAGAATTAACTGTCTTGTCTGAAGTAGCCTACAAATAAAACAGATATTTTTGAGGAAGACAACACATGGGGCGTGGGGGGAGGGGGAGGTGAGAAGAATGCTAGGGGATAGTCTTTTTTTTTTTTTAATCCATTTAATCATTTACTCACTTATTTTTGTTTTTAAATACCAGGTTATATACATGATATAGTGATATACACAAACACACACACGCACGCGCGCACACACTCTACACACACACACACACATAGATAGAGAGGGGGGATACAGAGAGAGAGACATAAAGAGATATATATATATATATAGATATACATTTTTTTCATTCCAGTGTACTCTGTGTAGTTAGTTTTGTTTTGTTTTTTGGTGGCACAGATATTCAATAGAACTAAAATGAGTGATGTGACAAAGGATGAATCTCATTTCCTGGATAGTTGTAGACCTACTAAATACTCTTACAACACTGAAACTTCTTTTTCAAAACAAAACAAAAGAAAGAAAGAAAGGAAGAAAAAGAATAAAAAAGAAAAGAATAAGAAGATAAAAACCAGGGAAAAAAAAGTACAACCAAAACAATTCATTCTGCAAATCCAGTATACTAAATCCAGGTGATACTCATATGTTTATATCGAAAATGATTGCAAATAGATCTATGTGTTTGAGAAGAATTATGTTCATCACTGCCTATATTTGGAAAATTGTAATACCTGGTTACTGATATAACTTTTACCACATATACTACACTGTTGTTGGTGATGATGATGACAAAATATGTGAATTAAATTTTGTTGTTACACATTACAGCACGGGCTAAATGCACACATAACTATTTTTTAACCCAAGAGAGGGAAAGTAGGCTCGTCTCCCTTGCACTGGTCAAAACAAACCAGCAGAAAGATAAAGCAAGCAAACATTAAAAAGAGATGGAGAGATCTTTGCTTGACAAAAGTAACTTGTCCGAAACAACTCAAAGGAAACCAGTCTCTGTCGTATAGCCCTTTCTGGATATGTAGGACAAATAGATGTAAGTCACATACACATCTTCATGTTTTAAGTTTGGAGGTTGTTTAACCCTTTGATCCCGCACCCTATCCACCAACTGCAAAAACTTAACCTTTGGACTCCTTCACCTGCAGAAAGCTGGTGGATGGGGTGACGGAGTCAAAAGGTTAAGTAATTGCAGTTGGTGGATAGGGTGCGGGAGTTTTTGCATTGCTGGCATAGTTGACAATGCAGGATGCTGGTGGCCAGAATGCACGAGTCAAAGGGTCAAAAGGGATTCATCGCACTCGGACAATTCCATATGCACTCTATGTGAACCTACCAGCAATTATGTGTCAGATTCTCTGAATCTGCGCAAAACCATTTGCGCTGCTAAGGCCAGTCTTGGGATTTGGGGGGGGGGGGGGGGGGTAGGAAGGACGTATGAAACATTAAGTTCACATCACCACAATGATGGAAGCGTGAAGATGGACAACAAATAGGCCAGTTTTTGATGCAGCAGGCAGGGATTAAACTTGAGGCATCAGATCTTCAGTTTATGGCTGACAGAAGGAATATCACCATGTTTGTGTGTGTGGGTTTGTTGTTTTTTTTCCCATTAGTTACTTGATCAAGAGTTAGGAGTTTGTTTGCTCAAGAAGGATTTATTGCACTGAGACATTCCATATGTGCTCGACCCAAATCTGCAAGTAAATTGTCTGGCAGCCTCCTTCAGCCCGCACATGGCGAAACACTATGTACTGGCAAGGTCTTGATCAGGTAGGTGGTTAAAACGATGCAGTGTGAAGGGAATATTGTCCATGAGCACGTTGCTGCAGTATGTTTTAAAATGCTGGTGAATAGATAAGGGTCCTTCAAAATTGCTTACTGGTGACCTTATTCCTACATTTTGCGGATCAGGAGAATCTTACCCTTAAAAGTATGGGTGCCTGTACGTCCACAATGTACAGGTACGGGTTGCCCATATACCCATAGCATGTAGAACAATAGAGTCACTTTTAAAATATGGGTGTCTATACACCGATAATGCATAAAACAGTAGAGTCACTCGAAGTTTTAAAGTTTGGATGCCTAAGCACCCACATTGTGGGAAACAGACGAGTGCCTCTTTGAACAGATGGGTGTCTATGCATCCGCGATGTACAGTAAAGGGAGTTGCAAGAAATCCTTCATCAACATGTGGATACTTCGGCATCCATGCTGCTTAAAAAGAAGGCTAGCAAAAAATCCCTGTTTTAAACCATGGATGTCAGTGCACCAACGATATCATGACTGTAAGGGTTTTTTTGTTTGTTTGTGTGTTTGTTTTTGGATAATGTATGGTGAAAGTTAAAGATCCCATAACAACAGAAGAAATGTCCCTGGCAAAATTCTGCAGAAAACCCTCTTTTACAGGTAACAGAGCATACACACTACTACCAGGAAAAAAATAATGTCGCTGTATTGTGGCTGCATGCTTTTCCTGAGGAGGTTGCCCACATTCCAAGTGGGAAAAAAATCCGTTAGTGAAAAATCCAATCCAACGGAAAAGAACACCTCCAAGTTCTTTGTACAATGTCTGGTCTGATTTATGAAAATCAGTAATCATTCTGGGCACATGCTGCAGTCATTATTCCTTGATCTTAATACTTAGGCCTAGGTCACAGACACCTGATTCAAATGAGTGGGATGAAAGGAATGAAATTACTTGAAATATTTGGCACAAATTGTTGCAAATAATTAAAGTCTTATAACGTTTCCTTCTTAAATGCAGCAATAGACTTTCTGTGGAAGACGTGGCTGTAGTAACTCTGACATTGTGCATTGTCTTTAGGGAGTTGTGTAAAATTCAAGGTTCATGGCACAGACTTATGTAAAAGGACTGTACGGCAAGTTAACGAACACTGAACCAAAATGACTGCCAGCGTTCAAGCACTAGCAACGAGAGTGAAGCACAAAATAGAACCAGAACGCGTAGCAGGTAAACAGAAAAAAACGTTTTTAAATCTGTAAAATAATAATAGGCTCAGTTTTTTTTAGCCATCTGACCTTTCCCAAGCGTACACAATAGCCAACAAAGAGCAAGTTGGGAGAAAAAAGTAAGAATTGCCTGATGTTGCATTAAGCAGGAGAAAAATGACAATGACTGACGAGAAATCAGAAAGTTGTGTTTGCTGTAGTAACTGGGTAGCAGGGGAGGCAGATAACCACATCTTGGGGAAAGTGAGATGAATGCTTTAATGTACAAATAGTCATGCCATATCAAAATATTAAACATTCAGTGAAAATGCAGTCTAGATAGTCTAAGCTTCAATTCATAGTACTTGTTTAGTCGGATTTGTGTCTCCATGCCTCAAAATAACATCAAACACCCCCACCCACTCACCCCCCCCCCCCAAAAAAAAAAAAAAAAGAAAAGAAAAGAAAGAAAGAAAGAAACAAAAACCCTTCCTCATCAACTTCTCCCTTAGGCTTAACTACGTGAAGAATCACTGGGGCACTGGATTCCTCCAGCTGAGTCAGTTGTGTGTCAAACCTGAGTCTCTGCAAATGGTTTCTCTGTCCATTTTGCAATGTTTTCAATCCATCAGGTTTTTTGGGGGGGGGGTTGTTTGTTTGTTTTTGTTTTTGTTTTGGGTTTTTTGTTTGTTGTTGTTTTTGTTTTTTGTCTTCCCCTGCATCTCTTTCCTCAACAGTTCCATGGAGGATTGATTTAGTAATGTCACTGAATCTTGTTACATGAACAGATGGAACATACCAGTGTGCAAAGGAAAGTATATTGGATTACTCTAGACTGGTGAATTCTCGTGGGAGAAAATTAAAGTTTCTCACTAATGTGGTGTGTTTGTGTGTGTGTGTGTGTGTGTGTTGTGTGTGTGTGTTGTGTGTGTGACTTTTTCTTCTAATGTGCCATATTTAGGCAATAACTTTCAACAGTGAAAGTCACTTTTCACTAAGCCTTTATGTTAGGCCCCATGCCATCCTGTGCTGCAGCACATGGCAAATGTCTCATATTACCCTAAACCGTAGATGTAAAGCTAGTATTTTATATTGAAGTCCACCTCATGACTTGGCTAGGACACTTTCCTTTGTGTCCGTTCCTCTGTTCTCACTCAGGTAAGAAGTTTGTGATTGGCTTACACAGACTTTGGGGTCATCATCATCATCATCAGGTGCCCTGCCGCATGGCGGTGGCGATCATGGACTTCCATCTGTTTCTATCTCTTGTTGCCCCAAGCATCTCTTCCACTCTCCTTGTCCCCATCCACTCTGCAAGTCCGTCTAGTATCTTCTCCCTGGGTCTACCCGGTGCTCTCTTTCCCTCCAGCTTTCCTGTTGTGACCAGGTGCTCCAAATCCCCCTTCCTCATAAAATGGCCTATAAATGTTGCCTGTCTTTTCCTAATCTTCCTTGTGAGTGATCTACTTGTGTCTGCCTCCATCAAGACTGTCTCGTTTGTTTTCTTTGCTGTTCATGGAACTTTCAACATTCTTCTTAGAAACCACATATCGGCTGCCTCAATCTTGTTCTGGCTTTGTTTGTTGACTGTCCACACCTCACAAACGTACAACAGTATTGGTTCTATATAACATTCAAGAACTCTCTTCCTGATGTTAATTGATAGGCATTTGTTGGTAAGAATACTTGTCATCTTTTTGAATGCTGTTTTGGCTTGGCCTATTCTGCTGGCTTCCTCTGATGTGCATCTGCCGTCTGGTGAAATGATCGTTCCCAGGTATTTAAACTTATCAACCTGTCTCAAGGTTGTGCCATTTACTGAGACTTTGAGGTAGGAACAGGCTTTTGATGGGTAAACAGTTAGCTAACCCATTGACTTCCTCACCCTGTCCTGCTATATCAACCAGGACAGCAAAGCAAAACTTAACCCTTTCACCTCCTTCACTCCATCCACCAGCTCCCCACAGAATTTGCAGGAAGCAGGTGGATAGGATGAAGGAGTGAAAGGGTTAAGTTTTTACAGCTGGCGGTAGGGTGCAAGAGTGAAAGCGTTAGTTAATCAAGACAAGATGTGGCTTTAGATAGTGACTGTCTCTGCTTTCTCTAACCTAGAAGAGGGACAGATTAGATGTGAAAATGTGACCAGCATACATTTTGAGCTCAGTTGTTTTAATGTACCTGTAGATGTGTCGGATATGAACTTGTAACAACAACAATACCCGAGAGTGCTGGAGAGGACCCAGAGCAGCAATGCCTCACCACTGACCGGACAGACACCTCCCAAAGCTCCCAGTACCACATGGTAACCTTTTCACCAAATGAAGGGGCTGTCCATGTGTTGTATGACCCATTTGGACTCCGGTCATCAATGACCTTGTTTACAGACCAAATGGCAATGTAGGGAGATGATAAATCCTCTGACATAGCCACACAACATGCGGCTACCTCACCTAGAGAGAAACAGGGGGTGTTCTTATGATCACAAAAATAATCAGACATGGTGCTCCAGACACAACCCATTTTGCTTTTCAGCTAAGTCTGGCATTCCCCTAAAGGTACAAGCCAGTAGTTTTGTTGTTTAGTGTCCAAGGCAGACTCTAATGGTGAAGAAGAAGGAAACTAGAGAAATGGCAATGATCTTTTTCAATAGGCATGAAGACTGTATTTTGTTGATTCAGACAAAACCTGTGTCTTTCGACTCCTTGACTGTGCTTCACTCCAGTGAAACAATCTGTGCTGGACTTGGAGAAGATGGAAATTCACCCCACAACACACTGAAATTCTCAACTCTTGTTTACCTCTGGGTATACTTGGTTGCTGATTCTCACTTCAAAACTTCAAAACTGGTGGATTAACTGGATTGTTTTATACTGGTGGAATACCTGGATTGTTCTATACTTGTGAGTCAACTGGATTATTGAGTGCTGTGGTTTAATGGGATTATTCTACACTATGGATTACTGGATTATCTAACGCTGGTGGATAACTAATCCAGTGATATTTAAAGCTGGTGGATTAACTGGATTTATTTAATGCTTATTTTGCAGTGGTGAATCGGGTGGATTATTCCACACTGGAAGACCAATCGGATTATTCATTACTGGTGGATCAACTGGATTTTTCTACTGGCTGATTAATTGGATTATTATAAGCACTGTTGGATTACCTTGATCATTCTGTGCTGATACATTATCCTGTCTCACTGAAGATGACAGATCTGTCTTCTTGGAAGACCCAGGAACATATAATGACAGGTGAGTGGATTGACTGTTGTTCTTTTGTGCTGTTACTCTTAGTCAGTGTCACTACCGGTGAATAAAACTTGAAGGCCATAGGAGAACAAAGAGCGGTTGGGGACTTTTTTTTTATCAGTGGTATGATGATGATGACAGTGAGGATGATAATCATGATGCTATGGAGTCCCAGAATCCAGACTGTGTGACAGGGCTGTACTCCATGCTTACCATTACAATGTATCCTGCTATCAAACAGATCATTCAGTAATGGTCAAGAAATGTAAAACCACCAAAGAAATAAGAGAGAAGCAGGGAGAATTTTTATAATATCAACCAAAGGACATAACTCTTGAGAGTCACGTAGGAATTATCTCACATGTTGTGTAACTTTCTCAAATCTAACATAGTTTGCGCTACCCATTCAGCTAGCATAGAAGCAGATACAAAGCACAAAAACAGTAAGGAATGTTCTGAGCTTACTGTTTTTGTGCTTTGTATCTGCTTCCATGCCAGCTGAATGGGTAGCGCAAATTATGTTAGATATGAGAAAGTTACACAACATAGGAGATAACTCCTTCGTGACTCTCAAGAGTTATTTTCTTTGGTTGATATTGTAAAACCACCATTAGTGAATGGATGTATCAGTACCCCAAATGATAATCGGTAATCTCTTTAAAAGAAAAAACGCTACATGTAGACTCAGACGTATAAAAGACAAGTGAATCTCTCAAAACACATGCTCTGCTCTTATTGTGATTTCAGTTTCTGTTGATTTGGAAAGTGTGTTAAAAATAAGTGATGTGGGGGTCATAATATTGAAGCACTGCCAAAATTGGTGTGCATAAAAAGCAAGCAAACAAACAAGCCAAAAACAAACAAAAGCACCACCAACAGCAGCAAAACCATCTTGAAATATCCACTTTTTGTATGACAAAACTAATGTCATCCACAATTTATTCTGCTTGTCATGCTATATTTACATGGCAGAACTTGAAGAGAGAGTGAGAGAGAGGTTGATGGGTATATAGGTAAGGAATAAGGTTAAGGGCTGTGATTATTATGGTAAAAACAACAACAAGAATTCTATTTATGTACCACATACAGTCCATGTCAAAGAATGGTCTTTGCACTTTACAGAAAAAGAACAAAATGCCAAAAGCAGGTTGCCATGCCACTAGAAGAATGCAATACAAACATAGATGCACAGACTGAGGACCCAAATCCAACATAAAACATACTTCGTCAGAATTAACAATAGATCATAACATCAGTGAAATTAGATCCCCCATGGGGTTGCCAGGGGCTTTTTCAGTATAAATAGTATCCCCACCTTCTGGAAATTCTGTACTAGAAATTTCCTCTTTTCTGTCACTCTCTTTGTTTCTGCCTTACTCCTTTGCTTTCTTTCTTACTTGATGGTCCATTTATCTGTATGTTTTCCTTAAAGCCTTACACACTTGTCTCTTAGGATTGATGATTGGGTACATGTATTAAGTGCATTTTTGGCTCTAAGGAAATGTGATGTACAGAAGCAATTTTAGGCAATTTAGGCCCATTTATATATCTGTGTGTTTTAGTGTCCTTGTTATGTTTACATTTGTATTCAGGTTTGTTTGTCTGCTTTTTAACCCCCTGGTGATAGATGGGACAGAGGGGTCAATGCCAAGGGCATATATCTTTGGATTATGTGTTGATATGTGTACTTACTTTTCTTTTTCAGTTTCTCTGTCTCTCACTTTTTGTTTGTTTGTTTTTTCTCCAGTACTATATGGAATACTTTTTGAAATGGTTGTACTTGTAGCCTTGATGATACAGCTCTGCGCAGTCGGCTGGGCTTTAACCTGGACTCCTGCCCCTTAGCCACCAACTGCGAAAACTTCACCCTTTGACTTTCTCACCCTATCCTCTAGCTTCCTGCAGGAAGCTGGTGGATAGGGTGAGGGAATCAAAGGGTTAAGCTTTTGCTTTGCTAGCGTGGTTGGCAATGCTGGATGCTGATGGACAGGGTGCAGGAGTCAAAGGGTTTAACAACAATAAGCGTTACAGTTACAGTGCCATTAGAAACAGATAGTAGAGTGCCATTAGAAACAGGTTGTAGAGTGACATTAGAAACAGGTTGTAGTGAGACATTTTATCTTTACAACCGGTATGCACTACACATGGCTAAAGTCATACTCAATCTCAAGACCCTAGCATGACGTTCCGCCTTGCCGCTGACTCGCTTCATCTTTTTGCAGCACTTTCCAAAACGGTAGAAGCATCTGGACTAAAGAAAGGAAGAGGAGACAGTAGGGACTCTAGTCCACAATTAATATAGGGGGGGGGGGGGGGGGGGAGAAAAGAAAGAAAGAAGAAAACGATATAGGCCTACATATATTGGATAATAGTAACACACACACACACGCACGCACGTACAGTGACACGCGCACAGCCCCACCCCCACCCCTCCAGTCAACACAGACGAAGAGACAAGCCGCAATATCAAGAAGAGCCACAGATTAAAGACAACAAAGCCAAAACAAACAACAAAACTTTCGGTCTACTTATAGTGCAACGTTTTCTGTTGCGAGTATTTCGATATTATTGCCAGATTTCAGCCAATGAACTGCGCTCTACTTTAGTGTTTCGGATGCGCTTGTGACTGACCTTTTTATCCTATTTTTTGTTGTTGTTTTTTTCTTCTTCTTCTTTTAATTGTGTTTACGCATGCGCGTGTGTTTGTATACATGTATGTGTTTCAGAGTCGACGTGAAATTTGTTGTATGTTCCAAATGTATAGTGCGCCAAACTCCTGCAATATGTATTATTCGACTGCGCAAAATATGCTTCAGGGATGATTTGCTTCCAGCCTCTACCCCCTCGGGTTCATGAAATTAACAATAGCAAATTCGCAAATGGAAGCGCCCTTACTGTAATAATAACGAATAACAGCCATTTGGCAAAAAGTAAGTTTCCCTTGAGGGACAAAAATTGGTTGAATTATTGTTGTAATTGACTTTTAATTTGTACGTATTTTGTTATTTCATTAGGAGTAAACAAACATTCACACTGCAGCCTTGCATAGCTACACAAGAGAAAACCTATCCACTCTCATGAATGAAAATGGTAGCGACCAAATATTTGTTACCAATCACCTCTTAGCTGGTCGACAGGCAGCCAATTGGCGGTAGTGTTTCAGATTTAACCTCTAACCAAAATCAATCGTCACCGGAGAAAAACGCTGGCGACCTCTTGTAATTTCCTTTTCCGTTCGTCGGCAGCAGACGTAGAGGTTCGTATGTCTTTTCGTTGAGTGTTTGATTTAGAGAGCCAAACTATTTGAATACGAATCATGAATTCACCCTACAAAAGTTTATTATAGTTGCGAACATCTGTTGGCATTGCTTTCTGGAAAGGAAATTAGCACAATTGTTGAAAAACTCGCGTTACGCGAGGTTAGAAAGACGCAATAAAACCGGTCGGTTTCGTCTGGGTTTTTCGACAGCATGTCATTATACAAGTACAGCCAGTACCGTAAAAGTGGGGGTTCGTTTTTATTGATAGAAAAGACGGTCAGTAGTGACGGAGGACTAAACCATACTGAGGTGTAGGGAGAAGCGCGCAAACAAAACGCTCTTTACCAGAAAGACCAAATTAATACCGACAGTCTACGTGGTTTGCCGAAAAGATATGTAAGTCTAGAACGAACGTGTAGTGAATGATCGATTGTGTGATGGCCGGCAAGGAAGGGAGAAAGTGTAGCCTAAATCTAGATCATTGCTCAAGGCTGGTCGGTGGCCGTTAACCTTTTCGCGACGCACCGGTTGCCGGAAGCCGGTGCCAAAAAAGTTCCCTCCCGACGCACCGTACCCCCCAGTGCCGGTAAGGCGTCTGTTCCCCACAGACGCACCGACCATACAGTGCGGGTCAAGTTTTGAAAAATTCTGGCAGCTTTCAGAATATCCAAAACAACTGCCAGTACTGTTTAGGTTTTAGCAAAGGGACAGTCTGTTTAGTTGGTGTAGCTTTACAGTTGATGCTTTGACTGATAACGGAATAAAGTGACCCCCCTGACCAGGAAATTCCAATGTCATGTGTTAGGTCTGCACTATCTTCCTTGATAAACTGTTTGCTGGGTACCGGGCGTGGGAATTCAGGAGCTATTATAAACTTTACCATCTAAGTTGACTGCTCCCTCTGTTTCTCTCTTTCTCTCTCTCCTCTCTTAATCTCTCACACTCACTTTCTTGCTTGCTCTGTGTGTGTGTTTGAGAGAGAGAGAAGGAAAGAGAGGTTTCAAAGGTTCCTGTAGACTTGAGTACAGCACAGTATAGTTCTACTCGGACGTGAGCTTGCGTCTGGGTTATACTGCGACCTACGTTCTTGTCGTAGCATGCGTATAAGTGTTGGAAGTTCTTATTTGAAAATAGTATGCTAGCAAATATCACGTTTTGAGCTTTCTGGTAATATCAAATACTTTGCATCAATATACTTTAGAAGCTGTAAATAGAAAGTAGTAAAAAAATAGTGCATCAGCAGGGAAGAAAACAAACGCCGACGGTCCGGCAGCTGGAACTCGCCGGGTGTGCACTGGCCGTCTTGAAAGAATTAAAGGTGATGAGAATGCCAAATGAATGTTCTCTTCGTGATACTGAGGTCAAGTTCACCTCTGGTTTATTCTTTCTGTTCCCGCTGCTGTGGAAGTCCGTTGCTGGCTTTGTGCGACTGCTTATTTGAGTGAATATTTTTCCAAAAAAAAGGTAACAAAAATTGATATTTAACCCTTTGACTCCTGCACCCAGCCTACCAGAATCCTGCATTGTCAACCATGCTAACAATGCAAAAACGGAACTCGCACCCTACTCGCCAGCTTTCTGCAGGACGCTGGTGGATAGGGTGAGGGAGTCAAAGGGTTAAGCTTAAGTAGGAA
Source organism: Monoplex corrugatus (assembly GCA_030674185.1). NCBI lineage: Eukaryota > Metazoa > Mollusca > Gastropoda > Littorinimorpha > Ranellidae > Monoplex > Monoplex corrugatus. The sequence goes on along the minus strand of JAPXFY010000026.1, from coordinate 37,523,445 downwards.
AACAACACGAGAACATTACAAGTCGGCAGATGCCAGAGCAGTTCAGTCATTTTTTGTTAGCACAGTAAGAGACTGGAACCATCTGGAAGAAAACGTCGCGAGAGCACCAACTCTTGAAAGCTTCAAAGACTTAACAACATCAAACAGTGAACCTGCTAAGCTGCGCACACCCCCACCCGTCGCGATAATGCCATAAATCTTGGCGACAGCGATGTATCCAACAGATACAGAGTTAGTGTATTCCCGCACTGTTTGGAAGATGGTTGCTGGCTGTTTGGTCAGGCGGCTGTGCATAAGGCTACTAGATGGGAGAATAACTCTTAAATCTATGGCTACGCGTTCATATGGCAATGCGTCGACAGATGTGAATTCATGAATAACACAAACATGCCCACCAATGTGCACTGATCTCTAGACCTAGATAATGCTACAGTTGCTGCAAGTAACTGCCTGAGGATGTCTGATTTGGGGCATTTTGTGTGTGAAGTTTCCACATAGTACATACATAGGCCCTATATATAGTTTTACACATAGAGAATAGTTATCTTTGCATTGATCTTTCAAAGTGGTTTTTTTTTTTTTTAAATGAAGGTATCCAACCATGTCTGTATTTTTAAGGGTCTTTTTGGTAGGCTATAACTGTTGGCTGCATTTTGGAAAATTACTGCCTCTAAGTAGTTTCAGTTTAGCGCAAGTTGTTTGCTTCCCAAATTTTGTGTGTTCTCTCCACCAAAACAGTGGTACAGTTGTTGTTTTTTTTGGGGGGGGGGGGCTTTGGGATTAAGATTTGATGGACCCAGGTGTTTTCAGTTGATATAGATGTGTATTATTAGGCTTAAGCTTTTTTTTTTCAAAGAGGGGTTTTGTTAAGGTTAAGTTTTCTTGATAAATGTGAAATTTGTGGGTTTATTTTAAGTTAATTTGGGAGTGGGGGCTTGAAGTAAGTTGGAATTGAAATTCATACTGTTTTCACAACTTTGTTGGGATTGCTTGGGGCGCAAATGCTATCATTCAACAAGTGTTTTGACATTTTGTAAGATTGTGTTGGCCCTATCTTTATGTGAAAGAAACATGTCAAGTATAATCAGTTTGAACAATGTATCTTTCTTTTGAATAAGAAAAAAAAATGCTGTGTGCTGGTATTACATTTGTTTTGCTTTTTTTTTTATGATACAGTTGTCAGCAGAACCCAAGTTTTTTTTGAAGAGTCCGGTTAATACGGTTGGAGGTAACAGAGGTTTTTTTTATGCAATTTATGTTGGTTTTATTTTACATATTTGTGAATTTGTTGCAATTTATATTCTTCCAGGAATGAGTTGGGCTAATTAAAGTTTGAATACAATAGGTGTTTATTGCATTTGCATTCTCTTATTTTTAGTAGACTAGGTATTATAACAAGCAAACTCATGTAATCAGTTTCACATATAAAGCAACTGATTCTGAAATGGCTTCGTGTTTCTACATACCTTTTAATAAGAGTTATGCATTGTGGTTTGTATGCTCATCTACAAACCTGGATTATAATCTTTTGTCTGTTTGTTATTCTGAGTAATTGTATATGGAGTTTTGTGTTTTTTTTTTTAAATGTACCCCTTCCATATTTCTCTATATATATTGTGTGTAGGCCTGTTTATTTTTGTGCTCCAAACTTTTCATCCTTCAATCCTTTAGTTCAAGTTTTTGTTGCTTTTTTTTCCCCCCCCCCCTTTTTTTTTCTTTTTTTTTTTTTAAAGTTGACGTGGCCATTGAGTGGATGAAAGTAGCAAAAAACTTGTGGTTTCTAAGAGTGTGAAGGCCTTTCAGGACTGATGGGAGAAATTTTTTTTTTTTTTTTTAATCGGCTTGTCAAAAAACGGCCATTTTAATTACACATACTGTATACCGTGGCTCACTGATGCAATCAGGAGCAAGATGGCAAATCGCTGAGTAATTGCATCAGTGAGCCACGGTAAGTATGTTAGATTAAACATAATTTTAGAAGGAAAATTTCCTATTGTGTTGGAACTGGGGTTGGAGAACAGTTCATGCGCTGCTAGCCTGCACAGGAGAAAACATTCCTGGAAGAAAGTTGGTTTAATACTTTCTCCCCTTCCCTTTTATGGAAGTGAATTTCTTAAATTTCTGAGTCGTTTACTTTGGAAATTTCTGTGGAGAAAGTCGGATCAAGCTTGACCAACCTTTCATTTGATTGCGTTTTAAATTTTTACAGAATGGGAATTGTTTTGCGAAAATTGGTTTCTGGGGTGAAATTTTTTGGTTGTACTTTCACCCATGAATTGATCAAGTCTGTTATCCTTGTGTTCAGTCTCCTTTTGGAAAGGGGAGAATTCAGGTCGGCATTGTGTGTCCAAGAATTTCTTTGCTTTCAGTGGATTTGTAGCATCTTTGCTCAAATGATAAAGGTAGGGCTATGCCTGCGACTCGTAAGCCTTGCTGAAACTCATAGACATAGGCTACACCACAAATTTTGATACAACTCCAAGCTTTAGTTGGAACTGACATTTGGACAAAATCTTTTATCACCAATTTAGAGATTGGTTACATCCTCGGGTTTCCTGCGTAAGAAGTACATGGCCTTACGGGAGTTGTGTATTCAGGGCAGGGGAAGATATTACTGCTAAGATTTAGAACAGGCAAATGATATTCCTTTTGGTAATGATTGTTTTCAAACAAAAACTGGGCACACCTATCTGGATTTGCAGTTGCATGTGTACAAGTTATCCCTTGCTACAAAAGGGTTACAAGTGCACAAAGCTCTGTTTCATTGTTGGTTGAAAATATATGTGTATATAGCTTGACATTTGTAACTGCATTCTGCAACTTTTTGTTTTAATGTAACTATTTGTAATCATGTTTATGCAAGACGGTCTTTAGCTGTAACTTCCTTTAGATGATACATTTTAACAACTGACGTTAATGAACGTTGGCAGCATGCTTTTATGGTTTGATTTTTTCCTTCCCCACCCCACCCCCTTCTTTTTTTAAGCGCAACGCCATAGTGCACAGAATGTAAAGTATGTTTTGTATACTCTTGTCTGAAGACTAAAGGTTTGAGTTATGGACTGATGTTTCGTTGACCAGTACAAGCTGTCTGTAAAGCACATGGGGTTAACATTTGATGTGGGGTAGGGAAGGCTTACAAAAGTAAAACAAACTGCTAGTGTGTACCATGTTAGACACAGTTCATTGGGTAACCGAGTGTGCAGTGCATAGTGACATGGGCAATTACTTTTGACTCGTTTTTCTGAAAGTAGTTGGTGTCTAGGTAATAATATGCAAGTTGCCGTTTTACTCTAAATTATGTTGTTTTTCTTTGCCAGGTTTTATTTTCTTTTAAAGTTTTTTTGTTTGGTTTTTTTCTTTATTACTTGCCATGGACGCTGAAGACGTCCAGCCCCACCACAGTGTCAAGGCCATCCCCCTGCAACATGGAAGATCAGACGGTCCAAGGTATGGGCGAGGAATCCCCAACCAACCTGATCATCAACTACCTGCCCCAGACCTTGACAGACGAGGAATACCGCTCCATGTTCCTTAGCATTGGGCCCATCAAATCGGCAAAAATCATACGGGATAAAGCAACGGGCTACAGCTATGGCTTCGGGTTTGTCGACTACCAGCATCCAGCAGATGCAGACCGAGCCATCCAAACACTAAATGGTTTACAGTTGCAGAACAAACGCATCAAAGTGGCCAAGGCCCGCATGGGGGGAGAAAGCATCAAGGGAGCAAATCTGTATGTTAGGAATCTGCCCATTCCTTGGACGGAGACAGAGCTGAACAAACTTTTTGACCCCTATGGTAAAATCATCCAGTCTCGAGTGTTGGTTGACTTGAATACTGGCGTCTCCAAACGTGTGGGCTTTGTCCTCTACAACACCCGCACCGAGGCTGATGCAGCTATCCGCTCCTTGAGTGGAAGTACACCTGATGGATGCACTGAGCCCATCTTGATCAAATTTGCGGATGACAATTCTAAGAAAATGAAGGCTCCCAATGTTCAGTATGTTCCTTCCCCCATGTTCCCACACCACGGCCCTGGACCCATGCGTAATCAAGGAAACCGTTTCCGCTACAACCCCATGTCTGGAAATTACAACATGCCAAATTCCGGCCTGAATGTAAATCAGGTACGTATTTTATCAACAAATTGGGTTACATAAATGGGTTGTGGTGGGGGTGGAAATAGATCCAGTGCAATTTGACTGGAATCTACTTGAGAAATTCCTGTTTCTAAGCAGCATGTGTCATGTGCCTATCTGCATACCTCGATTAAGCTCATGTTGAGTTTACCAATCCAGTCTCCCAGCTTTACTGGTATTGGTAAATGGCAACTTACTGTTGTAAAACCATATCTCTTCAGTGAAGTTCACAAAAGCTTACAGCCCATAGATCTGAGCCTTTTCCCCAAATGGAAGTTTACTTGGCTGGATTACGATGAAATTGGATGACGCGTGATCTGCGTGAGAAATCTGTCGCTTACAGGTGTTGACATTGTGGCTGGTTCAGATTTTGAAAAAGGGTGTTCCACAGAAGTAAAAAGCATGCATCTGCCTAGCGTGAGATGGGTTTTCTGTACAAAATCAGATCAAGTTAGGTGTCTGCAGCTCACTAGCCACTGAGATGCTTTAACATCTGATCACAGATTTCTGTTGATGGCACTTCAGTTATAGAAAGCTGTCGAGTAGATGAGCTCCTCTCACAGGACCCTGTGGGTCAGAACCCGATTTACATAGCTGCCAACCCTCCCGAATTTTTCGGGAATGTCCAGAAATGTGTGAGCTGCCCGGAAAATCCGGTAAATCGATGAAAATTCCCGAATTTTAAATTATCGATTTTGATATTTTATCCGGTTAGCTCTGTTTTCGTCAGAACGCGGTAAAAAGACAGCTGCGTGAAAGCGAAACTTCCGTCACACATGCGCGTGCGCAGAGGGCCATGTAAACAGCTCCTGCGCGCCAGCTTTCTTGCACAATGGCTTCGAAGAAGACGGACGCGAAAGCTGTAAAAGCGAAAGCAAAAGTGAAGTTTTCGAAACATTATGCGGAAACGTACGACTTCATCACAGCCTCGGACAAAGGAGACACCTTTGCTTTCTGTAAATCATGCCGATGCGACATAAACATCGGTCATGGTGGCAAGAAAGACATCGACCTGCATGCCTCCTCAGTGAAGCACCGAAACTATCGGCAGAGTACAGCAGTGCAACAGACTCCGAAGATCACGTCGCTTCCAACCATCACTGGTCAAATCTCGAGTTTTTTGTCAAGCGATTCCCTTCTCTTGTGCTGATGAAAGATGATGAAGATGTTCAGACTGCCATTGATGAACTTCACATACAGTGGAATTGTTTCCAGTCCTACTCTCTACCAGATCACATTAGACAAGATGAAAGGGAAGACAGAAAGTGGGGATGGCTTGCTTCAGTCGAGAGCTTCGGACAGCAACAATTTGACAGACTGTCTTAGTTTATGTTGGGAATCCTGTCCATACCACACAGCAACGCCTCTTGTGAGCGTTTGTTCAGCCAAGTCCGAAAAAACAAGACGGACTTCAGAGGATCATTGCAATCATCCACGCTCAGTGCAATGATGGTTGCCAAAGCCAATATGATTGGACCTTGCTACAAGCAAGTTTTCTCTCCTGACTTCTTGAGAAAGGCCAAGTCTGCTACTGTGACAGCGCTTAAAGGCAAGGAGAAAGAGAAGGGAGACAAAGACATGGAACAAGACGAAGCCTGCAGTTCTTCCCATTCCAAGTAGATCTAAACTTGAAGAGGTGAGGGGGACTTGGGAGTTTAGAGTGAAAACTTCTTGAATAAAAAAAATATCTGAACCTTTTACACAAGAGATTTAGACTAGCAGAATTTGAAGGAAAGCTTACAATACATGCTTTGTTACATTTTTCAGTTTGAAATGCATGGAAATACCAGTTTAGCATCTTCATTTGATAGAAAATCTTCAGCGGCCCCCGGACCCCCGCCTCTTGTCAGGAATTTTTTTTCAGGAAAGTTGGCAGCTATGCGATTTATAAAGACTCGTAAAGCAAACAGATTGTATTAGAATTTCCATTTTTCTTTTTAGTTTTCTGATACAATGTATTACTGTATTTACTGAAATAGAGAAATTGAAGATAATCCAGTGTTGTACTCATCCCCCTGTGAGTGCAATAAATTGTGCGAGTAAATCTTGGCTGTGTGTGTGACTGGGCTTGTATTTTTGCGGGCACCATTTTCCATCTGGTTGGTCAGAATTTGGAAACGCCATCCAAAGGCTAGTAGGCAAAATACTTTCAAGGCTGATAATGCAGTGTAAACATGGTTGTACACATTACATTTACGCTGATGCTTCAAGCATTTTGGTAATACATTTTTGGAATAGTGTTGCTACCATTTACGTTCAAAACTCCTTTAGCTTGCTTATTTGTGGGAATGTGTGCATGGTATCACTATCACACAGTACGATGCATTGATTTTAAGTTTTACTTAAGATGATGATAAAATGCAAGAACTGACTTGTGATCTGTTATATTTATTGGAATTGTTACATGCTTAGTGATTTGTGAATGATTTGTTACTTACTGAAATTGTTACATGTTAATAGCGAATAGACCCACAAGTTAATCCACTAGTACTCGCCATAGAAATTAAAAGAATGAACTTACAATGTTCAGAGCCTGGAATTCGTCGCGGAAACGAGGATTTCCGCAGAAATCAAAATCGAAAATCGCCAAAAAAATATTTTTCACGTTAAAAAAAAAATCGACGACCATACTTAAAAAAAAGAAAAGAGAAAAACAGCTGATCGGTGGAGCAGACGATTTTCGCTGGAACTCTCACTCGCTGAAGGAAAGCTCTGTATGTGCGCAATGCATTATGGGTTGACCTACATCCGATCAATTTTTCAAGATGGCGGACAGGCATGTTGTCGAGCGTGGCGAAGTTTTCGATGATTCGAAAGCAAAAAATAGCTGGAAATGGACATGGAGAGACGGAGGTCGGAGAAGAAATATTAGCTGAACATATTCGGAAAGTCAACGTCGTAGGGACTGCGTTCTGCGACTTACGTCACTGCGACATCGTGTACAACCTGAGGCCGAAATTGCCTTGGAAGACCACGTGAAAACTGCAAAGCATCAGAAACTGATATTCATTGTGATTTTCAGTGTGTTAGATGCCTTTAAATTTGTCTTCAGAATGCACAGATTTTAGTCTTGATTTTAAAAATTTTCCGGGGGAGCATGCCCCTAGAAGTTTCTTTATTTTCTTAGCAGTTCCAGGCTCTGATGTTCCAAAATCAGAAAGTGTACAGACTGGCTGACCTGGAAGCTGATTACTGTCAATATATTAACAAGTCTGGTGTGCAGTTCTGTGAAGTAATCTGGTCTGCTGACACAGTGGCGGATCCCCATCACTTCATTTTTTACCATCCCAGTCCCTCCCATTGTAGGGGCTTACTATTCTGCTAGGGTGAGAAATAGTGATCGAATCTTGTAGGTTTGTTCTCAGAATTGCTTAAGTTGCTATCGGTATCACAAAACTATTAACACTATTTTTAGTGTGTCTTATCATTGGCAAGGGTTGTGATTATTGCAGTTGTCAGTTCTTTTTTGTTGTCAAATTTTCTTAATTGCATATGTTTGTTGCAACCAGTCTCGCTCATAATTTTGTCAAGCACTTTCATGTGTTGAATGCTGAAAAGGTGCACGAGACCAAGATTGTTTTGTCATTGCCATTTTGGTATTGACAAACTATCAAAAGAAAAAAAGAAGGGGGGGGGGGGGGTTTCTTGCATTGTGTAGCGGAATTGGTAGCAATGGAAGGAAAGATGTTTACTAAGTGAACCTGATTTAAGGTTGGCAGCATCGGTCTGTGGTTCTACCATCTGTAGTGAAGGGTTTAACACAGGATAAATGAATACAAACGTTCATTAGTTTTAATATAGTTATGGTACATTGGGACTAATGGATGACATGTAGTCAGAAAAGGGTCATAATGAAGTGTTTTACCCAGTTTGATACAGCATGCAAGTCCTCGCCATACAAGAGTTAAACATATCTTGTGTTGCAGGGAGGTTACGCCATCTTTGCCTACAACATCGGCAACAACGCAACAGAGCGCACTTTGTGGCAGTTGTTCTCTCCCTTTGGTACTGTACAGAAGGTGAACGTAGTGATGGAGCCAGGCAAAGGAATCTGTAAAGGCTATGGTTTCGTTACCATGACCAACTTCCAGGAGGCCCAGAACGCTATCAACCACCTCAATGGCTTCTACTTCCAGGGTCGACCCCTCCAGGTCTCTTTCAAGACGTAAACTGTTGTGGGAGTTGGTCCAAGATCAAGTACAAGGGCAGGAAGCAACTGAAGGGCTACAGTCAGGACATTTAGTAAAGGAGAGAAATAGTGGAAATGAGCATTGTAGTATATATAGTCTGGACTTCATAGAATTGAAGTCTTGAAAGTTTCTGGCATATTTAATACACGTTTTAAATTTCCTTTAACATTTTGACTGGGCAAAAGTATCTGGTGTTATGCGTACACATGGACAAGCCATCAATGCTGGATTTCTTTTAGTTTTTGAATTGCATCAGTCAATCAGTTTTCATTCAGAACATGTTAGGTCATATGTACAGAAATCATCCAGTTTCTCTCTTGAAAAAATTATGTTCGGATTTATATTTTAAACCCTTCTCATTTGCACATTTTCTTGTGTCGTATTATATGTCCTCTTGATAATTTTGTTTGTTTTTTCCACCTGTATTTGTATTCTTCCATGTTTTATTGGATTTTCCTTTTTATTTGTTGTATTCATATATTTTTGGTACATTTTTTTTTCTTACGTATTTCCTACTTGTTTTCTTTATCACTGCATTTTCACTTTCTATTGTAATTTTTTTTTTTTTTTCAGTTTTGACAGCACAGCATGTGCATGTTATTTAATTAGAGATAATGTTGCAAAACTTGATACTGATTGATCTGTACTGTATTAGACCGCAGGTACTGACGGTGCAATTTGAAGTCGCCATTGAGCACTGAAAAGATTTCTCCTGATTTGGATTTGTGGTCACATGTAGGCCTATGGTAACATGAATACGTTGGTAAAAACTCATTCTGATCCGTGCTGCAATGCTTGGAAAGTAGGTCATAGGCTTGATGGTGGGGTCCCCCCCCCCCATTTAATGATTGTATGTATATTTTTTTTAGAATTTTCCCGCAGTTTATGTATTTTTTCTGCTTTATCATTCATTTCTTTTGGTTTGAGGACTTGCGTTTTCTGGTACTGCTCCCAAGATATTTGGTATGGTTTTCTTTTTCCTTTTAAATATTTCTGCGTTTATTATTGTTGGTATGAATTGATATATTTTTTTTTTTCCCTTTATTACCATGCATGTCCCGTCATAGCTTTAGAAGCGTCTTCAAGATTCCGTCATGTGTTTGAATGTTCAAAGAACTATTGACTATGCTGTTCAAATCTAATCCTGATTTTTAATCAGTCAAGCGTTTTCGTCCAGATTGACAGGGACCAAACAAGTTTTGATGGGTTAGACAACTAATGAAGGGGTCAGAAAAGTGCTAAATTTTATTTTCTCTTTTGATACAGTGAAGTAAACATGAATGAAACTGTTTTTGTAAGTTTTAACAGAAAATTCCATTTACTGTGGTTAAAAATGTTAAAGTTGTCTGTTATTAAAAGTTTTGGAAAGTGCAGATGTTGGAAATTTTTGCTGTGTTTAGGTGTGCTTTCAGACTGCCATAATACTGGACCCCTAACTTGAAGGAGAGGTGGGTTTTTTGGTTTTGTTTTTGGTTTTCTCTTACTATGCCCTCAATAAATGTAATATAAAACCAAATGACTTGTGATTCCAGTTTGTGAAGGTGCAAATGCTGTTCGGAGGAGGATGTTGGTTTCGTTTTGCTTGTAAAGTTGTCCCTCCTTTGTTGTGCTGTTTCAATGTCTGAGCTACTTAACATGCTGTGTCATAAAATTTTGAAGACTAGTGAAATATGAAAAAGAAATGCATTCACTGTATGTATAACTATGTAGTAGGTAATTTTACCCCCATGCGCTGAAAGATACGTACATTGTAGGTGTGGAATTGCCCATAGGTTTTAATAGAAGCAGACTGCAGAGATGGTTTCTCTTGAGTGACATATTAGGACATAGAAGTCTGTTCTGGGTTTTTACAGAACTTTGTAATTTGATTGTTTCCTACATGTGAGTGGAATGTATATATGACAGTACACTCGTATAGAGAAATATCTATTTTTCAGATGCATTCTTTTATGTTTCAGCCAGCACATTCTGGCATTGCTTTGTCACACAGTTTGTGTTTAACATTTAGGTTACTGGACACCTGTTTTTAGGCGCGCAAGTGGAATGGCAACATGGGGAAGATATCCCATGGTTCTTGGTAGTTTCATTTAATATAAAGGTGTCCCAAACCTCTTATGAGACATTCCTCCTGATGCAGTTTTTAGAAGAGAGTAGTATTGAATGTGATATGATTTTACGTTTTAACTATGCTTTTCTTTAATTGCATTTATGGACCAAAGTTCAAGTGTAATATACCAGTGTGTTCAGAATAAACTGAATTTTTTTTTTCACACTTGCTGAACGTATTCTTTTTGACCTTTGATGCTAAAAATAGAAATTTTCAGCATTTCACACATTCTCAATGAACAAAAAATCCAAGATGAGTTCAAGTTTACAATTTTAAATTTTAATGACAAAGCATTTTTCTTTTATCTGAAACAAATTTCACTCAGATGTGTCGGATATTACATGCTCAGTGCTCTAAATTTGTACATAACCGAATTTCCAGGTTTTTCACTGTTATTTACACAAGTCAGTCATGTCACAACAGACTTCCTGTTTAGCAGGAGAACAAGTTTTTACATAGTAAACATTGTAGCATCCCAAATATATTGACAATCCTTATTAAATTTTTTTCATGAATATATATCCTGATCTTGTTACTAAAAAATAGACTGGTCGCTCCCTCAAGCACGACCCATTTCACGGCGGATACAATTATTTTGGTTCTTTGGATAAACGCATCAGGTGATGAACAGGAAAAACAAAAGGTATGAAAATTTTCTTCTACAAAGAAAAATTAGCAGACTGAACACAGAGTATTCTGAGGATAATGTAGAAAATTTTCCATATTGGACAAACCCATGTTTTTTTCAAATCATTATCCTTTAAATCTACCCCCTTGTCATAACACAGCTGGTTATAACAGAGTACAATGTTATCATAGAATCGTACAGGGAACAAAAGTCGGACTCCAACCCCCACCACAACCCTACCGTATTCAGAGCCACCCACATCCATGCCTGACTCTTAGCCTACATGAAAAACTCAGTTTCTGTTATCCACAAAACAAGTGGTGACCACAGGTAGCACAGATCACATTGGGTTTCTGTTTTCTTTTTATCATAGCAAATTCCTACAATTTTTCTTTTGTTTTTACAGGAACAATAGAATGGTAATACATGTACAATTTTGACATATGCTTCCGGAACTTTTCCATATTCACTCAGACCTGCAAGTTTTCTAATAAGCTCTTCAGTAAAATCTAACTGGCAATATCTATCATGTCTTTGTAATTCAGGAATGTCTGGGTGTTTTGTTCTAAAATCTTGAAATAAAATAAAAGCATTTACTCAGGCAATATCAATGAAATGAAAAGTGTTTTCCACCATTTGTTAGTTTTAGGCAACGCATTGTATTTGTTGATCAGCTGATCACTTTTATCCACCCACACCCATACTTTCATTATAATCTTTTACTAACTGGTGGTCTGACATTGATTTTTCTAAACTGCCCCTGAACTTTTGATCTACCGGTACATTGAACAAAACCAGACTTATTAGCTGTGTGAATGGATGACAGAAATGAAAGTTGTTGTCTGTCCACTGCATAGAATGTATGTTCTCCCTCCCTCATCCCATCTTACAAGTCCCTCAAAAACAACCCGAAAACTAGTATAAAAAATTATCAAAAAAGCCTGTAGCCTTGACCCACAAGAGAATGAACTAGCTTCATAACATCATATGCAAGGCCAAAACCAGAAGAAAGTTTTTTTCCCCAAATATACATCAAAGTTATAAGTGTAACCTGTTTCAGAATCAGCTAAAACCCATGATTTCATCCCCCGTTTTGTAGGCTTATCTCGAATAAACTGTCTAAAGCTATATCTTCCTTTATTTCTCACCATGCGTTCATCAATACATGTTTTGAGAAGGCTGAAACAATTTCTGACACTTACACCTTATATATTCCATTAGAAATCTTGCTTTAGAAAGTTTATCATTAGGATCTTCAGTTTCATTGTTAGAAATTTTTAGGAAACATTAACTGCTTGAATCGCGTCTTTGACATAAAACTTCTAGCCCATAACCCATTATACAAAGTTTTTGAACACCAGTACCTTTCTATGTTTGGAGCTTGAACAATACTCGTATACATCAAAAGACCAAGAAAACGATAGAATTCATCTGGATATGTGTCAAACCAAGATGGAAACGTGGAAGGCTTACCGGTACTAGGACCTACAACTTTTGCATATTTATTTGTATGTGTACATAACCAATCTACTAGATAATCGGTAAAAAAAAAAAAAAAAAAGTTGAAAAAAATCCAATGGCCGCAAATAACGTCTGATGTCAGCCCTTGTCTGTACATCCTCCAGGTAGACACCAGAAGGACAGACAGGATCGAAGTCGGGGAGAGGGTTCTCCAAACCTGGGTCCTCTGTATTGTAGCCTTCATTTCTGGAAGAAAAACAAAAGAGAAAAAACATCTTTTCGTTCAACTGATAGAAATGTGAACAAAAGTAAAGCACAATCATGAAATACAAATAAAAAGCATGTTTGTGTGCGCGCGCGCAACACACACAGGAAGAGAGAAATTGAACCACTGACACACTTGTCGGTAGAAATTATAGACAACACACGCGCACACATTCTCTCTCTCTCTCTCACACACACAGACAAGATTCTTGTAATTTCATGCAGGAAAATAATAGTGTACACATGTGGATTATCATGTGAAAAATGCTAGAACCAATGACATGATTCTGATCATCATGCAAGCGATATATTTTGTATCACTGACAATGTAAACTGAACAGACTGTTCATTGAGATTTTGTCTGCTAGTACTTGGTGTCGACCGACAGCCAAAAGTAGGACAGTCTGTTCAAGTAATTTGTCGAAGCGAAAATTTATATTAACATCCTTTTGACTGATAAATGATCAATCATACAAGCCAAAAGTAAGTTGAAAATGAATTCTAGTGACCACTTTTCATTATTACTCAATGACGATAACGATTTTTTTAGTTTTACTGAGATCGAAGAATGTAAACAAACACATTTTGGATCGTCTGCTACGGTCTGGATTTATCGAAGTGGCATCGGGACCATCGTCTGTGTCAGAGTCAGAAAGAGCATTTTCCAGCTCCCAGGTTTCTTCGTCACTGCTGCCGAGGTACTCAGTGTTGGAAAAAGAGTTGCTGGAAGTCATAATCGCGTAGAAACTCGGCACGGTCAGCTCAGTAAAGTGAAATGAATTCAAGATGGCGTCGGACGGGAAGACATGTGGTCACGCACTTTTTTATGCAACATTCAGCTTATAAATCCTAAAATATTGCCTTTTTTTCTTGATACATTCGTTTTTGTAAGTGGTTTTTAGTCAATGGTTGATGTTAATACCAAAAATGTGCTGGTAAAAGACAAAAACATTCCGATCGTAATTTTTGATCATCGACGATAGAAATTCAATGGAGCGAACTGTTGAGAGTTAATACATGTGAGCCACCGGGAACCCAGTCAAATCACTGTGAGCTCTTCTGTGTTCAGAAAGTTGCTTTAGTTTACTCTTATTTGGCAAAGTTTATAGACTTTCGAATAGCATCCAAGATGGCTGATCAAAAGTTCCCTCGTGATAGAAACCTGTTCAAAGCCTTTGAAAACACGGAAACCGACTGAGGATGATTTTCAGTAGGAAGATGATCAAGATACAGTTCTTGCGATAGTGAAGTTGATCAAGACAATTTTATTCATTTTGAGGACTCGGTTATCGCCGACAATACTAGTGTTAGCAAACGCCATGAGCAGCGTGAAACTAGGTCAACTTCCTGTGGAGATGGCCCCATCGCCTCTACTAGTGCCAATATTTCTTATGAAAGACCTTCTGTTGACTGGAATGATGGTAGAAAGAAACTCTAGGGAGAGCTAGACAACAGAAGGTCTTCAGAGAAGTAACCCCCTTTAGACAAGTGTTTCGGCCCTGAATTCCTTACACTCTCGGGGGGCCGGGCCACATCCAGGTCATGACTCCTGGATGCCCTTCTGCTGTTGTCTATTTTTTTTTTTTCCCACGCCGGGGATCGAACCTGGGCGATTCTGCGCTTCAGAACTGCGGTACGCGGTTTTACCAATGTGCTAACGGGGCACACATCATCTGTAGGGAATTTAATCCTTATGAAGTTCACTTTTTTCGTTCCTCCTTGCCCAGATCCAGCTTGAGCTCCTTTCTTGCTGCCTCTGCCATCGCTTTAAGGGCTCTAGTCCTCTTCTTCCCAGAAATGGCGAGTTGTTTCATGAGATCATAAGCGGAGGTGCCCACAAACCCTCTTGCCCCGACCTCTATGGCGAAGATTTTGACCCGCAGACCTGCTTTCTTCAGGGTGCTGGCAAGACCGGCGTATTTTTCGGTCTTGTAGATATGTGCTTCTTCCATTCTGCTTTCGTATGGCACAGTGAGTTCTATCAGAATCACTTGTTTCGAGGAGTCAGAGTGGAGAGCGATGTCTGGTCTCATGCCTGTCTTGCTGATGACATCTGGGTAATTTCTCCACTCTGGGAGGTCTGCTGTACACTCCCAGTCGACTGCTCCATCCAGAAGACCCTTTGGCAATGTGCTGGTTGCCATAGCCCTTTCGGGCCAGACCTGTTTCCCTCCTGCTTTGTAGAACGTTGTCATAGCAATTGGTGCGTTTGGGGTCATGGTTTTTTCGCTAACCACATCTGTGATCACTTTCAGAACTTGGTTGTGCCTCCATGTATACCTTCCTTGGGCTAGCGCTACTTTGCAAGAGCTTAGGACATGTTCCACTGTTTGTTTCTTCTGACAGAGCGGACATGCTGGGTCGTCTGCTTTCCCCCATTTCACTAAGTTTGCATTCGAGGGGAGCAGGTCATATACAGATCTGAGGAGGAAGCTTATCCTTAGAGGAGCCATGTGCCACATATCGTTCCAGCTGAGACTTCTTTGGAGTGCACTGTCCCATGTTGTCCATTGCCCCTGTTGACCTTGCTGGACTGCCTTCTGCACTCTTTTGACATCTTCTTCTTCCTTCAACTCCTGTATGATCATGTCTCTTTTTTCCTTCCCTTTGGCTTTGGACCACCACTGCATTTTTGTTGCTCCCAGTCCCTGTCTGTTGGTTTGCGTGTGTCCAATTATTTCTTTGATGCTGAGGTTTCTCTTGGCATTGTTTACAGCCTCTTGGACTTTCCACTTTCTGCCAGTTCTCAGCTTTGGATGAACTGCTCTCACGATATTGTCCTCCGATTCCTCCAGCATGCTCAACAGTCTTGCTTTTCCAACTTTGTATTCCTCCACTATGGATTTCAGAGGTAGCTTCAGCATTGCTTGACGACAGTAGAATGCAACATCAGTGAGACCAGGTGGGACACCGAGCCATTTTCTTGTGTATTTGTTGATTTTGGCTTCCATTGCTTCGACTGTGCTGGTGCAAATGTCATAGATTAGCAGTGGCCACAGCAGCTTTGGTATCAGCATGAACTGTAGACACCAGACTTTGTATTTGCCTGGCAGTCCGCAGTTATCTATTTTCTTCAGGCCTTCTTCTGCTGTTTGCTTGGTTTCACATCCCCTTTGTGTGTCTTTCAGGGAGTCATCATACCATCTTCCGAGACTTTTTACTGGCTCTTCTGTGACAGTGGGGATGGCTTGGTTGGCTACCATGAATTTGACTGAATCTGCCACTTTTCCTTTTCGCAGTGAGAGACTTCGGGATTTCTTAGGTTTGAACCTCATTCTTGAAGAGGCCACCAGCTCATCCAGCTGCTTTAAGATTTGGTGTGTCTCTTCCTCATCCGTGGACAAGACTGTTGTGTCATCCATGAAAGCTTTCAGAGGAGGCATCTGGTATCCATCTCCCAGATTCACTGGACCTGAACTCTTCATTGCAGCTTTCAAGATGACTTCCATTGCCAACACGAACAGTATGGGAGAGATTGCACAGCCCATTGCAATGCCCACCTCTAGGTCTATCCAGTCCGTGGTGTATTCTTTGGTAGAGAACCGCATTGAGAACCCTTGGAAATATTTCCTCAGCATTGTTCGGATGTTTTCTGGGATGTGATACATTTCAAGAGCCAGCTGGATCATATCGTGTGGAACTGATCCATATGCATTCGCCAGATCAAGCCAAACTACGTCAATGTCTCTCTTCTCTGTTCTTGCTTTTTGGATGGCATCCCAAATCAACGTGGCATGTTCCAAGCATCCAGGCATTCCTGGTATGCCTCCCTTTTGGACTGACATATCCAGATACTTGTTTTCAGTCAGGTATTTTGTCAATCTTGCTGCCATAACAGAGAAGAAGATTTTCCCCTCGACGTTCAGAAGTGATATTGGCCTGAACTGATTGATGCTGCTGGAGTTCTGCTCCTTCGGAATGTACACTCCTTCAGCTCTCATCCATTGGTCGCTGATCTTCTGGTTCCTCCATGCTGATCGAATCATCTTGTGGAGCCACTCGAGCACTTTTGGGCATTTCTTGTAGAGCAGGTATGGTATTCCGTTTGGTCCAGGTGCTGACTTGGCTCTGGCTTTCTTTACTACGTTCTTCACTTCATCCAGTGTTGGTGGTTTGTTATTGAATTTTCCTTCTGGCGCTGCAGGCCAAACCAGATTTTGGATTTCAAGTGGTGCCTCGCGCTGAGAATCGGAATATGTTTCCCTGAGATGCTGCTCTAGGGTTTCCTTGCCCACTGTGAGAGTCCCTGATTTGGGTTGTTCAAACAGCTTTCTTGCAAAGTCAAAGGGATCTTTGAAGAAACGATCTTGAGTCTTCTTCTTTTTGCTCTTTCTTCGCCTTGCTGATTCCACTTTGCTGAGAGCATTGTGTTTGGCCTTCAGATCTTTCCAGAGTTCCAGGAGCCCTTGCTTCTCGAATTCTGAGGCAGTTTTCATTCGCTTTTTAAGCTTCCTTTTCTCCCTCCGGATGCTCTCCATCTGTTGCTGTCTTCTGGATTTCTGGGGAGGCGTTTTTGTCTTTGGCTGCTTCACTCCATAAGTGTCCCTGCAGATAGAGTATATGATGTCTCCGTATGTGTCAAGTTTGTGTTCCAGCGTACTGTTCCCTATTAGCGCATTCAGCTTAAGGACAAGTTCCTCATCTAATTTCTCCCATTGTTCTTTTGCACCGGCAGGCGGCAAATTGAGTTTTCCACGTTTGGCGTTAAGAGCTTGTGCAAAATCCGCATCAGAACCGTCAGCGTGGATGTCCTCGGCACTATGGTTTAATTCCTGGCCTTGGTCATCCAACGTCTCACCTGCTATCGCAGTGCGCTGCTGCTGGTTCGTATGTGTCGTATGATATTTTAGTGACTGAAAATAAGTAACAAAGACACTGCCAAATGATTTCAGGTGAATTTGTCAATATGGCCACCATTTATTACCTAATATATAATATAGATACCCCTCAATTCAGTCATACTTAGAAGAATAAGGTGGTTTTTTTGCATAAATAAATTGTTTAGTTTGTCTTCTTTCCAAAAATATATAGTTTGGGGTAGTTTTCAGTCAATGTTTGTGTGAAACGAAGGTTTGTAACCAACAGGTATTGATCTTGCAGCGCTCGCCAAAACAGATGTACTGAGACAGTATGTTTTTCAAACCAACTTGTTGAAAGCTTGTGAATAAATTCACCTGAAATCATTTAGCAGTGTCTTTGTTACTTATTTTCAGTCACTTTGGGCTAAATTTAGATAGGTCTTTCATCAGAAATATTGGCACTAGTAGAGGCGATGGGGCCATCTCCACAGGCAGATGACCCAGTTTCACGCTGCTCATGGCGTTTGCTAACACTAGCATTGTCGGCGATAATTGAGTCCTTAAAACGAATGAAATTGTCTTGATCAACATCACTATCACTAGAACTGTCTATCTTGATCATCTTCCAATTGAAAATCATCCTCAGTCGTTTTCTGTGTTTTCAAAGGCTCAAACAGGTTTCTATCACGAGGGAACTTTAGAACAGCCATCTTGGATGCTATTCGAAACTTTGCCTAAAAAGAGTAAAGCAACTTTCTGAACATAGAAGAGCTCACAATGATTAGACTGGGTTCCCGGTGGCTCACATGGTAGAAAGAAACTCTAGTGAGAGCTAGACAACAGAAGGTCTTCAGAGAAGTAACCCCCTTTAGACAAGTGTTTCGGCCCTGAATTCCTTACACTCTCGGGGGGCCGGGCCACATCCAGGTCATGACTCCTGGATGCCCTTCTGCTGTTGTCTATTTTTTTTTTTTTTCCCCACGCCGGGGATCGAACCTGGGCGATTCTGCGCTTCAGAACTGCGGTACGCGGTTTTACCAATGTGCTAACGGGGCACACATCATCTGTAGGGAATTTAATCCTTATGAAGTTCACTTTTTTCGTTCCTCCTTGCCCAGATCCAGCTTGAGCTCCTTTCTGCTGCCTCTGCCATCGCTTTAAGGGCTCTAGTCCTCTTCTTCCCAGAAATGGCGAGTTGTTTCATGAGATCATAAGCGGAGGTGCCCACAAACCCTCTTGCCCCGACCTCTATGGCGAAGATTTTGACCCGCAGACCTGCTTTCTTCAGGGTGCTGGCAAGACCGGCGTATTTTTCGGTCTTGTAGATATGTGCTTCTTCCATTCTGCTTTCGTATGGCACAGTGAGTTCTATCAGAATCACTTGTTTCGAGGAGTCAGAGTGGAGAGCGATGTCTGGTCTCATGCCTGTCTTGCTGATGACATCTGGGTAATTTCTCCACTCTGGGAGGTCTGCTGTACACTCCCAGTCGACTGCTCCATCCAGAAGACCCTTTGGCAATGTGCTGGTTGTCATAGCACTTTCGGGCCAGACCTGTTTCCCTCCTGCTTTGTAGAACGTTGTCATAGCAATTGGTGCGTTTGGGGTCATGGTTTTTTCGCTAACCACATCTGTGATCACTTTCAGAACTTGGTTGTGCCTCCATGTATACCTTCCTTGGGCTAGCGCTACTTTGCAAGAGCTTAGGACATGTTCCACTGTTTGTTTCTTCTGACAGCGGACATGCTGGGTCGTCTGCTTTCCCCCATTTCACTAAGTTTGCATTCGAGGGGAGCAGGTCATATACAGATCTGAGGAGGAAGCTTATCCTTAGAGGAGCCATGTGCCACATATCGTTCCAGCTGAGACTTCTTTGGAGTGCACTGTCCCATGTTGTCCATTGCCCCTGTTGACCTTGCTGGACTGCCTTCTGCACTCTTTTGACATCTTCTTCTTCCTTCAACTCCTGTATGATCATGTCTCTTTTTTCCTTCCCTTTGGCTTTGGACCACCACTGCATTTTTGTTGCTCCCAGTCCCTGTCTGTTGGTTTGCGTGTGTCCAATTATTTCTTTGATGCTGAGGTTTCTCTTGGCATTGTTTACAGCCTCTTGGACTTTACACTTTCTGCCAGTTCTCAGCTTTGGATGAACTGATCTCACGATATTGTCTTCCGATTCCTCCAGCATGCTCAACAGTCTTGCTTTTCCAACTTTGTATTCCTCCACTATGGATTTCAGAGGTAGCTTCAGCATTGCTTGACGACAGTAGAATGCAACATCAGTGAGACCAGGTGGGACACCGAGCCATTTTCTTGTGTATTTGTTGATTTTGGCTTCCATTGCTTCGACTGTGCTGGTGCAAATGTCATAGATTAGCAGTGGCCACAGCAGCTTTGGTATCAGCATGAACTGTAGACACCAGACTTTGTATTTGCCTGGCAGTCCGCAGTTATCTATTTTCTTCAGGCCTTCTTCTGCTGTTTGCTTGGTTTCACATCCCCTTTGTGTGTCTTTCAGGGAGTCATCATACCATCTTCCGAGACTTTTTACTGGCTCTTCTGTGACAGTGGGGATGGCTTGGTTGGCTACCATGAATTTGACTGAATCTGCCACTTTTCCTTTTCGCAGTGAGAGACTTCGGGATTTCTTAGGTTTGAACCTCATTCTTGAAGAGGCCACCAGCTCATCCAGCTGCTTTAAGATTTGGTGTGTCTCTTCCTCATCCGTGGACAAGACTGTTGTGTCATCCATGAAAGCTTTCAGAGGAGGCATCTGGTATCCATCTCCCAGATTCACTGGACCTGAACTCTTCATTGCAGCTTTCAAGATGACTTCCATTGCCAACACGAACAGTATGGGAGAGATTGCACAGCCCATTGCAATGCCCACCTCTAGGTCTATCCAGTCCGTGGTGTATTCTTTGGTAGAGAACCGCATTGAGAACCCTTGGAAATACTTCCTCAGCATTGTTCGGATGTTTTCTGGGATGTGATACATTTCAAGAGCCAGCTGGATCATATCGTGTGGAACTGATCCATATGCATTCGCCAGATCAAGCCAAACTACGTCAATGTCTCTCTTCTCTGTTCTTGCTTTTTGGATGGCATCCCAAATCAACGTGGCATGTTCCAAGCATCCAGGCATTCCTGGTATGCCTCCCTTTTGGACTGACCTATCCAGATACTTGTTTTCAGTCAGGTATTTTGTCAATCTTGCTGCCATAACAGAGAAGAAGATTTTCCCCTCGACGTTCAGAAGTGATATTGGCCTGAACTGATTGATGCTGCTGGAGTTCTGCTCCTTCGGAATGTACACTCCTTCAGCTTTCATCCATTGGTCGCTGATCTTCTGGTTCCTCCATGCTGATCGAATCATCTTGTGGAGCCACTCGAGCACTTTTGGGCATTTCTTGTAGAGCAGGTATGGTATTCCGTTTGGTCCAGGTGCTGACTTGGCTCTGGCTTTCTTTACTACGTTCTTCACTTCATCCAGTGTTGGTGGTTTGTTACTGAATTTTCCTTCTGGCGCTGCAGGCCAAACCAGATTCTGGATTTCAAGTGGTGCCTCGCGCTGAGAATCGGAATATGTTTCCCTGAGATGCTGCTCTAGGGTTTCCTTGCCCACTGTGAGAGTCCCTGATTTGGGTTGTTCAAACAGCTTTCTTGAAAAGTCAAAGGGATCTTTGAAGAAACGATCTTGAGTCTTCTTCTTTTTGCTCTTTCTTCGCCTTGCTGATTCCACTTTGCTGAGAGCATTGTGTTTGGCCTTCAGATCTTTCCAGAGTTCCAGGAGCTCTTGCTTCTCGAATTCTGAGGCAGTTTTCATTCGCTTTTTAAGCTTCCTTTTCTCCCTCCGGATGCTCTCCATCTGTTGCTGTCTTCTGGATTTCTGGGGAGGCGTTTTTGTCTTTGGCTGCTTCACTCCATAAGTGTCCCTGCAGATAGAGTATATGATGTCTCCGTATGTGTCAAGTTTGTGTTCCAGCGTACTGTTCCCTATTAGCGCATTCAGCTTAAGGACAAGTTCCTCATCTAATTTCTCCCATTGTTCTTTTGCACCGGCAGGCGGCAAATTGAGTTTTCCACGTTTGGCGTTAAGAGCTTGTGCAAAATCCGCATCAGAACCGTCAGCGTGGATGTCCTTGGCACTATGGTTTAATTCCTGGCCTTGGTCATCCAACGTCTCACCTGCTATCGCAGTGCGCTGCTGCTGGTTCGTATGTGTCTTCAAACAGCCCATTTTTGTCCTGTGGATCTTCATGCCGCGTTTGGTGGTGAATCTCCTTCCACACGCACACGGAAATTCCAACTGGTCATTAATCATGGTCCGTTGTGCGTTTCCAGTCGTGATGGAGTCAGTGCCGATGGATTCATCATTCTCTCCCCCTTTCGGTGAATCCTGGGAGCATCTTTCATTTGAAAAACTCGTGGCATGTTATCAAAGGCAAGGTGGGAAGCCAACCCACAAAGCCCGCAGATCTAGTCTTTCCCAGTGTCCTTCGGTCTTTCCCGAATGTCCTCCGAACTATTCCCGGAAGTCAATGGACTGACCATGTGCAGGTAGAAAGAAACTCTAGGGAGAGCTAGACAACAGAAGGTCTTCAGAGAAGTAACCCCCTTTAGACAAGTGTTTCGGCCCTGAATTCCTTACACTCTCGGGGGGCCGGGCCACATCCAGGTCATGACTCCTGGATGCCCTTCTGCTGTTGTCTATTTTTTTTTTTTTCCCCACGCCGGGGATCGAACCTGGGCGATTCTGCGCTTCAGAACTGCGGTACGCGGTTTTACCAATGTGCTAACGGGGCACACATCATCTGTAGGGAATTTAATCCTTATGAAGTTCACTTTTTTCGTTCCTCCTTGCCCAGATCCAGCTTGAGCTCCTTTCTGCTGCCTCTGCCATCGCTTTAAGGGCTCTAGTCCTCTTCTTCCCAGAAATGGCGAGTTGTTTCATGAGATCATAAGCGGAGGTGCCCACAAACCCTCTTGCCCCGACCTCTATGGCGAAGATTTTGACCCGCAGACCTGCTTTCTTCAGGGTGCTGGCAAGACCGGCGTATTTTTCGGTCTTGTAGATATGTGCTTCTTCCATTCTGCTTTCGTATGGCACAGTGAGTTCTATCAGAATCACTTGTTTCGAGGAGTATTAAAGTACGAAACTGAGCTAGCAGAAAGTTTTGCTTCGTATTTTAGTAACTGCCGATCTGCTCGGTAGTAACAGTTTGACCACTGACGAACTGCCGATCTGATCGGCAGTTGTCAGTAGTAGGGTTAACAATGGCAGTAAGTGGGCAAACTGTTGTATTTTAACTGGGTTGTTGTTTTTGACGTGGTGTTGGCCCTGATACATAGTTCTCACAGTCAGCTGGGCTATAAGCAATATGAGCCTGAACATGCCCCAAAGCACATACTGTACCTGTTCATGCTCACTGATACTGCCTGTTCATGCTCACTCGTACTTTTTTTTTAACCCAAATATGCACAGTCACTGAAAATGTTGGGACTTTTTAGGGAAAAGCTGGTTAACCTTTTTGCGACATAACCTGAGAATTGTCGCTATGCCGCCGAGACGAGTAGCGAGCCCGCTCGCTACGGCCGAAAGGTCGCTGTGGACACATAGCGAGAATGTTCGCAACGCCTGTTCTAAAATTAAATGCGTCAGAACGTCTCCGGAAATACCCTCAAAACATGTCGAAACTACACAATGGAACCCTTCTACATCATATGATGCCACTTTTTCGGCTTAACCCTATCCCATTCACTCCGGCTGCATCTGGCCAAAACAGCTCTCCCTCACCTGTTCACTCCGGCCGCGTTCGGCCACATGTTTGCACACATGGTCAGTACTTTTCCATCACGCTGTAACCTTGAACTAGCTCACTCTGTATGAATGAAAATTGGCGGGTAGGTCCAAGAAGGACCAATAAACTATTACCGGTAACACTAAATTAAGACGCTACCACTGGCATCATTCACAAGAGAGAAGAATGAAATGACCGCATTCCATTATTGTCTTTGTGTGAATGAGAAAGATGATGATGCGGCACAAAGATGTACAATGGGAGGATTACACAGAGGAGGAATTAGAAGGTATTTTGAGAGAGATTGAGCAAATAGAAAGAGGAAAAGATGGAGAATCAGATGTAGAAATAGATGTTGCTGAGGGAGACGATGAGGAAGAGAAAGACGAGGAAGAAAGCAACCCTGAAGACAATATGCCGTTAGCGGAATAGCAGACGTGGCGACGTGCTGCTGTAGGAAGCCAAGTGAACGAATTCCATCTCGAAACTAGCCCTCCATACGCATTACCCGCGAATGCAAAACCTTTAGATTTTTTTTCCACCGGAATCTTTTTTTCAAATGGGGGCAGAGAAGACAAACAAGTAAGTAAAACAGAAGATCGTTGGTAAAGGCTTGGCCGATCATCCACTGTGGAGTGACACATCAGCAGCTGAAATGCGTGCCTACCTGTCGATCCTTATTATGATGGGAATCAACCGTAAACCGCGGATTGATTTGTACTGGTCGACTGATCCACGATTCAGAGACCCTTGGATTAACAATATTATGCCTAAAATTAGATTAGCAGTATTATGCCTAAAATTAGATTAGCAGTATTATGCCTAAAACAAGGTTTCTGAAAATCAATCGGTATTTTCACCTGCATGACACATCAAACACACCTGGGCATGACAGTGCGAACTACGACCCTCTGTACAAGATAGACCTTTCAGTGATATTATCCAGCCACTGTTCAAGTCATGATGTAGGCCTACATAGCTATCTTTTTTTCTCCATAAAGTGTACATGGTAGACTGTGTAGCAGTGTTTGTAGTGCTTATCCTGTTCTTTGAAAACACGTATAGGGCCTAGTTGGTGACATGGATTTGGTGACACTGTGACTATTCACATGGATTGCCATTGTGATGGGAGTGATGGGACAAGTTCAGGTAGGCCCTTCTGTATTGTTTGTAACTCACAAACGTCTGTAGGCCTACATCATGTTACACTGTGTATCTTTACTAACACCATGATGTCTCCTCGAAAACACCTGGGACATGACAATACAGGGGACAACAACACGATATCCACAAGTGAGACACACATATTGACATGCAAACAAAAGTATGTTCACTCATAAACACTTCTGCCAAAAGTTTTTGCTCTAAGACAAATGATGGCTGAGTAGTGCTGTATAGCGTACATGAACCATATTTTCCTTGAAAAAGGCTGAAAAACCATGAATTCTAGGGGAAGTTTCTCTGCGAGATATGCAAATACGAGAGGGTTAAAAGGGGCAATTTCATTGGTTAATTTGTGTTGAAAGCAGCCAACCCCAATACTGTCTCTTCGTGTTACCCACGTCGTTCACACTACAGTAAATATGGCCAGATGGACAACTTTCACGGCCGCCGAAGTAGCAGAATTGATCATTCAGGCTGGTTCTGACTATGATCTAGACGTTGATCATTATGAAAGCAGTAACTAAACTGAAGTGGAAGATTTTGAGGATGATGAGCCGCAAAATGACGATCGCACATATTCAACGGATGAAGATGAAGCAGACTGTGGAACAAAGTGCGATTGTCGCTAACGGTGACATGTTTCACTCGGGTAGTCAGGCAACAAATCATTCGGTTTTGGAGCCAGATTTTTAGCTAGAAATAAGTTGTCCTGATCATTGTGAAGCCGACACTAGGTTGACACTGACAGTGACGACAGTGGCGATGAAAATGATGCACCAACTGAGTGAAAAATCTTCGGGAATTTCCGCAAGTACCGGTACCCGTTTTCTAGGCTGCCAAAACATGCAGTTTGCAGCCCTTCGTCTTTCAAGACATTGCCAACCCTATACCATTATGTTCTATTATGTTACCATTATGTTCGAAAATGTTGAAATACTGTCTTTTATGTTTTGTTTTTTTTCTCTCTACAGTTTTTGGCCATCGTATGCTAAAAATAACACTGTATGAATCTCCTGTGGCTGTTTGGGATTTTTGATTTTGACACTTTCAAAAGCACAAAATAGGCCTACTAACTAAATGAATCTTTAGAGAAATTGTTTTTACTTCACCAGGGAGATAAAAGAATGGTCTGCAAAAGTTGTTCAACATCAATAAGCTTGCTTTTACGGCCTATTCAAGAAAACTAAATGAAAATGACCAAAGTAGGGTGTCCTCAGGGCATTTCTGCTTCCTGCCCCCAGTGTGCACAGGGCA
Organism: Monoplex corrugatus; assembly: GCA_030674185.1. Taxonomy (NCBI): domain Eukaryota; kingdom Metazoa; phylum Mollusca; class Gastropoda; order Littorinimorpha; family Ranellidae; genus Monoplex; species Monoplex corrugatus. Next base: position 37,497,637 of record JAPXFY010000026.1, on the reverse strand, counting down.
TAGTATAGCCTACCTATGACAAGAAGGGGTTGTGTAGCAAGAAGGAATTTGTGTTTCTGCACCACGTGTGCAAGAAGGGGTTTGTGTGTTGTCATCTATAACAGGTAGATGAATTGGGGATGTTTATAGAGGAGTTGTTTCTCTACTTAGCAGTCACACACACAACAAGGAGGAAGGAGAGAAGAGAGTAGAAGCGCACTAAGCATACTAGCAATAAGTTTCAAAAGCAGTCCACACATGGCATTACAATTCAATATAGTTTCTTTAATTAAACGTATTCAACTGAAAGCATAATCATTCATCCTCTTATTCTTATTTGCCTACGTCCTAAAGCAACCTTACTTCTATGCCTATCAGCCCTAAACCCTACATTGAACTAAAATATCAACGTACCTTTACTACATGTTCTGGCAAAGGCTCAGCACCTCTGCCAAATTGAGTGGCCCATCTCCTAACACAGCCGTGACTGACTGACCGTTCCGTCTCTCTGTGTCTGTTTTCTCTGTAGGTCTCTATTCTCTTTTCATTTATACATGTAGAGCGTGGATCAGATCACGCTGGGGCTCTGACCCCGCCTATCTTACGACGACTTTTCAAGAAAGTTCCCCTACCAGTGAATGCATGAAGGAGGGGTGACGTGGGCAAACACCGGCCAGACCCTGTCCACTGTGTTTCTGGACCGCTCTCTTCCATTGTGGCTATCTTTGAAAATGTCCCAGCAGAGCTGTGATTACAGATGGCTCTATTGATTAACTGTCTTGTATACAGTGTACATAAGTGTGAGAACGGCTGTGCTGCCCGATGCTGGTGTACAATGAAGTACACGTAAGGGCCTGTTTCTACTTGAGTCATTTCTGCGATACTACTAGAATTTAAGAAAACTATGCTGTTGCTAAGCACTGGTAGGCTTATGATGTTGATCCACTAAAGTGACTACTAAGGACCTCCGAGGTGGGAAATTGGCCCCAAAGGAAAGTAGGCAAGTGGACACATGTGGGATAAAAACACAAAATTGATCCCTTTTCAGAAACGCCCAGTTGTAGTTTTGACTTCACACAGTTCACTTACTAGAAGTCTGCGCTGCACCAGACAAAAGCAACTTGCTGCACATGCACAACATTTTCTGCTTTCAAACAGCAGTTTAGGAGGGATTTATCACTCTCAGACACGCTCCACCGAAGTTCGCAAGCAATTATTTAGCAAGACTCCCTGAATATACACAAAACTTTGCCTGTTGCCACCAGAATGATGGAAACAAGAAGAGCAGGAATCAGGCCTGTTTCTATTGTTGCAGGCAGCTGCACTTGAGCAGTCTGGTATCAGAGGTCTAGTCCATGACTTACCAAAACAACAACCAGCTGCATTAAAATAAGTGATCCGTAATCCCTGTTATGACAGCATGTTTTCAACAAATTTCAAACGAAAGAATATTGCTGCTTTATGCTTAGTAAATTTTGTTGAGTTGATAAAGCAGCAGCTTCTGTCCTCTGTAACGCATACAAAACATAGCTGAAAGTTTGATCATTTTGGTCCTCTCCTTCACTATCGGTATCTGCAGTAGTTGCCTGTCATAAAATATCAGCTGGATACCTTGTGTTTCAAATCTGTTCATCAGTCTGCTCCATCATATGTTTGCAGCAACATCAACATTTATACGCTAACTCGCACCTTGTAGGCCTACTCCGCTTCAGATACTTTTTTCCTTTACGGTTCCTAGATTTAGTTTTTCTCTTACAGTTCCTAGATTGAAACTATCAAGTAGGCCTATTGGCCAGCGTTCTTTTGTCTTAGGACCATCTGTCAGGAACAGACTTCCACTCTCCCCTTGCCTAACAACTGCCCTTTCTAATTTTTAAATAAAATTTAAAAGCCCACATCTTTTCCCCCGACAATGAATTCTATATGTATCTCTTTCCCTCTGTTCGTGTCGGTCTTTTGTGTATATTGTAAAGTGGTCTAAGTTGATTGCATGGGTATGTCTGGTACACTAGTGCGCTTTGATTTGAATCATCCAAGATTTGGCACCATATAGATAACTGAATTATTAGAGCCTTGGTAGGTCTGTGTCCCCTTGGCAGTAAACAGAGCTACTATCAGTGTGAATTGAAATCGGTCTCTGTGTAAGTCTACATCTATGTATACCTTCCATTTTAAGTTTTAGTAGGCCTACTGCTCGACAGTACACGAACAAAGCTCCATTTTCATCTGATACCCTGACAGCAGCAGGTGACAAGATTGTTTTCTGGGTACTGTTTCTAGAAGGAGCTGACTAAAATGGAGCCAGAACAAATGAATTATACACACCAGTGTAAATAGGCTACCAGTACCATTAATTAATAAATGAAAAAGCTGGAGGCAGAACAAATTAGGATTAGTAGGCCTATATAAAATGACTGGAAGTAGAATCAAGTCAAAATTGTAGGGCCCTACATACCATACCGGTAAGTATCTTTGAGAAAAACACTGGAGGCAGAACAAATATGGTTAAGTCTTGGACAAAAAATGCTGGAGGCCGAATGAATTGTGAATTATAAGTCCTACACGACCACACCCTGGGAGAAAAATACACTGCTGCCTTGAATGATAACTCTGGAGGCCAAGATAGAACATATTGCAACTTGACCACTATAAGACAAAAACGGAAGCAGAAATGAGTGATGCATCACAACTTGCGAATCTTAGAAATACTGGAGGCAAAACAAATTATGAATTGACACACGACTATTTTGAGTTTTCATAAACTGCCCAGGTTATGGATAGAACAAAGATTGCAAACATATCTTTGACAAAAATGCTGGCGGCAGAACAAATTGTGAACTATTTTGAATTTTCATAAACTATCAAAATTATGGATAGAACATAAAAAAAATGCAAAAACACATTTGACAAAACTGCTAGAGGCAGAACAAATTGGGAATTGTGAACTATTTTGAACTTTCATAAACCATCAAGATATGGATAGAACATGAAAGATTGCAAAGCCAGGTGAACAGCATTAATCCCTTCGAGGTAGCACAGACATATTTTGAAATGGTCCTGGAATAATAAGCAGGCCTCTTGTTTGCCAAGTTTAGCCACCTAGGGAACTGCTAAGGCTGCCTGTTAAATTAAATTAAGACTGAGTACAGTAGGTAGGACCTCAGAAGGCCTACATATCTGGCTCATGGGTTTATATGCAAGCATAAGACTTGCGTCATGATCATTTTAGATCTTCTCCATCACGTGGCACCTGAGGCGTTAATGCATATGGAATTCACTCCGAGCACGCAGACATCTCGAGAAACAAACTGAAATACAATGGGTGCACCCTGCCCCTGTCTGAAAAAGTGTTTGTAATGATGAATGAGACGTTTGGAAAATAAAGTGGCTTCAATCTGACTGATGGGCCTTACCACACACACTTTAAGGCAAAATGTAGCTACATGTAGCTCACAATCAATGTCGGGTTTCAAAGATGATATCTGGCAATCAAAAATAGGAGCATATCACTTTATCAGGAGGCACTTCCATCTGGTAGGCCTACAGCCTACTGCTGGAGATTAGACAACGGGCAAAAGGGGACAAACACACGTGTACACACACACACACACACACAGACGCACCCCGTTTCACTTACCAGTGAGAACCAGTACTGGAAACGGGATACTAATTTGATTACATGTCTACGTAGGCCTAAATGGAAAATCTGTCGAGTTCCAATGAGAAAGACTCCATCATGGATGTAATTACTGGAAATTCCAATTTGGGTCAGAACGGTATCATCCAATTTTCGGAATTTGGCCTCTCAATTTTTAATCGGTATAGCGCAGCGAAAAAATGTCGGTCATCTGCACGAACCTGTGCTGCATCAACTTCGACAGCAGATCTTACTTCACAGATTCTCAGCAGGTTGGTATGGCATGGCCTTTTAGTGGAGAACAGTGAAGACCCAAACCATTTTGTTGCTTACCAAAGAAATAAGAGGGAAGCAGGGAGAATTTTTATAATATTAATCAAACGACATAACTCTTGAGAATTATCTCCCATGTTGTAGGCATACTTCTCAAATCTAACACAGTTTGCGCTACCCATTCAGCTAGCATAGAAGCAGATACAAAGTACAAAAACAGTAAGCTCAGAACACTCCTCTACCAAAGAAATAAGAGGGAAGCAGGGAGAATTTTTATATTAATCAAAGGACATAACTCTTGAGAATTATCTCCCATGTTGTACTTCTACCAACGAAATAAGGGGGAACCATGGAGAAATTTTATAATATTAATCAAAGGACATAACTGTTGAGAATTACCTCCCATGTTGCAGGCCTACTTAAACCAAAGAAATAAGAGGGAAACATGGAGAATTTTTGTAATATTAATCAAAGGACATAACTCTTGAGAATTATCTCCCATGTTGTAGCCTACTTCTACCAAAGAAATAAGAGGGAAGCAGGGAAAATTTTTTATAATATTAATCAATTGTATTTGCTTCTATGCTAGCTGAATGAGTAGCGTAAACTGTGTTAGATTTGAGAAGTAGCCTACAACATGGGAGATAATTCTCAAGAGTTATGTCCTTTGATTAATATTATAAAAATTCTCTCTGCTTCCCTCTTATTTCTTTGATAGAGGAGTGTTCTGAGTTTACCGTTTTTGTACTTTGTATCTGCTTCTATGCTAGCTGAATGTTATTCCGATTAAATGAGGAGGAGGAAGAGATGGTGGTAGAAGTGGTACAAGTGGTAGTGGTGATGGTAGACTGTTTCATGGATGTGTGTGTGTGTACAGATGTGTATCAGTGTATTTGTCAGTGCGTGTGTTTGTGTATACCGGTATATGCGTGTGTGTGTGTGTGTGTGTGTGTGTGTGTGTGTGTGTGTGTGTGTGTGTGTGTGTGTGTGTGTGTGTGTGTGTGTGTGTGTGTGTGTGTGTGTGTGTGTGAGGGATATGCCCATTTGCATCATTTTACAAATGAGATCAAGATTTTCGTGTTATAATTATTTCATTGTGAATGTTTTGCATGTTTTTGTTGCATTCTTCTGGAAGACCACAATTGTTTTTGTGTTGTTTGGTTTTGTTGTAATGTCTTTTTTTTCTTCAGTTGCATGCAGGTACACATGAGGCACTAGTTCCCCCCCCCCCCCTTTTTTTTTTTTTTTTTTAAGTAGGCCCCTACTTTAATTTTTTCATCTTTTCTGTAACTTTCTTTTTTGTTTTGTTTCCCATTTTGCCATTTTTCTTGGTCTTTTACAACATTCAAAATCTAGTGTCTGTATGTTTATCTACAAATGGACAGTTTTGCCATTTTCCAGTCTTTTACAACATTCAGAATCTAGTGTCTGTATGTTTATCTACAAATGGACAGTTTGCCATTTTCCTTAGTCTTCTACAACATTCAAAATCTAGTAGTCTGTATGTTTATCTATAAATGGACAGTTTGCCATTTTCCACAGTCTTTTACAACATTCAGAATCTAGTAGTCAGTATGTTTACCTACAAATGGACAGTTTGCCATTTTCCTTAGTCTTCTACAACATTCAGAATCTAGTAGTCAGTATGTTTATCTACAAATGGACAGTTTGCCATTTTCCACAGTCATTTACAACATTCAGAATCTAGTATAGTAGTCTGTATATTTATCTACAAATGGACAGTTTGCCATTTTCCTTAGTCTTCTACAACATTCAGAATCTAGTAGTCTGTATGTTTATCTACAAATGGACAGTTTGCCCTTTTCCTAGTCTTTTACAACATCCAGAATCCAGTGTCAGGAAGCTGGTGGATAGGGTGAGAAAGTCAAAGATTAAATTTTTGCTTTGCTGTCATGGTTGACAAAACAGGATGCTAGTGAATAGGCTGAGGGAGTCTCAAAGGGTTGTTAGGGTTAGCATAATTAACATGAAAGAAAATGCACACATTAACCCTTTGACGCCCGCACCCTATCTACCAACTGCTAAAACGTAACGCTTTGACTCCCGCACCCTATCTACCAACTGCAAAAACGTAATCCTTTGACTCCCGCACCCTATCTACCAACTGCAAAAACGTAACGCTTTGACTCCCGCACCCTATCCACCAACTTCCTGCAGGGGTGACGGCGTCAAAGTGTAGATTTTTGCTTCGCAAGCATGGTTGACTATGCAGGATGTTGGTGGACAGGGCGCGGGAGTCAAGGGGTTTAAAAACAAACATGAAAAGAAAAACACACATATTAATTAACATCAAAGGAAAAACACACCCATTAATGAACATCAAAGCAAAGGCACACACATAAACTAACAATCTGAAGTGAAAATCCAGTCATGTTGGATAGATCTGGTGAACTTTTATTTGATTCATACACGACACATGGACACATTTTAAAATGGAGCTCTGGAACCAACCGAATATTTGAAATTAAAATTGATGAAATGAGTATGTAGGCTACAGTCTACACGAAAAGGAAAATGTAGTAATCGTGTTATCAAATTAGACATAGGTCTATTCATATTCACACCAACCCGTGGTGCACATTAGCAACCAAACAGAATAAAATCCGTCATTAATTTATATATTTTAGCACAAACTGTTATGTACGTTTGCTTATTTTGTAATTTGGCACAAACAATTAACAGTTTGCCCATGGATTTAAAATAATCGCCAAGTCCCCATCCCCCCACCCCCAAAACAAAATAGTTCCAGTTCATTAGTCATCAAGACTAAAAAAAAAGTCCATTCTTTAGTGTTTTTTTTTTTTTTAATTAATAGTAACCCTAATTCATTATAACTCGTTATATTAATAATGTCTATCGTCACGTGAGTAAGAAAGTTCCCAATGTTTCCCCTAATTTGTCACGATATGTACATTAGATTCACAGTACAATTTATCAAATAATTATATCTTAGGGAACTCGGTGATCCCATGGTTTCTTGGGGGAATATGGGGGTAGGGTGGGACGCATGATATGGGTAAAAAATTTCTTGAATGGCGCTCTTTTTTGTCAAAAAAGAGAAAAGTTGGCATAGTCATTCCCTGTGTAGGATAGTGTACACAAAGTGGATAAGACCAAAATGTTCAAAAGACCAGGGGTAAGATCAATCGCCAGAGCAGACGATGGGAACGACCTATGGCGCCCAAACGTATGTCGGGCGCAGGGCGTTCTTGGAAAAAGGATTCATTCATGAGTGGGAGTTTACACTTTATGCAACGAGCATCCTAATGTTAAAAATATCCCAATTCATCAAACAAACACTGAAGGACTAATAAAAATCGATCCATCCATCAATTAGTCGAGGAACAAATTTTAGGACCGTTAAAAAAATATCTTCCATTCCAATAAAATAACCAAGGACCAATATAAAATGATATCCCGATCAATCAAAAACAATCAGGGACTAATTAAAAGAAAACTCTTACAATCCATCAATCAACAGGCCCAATATGAAATATCCATTCCATAGTATCCATCAATCAACAGGCCCAATTCCATAGAATCCATCAATCAACAGGCCCAATACAAAAAATATCCATTCCAAACAATCAAGGACTAATTTTTAAGAAAAATCTCAGTCCATCAGTCAAGACCCAATATAACGCCTACCATTTCAATCAAACAATGAAGGCCCAAAATATCACAATCCATAAATCAGTAGGCCCAATGATAAAAAAAAAATCCCCACAATTCATCGAACGATCAAGGGTTAATTTTGTTAAATCTCACAATCCATCTCTGAAAGACCAATAAAAAGAAATATCCCAATCCTTCAATCAGTTTCAGTTTCTCCGTGTTTGGAATAAATTCCACGTACACTGTGATGGAGAAGGGTTTAAGCCTGCACATGAACTCTATGCACTGGCAAGATCTTGAGGTCCTATCTATCTACCTATATATATATGTATGTATATATGTATAGACTTACGTGACCAATGTCCAGTACAATCACATCATCACATCACGAAATCACCCCCAATCAGTACGACTCAGATCTTCCCAATTACTTATATGACAAATTATCGTCTCCATTACCTCTGACAAGTTATCGTCTCTATCACCACAACCCCAGTCCACCCCAGATAAAAAAAAAAGTAAACTCTCTCTCCTCTCTCTCTCTCTCTCTCTCTCTCTCTCTCGCCCCAGTAGCTCAGTTAGTTTGAGTGTCAGATTCACATGCTAATGGTTATGGGTTCGAATCCCGGGATGTGCTACATTAAAACTGGCCCCACCGTCCCATCTTAACATCATTGTTGTTCTGGTGGTGTCAGTATAGGATTAGATAAGTCCCCCTTCCCTCACTTCCCTGAGATGGTTATCCCAGTCGGCCATATGACCTGAGGTGGGTGTCGACGTAAAAACTGAACCTAATCAATCAATCAAACTCTCTCTCTCTCTCTCTCTCTCTCAAACACACACACACACACACACACACACACACACACACACACACACACACACACACACACACACACACACACACACACACACACACACACATCAGTCAAGGAAGACCCTATTTGAAATAATTATCCTAATCCCCTCATCGAAGTCTTAAAAGTTGTCATGGGGCAATTGGCCAAGAAAAAGCGTACACAACATACACACATAAGAATGCACTTATCACACTGAGGGTGTGAAAAGACAATAAAGACTGCAGTTATTGTCCTTCCACCCTGCTTATTGTGGGATTACCTTTGAATAAAACAGTCGAGACTGAATAGAAGGGCACAAACAAAGCATTTGGGGACCAAGCTGATGATCGATCAAAAAGCTGCTATAGGGGGAGGTGGGGTGTGTGACAAACGGCACAACTAGAGGTACGGTAGAGCATAAGTCACTGTGGGGGCCAGTCGGGATGAATGACGAAGTGACGGTGGGGGTACTGCTGGGGCCGGACGTAGTGGGAACTGCTGTTGGTCACCTGAAGGCTGGTGGGCTGGTACTGTGGCAGGTGGTGCCAGCTGGTGTGCATCCACCTTTTACGACGTGTGTCGGGGTCCAGCTGACCCACGTACCTAAGTCGTTTGCTGACCCCAGCCTCGTCGCTCCCCTCCATGGCTTTCTCAGCTCCCTTGTTCTGTGGTGCTGCCCTCATGTTGATGCCGAAAGGTCCTCCTCTTGGGGACAGGCCTGCTTCTGCCAGCCACCGACCTCCCGGGCTGAAAGTATAGTGTGTTTGTATGTGATTTTTTCTCTCTCTCTCTCTAAAAAATGGTAGGTACAGTGGTCCTACGGTTGTTAAATGCAATTTTAGCCCAAAAGTTTATTGAAAACCCCCCAAAACAAACCATTATTACTGGCAAAACATAATTACAATCACAGCACAAAATTTACACTGAAGTGAAATATACTTGAAAGTCGTCAGTGTGTGTGTGTGTGTGTGTGTGTGTGTGTGTGTGTGTGTGTGTGTGTGTGTGTGTGTGTGTGTGTGTGCGCGCGTGTGTGCGTGTGTGTGTGTGTGTGTGTGTGTGTGTGTGTGTGTGTGTGTGTGTGTGTGTGTGTGTGTGTGTGTGCGTTTAAAAAGAACTTACATATATTTGTTACTTTATAAAATGCTTGATAAACATATACACAGGTAAAAATAGATCAATTTCCACCAACAGAAAATATGCAGCTATTTCTCTCAAAAAGTATTCTGTTGCATGCCAGTCTTACCTTAGATAAAAGAACATGTTATTCTGTGATATTTCATAGAAGAATTTAAGCTGTGTGTCAGTCTTACATCATGTTCTTTTATGTGCTATTTTGTGACACCAAATTTGGAAGAGCTTTATGTCGGCAAAAAAATTTCATAAATACATTTTCCCTAGAAGAACAAAAAGAAAAACAAAATTGGATCGATGTAGGCCTACATGTTTTTATTAGCACCAAACATATTTTCAGTTAGCCTGACATTTGCACAGGTGACGTATTTTGACAAAAAAACTTCAACTCTTTCCTAAATCGTGCGCACATACTTAAAACACTATGTGGTCTGTACTGTCTTCTGTCTGTAGGCTACTTACAAATGTTTATGCATGTGAAATTAAATTAACGTCTCAGGAAATCTTTGTTAAGTTTTTGTTTCAGATAATTCCCGTTTGTTTGTCGCACATAACCCCTGTTTGTCCTGAATAATCCCCGTTATATTTATTTGTCCCAGGTATGTCCGGACACCCTCCAGTTTCTTTGTCCTAACAGACGCACTGATCTTTTGGAGATATATTTTGGAAATTAATCTTTTGCAAATGCAAAACAAAAAAACAAAAGACAAAACAAAAAACAAAAAACACCCCCCCTCCCAAAAAAAAAAAAACAAAAAACCAAACCAAGCAGTAACCTAACACCAGGGCATCATCATCATCATCGTCGTCATCTTCATTATTCATTATTATCATCACCGTAACCACTATCATCATCATCATCACTGCCACAACCATCACCACCACCACTACCACCATCATCATTACTACCTCCTGACGCAGACTCACTTTTGCAGTGCATCGATGACGTCCCGGAGACGAGCGTTTTGCTCCGGTCCCCGTCCTCCCATCAGTCGGCCTCCTGCCAGGGAATTGAAGAACTGCAGTGCCACCAGACGCTCTGAAACAGCACGGACACAAACAGCTATGTCAGCAACTAAGGTCTGGTTGGTGTAGGCCTACACGTGGACATTTTACTCACCCATTTCTGCACCAAGACACCGGCCACTGAATCTGGGACAACAGGTCACAATGCTATGATGTTGGGGGTGATAATCGTAATGTTATGGAGTTCCATACTGAAATGAGACAGTATGTTAGGTCTGTACCCTAATATTTTTTTTTTATAATTTAAAAAAAAATTTTGTTTAGGATCATTGCACTTAGGGAGGTTACCTTTGTGCTCACCTTTTTTTTTCGTCCCATTTTCTACGCCACTTTAATGGCCACAGAAGCTGGAATAGTTTTTATTATGCGATGATGTTGATGTCGATGTGGATGATAATCATGATGCTATGGAGTTCCATGTAGGATTGAGACTGCGTGACAGGGTTGTAACACCCTCAATGACACATCCATGAAGTAGATGAGACTCGACTGTGCGGTTCCAGTTTTCCCACTGAGCCCATAGCACGCCCAACCCTGGGTAGGAGCCGGTTAGAGCCGAAAATTCCTACAATGATTTTTGAAGGTACTGATGGGGATTCGAACCCACAACCTTCCAGTCGGTAGTCCGTTGCGTTAACCACTACACCACGGCGACTGGTCTGTACTCTAAGCTTACTTACATAATATATCCTGCCCATCAACCGGGCCGAGGGATACGGTGTACAGACACTTGCAGTGTTGGACGGGAGATCTGAGCAACACTTCACTGATGAATCCATGAAGTGAACGAGACTCGACTGTGTGGTCCCAGTCTTCTAGGTACCGGGTAAATCCACAGTAGGCCTACGTTCATAGGGGGGGGGGGGGGGGGGGGGGGGGGGGGAGGAGGAGAGTAAAAAATAAACAGCCATACATGTAACATACGTTCATGTGGATAGGAGCCAGTTGGGGCTGAAAAATCCCACAATGATTTTGACCGGACTGACGGGAGTGAGTTTATTCAGCCAACAACCTTCAAGTCAGTAGTCCGCTGAGCTAACCATTACACATGTATAAGATAGCAGAGGGGCATCCAGGAGCCATGACCTGGATGCGGCCCAGTCCCTTTAAGAGTGTCAGGAGGCAAGGGCTGAAACACTTCATTCTCACAGAGGTTTCTCCTTTGAGAATCTTCTGCAGGCGGTTCTTCCAAGAGTTTATACCACCACCATAGAAACTCTGCCTTCTGATCTCGACTTTTGGGTTTACAGACACAAGAATATCATTCATAAGGAAGCTTAGGAAAAGACAGGCAACATTTATAGGCCATTTTATGAGGAAAGGGAATTAAAGCACCTGGTCACAACAGGAAAGCTGGAGGGAAAGAGAGCACCAGGTAGACCCAGGGAAAAAATATTGGACGGACTTGAAGAGTGGCTGAAAACAGAGAGGGTGGAAGATGTGCTTATGGCAACAAGGGATAGATGCATACGGAGGGCCATGATCGCCAACGCCATGTGGCAAGGCACTTGATGATGGTGATGATGATGATATTACATACTCACCAACTTCCGTAGCACTCTCCAGCCAATGTTGCACTGTCTTGCGTGCGTCAGGCAGCACAGTTCCACGTAGTTTTTGCTGCACGCCCGTAGGTTCCTGCTGCTCGTGCAGTCGCATCACCTTGTGCAGCAGGCGAGGGTCCACGTCTGGCAGCCTCTCCTGCCATTGGGTCATGCGGGCTTTGAACCTGTTGTGGTCGTTGTTGTTGTTGTTGTTGTTGATGGTGGTGGTGGTGGTGGTGGTCCATGCCGCTCCCTTTATGTCCTGATGGTTGGAAGAATATCGGTGTTGCGTTCAGCTTTGGCTTTTGTTTGCTTGTATTTCGGTTTTTGGCAGGGGGGTTGGGAGTGTATGTTTGTGTACTCGAATATACAAATGGCTGTTACATGTATGGCTGTTTCTTTTTTCCCTCCCCCCTCCCCTCTCCCCTTTTTTTTGTTTTGACATATTAAGAAAAATGTTTTCTTGCCCTGCATGCAGTCATAGTCTGCCTTCAGAGACGTGCATGCTGGGTGTTTTCATGTTTCCATAAGCCACCTCATTCTGACATGGCTTGTAGGATGTATAACATTATTGACATTTTTTTGTTTTTGTTTAAAGCCCAGCCGACTGCGTAGAGCTATGTCATGGCTTTAATCATTTCAAAGCACACACACAATACTTCAAACAGGAAACAAACAAAAAATGGAAAAGAAAATTAAATACACATATCAATGCATTCGTGCACGTAATCTAAGGGTATGCCCCTGGCATTGACCACTCATTTTATCACACAGGGGATTAAAAAAAAACTAAATACAAATTTAAACATAACTGAGGACGCTACACTAACACATACATAAAAACAGGCCTAAAATTACTTTAAATTGCTTCTGCACGTGACATTTCTCTAGAGCCAAAAATGCACTTAATACATGTGCTCAATTATCAATCCTAAGAGAATGTACGTAAAACTTGTAGAACGCATACAGGTAATTGAACCAGCAAGGAAGAAAATTAAAGGAAGAAGGTGGGGATACCATTTATACTGAAAGAGCCCATACAGGTAATTGGACCAGCAAGGAAGAAAATTAAAGGAAGAAGGTGGGGGATACCAGTTATACTGAAAGAGCCCCTGGCCACCCCAAAGGGGGAGGGAGGGCAGTATTTACTGTGGTTAAGATACACATTTTTCAACTGGGAGGTCTTCCTGGAGGAAGCTGGTGGATAGAATGAGGGAGTCAAAGGGTTAATCTTTTGCAGTTCTTGGACAGGGTGCGGGAATTGAATATTTAGTGAATGTATCTGTGTGCGTTTTTGTCTGACTTTTGGTGTATGTGTGCGTTTTAAAGATTTTACTTATCACGTGATATCACATTAGGCTACATAGGCCTATATTGATTTAGTATCACTACCACCTGTTTCCAGTTTCACACTATGATCTGTTGTTACCGTTTACGAACTATGTATATCACATTGATGTACTGGTGCGTGTATTTGACACCGTTTTTACTATATTAATCCTTTGACCCCCGCACCCTGTCCACCAGCATCCTGCATTGTCGACGATGCTATCAAAGTAAAAACTGAACCCTTTGATTCTTTCACCCTATCCACCAGCTTCTCTTGTTGCCCCAAGCATCTCCTCCACCCTCCTCGTCTTCAGCCAATCTGCAAGTCCGTCTAGCATTTTCTCCCTGGGTCTACCTGGTGCTCTCTTTCCCTCCAGCTTTCCCGTTGTGACCAGGTGCTCCAAATCCCCCTTCCTCATAAGATGGCCTATAAATGTTGATGGGCTATCAGCGCTATACAAATTTACCTCATTAGTATCCTTATTACCAGTTATCATTATTATTATCCCGTTATTATTATCATTACTATTAGTAT
>JAPXFY010000026.1:37458708-37476208 GCA_030674185.1 Monoplex corrugatus | reverse complement strand
CCCTCTTATTTCTTTGTGTTATAAGCTACACCATCCCCACCTCCGCCAATACTCTGTGTGTCTGTGTCTGTGTCTGTGTCTGTGTCTGTGTCTGTGCGTGTTTGTAATCGTGCATGTGTAAAGTTTTGTGTATTTTCAAGTGCATGTTGCGTGCCAATGTGTGTGTGCGTGTGTGCGTGTGTGTACCATTAAACGTTTAACCGCGAAACAGTATCTTTTCAGTTACTTCACTTATGAAATCAAAAATGTACCTTATACATGCAATGATCATATCAAAATAAACACATCAACCAAGCATGTATTCAAACATAAGTAACTTTCTGTTCTTACAGTAGTCGAAAATATCAGTATACAAAAATGGGTCCAAATTACCCGAAATTGCTGCCGCACATCTCACTTCCTTAGAATCAAAAATGCACTTAATATATGTACCCAACTATCAATCCTTAGAGAAAGCATGAAAGAACTTAATTGAACACATACAGGTGAATGGACCAGCAAGGCAGAATATGATAGGAAGAAATGACAGAAAGCAAAGGAACAAGGCAGAAACAAAGAGAGTGACAGAAAAGAGGACAAAGGAACAAGGCAGAAACAAAGAGAAGCGTCAGAAAAGAGGAAATTTCTAGCGCAGAATTTCCAGAAGGTGGGGATACTGTTTATACTGAAAGAGCCCCCGGCATCCCTCCACGGGACAGGGGAGGTCCAACAACAACAACAACAACAACAACAACAACAATAACAACAACAAACCCAATGGTCCGTCTGAAGGTTTGACCCCACGACCCCCGCGTTTTCAGCATAACGCTCTAAGCGACTAAACTGACGGGGGCCACAATAATGACTGACACTTAAGAATAGAGATCTTCAAGGCTGATTTGTTGTTGTTGTTATTGTTGCTTAAAGCCCAGTGGACTGCGTAGAGCCATGTCAGGGCTATAACCGCCTCAAAACATACGAAACTTCAACAGGAGAAAAAAAAAAAAAAGTACACATATCAATGCATTCGCGCACATAATCTAAGGACATGCCCCTGGCGGCGACCATTCTGTCCAATTTATGGCACATGGGATATAAAAAAAAAACACAACACACCAAATACAAATTTAAGCATACCTGAGGACACCAAAACATATAAAAACGGGCATAAATTACCTAAAATTGCTTCACACATATCTCACTCCGTAGAACCAAAAATGTGCTTAATACATGTATACCTAATTATCAGTCCTAAGAAAAAGTACGTAAGACTTTATCGAACACATACAGGTGAATGGATACAGCAAGGCAGAAAACGACAGGAACAAATGACAGAAAACAAAAGCGGAAGACAGAAACAAAGAGATTCACAGAAAAGAGGGAATTTCTAGCACAGAATTTCCAGAAGGTGGGGATACTATTTATACTGAAAGGGCCCCCGGCTCCCCTCTTCAAGACTGAATTGTTCTTATTGACCTGTCGTTAACCCTGTGCATCTGACCTTTTGTTAACCCTGTGCATAAATTACCTTCCTTTTCCCCTGCATTAACCCATAAAGAGGATTAGCTTAATCCTGAACATACCCGAAACAAGAAACGTCACAGACGTTATGCAAAATGTTTGACTTTCTACGGTTTAACACTAAGTTTACTCAGGGAATGTTATCATTATTAATTATCATTATGGTTTAGTAAAGCCCAGCCGACTGTACAGAGCAATATCAGGGCTATGACCATCTCAACACTTCTTTGGACCTGGAAAAGAAAATTAAGAACACATATCCGTGCATCTGCATACATATCTAAGGATATCTGCCACTGGCTTTGACCACTCCGTCCAATTTATCACACAGATGATTAAAAAAAAAAAAAAAAAAAAAAAAAAAAAAAAAAAAGCAAACTTGAACACAGAAATATAAACATACCCAAATACACTCAAGGGGGTGGTGAAGTATAATAATAATAGTAATACGATGAAGATGTTCATACTGATTAATAATACTAATAACAATAACACCAATAATAAGATGGTGATGATGATGATGATGATGTCACTGTCGTCGTCGTCGTCGTTGTCGTCGTCATCATCATCATCATCATCATCATCATCATCATCATCATCATCATCATCATCATCATCATCATCATCATCATCATCATCGTCGTCGTCGTCGTCGTCGTCGTCGTCGTCGTCGTCGTCGTCTCATCATTCTTATGTAGTGTTATATTCCAAACTCATTCGGACTCTGCGCATTACATATTTTACAAGACACAGAGTGTAATACATACAAAGGCGCTACTCTCTCTCTCTCTCACACACGCACACACACACACACGCACGCACACACACACACACACGCACACGCACACACACGCGCGCGCGAGCACACACACACATACACACACACACACACACAAACACACACACACACACACACACACACACACACACACACACACACACACACACACACACACACACACACAACATCAGAATACACACACTTCATACACATACACGAAAGAATACGTACTAACATCTAACCTACACACACATGTAGGCCTACATGTATACCTATGATCACGAAGACACACGTACACAATTACATGTAATTACACGATACCAGACTATCGGTAATTAGAGAATTGCGTACTTTTGGAGAAGTAATTATACTATAGTGGAAGGCGTGGGTGAATAGCTATGTGTTTAACTTGTAGTGGGAGAAAGGGTGGGAAGATCCTTCAGATCAACTGATAGCGAGTTGTAAACAGATGGCACAACATGTTTCCTGCTGACTTAACCCTTTGACCCCCGCACCCTATTTACCAACTGCAAAAATTTAACCCTTTGACTCCCGCACCCTATCTACCAACTACAAAAATTTAACCCTTTGACTCCCGCACCCTATCTACCAACTACAAAAATTTAACCCTTTGACCCCCGCACCCTATCTACCAACTACAAAACTTAACCCTTTGACTCCCGCACCCTATCCACCAACTGCAAAAACTTAACCCTTTGACTCCCGCACCCTATCTACCAACTACAAAAACTTAACCCTTTGACTCCCGCACCCTATCTACCAACTACAAAAACTGAATCCTGCAGAAAGCTGGCGGATAGGGTGAGTGAGACAAAGGGTTAAGTTTTTGCTTTGCTAGCCTGGTTGACTATGCAGGGCGCTGGCGGACAGGGTGCGGGAGTCCAAGGGTTAAGATATTCATACTGAGCAATAAAAAGCATAACTCATGATGTGCTCACAGTGGTTGGCGCGAGGAAACACCAACTGTAAAGTCGCGGGTTCAAATCCCATAAGTCCTATCAAAATCATTGTGGAATTTTTTCGACCTGACTGGGTCCTACCTACACAGAGACGGGCGTGCTGTGGGCATATTGGGAAAGACTTTGGGACCACACAGTCGGCTTTTTCATCCACTTCACGGATGCGTCATTGAGGGTGTTGCTCAAATCTCTTGACCAGCACAGCGGGTGTTCTTATCTCTCGGGCCTGGTTGACACCAGAACATACAAAATTAAGCGTAGAGTACGTACGGCCTTGTTACACAGTCTCTATCCAGACAAGGAAATCCAGAGTATCATGATTATCATCCCTACCACCGTCATCATCATAGCATCGGGAAAAATCTGTAGCCATTGATGAGGTACAGAAAACGGAACAGAAAAACAAGAACAAACCAAAACAAAAATACCAACAACAACAACACACACACACAAAAAAAAACAACAAATAAAAAAAAAACAGGTACCAGGGACTCTCTCTCTCTCTCTCTCTCTGTGTCTCTCTCTCTCTCTAACCCCCAGCCCCCTGCATTCATTCACAATCTCCCCCCCCCCCATACCCCATACCTGGAGTTGTCTCCTAACACACCAACCTCCTACTCCCCATCCCCGTCACGCACCACACCCATAAATAAACAGAGCGCCTGAGTACTTGCCTGCTCGTCAGGATCGGGGGGCAGCAGGCAGGCCTTGGCGGGGGGCAGGGGATATTTGGGGGGCTGCTGTCGGGGGGAGGTGGGACTCTGACCAAACAGGACGTCCCGAATTGTCTCCCTGTCCGGTTGTTTCCCTGAAAAGAAGTTTGGGGAGGAGATTGTGAAATAAATCAGTAGCAGTAACAGAAGTAGTAATGATAGCAGTAATGATAGTAGTAGTAGTAGTAATAGTAGTGGTGGTGGAGTTGGTGGTGGTGGTGATGGTGGTGGTGGACGAAGCAGTAGTGGTGGTGGACGAAGTAGTAGTAGCAGTATTAATAGTGGTTGTAGTAGTAGTACTAATAGTGGTTGTAGTAGTAGTAGTTAGTGTATAGTAATGGTTGTAGTAGTAGTAGTACTAATAGTGGTTGTAGTAGTAGTAGTAGTACTAATAGTGGTTGTAGTAGTAGTAGTACTGATAGTGGTTGTAGTAGTAGTAGTACTAATAGTGGTTGTAGTAGTAGTAGTACTAATAGTGGTTGTAGTAGTAGTAGTGCTAATAGTGGTTGTAGTAGTAGTAGTACTAATAGTGGTTGTAGTAGTAGTACTAATAGTGGTTGTAGTAGTAGTAGTATTAATAGTGGTTGTAATAGTAGTAGTACTAATAGTGGTTGTAGTAGTAGTAGTACTAATAGTGGTTGTAGTAGTAGTAGTACTGATAGTGGTTGTAGTAGTAGGTAGTACTAATAGTGGTTGTGGTAGTAGTAGTACTAATAGTGGTTGTAGTAGTGATGTGGATGGTAGAACTAGTTGTTGTTGTTGTTGTTGTTGTAATAGTAGTTCTCGTACTATTAGTGGTTGTAGTAACGATTGGGATGGTAGTAGGCCTACTAGTTGTTGTAGTGGTAGTAGTAGTAGCGGTAGTAGTATTAATTGTTGTTGTTGTTGTTGAAAGAAAGCTGCATCAGCAGCCATCCAGCCACACTTATCAGCCATCATGTGTGCGGCCTGCGACAAGGACTGCCATTCAAACAATCGGCTTGATGAGCCACCGCCGACTCTATTCCACACCACCTGAATCCTCAACCAGGCGCATCCATGGTTTAACTGGCCAAAAGGAGCCATCATCAGTGGTGATGGAGTGGTGGTGGTGGTGGTGGTGGCGGTGGCGGTGGTGGCAGCAGCAGCAGCTGCATGAATAGTAGATGAATAGTACTAGTAGTAATAGTAATGCTAGAAGCTTTTGTCATTGTTATTGTTGTTAAAAGCCCAGCTGACTGCGTAGAGCCATATCAGGGCTATACCCGTTTCAAAACACACACAGTACTTCAATAGGGGGAAAAAAATGGAAAAGAAAGTAAAGTGCACACATCAATGTATTCGAGCACATAATCCAAGGATATGCCCCTGGCGTTGACCACCCGTCCAATTTATCACAAAAGGGATTTAAAAAAAAACTGAATATAAATAAAAACATAACTAAGGGTCCCTTTTTATCCACTGGACCAGGCGGCAGGGAAGTTTTTAGTCCTCTTTTTATTTTCCGTTGTTTGGTGTTTGTGGTCTGTTTGTGACCGTGCGTTCGCACTTGACAAAGGCCGGTTGGCCGAACATTTGCGCTTGTCTTGTCTTGTTTTGTTGAATACGCGCTTGCATTGGTTTTCTCGTTCTTCTGGTTCCTGTTTGCTTGGGCGCGGGCAGTCGCACTTGTTTTGGATCTAAGGACACTAGTCTAAAACATGAAAACGGGCCTAGATTACCAAAATTGCCTCCGCACATCACACTTCCCCAGAGCAAAAAATGCACCTAATACATGTATTCAGTAATCAATTCTAAGAGAAAGTATTAAGACTTTATTAGAACACATACAGGTGAATGCACCATCAAGGCAGAAAGTGACAGGAAGAAATGACAGAAAGCAAAGGAGGAAGGCAGAAACAAAGAGAGTGACAGAAAAATTTCTAGCACAGAATTTTCGGAAGGTGGAGATACTGTTTATTACTGAAAGAACCCCCGGCATCTCCACGGGGGGAGTAGAAGCAAGTGGAACAGTTCCACCAAAGTGTCTGCACAAAATCTACACAATCACGTGGAAAAATCATACCAGGTGATAAAGGACAAGTATACCTACTATCCCATATGAAGACCAATACCACGCAATAATGGACCAGTATGCCTACTATCCCACATGAAGAACCAGTACGCCTACTGTCCCATATGAAGACCAATACCACGCAATAATGGACCAGTATGCCTACTGTCCCACATGAAGACCAATTCCACACAATAAAGGATCAATACGCTTACTGTCCCATATGAAGACCCATACCAGGCGATATAGAACCTTTACGCCTACTGTCCCACATGAAGACCAATATCAGGTAATATGGGACCAATGTGCCTAATGTAAGGGAGAGTCCATCATTATCATCACAGAAACTGAACAGGACCGATCACTCATTTATTCACTCACTTATTCACTCACTTACTCACTCAGTTAATCAGTCAATCACTCTACTCGTCACTCACCTTGGGAGCAAGACCCTCCAGAAGAACCTCTGTGGGATATTCATTAAAATCTTTCCTATACATGCTGTGGAACTTGCCCGCCTTGTGCTCAGCTGGTGTCTTGGGAAACAGTTCCTTACTGTTCTGGTTCAGCAGGCGAAGATTGCGTGCGATCCAGTTTCCCTTGGGTATATTCCCCATCTCCAGTTGTGTCGTCGCCGCCGTTGTTGTTGATGCCATTGCTGATGATGGTGGAAATCTATGGGACGGGTTTTTCTTTCTTTTCTAATGACCATACCAGGCAAAAATCAGAATAACTTTTAATTTTTTTAACAATCTGTCGGAAATATGTTAATTTGAGATTAACATGCAAAAACCGTATAACAATTAAAAAAAATTTCTGAAATATTTCAGGTGCCATTCTCAGTACATTAATTTTGGTGTTTAATCAAAACACATCTGTTTCTGTGTACCATTTACAGTCCATCTGATGGGCACAACAGCCATGTGGTAAGGATAGTGGACTTCCAATCTGAAGATCTGGGGTTCGATCCTGCCTCCGGCCTAGTGGGTAAAGGGAAGAGATTTTTCCAGTCTCCCAAATCAACGGGATAGACATTTTACCCATCTCCCAGGTCAACATGTATGGAGATCAGTAACCATTTAAGGGGGCAGACCTACCCAGATTTGGGTACCAAGATTGTGATGTTCAGTGTTTCAGTTCTAATTAACCAATCACCATGATATTTGGCAAGAAGATACCCCAGACAGTATTCTTTGGATTGAATATCTTTGTTGGGGTCTGTGAATTACGAAAAGTTGACAAAAATGAATGAATAATTAATTGCGATTTTTCGCAAGATTGTATACATCAGACATAATATGTTGAAAAGATTTCATCCGATTTCCTTGATATTTGGCACACATATAGCAGGGACAGGTACCTATAGCTGGTAGTAAAATCTTGCAGTTCTGCTTGAAAGAAACATTTTTATCAAAAGTTGTATTATATTTTTTTTATTCAAATTATTCTAAAAATTGGTGTGATGATTGTACAGAAAATAATGATAGTAGAGCTAAGGTTTTACTACATGCCATACATACTATACAGATGTGTTTGCTCACTAAATATCAAATTCCTGACATGAATATATGTGTAGTTATAAATGTCACAGTATGTAGGCCTACTATATTTTTTTCATTTTCGCGAGAACATTTTTAATTAAATTTTGTCAACTTTTCATAACTCACAGGCCCCAACAAAGATATTCAATCAAAAGAATACTGTCTGAGATATCTTCTTGCCAAATATCATGGTGATTGGTTAATTAGAACTGAAACACTGAACATCACAATCTTGGTACCCAAATCAGGGTAGGTCTGCCCCCTTAAACCACTTTCGTGTGTCTACGTACGCTAAGCTCCATAGGCCTACATGTGCATTAACGATTCTGTGAGTCGTGTTAGTGGTTGGCTTATAAAAACATAAAAACGCCCAGTATGTAGACAAAGGCATGTTTGAAAAAAAAAAAGGTCTGAAAACTAATAATAACTCCTACCGTTGAAAAGTAATACAGAGTCATTATCATTATCATTATCTTGGTCTTGCTGTCTCTAAACTAGTGACTCCTACCGTTGAAAAGTAATAAAGAGTCATTATCATTATCATCATCTTGGTCTTGCGTCTCTAAACTAGTGACTCCTACCGTTGAAAAGTAATAAAGAGTCATTATCATTATCATCATCTTGGTCTTGCTGTCTCTAAACTAGTGACTCCTACCGTTGAAAAGTAATATAGAGTCATTATCATTATCATCATCTTGGTCTTGTTGTCTCTAAATAGTGACTCTACCGTTGAAAAGTAATAAAGAGTCATTATCATCATCATTATCTTGGTCTTACAGTCTTAAAACTAATAACTCCTACCTTGATATATAATAAAGTATCATTATCATCATTAATATCTTGGCCTTACTGTCTTCAAACATAACTCTACAGTTGAAAAGTAATAAGGTATCATTATCATTATCATTTATTATCTTGATCTAAAGCAGAACAGAACAGAACAGAACAGAACAGAACAGAACAGAACAGAACAGAACAGAACAGAACAGAACAGAACAGAACAGACAGAACAGAACAGAATGTCTCTGAGCATTCGTTTGATTCAAACACAGGACAAAACACTTACGGATACAGAGCGCTTGGCCAGTTGACATGTAAAGGTTAATGTTTGATTTCAAATCATTTCTATAATTTCGTTTAACATTGCATGTGTTATGCTTTTGCTCTTGGTACGATTACATTGCAGAATAGCAAGGATTAGCTGTACGACAGGTCCATGGGACCCGATGCTACTTTATATAGAAAAATGTAGTTATTTTGAAGTTTGAAATATAACTGAAATTTTTGGCCTTTCTTTGCGTTCGCTTTTCCTTTTTATATCTTCCTTTATCTGGGACGGATGTGTGTTGTCTGTCTGTCTGTCTGTATGTATGTGCGCGTGCGTTTTGTGTGTCTGTAAGTGTGTGTGTGTGGTGTGTGGTGTGTGTATGTGTGAACGTTATACACACACGACACACACACACACACACATACACACACACGTGCACGTATATACAAACACACACACAAAGAAACACAAACACAAACATACGTACATACACACAAGTACACAAGAACGCACACATGTCCATATAATCACACACACCACACCACACCACACACAACACACACACACACACACACGACGCGCGCACACACACACACACAAGCCGCGCGCGCGCACACACACACACACACACACAGATTAAAGCAATTAATTTTGTTTCCTTCAGTATTGCCATTTATACCTAAACATCAGATTTGTCTTTCTGTTTGTTTCACAGACGGCAAGGCCTTTATACATACATACATGTACACACAAACTACAACAGACATGTACTCTGTTCACAAACACACACACCATACACAAACAGAGAGAGAGAGAGACCGAAAGACCGAGAGAGAGAGAGAGACGAGAGAGAGAGAGGAGAGAGAGAGGAGGAGAGAGAGAGAGAGAGAGAGAGAGAGAGAGAGAGAGAGAGAGAGAGGAGCGAGAGGAGAGAGCGAGAGAGAGAGAACGAGAGACAGAGAGAGAGAGAGGAGAGAGAAACGAAGAGAGACGAAGACAAGAGAGAGAGAGAGAGAGAGAGAGAGACAGACAGACAGACAGACAGACAGACAGACAGAGACAGAGACAGATTTTGTTCAAAGACACGGTGCTTTTTTTAATTTAATGCAGAAAACGTTCGATTTGAGCCTCTTCTCTTTAAATCTGTTATGTTAGTATTTGAACTCAGATGATTAACAACAGCTAGGCCTACCACATAAATCTCTCTCCCCAAACGATGGCAATTCAAAACAGACTTACTTTCTGCAGGCTGGCGGCACTGGATGTACAGAGACCAGCTAGCAGAATTTGAAATGTGCCTGTAACGATAATCCTAAGTTCCCTTCCTCAGGTTTTACACCCGGAAAGTTTTCAGTGTTTGTCAGTTGTATGTGTTTTGTATGATTGTCAATAAGGTTTAATAGTTGATAAAAAAACAAAAACAAAAACAAAACAAAAAACAGTGCCCCTCAAAATGGCACTTTTTGAAAAATTAGTCTTGATGCTGGGCCCTGGCTTTTGGAGACATATAACACACACGTGCGCGCACGCGACCCGCCAGTGCCGCGTGCGCGACGCACACCACACGCACCACCGCCACACACCACACACAACACACACACACACACACACACACACACACACACACACACACACACACACACACACACAAACTCGAATGTGTGTATTATCTTATATGTATCTGCCATCACATGTCTCAGACTTATTTTTACACATTTCCTTTTTTTTTTCTGTTTGAGGGGGGGGGGGGGGGGTGTCATTTGTCTAATTTTTAATTCTTTTGCAGTGTGCTATTTTCTGTTGACTGCGTATGTGTGTATGTATGCAATTGTTCACAAATCTGACAAAAATCGAATTGAAGTAACTGCCAGCGTTCAGCCAAATAGGATCCACATACACAAGAAAGCAGAATAGAAACGCGTGTTTAACCCTTTGACTCCCGCAGGAAAGCTGGTGGATAGGATGAGGGAGTCAAAGGGTTAAGTTTTCGTTTTGCAGCATGGTTGACAATGCTGGATGCTGGTGAAAAGGGTGCAGAAATCAAAAGGTTAATTCACAATAGAACTTAGGCACAGTTTTCGTCAAGCTGGCTTTTGTCAAGTGTACGCAAAAGACAACATAGAACAAATACAGAACTTTGGACAAAATCAAGACAACACAACACGACACAATACGACACGACTTTCCTGACGTTTCATTGAGCTGAAGAAAATGACATATTGTTATTATTGTTTTTGCTTAAAAGCCCAGCCGACTGCGGAGAGCCATATTAGGGCTATAAAACCGTTTCAAAACCATACACAATATTTCAACAGGAGAAACAAAAAAAAGAAATTAAGTACGCATACCAGTGACTAAGGGTGTTTATTGTTCTTTTGTGGTTTTTGTCTATGATTTTTATTTTGCAGGAATTTGCCTCACTTAAACAGAACGCCTACTTCAATTTTCAAGCAGGTCAGTCGTTTCAGTTATTAATCTGTATGAACACATATATTTAAAAAAAATGTCTTTCTGTATGAATCTGCTTTAAACATCCCACCTCACCACCCACACCCAGGCCAAACCTGACAGTGAGTTTTGGATTATGTATTACAAGTTTACCAGACCTTAAAAGAAATAACACACAACGCAACACAAAATAAAAAAAAAACCTCCCACATTTAAAACACCAGAGCAGCTAGTAGCATAACGTATTTTTCATATTGAAAATACACAGATTGCGAACAAAGTGATATATTATAGATTCTGATTTGAAAACCATACATCCTGGTTTGATAAAGGAATATGTAATCTTGTTGGCTTACTGAATCCAGATGGCACCTTTGTGACTTTCCAAAAGCGTCTAACAAAAACTTGAAATTAATACAGATTATATAGCACATACTAGATGTATTCAGGCAGTTAAAAGCTTTGTCGTAAACACCATACGCATACAATTAGTAATGACTCAGTAACGGATTGCCCTATAGCTCTTAAGGCTGAAATACTCTATAGATAATGCAAGACTTTTCATACCTTAGATTAGTTAGAACAAAATGATACAAGACCAGAATGTTCTTAACTCTTTGACTCCCTCACCCTATCCACCAGCATCCCGCATTGTGACCCAAGACAACAAATCAAAAACTTAACCCTCCCACTCCCTCACCCTATCCACCAACTTCCCGCGGGAAGTTGGTAGATAGGGTAAGGGAGTGAAAGGATGAAGTTTTTGCAGCTGGTGGATAGGGTGCGGGAGTAAAAGAGTTAAAGAATGCTGTAATAAATGAAACGATGAAAGAAATAAGGTTTTCTAGTGGGACACTGTTTCAAACAAAATATAGAAAAAGCAAGGAACATAAAACTAATCATCATCATCTCATCATCATCATCATCAGGTGCCCTGCCGCATGGCGACCATGGACTTTCAACCATCTCTATCTCTCGTTGCCCCAGCATCTCCCCCACATAAAACTAAAGGGATTGTAAATCAGACTGAAAACGGACTACGGACAGAATCTTACAGGTGGGTACACGCTTTGTATGTAACACCGGCTATGCCATGTCGTAACCAATGTGCTCGTGTCTTCTCGTGCAGTTAATCTGCGCAGCAACCAATCAGTCTGTCAACAGCGTGGCTGATTAGCCGTGAGAGTGGATTATCATAATGAAATGGGAGTGGATTATCATAATGAAGTGAACGGTGCAAGGTAATCCATATAGCGATACCGTCTGTCTTTTCTGTTTGACGCCGGATATGGCTGCGAGTTGTCAGCTGGCTCTACTTGTATGAGTTCAAGGTCATATCGCTTATAGCCCAGCCGACAGCTATACTGGTAAAAACGACAACAGTAACAACAACAACAACAACAACAACAACAACAACAACAACAACAACAACAACAACAACAACAACGATAACAATTGTCATCATCATCACGATCATCATCATAATCTTCATTTCCATGAAGTCCACGTAGAGTCACTGGTGCGCCGCACAATGAACTGTTCACCAGATTCTTCCGGCTCTGTCGGTTGTGTGCCAAAGGCTGGGTCTCTGCAAATGGTTTCTCTGTTTCTTCCACAATGCTGTCAGCCCATACTTTTTTTTTTTTTTTTGGTCTTCACCTTCGTCTCCGTCCGTCAACAGTTTCTATGGAGAGTTTATTTAGCAAAGCCATTTGGTTTTGTTACATGGTCATTCGATGTTGTTTTCTGGTGATAACTTATGTCAGCAGAACTTCATATAGTCCAGTGTGCTGCTTGACGGTTTAGCACACTTGTTCATTGATGATAGGATCAGGCAACTGATGCTTAGTATCTTTCTCCCGTATGCAAGTAGGCTCCCATAACACCACACACCACACACCACAACAACAACAAATAATAATAATAATAATATAATAATAGTAACAACAACAGCAGCACACAACAAAATAATGGTAATAGTAACAACGACAACAACAACAGCAACAACAGCAACAACAACAACAACAACAACAACAACAACAACAACAACAACAACAACAACAACAACAACAACAACTAACGAACAGCAACAAATATAATAATAATAATAATAATAATAATAATAATAATGACAATAATAATAATAATGACGAAGACGATGACGACAACGACGTCGACGATGATGATGTAGTATGTTTTAGGAGACAGTTTAGTTCAAGTACATAATTCGAACAACATGACATGAACAGCAACAGTATCAAAAGCAGCAGATACCAGTCTTTTCGATGAGACAATACATCAAGGTCCCGTGTGCCGCATGCACCCTGTGTACTGACGTTAAAGAGCCCACAGCAGCAAGGGCACAGTGCCTGGCAAAATTCTGTGGGAAAATCCACTTTCATATAGAAAAACACGTATTTAGAAAATTTTACGAAATGGTGGCGCTGCGCAGCGGCGACGAGCTCTCCCCAGGGGTTGCTGTCTGAATTTCGCATGGTAAATCCGTCGTGGGAAAAATGTTAAGGGAAGCAACTAGTATTATTTCTTTTTACAGGAGTATTGATGAAGTTGTTTCCCATGTTGGAATGTTTCCTACCCACAGATCGGATGTGTGTGTTCCTACCCCACCCCCTCTCGTTTGAGATACTCTCCCTCCCTCCCCCAGCACCATCATCCACACACACGAAAACTGACACATATACACCACTTCTACGCACGGACACACATTCACGCACAAAAGTTTACACACACTACTATGATCATACTGTGTGTTTGTGTGTGTTATGTCTACGTGTGTGTGTGTGTGTGTGTGTGTGTGTGTGTGTGTGTGTGTGTGTGTGTGTGTGTGTGTGTGTGTGTGTGTGTGTGTGTGTGTGTGTGTGTGTGTATGATATGGCATGTGTGCGTGATGTGTGTGAGCTGTATGTATGAATACATATAGAGTGGTGTGTGTGTGTGTGTATATGTGTGTGTGTGTGTGTGTGTGTGTGTGATGTATATATACGTCATATATGTGTGAAAGTGGTGGTGCTGGTGGTGACATGGTGCATGTGATTGTGTATCGGGTCTGTGACAAAAATATGGTTGGTTTTCTCAACTGTTCCTAATCTTTTTCTTTAAAAAACAAAACAAAACAACAAACAAACAAACAAACAAAAAACATCAAAGCCAAGACCACACGGTGCCTAAAATAAAATTTTTCTTTCATTCTATTTTAGAGAGGTGTGTAAAGTAAACAACACTGTCTCAGGAAATTCTGACATTATTTGCATCGTTTCACTCTTGTGACTGTCCATCATTGTATTTGCTTCAGTTCAAGTTTTAGTTTAGCTGATACTTCCAAGGTCACAGTGACCTCGCAAGTCACAAACTCTAGAATCAGTTATGATTTTAGTAAAAGGGAGCTTGCTATAATAGTTTGACTAAGTACATGAAGGAAGATTGTCAGAATGGCTTGATCAAGTACATTGTTTTGTTTTGTTCTCCCTTTTTAAAATTAAAAAAAAAAATTAAAAAAGATTTTTTTGATTTTTTAGGATCATAGCACCCAGGGAGGTTACCTTTGCGCTAACCTTTTTTTCTTCGTCCCATATTTTGCGGCACCTTAATGGCCACAGAAGCTGGCACATTTTTTTGCTTTCTTTCTTTTTTTTTTTAACATTGCGTTGATGATGATGATAATCATGATGCTATGGAGTTCCATCTAGGATTGAGACTGCGTGACAGGGCTGTACTCTACACTTACTATCATAATATATCCTGCGTCAACCAGACTCGAGAGATGCAGACACCTGCGGTGCTGGTCAGAAGATTTGAGCAATGTGAGCATGTTCAACGACGCATCCGTGCAGTGGATGAGACTCGACTGTGTGGTCCCAGTCTTCCCAACGAACCCATAGCACGCCCAACTCTGGGTAGGAGCCGGTTAGAGCCGAAAAATCCCACAATGATTTTTGAAGGTATTAATGGGGATTCGAACCCACAACCTTCCAGTCAGTAGTCCGTCGTGTTAACCACTACACCACGGCGACTGGTTTCCGTCTCTCTCTCACTCACTCACTCTTCTGCCCACCCCCACCACCCACCCCCCTGTTAAGAATGGTTTGACGAAGTACATTGTTGTTTCTTTTTCCGTTCATCTGTCTCTCCGTCAAAGTGCACAACTAGTTAGTTATCTGACTTCTTAGTTTTTCTTTCAAAATCTGGTTTCTATAAAACTATCTTTACAAATTATAATGGACTGAATAACACCACACTGACGGGCGCCATAAACACTGAAGTCTGTAAGACGTCAGACTTTCAATCGGAAGGTCCTGGTTTCGATCCCGCCTGGGTACCTCCGGCCTGGTGGGTAAAGGGTTAAGCTTTTTCAGCATCTCCGATGTCAACATCTGCGCAGACCTTTCCCACCTCCCTTGTCAATAATCATGTGACACCCCCCTTTAGGGCAATCTCCTGACAGGGACACCCAAATCTACCCACAGCCTCGTCAGGTTGACATCCTGTTTAGGGCAATCTCCTGACAGGGACACCCAACTCTACCTCTACAGCCTCGTCAGGTTGACATCCTGTTTAGGGCAATCCTGACAGGGACACCCAACTCTACCTCTACAGCCTCGGCAGGTTGATATCCTGTTTAGGGCAATCCTGACAGAGGTACCGCCAGTTGGTTCACGACTGCTTATTCACTGGCAATCCAGCTTATTCACAGTTGACCTCTCACCCGGAGGCCGTTCCCCTATCCACCACCGCCAGGTATATATTTAATCATTCATTTGTTTGTTTTATTGATTTGATTGTTTGTTAAGTGTTCATTTCTATCACAGCGAAATGGCCGTATGAAACTGCAGCTGCTCTTAACAGGAACAGTACGCCGCCACCTTTGTGCTGAAACACCTCTCCTTTTTTTTTTCAACAGCAGCAGCAGAATGATAAAGAACAAAGAGGTACCAGCAATCACATTTTGATCGTTTTGGCAAAATCAATGAACATCATAACAGTTTCATGTGCAATGAGCGTCTTTTAAACTTCTGGCAAAACTATCGTAGTTTTGTGCGCGACATTCGGGTTAACGCAAAGCAAAGCAGTTACAATGAACTAAAATCAGCACAATCCTCAATAGGGGCAGATAATCAATCAAGCATTCTGTCCGAACCCAGTTCTTCTTCTTCTTCTTCTTATTGTTGTTGTTGTTGTTATTTACATTATTGTTATTATTATTATTTATTACCATTATTATCATTATCTTTCACACTTTTTGTTCGAAAGGTTTCATATATGATTGTTATCTTATCTCTTTATTCATTTATTCATTGTTATCATTATCACTATCAAGATTTTCTGGCGGTGAAGGTGAGGAGGAACGGTGTGTGTGTGTGTGTGTGTGTGTGTGTGTGTGTGTGTGTGTGTGTGTGTGTGTGTGTGTGTGTGTGTGTGGTGTGTGTGTGTGTGTGTGTGTGTGTGTATGTGTGTGTGTGTGTGTGTGTGTGTTATGAAGAATGGCGTGAACTGTTTCTGTCATTGATATTGGTTCTGTGTGCACTCCCAAATTTTCTTCCTCCTCTCCACCACTACCCCCACCCCACCCCCACCACCCCACCACCACCCTGTCTTTTTCTCTCTCTCTCTTTCACATTCTTTCCATATTTGGGTGGAGTGAATATGGAACTCTCCCAGTGCAATGAACCCCTCTTGAAAAAAAAAAAACTTAAACTGTCTTTTTGTCTGTCTCTCTATCTGTCTGTGTGTCTGTCTGTCTCTGTTTGTCTCTGTCTCTCTGTCTCTGTCTCTCTCCCTCACTCTCCATTACGTCAATGGGTTCCATGATCACAAAAACAAATAAACAAACCAACAACAATGATAAAGACCATCGTAGACTTTAATGATTATAATGATAATGAAAAATACTGTCATACGAGACATTGGTCTCTGTGCCGTCATCTACCGCCAAAACTTCACACATGTTCACTAACGTGTCTGCGCCATTGTCTGTGTGCTGTGGAGGTTTTGCGCAAGGCCTCTTGATACAGAACATGATATGGATTAGTCGTAAATCAATTCCACTTTTGTTTACAGTCCCCATTTCTTAAAAAAAAAAAAAAAAAAAAAAAGAGGAAGGGGGAAAAGGAAAAGGGAGATCGTTTCGTACTGGCCAAGGTGTGTGTGTGTGTGTGTGTGTGTGTGTGTGTGTGTGTGTGTGTGTGTTGTGTGTGTGTGTGTGTGTGAGAGAGAGAGAGAGAGAGAGAGAGAGGGGGAGAGGACAGCGAGAGAGAGAATGCAACTGTGTGAATGTGTGTGTGTGTATGTTGTGTGTGTGTGTGTGTGTGTGTGTGTGTGTGTGTGTGTGTGTGTGCGTGTGTGTGTATGTGTGTGTGTGCGTGTGTGTGTGTGTAGATGGGGAGTGCAAATATGTGTGAGTGTATGGTGTGTGTGTGTGTGTGTGTCTGTCTGTCAGTGT
>JAPXFY010000026.1:37423708-37448708 GCA_030674185.1 Monoplex corrugatus | reverse complement strand
GGAGAGAGAGAAAGAGAAAGAGAGAGGAGGAGGATAAGATTTAAACGCACCAATGGCAGAGTAAAAGGAATGTGCTTTTAATTTTTCTTTTATATTTTTTTAAGTAAGAGATTAGACACAGAAGAAAATGTATACAAGCATGCACTTACTTTTTTTTTATTTAGCATTTCTATTCTTCTCGATTGCGTGTACGCACGTTGTTTTGCCCACTCTGTGCAGGCCTTTCTTCTTCTTCTTCTTGGCGTACGCTGCTACACAATCATCTGAGTCCGGGCGATGAATGCAGCCGTCTTTTCCAGCTCCTGTCTGCAGCCATGGAGTTTGGTTGTCAGCGGAGTGTCTGTCGGCCACACGTCCTGTCTTGCCACCTGGTGAAGGGGACATCTTTGGAGTATAATTATGCTCCGTGGTTTGGTCTTCTTGACCGCAGGGACAGGTTGGGGAGGGCGCCAGCTTCAGTTTGCGGTACATGTGGCTGTTCAGCCTATTGTGACCAGTGCGCAACCTCACCAGGGCAACTTGCTGCTCTCTAGACAACAGTTGGTAGTCATCCCTGTGTCGTCTCGGCATGGAAAGCGCCCTGATGATGCTCCTCTTCTCACTGTAGCTGACGCTGTTGTTAGGTTGTTCTTCTCTGGCTCCCTCCTTAGCAAGGATATCAGCTCGCTCATTCCCGGAGACTCCGCAGTGGGCTGGAATCCACTGCAGAACTGCTCTTCTGGTTGTGGCAACCTTGTGCAGAGCTCTAGACAGGAGGGGGAGTGTGTTGTTCTGGCATGCCTGCAGCACGGAGAGGGCATCAGACAAGAAGACAACTTGTCTGCAGTCACAGTCTGTAGCCTGAATCATGGAGGCCGCCTGCATGAGTGCTTCTGTCTCTGTGCAGGCGTATGTTGCTGCACCGGCTGCATACTCCATCCACGATTGCCATCCATACATGCTGCGTGTTTTCATTTGTGGCTCCAGAACCCACAGGACACTGACATGACTTGCAGGATCCTTAACGTGCGTATTCCATGTTCTGCATGCGTGTACACACGAATGGGATCTAGGCGCTAACAGGTCTGCACACATGTTGGTCTGGGAGAAGGTAGGAAAAATCCCCACCCTTTACCCACCAGCTGGGAGATTCAGGTTCAGGTTCGTGTTGCTTATAGCCCAGCCGACTACTAGTGCCGTATCAGGGCTAACACCACATCAAAAACGACACCCAGGTTGAAATAAAAAAAAAAGCAAAAAAAAGCAACAGTTAAACACCATGCTCACCGTTATCTTTGCAAGTCTGAAATACGTTTAACCATTTGACTCCCGCATCCTGTCCACCAGCACCCTGCATTGTCAACCATGCTAGCAAACCAAAAAAACAACCCTTTGGCTTCCTCATCCTATCCGCCAGGTTTCTGCAGGAAGCTGGTGGATAGGGTGAGGAAGTCAAAGGGTTAACTTTTTGCAGTTGGTGGATAGGGTGCGGCACTCAAAGGGTCAAAGAATAACATATTCATACGTAAAATCACATCAGGTGAAATCTATTGATCTCTTGTAAATCTTGGAAAATTGCATCCGGAGGGACGTCTCTGAAGAGTACCCAGGCAAGGATGGAACCTCAGACCCTCCGATTGGAAGACTGACGTCTTATCCACGGACTGTCACAACTGTTATTGTTATTGTTATTGTTAAAGCCCAGCCGACTGCGTAGAGACATTTCAGGGCTATAACCGCTTCAAAACATACAAAACATCAACAGGAAAAAAAAAAGAAAGAAAATTAAGCACACATATCAATGCATTCGCGCACATATTCTAAGGACATGCCCCTGGCATTGACCACTCCGTCCAATTTATCGCACAGGGGGTTTAAAAAACACACACTGAATACAACTTTAACCATACCCAAGGACACCAAAACATTTACAAAAAACGGGCATAAATTACTTGAAATTGCTTCCGCATATCCCACCTCCCTAGAGTAAAAAATGCACTTAATACATGTACCCAATTATCAATCCTGAGAAAAAGTACGTAAGACTTTTTCAAACAATACAGGTGAATGGACAGGAAAGGTAGAAAATGATAGGAAGAAATGACAGAAAGCAAAGGAATAAGGTAGAAATAAAGAGAGTGACAAAAAGAGGACATTTCTAGCACAGAATTTCCAGACGGTGGGGGATACTATTTATACTGGAAAACCTGGCCTGGACTGAAGAGAGCACAAACCTACATGACGCTGACAGTAAATGTTATTGCTAACACCCACACACCACACACCACTCATCTGTGAAGAGTGCCAGACTTTTACCCACCCGACTTGCCCGTTAGTGACTCAGGGCTACCTCCCCCGTCCATCCTCCTTCCTACCCGGTGGCGTCAAATAGGACGGGTAAGCCATACTTTTGATCTCTTGTTTTTGTGATTGACCGTGACATTTTAGAATGATTGTTACTTAGAAAGTTTCTGAATAATTGTTACGTTCGGCTTGATCATACTGAGACGACCGTTTGGTGTTCAGTATGTTATTGACAGTTTCAGTTTCTCAAGACGTCTCCGCGTTCGGAATGAATTCCATATGTACTAACGTCACAGGTGTCATGTGTATGGTAATCATGGCACAAGCCTGAAACCTGCAATTAAACTCATGAGCTGGTCAGGTCCTGATGCCCTACCTAGCCTGTGTTTTACCTAGTCTACATTTTTTCTAAACTGATATTGTATCAGCCTATCATTGGAACAATCTTGGTTACATGTAATTGACATGTGTATCTGTGTAATCTTATCATCAAAGAAGAGAACAGATAGACAAAGCAAATGAATAATTAAAGGTCTGAATCACAGCACAACGCATGTTTTTGTCATATAAGGCAGCAACGAAGGTTAGTCGCTTCTGCCTGTTATGGGGCCAGTGTCTGTATGGAACCCAGACGTGTTTCAGGGCTCTTGAATTCTCCTATAATTCTCCAACAATTAGTCACCTGGTGTTCTTTGGTTTTCCTCTCTTGCGGATGTTTTGTTGTTTTGATAGAACTTTAAAAAAAAATTTCTTTTAGGATCATTGCACTCAGGGAGGTTACCTTTGTGCTCACCTTTTTTTTTTCGTCCATTTTCTACGCTACTTTAATGGCCATGGAAGCTGAAACAGTTTTTTTTTTAATTATGCGATGATGATGATGTCGATGTGGATGATAATCATGACAGGGTTGTACTCTACGCTTACTATTATAATATATCCTGGCGTCAACCAGGCCCGAGAGATACAGACATCTGCGGTGTTGGTCAGATTTGAGCAACACCCTCAATGACGCATCCGCGAAGTGGATGAGACTCGACTGTGTGGTTCCAGTCTTCCCAATGAGCCCAAAGCACGCCCAACTCTGGGTAGGAGCCGGTTAGAGCCGAAAACCCCACAATGATTTTTGAAGGCACTGATGGGGATTCGAACCCACAACCTTCCAGTCGGTAGTCCGCTGCGTTAACCACTACACCACAGCGACTGGTGTTTTGATAGAACTTTGGACTCAAAATCTGAAGCCTAGAGTTCAGTCCCAGCCCACAATATTAAAAAAAAAATCTAAACGCTGCCCATCTTGATGTTTCCATCATTCTGGTGGGGTTAGCTTAGTGTTTCATAGGTCCACCCCCCTCCCCATTTCAAGACCTTGCGGGCAAGTAGGATTTTATGCAGGCTCAGAGAATCATCATCATCATGTACCCTGCGGCATGGCGTTAGCGATCATGGCCCTCCACACGAATCTATCCGTTGTTGCTGCAAGTACATCTCCCACCCTTTCTGTCCTCATCCACTGCGCAAGTCCGTCCAATATTTTCTCCCTGGGTCTACCTTGTACTCTTTTTCCCTCTCTAATTTCTCTTGCCTCGTAAAATGTCCTATAAATACAGTCTGCCAGATATCTGCTGGCACTTTCCCTCTCTAATTTCTCTTGCCTCGTAAAATGTCCTATAAATACAGTCTGCCAGATATCTGCTGGCACTTTCCCTCTCTAATTTCTCTTGCCTCGTAAAATGTCCTATAAATACAGTCTGCCAGATATCTGCTGGCACTTTCCCTCTCTAATTTCTCTTGCCTCGTAAAATGTCCTATAAATACAGTCTGCCAGATATCTGCTGGCACTTTCCCTCTCTAATTTCTCTTGCCTCGTAAAATGTCCTATAAATACAGTCTGCCAGATATCTGCTGGCACTTTCCCTCTCTAATTTCTCTTGCCTCATAAAATGTCCTATAAATACAGTCTGCCAGATATCTGCTGGCACTTTCCCTCTCTAATTTCTCTTGCCTCGTAAAATGTCCTATAAATACAGTCTGCCAGATATCTGCTGGCACTTTCCCTCTCTAATTTCTCTTGCCTCGTAAAATGTCCTATAAATACAGTCTGCCAGATATCTGCTGGCACTTTCCCTCTCTAATTTCTCTTGCCTCGTAAAATGTCCTATAAATACAGTCTGCCAGATATCTGCTGGCACTTTGCCCTCTCTAATTTCTACTTGCCTCGTAAAATGTCCTATAAATACAGTCTGCCAGATATCTGCTGGCACTTTCCCTCTCTAATTTCTCTTGCCTCGTAAAATGTCCTATAAATACAGTCTGCCAGATATCTGCTGGCACTTTCCCTCTCTAATTTCTCTTGCCTCATAAAATGTCCTATAAATACAGTCTGCCAGATATCTGCTGGCACTTCCCTCTCTAATTCTCCTTGCCTCGTAAAATGTCCTATAAATACAGTCTGCCAATATCTGCTGGCACTTTCCCTCTCTAATTTCTCTTGCCTCGTAAAATGTCCTATAAATACAGTCTGCCAGATATCTGCTGGCAGACTTGGGTGGAGCCATATGGAACTGAACCCTCTACAACCAATCTTTCAAACTTCTCTTTTCCATTCCTCTTTCTAGTGTCTATGAAAGCAGCGGTCTGAGTGGAGGTTACCTCTCTCTTTGGTGACGTGTTCATCTCCATCTCTATCAGATGATGTCCCATCTCCATCACATGATGTAATCCATCTCATCAGATATGTGCTATGTGCCCATTCCTTCAAATGATGTGACCATCTCCATCACATGATGTAACCAGTCCATTCAGATAATGTGCTAATGTGCCCATCTCCATCAAATGATGTGACCATCTCCATCACATGATGTAACCATCTCCATCAGATAATGTGCTAATGTGCCCATCTCCATCACATGATGTGACCATCTCCATCACATGAATGTAACCATCTCCATCCATAATGGCTAATGTGCCCATCTCCATCACATGATGTGACCATCTCCATACAGTGATGTGACCTTCTCCATCACGTGATTGTACCATCTCCATCACATGATGCACCATCTCCATCACATGATGTACCAGTCCATCTCTACATGATGTGCCCAGTCCATTTCTCCATCACATGATGTGCCAGTCCATCTCCATCACATGATGTGCCATCCATTTCATCACCAGATGATGTGCCATTCCATCTCCATCACATGATGTGCCCAGTCCATTCTCCACATGATGTCCAGTCCATCCCATCACATGATGTTACCAGTCCATCTCCATCACATGATGTGTCCAGTCCATTTCTACCAGATGATGTGCCAGTCCATCTCCATCACATGATGTGTCCAGTCCATCTCCATCACATGATGTGTCCAGTCCATCTCACAGATGATGTCCATCCATCTCCATCACATGATGTGTCCAGTCCATCTCCATCACATGATGTGTCCATCCATCTCCATCACATGATGTGTCCAGTCCATCTCCATCACATGATGTGTCCAGTCCATCTCCATCACATGATGTGTCCAGTCCATCTCCATCACATGATGTGCCAGTCCATCTCCATCACATGATGTGCCAGTCCATCTCCATCAGATGATGTACCAGTCCATCTCCATCACATGATGTCCCATCCATCTCCATCACATGATGTAACCATCATCATCTCCATCATATGATGTACCAGTCCATCTCCATCACATGATGTCCCAAGTCCATCTCCATCACATGATGTACCCATCCATCTCCATCACATGATGTACCAGTCCATCTCCATCACATGATGTACCCAATCCATCTCCATCACATGATGTAACCAGTCCATCTCCATCAATGATGTAACCAGTCCATCTCCATCACATGATGTACCAATCCAATCTCCATCACATGATGTAACAGTCCATCTCCATCACATGATGTGTCCAGTCCATCCATCTCCATCACATGATGTGCCCAGTCCATCTCCATCACATGATGTGCCCAGACCATCTCCATCACATGATGTGGAACCATCTCCATCACATTGATGTGCCCAGTCCATCTCCATCACATGATGTGCCCAGTACCATCTCCATCAATGATGTGCCCATCATTCCATATGGATGTGTCCAGTCCATCTCCATCACATGATGTGCCCAGTCCATCTCCATCACATGATGTGCCCAGTCCATTCTCCATCACATGATGTGCCCAGTCCATCTCCATCACATGATGTGCCCAGTCCATCTCCATCACATGATGTGCCCAGTCCATCTCCATCACATGATGTGCCCAGTCCATCTCCATCACATGATGTGTCCCAGACCATCTCCATCACATGATGTGTCCAGTCCATCCATCCATGATGTGTCCAGTCCATCTCCATCACATGATGTGTCCAGTCCATCTCCATCACATGATGTGCCCAGTCCTCTCCACAGATGTAACCATCTCCATCAATTGATGTGCCCAGTCCATCTCCATCACATGATGTGTCCAGTCCATCTCCATCAATGTGTGCCCAGTCCATCTCCATCACATGATGTGTCCAGTCCATCTCCATCACATGATGTGCCCATCCATCTCCATCACATGATGTTACCAGTCCATCTCCATCACATGATGTGCCCAGTCCATCTCCATCACATGATGTGCCCATCCTCTCTCCAATGATGTCCCAGTCCTCCCATCACATGATGTGCCCAGTCCATCTCCATCACATGATGTCCCAGTCCATCTCCATCACATGATGTACCCAGTCCATCTCCATCACATGATGTGTCCAGTCCATCTCCATCACATGAGTGTCCATCCATCTCCATCACATGATGTGTCCCAGTCCATCTCCATCACATGGTGTGTCCAGTCCATCTCCATCACACTGATGTCAGTCATCTCCATCACAGAGTGTCATCCATCCCATCAATTGATGTGCCCAGTCCATCTCCATCACATGATGTGTCCAGTCCATCTCCATCACATGATGTGTCCAGTCCATCTCCATCACATGATGTGTCCCAGTCCATCTCCATCAATTGATGTGTCCAGTCCATCTCCATCACATGATGTGTCCAGTCCATCTCCATCACATGATGTGTCCAGTCCATCTCCATCACATGGTGTGTCCAGTCCATCTCCATCAATTGATGTGTCCAGTCCATCTCCATCACATGTGTGCCCAGTCCATCTCCATCACATGGTGTGACCAGTCATCTCCATCACATGATGTCCAGTCCATCTCCATCACATGATGTGCCATCCATCTCCATCACATGATGTGCCCAGTACCATCTCCATCACATGATGTGCCATTCCATCTCCATCAATGATGTGCCAGTCCATCTCCATCACATGATGTGTCCCAGTTCCATCTCCATCACATGATGTGCCAGTCCATCTCCATCACATGTGTGTCCAGTCCATCTCCATCACATGTGTGTCCAGTCCATCTCCATCAGATGGTGTGTCCCAGTCCATCTCCATCACATGGTGTGTCCAGTCCATCTCCATCACATGGTGTGTCCAGTCCATCTCCATCACATGGTGTGTCATCCATCTCCATCAATGATGTGTCCAGTCCATCTCCATCACATGATGTGTCCAGTCCATCTCCATCACATGGTGTGTCCAGTCCATCTCCATACATGATGTGTCCAGTCCATCTCCATCAGATGATGTGTCCAGTCCATTCCATCACATGATGTGTCCAGTCCATCTCCATCACATGATGTGTCCAGTCCATCTCCATCACATGGTGTGTCCAGTCCATCTCCATTACATGATGTGTCCAGTCCATCTCCATCACATGATGTGTCCAGTCCATATCCATCACATGATGTGTCCAGTCCATCTCCATCACATGATGTGTCCAGCCATCTCCATCAATGTGTGTCCAGTCCATTCCATCACATGATGTGTCCAGTCCATCTCCATCACATGATGTGTCCAGTCCCCATTCTCCATTCACACATGATGTGTCCAGTCCATATCCATCACATGATGTGTCCAGTCCATCTCCATCACATGATGTGTCCCATTCCACATATCCATCACATCATGATGTGTCCGTCCATCTCCTCACATGTGTGTCCATCCATCTCCATCACATGATGTGTCCAGTCCATCTCCATCAATTGATGTGTCCAGTCCATCTCCATCACATGATGTGTCCAGTCCATCTCCATCACATGATGTGTCCAGTCCATACTCCATCACATGATGTGTCCAGTCCATCTCCATCACATTGATGTGTCCAGTCCATTCCATACATGATGACCATCCCATCAATTGATGTGTCCAGTCCATCTCCATCACATGATGTGTCCAGTCCATCTCCATCAATGATGTGCCCAGTCCATTATCCATCACATGATGTGTCCAGTCCATCTCCATCACATGATGTGTCCAGTCCATCTCCATCACATGATTGTCCACCATCAATGATGTGCCCAGTCCATCTCCATCAATGATGTGTCCAGTCCATCTCCATCACATGATGTGCCCAGTCCATTCCATCAATGATGTGTCCAGTCCATCTCCATCACATGATGTGTCCAGTCCATCTCCATCACATGATGTGCCCAGTCCATCTCCATCAGATGATGTGTCCAGTCCATCTCCATCACATGATGTGTCCAGTCCATCTCCATCACATGATGTGTCCAGTCCATCTCCATCACATGATGTGTCCAGTCCATCTCCATCACATGATGTGTCCAGCATCCATTCTCCATTCACAATGATTGTCAGTCCATCTCCATCACATGATGTGTCCATCCATCCATCACTGATGTGTCCAGTCCATCTCCATCACATGATGTGCCAGCCATCTCCATCAATTGATGTGTCCAGTCCATCTCCATCACATGATGTGCCCAGATCCATCTCCATCACATGATGTGCCCAGATCCATCTCCATCACATGATGTGCCTGTCCCAGAGTCCATCTCCATCACATGATGTGTCCAGACCATCTCCATCAATGATGTGTCAACCATCTCCATCACATGATGTCAGTCCATCTCCATCAATGATGTGTCCAGACCATCTCCATCACATGATGTGTCCAGTCCATCTCCATCAATTGATGTGTCCAGACCATCTCCATCACATGATGTGCCCAGTCCATCTCCATCACATGATGTGCCCAGATCCATATCCATCACATGATGTGTCCAACCATCTCCATCACATGATGTGAACCATCTCCATCACATGAAGTGCCAACCATCTCCATCACATGGTGTCAGTCATTCATACATGGTTCCATCCTCTCCATCACATGATGTTCCAGACCATCTCCATCACATGATGTGCCCAATCCATCTCCATCACATGATGTGCCAGACCATCTCCTCATGATGTAATCTACCATCAATGATGTTATCCATCTCCATCACATGATGTAAACCTTCTCCATCACATCATAACCATCTTCCATCACTGATGTATACCATCTCCATCACATGATGTGCCCAGTCCATCCCATTCACATCATGTAACCCATCTCCATCGTCTTT
The DNA here is from genome assembly GCA_030674185.1 of Monoplex corrugatus. Classification (NCBI taxonomy): domain Eukaryota; kingdom Metazoa; phylum Mollusca; class Gastropoda; order Littorinimorpha; family Ranellidae; genus Monoplex; species Monoplex corrugatus. The sequence goes on along the minus strand of JAPXFY010000026.1, from coordinate 37,438,935 downwards.
TCATGATAGATAAAACAGGCTTGCTAGTTGGTAGAGCCATGGACTCAAGATCTGAATATCTTGAGTTCAATCCCAGCCCGCAACATTAGAAAACTGGCTCGTTGGCTGCCCATCATAATGTTTCCATCATTCTAGTGGTGTCAGCTTAGTGCTTGATAGGTGTCCCTTTCTCCCCTTTCCACATTTGAAGATCTTGCCAGCGCATACATAAGGTTTTGTGCAGGCTCAGGAAAAAATCTGTCAGATGATTGCTGGCAGGTTTGGGTGGAACGCATATGGAGCTTCCGAGCAGGGAAAATCCTTCTTGAAATAACTCAGATAACTTCATATTGATTGTGTCAATATTCTCTTCATGACTTCAGATGATAGTTGTGGGTCCTTATCAGCTTTGTAACCGACTCATATTGTGAGAAGGATCCATAGAGATAATTGATGAGTCAGTGCTAAACTGTCATCTGTGTTCCTGAAAACAAAAAACAAAACAAAAACACCCAAGATGAATAACAAAATGAAACTCAATCCACGCAAGCAAGCATTATATATACACAAATAGACACTCTCCCCCCCCCACCCGCTCTCCTCACACCTCCGCCCACACCAGACACAGATCACACAAATATGAACACACACACACACGCAGCTTGTACCTTAGTTGTATCTACTGAAAGCGCATGTACTGTGTGAATAGACGTTCAAAGAAAAGAATAATTCGTCACACAGCAGCGCTTGCGCTGACACAGAACACAAATGCATAATCACAACACACACACACACACACACACACACACACACACACACACACACACACACACACACACACACACACACACACACACACACACACACACACACACACACACACACACACACACACACACACACACACACACACACACAAGTCGATGTGAAAATGCACCTTTCCTCAACCAAAAGCTGACCGAATGCTACTACAAAGTCTATAGATACCGGTAGGCGTTTAGCGATAGAGACCTTGACAAAGCACTGCAGAAACACAGTCTGAAATGAATACCACAAGCGCTTCTGGTTTTGAAGCACCGAAGAAAGGACGGGCGGTATGGTCAAATGGGTCAGACATCTAGTTCTAACATTCTGGGCCAACCAGTCGCCATGGAGCAGTGTTTAGCACAACGGACCACCGACTAGAAGGTTGTGGTTCAAATTCTATCACCCAGTCAAAACCATTGTGAGACTGATATTTCAGCCCCAACTGACCCATACTCGGCAGAGTTCAGAATGCTAGAGGCTCATCGGGGCTATACAGTAGAGAGTCTCATCTATTTCATGAATGTCATTGAGGGTGTTGCTTAAAATCTCCTGATCCAACAGCGCAGGTGTCCGCATTTCCCAGGCCTGATTGACGCCATGAGAAAGCAAGATTGGCGTGTAGCCTTGTAATCATGTCATCCAAAATGGAACTCCACAGCATCATGATCATCAGTCCTCATCGTCATCATCTCATCATCATCATCAATCAACATCTATCGATAACAACATTTTGAATTTGTCCAAGATTTCGTGGCCATTAGTGTTGCGTAGAAAACAGACAAGGAAAAAAAAATCTGGGTGTGTTTGCTTGACGGTAGTCTCTCCAGACGGTGATCTATTAATCCTTCTCAAGTCTGGGAGTAAAATATGCAAATTTAAAGTGCAGACTAGGTCACGCTCGCCATGACATATTTAACAGTGGGTGGTGGGGGCGGGGCGGAGTGGAGTGAGGGGTGGGGGAAGTGGACGGGAAGCCGGGGGTATGATATACATAAACATATTTATACAAAGATAGGTGGGTAGGTGCACAGTCGGGTACACTACTGGAGAAGCCAGCTTGTGCCGGGTGGCTGTGTTTTACGGGTGTCTTAAGTTAAGAGAAGCAGAGCGAAGTGGTGTGGTGTACTGCCTGATGAAGTAAGTGGCTCTCTCTATCTGTCGTAAATTTGGGCTTAAGCAGAACATATTGATTTATCTACGTATTTACATATGTTACCCTGTCTTCTTAACGCTGGAAATCTTAAACAAAGTATTTGTTGATTAATCTTTTAATTATCTATCAACTTATTTGTCTATTTTTTTAAAAATTGTGTATTGACTGTTCACCGTACATGGGATATCATATCACTTCTACTATGTGGTTCTAGATGCACTCACAAAGTTTTCTTCTTCATTTTCTGCCTCTATATCTCTCAATGTTTTTTTTTTCTCGTCTCCGCACTCAAAAAATTCTTTTCTTCTTCTTCTTTTTTTCTTCTTCTTCTTCTCTCTCTCTCCCCTCTCCCCCCCCTCTCTCTCTCCCCTCTGTCTCTCTCTCGGTTTCCTCTCTCTGTGATCCCTCTTCCTCCTTCTTCTTCAACTTCTTTTTTTTGTGGGAAGGAATTAGGTAATCGTGATGAGAATTGTGGTTTTGTATTTTATCGTGCGAGTATCATATTTTGTGGTAAATAATTGAAAAAGAAAGGAACAATTAAGTCACGTTTTTGTGTATCTATAGGCATTTCAATTTTTATGTACACATTAAAAAACAACAGAGAACACACACACAACGAGAAACCAATCATTCAAAAACACTGGTCGGTTTTTAAAAGTGAACAATTCAGTGATGAGTTTCGTGAAGGAGAGTACTTATGAAGTTACATTCGTTTTCGAAAACGAATTTCGTATAAAATCTTATCAAGGTCCTTTAAATGTCCTAAATCTTTCCTTGTCTATAGCTGAGGTAATCGTTTGTACTGCTGTCATTATCAAGAATAACAAGTAGTTGAACACACATCTGATATCAGCCCGAGATAACAGGCTGTAGTTTGAAGATTTCTTTTTCTTTTTTGCATGAGGCAAGAGAAGTTAGAGCATTTAGTCACAACAGGAAAGCTGGAGGAAAAAGAGCACCAGGTAGACCCGGGGTGAAATACATTTGACGGATTTGCAGATTGGATGAAGACAGAGAGGGTGGGAGATGTGCTTGCAGCAACAAAGGATAGATTCGTATGGTGGGCCATTATCGCTAAAGCCATACGGCAGGGCACTTGACGATAACAACGAAAGCCCTGATAGATTCGTGTAGAGGGCCATGATCGCCAACGCTTTGCAACAGGGCACATGATGATGATGATAATGATGATGACAGCCCTGATAGATTCGTGTGGTGGGCCCTGATCGCCAACACTATGCAACAAGGCATATGATGATGATGATGATGATGACGACAGCCCTGATAGATGATGATGACGACAGCCCTGATAGATTCGTATGGAGGGCCATGATCGCCAACACCACGCGGCAGGGCATATGATGAATGAGTTTGAAGGTTGGAAGTTTATTCAAAAAAGATTCATTGCATTCAGACAACTCAATCTACACTGTACGCTCCGTCCGAATTTTCCAGCAACCATCCGGCAGACTCCTTGAGCCTGCGCAAAACTATGCACAAACATGGTCTCGAAATGGGAAGGGGATGGGGGTGGGTAGGAAGAAGGGACGTACGATGCACCAACCTAACATCACCAGCATGATGGAAAGGTAAAGATCGGTAGTGAATGAGCTAGTTTTTAATCTTGCAGGCTGGGACTGAAGTTGAGAAATCAGATCTCGACTCCACGGCTCCATCAATAGAACCAATAATCTCTATGGCCCATCTTGGAGAGGGAAAATCTAGAATTCACACCTTCTTACTTTGTGTCCTTACCTGTTTACAGAAAATCTAGAATTCACACCATCTTACTTTGTAGCCTTACCTGTTTACAGGGTTACAGAAAATCTAGATTTCACACCATCTTACTTTGTGGCCTTACCTGTTTACGGGGTTACATAAAATCTAGAATTCACACCTTCTTACTTCATGGCCTTACCTGTTTACAGGGTTACAGAAAATCTAGAATTCACACCTTCTTACTTTGTGGCCTTACCTGTTTACAGGGTTACAGAAAATCTAGAATTCACACCTTACTTCATGGCCTTACCTGTTTACAGGGTTACAGAAAATCTAGAATTCACACCTTCTTACTTCATGGCCTTACCTGTTTACGGGGTTACTGAAAATCTAGAATTCACACCTTCTTACTTCATGGCCTTACCTGTTTACAGGGTTACAGAAAATCTAGAATTCACACCTTCTTACTTTTGTGGCCTTACCTGTTTACAGGGTTACGGAAAATCTAGAATTCACACCTTACTTCATGGCCTTACCTGTTTACAGGGTTACAGATATCACTGGCTGCATGTCCTTCTTTATAGTTCTACGCAGACACGTAGATCACCCCCCCCCTCCCCGTGGAGATGCCGGGGTCTCTTTCGGTATGAATAGTATCCCCACCCTCTGGAAATTCTGTGCTAGAAATTTCCTCTTTCCTGTCACTCTCTTTGGTTCTGCCTTGTTCCTTTGCTTTCTGTCATTTCTTCCCATCATTTTCTGCCTCGCTGGTCTATTCACCTGTACGTGTTCGATAAATTCTGGCGTACTTTCTCTTAGGATTGATAATTGGTTACTTGTATTAAATGCATTTATGTGTGTTCTAGAGTCTTTAGTTATGTTTAAATGTGTGTTCAGATTTTAAAAAAAATCCCCTGTGTGGTAAATTGGACGGGGTGGTCAACGCCAAGGGCGTTTCCTTAAATTATGTGAGCAAATACATTGATATGTGTACTTAATTTTCTTTTCTTTTTTTTCCCTGTTGAAGTATAGCGTATGTTTTGAAACGGTTATAGCCCTGATATTTTACACAATCAACCGGGCTTTAAACAAAAATAACAATAACACGTAGATTACTAACAGTAAGTTTGAAAAGGAGCCTTCAAGCTAATAACTTCTATTGTTGGAGAATGATTTATCATTGTTTTGTATGAACGGCTATGACCACTCCCAGTACCGCGAATCATCGCCTTCACATTTTTCAGCATCATGCGGACAAAGACTTTCACATCTGTTCTGTTTATAACACGACGTAGAGGCCTGTCTGTGTACATACATTTGTCAAACACTTTTATATAGTCATCTTCTCATTAACTGACACTTCTCTGCTCCCCTCAAACACTTTTATACAGACAGTCATCTTCTCATTGACTAACACTTCTCTGCTCCCCTCAAACACTTTTATACAGACAGTCATCTTCTCATTGACTGACACTTCTCTGCTCCCCTCAAACACTTTTATACAGACAGTCATCTTCTCATTGACTGACACTTCTCTGCTCCCCTCAAACACTTTTATATGGTCATCTACTCATTAACTAACACTTCTCTGTTCCCCTCAAACACTTTTATACAGACAGTCATCTACTCATTAACTAACACTTCTCTGTTCCCCTCAAACACTTTTATACACTTTTATATGGTCATCTACTCATTAACTAACACTTCTCCACTCCGCTCAAACGTTATTATACAAATAGCCATCTACTCATTAACTAACACTTCTCTGCTCCCCTCAAACACTTTTATATGGTCATCTACTCATTAACTAACACTTCTCCACTCCGCTCAAACGCTATTATACAGATAGCCATCTACTCATTAACTGACACTTCTCTACTCCCCTCAAATACTTTTATACAGACAGCCATCTACTCATTAACTGACACTTCTCTACTCCCCTCAAATACTTTTATACAGAAGCCATCTACTCATTAACTGACACTTCTCTACTCCCCTCAAACACTTTTATACAGACAGCATCTATCATTAACTAACACTTCTCTACCTCCCTCCAAAACTTTATACAGAAGCATCTACTCATTAACTGACACTTCTCTATCCCTCAAACACTTTTAACAGCATCTACTCATTAACTGACACTTCTCTACTCCCCTCAAACACTTTATACAGACACTTACTCATTAACTGACACTTCTCTTCCCTCAAACACTTTTATACAGACAGCCATCTACTCATTAACTGACACTTCTCTACTCCCTCAAACACTTTTATACAGACAGCATCTACTCATTAACTGACACTTCTCTACTCCCCTCAAACACTTTTATACAGACACCATCTACTCATTAACTGACACTTCTCTATCCCTCAAACACTTTTATACAGACATCTTACTCATTAACTAACACTTCTCTACTCCCTCAAACACTTTTATACAGTCATCTACTCATTAACTAACACTTCTCTACTCCCCTCAAACACTTTTATACAGCATCTACTCATTAACTAACACTTCTCTACTCCCTCAACATTATACAGCATCTACTATTAACTAGCACTTCTCTACTCCCTCAAACACTTATACAGCATCTACTCATTACTACACTCTCTACTCCCCTCAAACACTTTATTATACAGACACCTCTACTCATTATAACTAACACTTCTCTACTCCCTCAAACACTTTTATACAGACATCTACTCATTAACTAACACTTCTCTACTCCCCTCAAACACTTTTATACAGACATCTACTCATTAACTAACACTTCTCTACTCCCTCAAACACTTTATACAGTCATCTACTCATTATACAACATTCTCTACTCCCTCAAACACTTTATAACAGACATGCTCTCATATTAACTGAACACTTCTCTACTCCCTCAAACACTTTATACAGACATCTACTCATTAACTGACACTTCTCTACTCCCTCAAACACTTTATACAGACACATCTCTCATTAACTAACACTTCTCTACTCCCTCAAACACTATTATACAGACATCTACTCATTAACTACACTTTCTACTCCCCTCAAACACTTTATACAGACATCTACTCATTAACTAACACTTCTCTACTCCCTCAAACACTATTATACATAAAATCTACTCTATTAACTAACACTTCTCTACTCCTCTCCCAAACACTATTATACAGACATCTACTCATTAACTAACACTTCTCTACTCCCCTCAAACACTATTATACAGACATCTACTCATTAACTAACACTTCTCTACTCCCCTCAAACACTATTATACAGACATCTACTCATTAACTAACACTTCTCTACTCCCCTCAAACACTATTATACAGACATCTACTCATTAACTAACACTTCTCTACTCCCCTCAAACACTATTATACAGACATCTACTCATTAACTAACACTTCTCTACTCCCCTCAAACACTATTATACAGACATCTACTCATTAACTAACACTTCTCTACTCCCTCAACATATTATACAGACATCTACTCATTAACTAACACTTCTCTACTCCCTCAAACACTATTTACAGCATCTACTCATTAACTAACACTTCTCTACTCCCTCAACACTATTATACAGACATCACTCATTAACTGACACTTCTTACTCCCTCAAACACTATTATACAGACATCTACTCATTAACTAACACTTCTCTACTCCCCTCAAACACTATTTATACAGCATCTACTCATTAACTAACACTTCTTACTCCCCTCAAACACTATTATACAGACATCTACTCATTAACTAACACTTCTCTACTCCCTCAAACACTTTTATACAGACATCTACTCATTAACTAACACTTCTCTACTCCCCTCAAACACTATTATACAGTCATCTACTCATTAACTAACACTTCTCTACTCCCCTCAAACACTATTATACAGTCATCTACTCATTAACTGAACACTTCTTAACACTTCTCTATCCCCTCAAACACTATTATACAGACATCTACTCATTAACTAACACTTCTCTACTCCCCTCAAACACTTTATACAGACATCTACTCATTAACTAACACTTCTCTACTCCCCTCAAACACTATTATACAGTCATCTACTCATTAACTAACACTTCTTACTCCCCTCAAACACTATTATACAGACATATCTACTCATTAACTAACACTTCTCTACTCCCCTCAAACACTATTATACAGACATCTACTCATTAACTAACACTTCTCTACTCCCTCAAACACTATTATACAGAATCATACTCATTAACTAACACTTCTCTACTCCCTCCAAACACTATTATACAGACATCTACTCATTAACTAACACTTTCTCTCTCCCTCAAACACTTTATACAGACATCTACTCATTAACTGACACTTCTCTACTCCCTCAAACACTATTATACAGACAATCTACTCATTAACTAACACTTCTCTACTCCCCTCAAACACTATTATACAGACATCTACTCATTACTACACTTGTCTCAACACATTATCACTATCATACACTCCTCTAAACACTATTATACAGTCATCTACTCATAAACTAACACTTCTCTACTCCCCTCAAACACTATTATACAGACATCTACTCATTAACTAACACTTCTCTACTCCCCTCAAACACTATATACAGACATCTACTCATTAACTAACACTTCTCTAATCCCCTCAAACACTATTATACAGACATCTACTCATTAACTGACACTTCTCTGCTCCGCTCAAACACTTTTATACAGACAGTCATCTACTCATTAACTGACACTTCTCTATTCCGCTCATACACTATTATACAGTCATCTACTCAATAAATGACACTTCTCTGTTTCGCCCCCCCCCCCCCACCTTTCACTCCCTCTGTTCTTAATGTTTCCTTTACTTTCTTCCCTTCCTTTGTATCTTTCCAGTTCACGTTTTTGCTGTTCATTTTTATTCCATTTGTTGGATTTTCAGTAATGCATTTCACGTCCATGTCTGTACGCTTATTTTATACGTGTATTGTGACCAAAAAAAAAAAAAAAAAAAAAAAAAAAAAAAAAAGACTAGCTGCAGGATGGGTCCACGTGGGACCTCATTCTACCATCCTTGAGTAATAAAGTATTGTGAAGATATATATATATGTATATATACATATATACATATACATATATACATAGACAGATATATAGATATATGTATGTATAAGGTCAGGGAAGGTAAAATAGCAAGGGAGAGAAATTGGGCTCAGTCTTCATAATGGCATTGCCAGAAAAAAAATGATGTCGCTACCACCTCTCCCCCCTAGGACCTCAGGGTTATGGGGGACAAGTTTTACCTTTGGCACTTTCCAACATTTTCTGTAAGAGGCCTGGTTGGTGTAGCGGTAAAAGTTCTGCCTCAGTTCCAGTCTGACGGCACGAGTTTGATTCTTTGACTTGGGGGGGGGGGGGGAGGGGATTTGAAGGGTGGGTGGGCAGCCGAGATGTGGTTTCTAAGAAGAATGTTGAGAGTTCCATGGACAGCAAAGAAAACAAACGAGACAGTCTTGATGGAGGCAGACACAAGTAGATCACTCATAAGGAAGATTAGGAAAAGACAGGCAACATTTAAAAGCCATTTTATGAGGAAGGGGGATTTGGAGCACCTGGTCACGACGGGAAAGCTGGAGGGAAGGAGAGCACCGGGTAGACCCAGGGAGAAAATGCTGGACGGACTTGCAGAGTGGCTGGGGACGAGAAGGGTGGGGGAGATGCTGGGGGCAACGAAAGAGAGAGACAGATGGAAATCCATGATCGCCAACGCCATGCAGCAGGGCACCTGATGATGATGATGATGACCACAGCATCTTGCATTGTCTACCATGCTAGGAAAGCAAATATCTAACCCTTTGACTCCCTCATCCTATCCACCGGCTTCCTGCAGGAAGCTGGTGGATAGGGTAAGGGAGTCAAAAGGTTAATTTTTGTAGTTGTGGATAAAGTGCAGGAGCCAAAAGGTTAATACACCCAGACAAGAAGGGCACACATTTTTGGCCAACTGACTTTTGTCAAGCGTAAAAGGAAGACAGTAAGAAACATCAAACAACAAATGTGATCTGCCAGCACGAAATCAGTCTTAACTAGCATTTTGGGCATTTTGAGATATACATATGACTGGAAAGTGTACATTCTGCTGATTATTTTGGTACTTGAATAAAGTTTGTACTCAAAAAAATGTAGAAGTTCTGTATGTTTAAAGTCATTAAGTTGTATGACGGCCATTTTGAGAAAACGGCCTCTAAAGTTTTTGTGTGCTCTCCTACACGTTTTTCTTAAGTTTCTTTATTTGGTGGCTTTGACCCAGTTTGTTTCTAATTTTAGCTGTCATTATCTGAAAGGTGCACCAAAGAGCATTCCATCGGTATATTACATGTGCGGGTACTGTACATGTTACGGTCCATAATTAGAGACAAAAAAAAAAAAGGTACTTTTGGTAGGAAATTGCGATTGTGATTTAAAATACCATTTTGAATTGATTAATAATGTTTTTTCAAGAAAACAATTTCTGTGGGGGATAGATTATAGTCTACAGAAATCAATTTTGAGAAAAAGTCAAAACACCCCAGATAGACCCTCAGTTACCTTTTCGACTCCTAGTGCTGTTCGACTGACTGCGAGTTAAGACTGATTTCGTGGTGGGAGGTCACAAATACAAAAATTAAATGACTCTCGTTATCTTATTTTTTCTTAGTGGACGAAGCAGCAGGGAAGTTTTGCTCTTTTTCTCCTAATTTGTGTGCTTGATGTTTTGATGTTCGCTCTTTTGTGATCTTACGTTTACGCTTAACAAAGGCCAGTTGGTTGAAAATTTTTCCCTGTTTTGTCTGGTTGTATTCAACACGCGTTCTGATTCTATTTTTGGTATTTTCCAGGTTCCTGTTTGCTTGAACACGGGCGGTCGAGCTTGTTCAGGACACCTTTCTTCGACGTTATTAAAGGTAAGCCCATGAGAAAGAGGAAATGAACGTTGCCTGAGAAAAAGTTGAGGTCTCTACCACCTCACTCCCCTTGTAAAACTTTTAAGGGAAAAGCCGTGCCTTTTACAGTTTTTCCTGTACACTCCTGACTGTCTTTAATCTTTCACGGGTGAACGAACAAGTAGGTGAAGTGAAATTGCAATCGCCGTACTTGTCCTGTTATAAAGGTCTACGGATGAGTGGCTGGGCAAAATGAAGGAATTAAATAAGTGACTGAGTACTTACTTTGATAGTGTGCGACAGTCATGGTAGTGACGTGGGTTAGACATGAAGAAATTCAATAAGTGACTGAGAACTTACTTTGATAGTGTGTGACTGAGTACTTACTTTGATAGTGTGTGGCAGTCATGGTAGTGACGTGGGCGAGACATGAAGGAATTCAATAAGTGACTGAGAACTTACTTTGATAGTCCGTGACAGTCATGGTAGTCACGTGGGTAAGACACGAAGGAACTAAACAAGTGACTAACTCTGATAGTCCGTGACAGTCATGGTAGTCACGTGGATAAGACACGAAGGAATTCAATAAGTGACTGAGAACTTACTTTGATAGTCCGTGACAGTCATGGTAGTCACGTGGATAAGACACGAAGGAACTAAATAAGTAACTAACTTTGATAGTCCGTGACAGTCATGGTAGTCACGTGGGTAAGACATGAAGGAACTAAACAAGTGACTAACTTTGATAATCCGTGACAGTCATGGTAGTCACGTGGATAAGACACGAAGGAACTAAACAAGTGACTTACTTTGATAGTCCGTGACAGTCATGGTAGTCACGTGGATAAGACATGAAGGAACTAAACAAGTGACTAACTTTGATAGTCCGTGACAGTCATGGTAGTCACGTGGATAAGACACGAAGGAATTAAACAAGTGACTAACTTTGATAGTCCGTGACAGTCATGGTAGTCACGTGGATAAGACACGAAGGAACTAAATAAGTGACTAACTTTGATAGTCCGTGACAGTCATGGTAGTCACGTGGATAAGACATGAAGGAATTAAATAAGTGACTAACTTTGATAGTCCGTGACAGTCATGGTAGTCACGTGGATAAGATATGAAGGAATTAAATAAGTGACTAACTTTGATAGTCCGTGACAGTCATGGTAGTCACGTGGACAAGACATGAAGGAATTAAATAAGTGACTAACTTTATAGTCCGTGACAGTCATGGTAGTCACGTGGATAAGACATGAAGGAACTAAACAAGTGACTAACTTTGATAGTCCGTGACAGTCATGGTAGTCATGTGGACAAGACATGAAGGAACTAAACAAGTGACTAACTTTGATAGTCCGTGACAGTCATGGTAGTCACGTGGACAAGACACGAAGGAACTAAACAAGTGACTGACTTTGATAGTCCGTGACAGTCATGGTAGTCACGTGGACAAGACACGAAGGAACTAAACAAGTGGCTAACTTTGATAGTCCGTGACAGTCATGGTAGTCACGTTGACAAGACATGAAGGAACTAAATAAGTGACTGAGAACTTACTTTGATAGTCCGTGACAGTCATAGTAGCCAGGTGGTGGGTCAGACGTCAGACTTCCAACCGGAAGATCTGGGGTTCGATCCTTCCTGAGTACCTCCCGCCTGGTGGGTAAAAGGTAAGAGTTTTGTTTTTCCCCCCGTCTTCCAGGTGTGCAGACCTGCCAGTGTACTTAAACCCCCTTTCGTGTGTATACACACACACAGAATATCAAATCCGCGCAGTAAAGATTCTGTAAGTCATGTCAGTGTCAGATGACTTATAGAGAAACACCAGGACACCCGGTACACCCGCCCCTTTGTTTTTATTTTTTACATTTTTGTATGCGTGAGTGGACGCAGAAAGAAATGGCAAATGAACATGCTCCCAGGAAAAAAATCCTTTGTTGTCATGGGATTTTTAACATGTGCTGAGTACATGCAGCACACGGGACGTCAAATCACTGTCTTATCTGAAAAACTACAATTCACTATGAATGTCTCATCTAAAAAAAACAACAAAAAAACAAACAAACAAAAAACAATTAGCAAAATAGACCACCTTGTAAGATCTAGAGAATCGGAGGAGGCAGGGGAAGCAGAGAAAGATCCTCAGTCCAATCCATGATTCGAACCTATAGTAACAACAACAATAGTAGTAGTAGTAATAATAATGATGATGATAACAATAATAATCCTATTTTATAAGTCTGCCCTATGATTACTGGTGGAGTGGATGGACCACATATGGAACTGCCCGAGTGCGACAAATCCCTCTTGAATGAATTCTAAACTCCAAAGAAAGGGACGGGAATGGCTGAGCATGAACGGGCATGCCTCCCCTTCCCCACAGCTTACCACAACCCCCACTCCCCTCTCCCCCAAATACACACACACACACACATTGATAGCCGCCTTCTTAGAAAATGCAAACATTTGGCAGACAAGGGACGATATTCTTCCTGTGAGCCATTAGATAAGTAAAATGGGACAGTGTTTGTATGGCGTGACTATCGAATGTGATTAAACGTTAGCACTCATTCCAACAGATTTCACGTCATTAAACGAATGTGATTAAATATTAGCACTCATTCCAACAGATTTCCACGTCATTAAACGAATATGATTGAATATTAGCACTCATTCCAATAGATTTCACGCCATTAAACGAATATGATTGGAATATTAGCACTCACTCCAACAGATTTCACGTCATTAAACGAATGTGATTAAATATTAGCACTCATTCCAACAGATTTCACGTCATTAAACGAATGTGATTAAATGTTAGCACTCATTTCAACAGATTTCACGTCATTAAACGAATGTGATTTAAACGTTAGCACTCATTCAACAGATTTCACATCATTAAACGAATGTGATTTAAATATTAGCACTCATTCCAATAGATTTCATGTCATTAAACGAATGTGATTAAATATTATTAGCACTTCATTACCAAAAAAGATTTCACGTCATTAAACGAATGTGATTAAACGTTAGCACTCATTCCAACAGATTTCACGTGATCAACACGACTGTTTGTCTTGTTATATCAGGAACTTAAAATGAATGAATTTCGATTGTATAAACCTCTGTTCTAAATTTCTATCAGGAAGCATTTTTTTCGGGGGAGGTGGTGGGGGTTGGGGAGGAGATTGAAATCATGCAACTCTGCACAACTCTTTTATTGAAAAGAATACAGAGAGAGAGAGAGAGAGAGAGAGAGAGAGAGAGAGAGAGAGAGAGAGAGAGAGAGAGAGAGACAGACAGACAGACAGACAGACAGACAGAGAGAGAGAGAGAGCGAGAGAAAGAGGAGAGATGAAGAGAAAGAGAGGGAGAGAGAGAGAGAGAGGGAGAGAGAGAAAGAGAGAGAGAGAGAGGAGAGAGAGATATAAGAGAGATAGAATGAGAGAGAGAGAGGGGGGGAGAGAGACAGACAGACAGAGAAAGAGAGGGAGAGAGAGAGACAGAGAGAGAAACAGACAGACAGACAGACAGAGAGAGAGAGGAGTGAACAAAATTCTATTTTTGAAGGATACTGACGGAAGCAATATAATATCTATTATATTTTATATCTGACCCTCGCCCACTGAATGTCTTTTGAGAAAGAGAGAGAGAGAGAGAGAGAGAGAGAGAGAGAGAGAGAGAGAGAGAGAGAGAGAGACAGACAGACAGACAGAGACAGACAGCGAAAGAGAGGAGAGAGACAGACAAACAGAAAGAGAGAGAGAGAGAGAGAGAGAGAGAGAGAGAGAAGACACACACAGACAGACAGCGAAAGAGAGAAGGAGAGAGACAGACAAACGACAGACAAGGAAAGAGAAAAAAAAGAGAGAGAGAGAGAGACATAAAGAAAAACATAAAGAGATAAGGCGAAGAAATATAAATAAAGACAGAGAGATATTGAGAGATAAAGAGAGATAAAAGAGAGATAGACAGATAGACAGACAGATAGACAATCAGAAAGAGAACGCCGAGGTCAAACATTTTTTTAACACCTTCCTTTATCGGAAACTAATAAATCTAAAAACCGAAACCCGTCCGGACGCCTGGCGCGTATACAATGCCCTTTTATTCAAATCAAGCAAAGGGCAAGAGATTGATTACTTGGAGTGAATGGCGAGGTGACAGAGCTAAAGTCAAAACAACCAGCCAGGACTGCCTGATAAGATTAGAAGGATGAAAAAAAAACCCACCTGAAAGTCAGATTCTTGATCACAAAGCGATCAGTTGGTTATCAGATATCTGTGGATTAATTGCTCCTGTGCGACCTAGTTCTAATTTAGGTTATCCTGGTGTTAGAGAGGAGAGAGAGAGAGAGAGAGAGAGAGAGAGAGAGAGAGAGACAGAGACATGAGACAGAGACAGAGAGAGACAGAGACAGAGACAGAGATAGAGACAGAAAGGCAGAGACAGAGACATAGTGAGAGGAGAGAGAGAGAGAGAGAGGAGAGAGAGAGAGAGGAGAGGAGAAGAGACAGAGAGAGTTAAGATTTCCGATGATTTAAAAATCATCTGAAGTCAATCATCTGCACAGAAAAGAGAAAGAGAGAGAGAGAGAGAGAGAGAGAGAGGAGAGAGAGAGAGAGAGGAGTGAGAGAGAGAGAGAGAGAAA
>JAPXFY010000026.1:37411208-37416208 GCA_030674185.1 Monoplex corrugatus | reverse complement strand
GGTGATCATGACACAGCTTAAGCCTGCACATATAACCATGAGCTGGCCAGGTCCTGAGGTCCTACTAGCCTATGTTTTACCTAGCCTACATTTTTATACTAATCTTGACCACAGGGCAAGCTGGTGATGGCGTCAGATTGAAATGCAACTCATATGGGCGTTAAGCCAGTTGTGGATGGTGCAGAACATTATCAGGACCATTAGCTGTTCTCTGGACAGAAGGAGACAGTCATCCTTGCTGTCCATGGTTAAGAAGGGATCTGATGATGTTCCTCTTCTCTCTGTGGTGATGCCTCTGCCTTTCTGGGTTCCAGACAGCACTGTGGGCAGAATATTTCGACAGACCTTACTGTGATAGAAAAGTAAAAACGCACTGTTACTATGAAATTCTTTCTGGTGCTTCGACTGAAAATTCACCAACAAGAAGAAAATGAAACAGTACTTTTTCAACCCAAACATCCTAACAACAGAAAATCTTACCAGGAAATAGCAACAAAGATCCTATGGGAGGTCACTTTAACTGGACTATACTATGAAGCTGTAGTGGCCTCCCGTTTTGAGGGGTGCATTGCTGAGACCCACATACAGAATCATGATTCTATCTGGTAGCAAGAGGATTTAAACTGTATTCAAAATGGGGGGGGGGGGGGGGGGATGTCAGAATACAGGAGCCATAAAACTTTGAGCCCCTGATACCTGATCTTAAGCACAATCGAGAACAGTTGCCAAACAGATCAGGTTCCTGCCTTGGCTTGAATTCATCGCCCCAGTTTTATCTGCAAACAGCAACTTGTTCCTCCGTAGAGACGGGGAAGGTAAAGCAATGTGGAATTACTATTCTTAATGCCTGAAGCCCATCCAACTTCTCAGAGCATTATCAGGACTATAACCGTCCTAAACAAAACACACACATACACACAAACACATTAATAACCTTGGAAAAATGAAAACCTGGGAAAGAAAATTAAGTACACCTATCATTGCATTCATGCAAATAATCTCCGAGGATATGTCCATGATGCTGCTGAATTTATCACCAGCCCGAAAAAAACAACAACAACAAACAAACTCGAAACTTTAATGCAAATGCATTTCAAAAAAGCATGCATTAAAACTGGCCGATATTACCTGAAATTGCCACTAAGCATTTCGCGTTTTCTAGCAGCTTCAAACTGATTAAAATCTGTACCCAAATATCAGTCTAACAGAAAATGCAAGGCTTCATGAAAAACATACCGGTGAATGGACCAGCAAGGCAGAAAATAAGACGAGAAGTGATGACAGAAAAGATGACAGCAAAAAAAACAAAACAAAAAAAAAAGCTTGGCAGGAACAGAGTGACAGAAAAGAGGACATTTTTAGCACAGAACTTCCAAAGGGTGGGGACAGATTTTATACTGAAAGAGCCCCTGGAATCCCCACAGGGGAAAGCGACAAGGAAGAAGAGATGAGCACTTTTCCCATGATAGTGGGTGGGCTGAACACTTGGCGTGTTGGGTTTGTTCCTTGCCCGGCAACAGTGAAGTGGTCCTTGTCTAAACTCATTTCCCTTCATCTATATCACTACTGCTATTTTACAGTCAATCTGAATACTTATCACGTTCTTTGTGTACCTGACCTCTCGATTTGCTTACCGTGCATATGAGTGATCTACTTGTGTCTGCCTCCATCAGGACTGTCTCGTTTGTTTTCTTTGCTGTCCATGGAACTCTCAACAAGAAGGACTTATGAAGCACTAAGCTGACACTACCAGAATGATGGCAACATCAAGATTAGTAGCGAACAGGCCAATTTTTAATGTTGCAGCCAAAACAGCATTCAAGAAGATGACAAGCATTCTTACCAACAAATGCCTATCAATTAACATCAGGAAGAGAGTTCTTGAATGCTATATAGAACCAGTACTGTTGTACGGATGTGAGGCGTGGACAGTCAACAAGCAAAGCCAGAACAAGATTGAGGCAGCCGAGATGTGGTTTCTAAGACGAATGTTGAGAGTTCCATGGACAGCAAAGAAAACAAACGAGACAGTCTTGATGGAGGCAGACACAAGTAGATCACTCATAAGAAAGATTAGGAAAAGACAGGCAACACTTATAAGCCATTTTATGAGGAAGGGAGATTTGGAGCACCTGCTCACAACGGGAAAGCTGGAGGGAAAGACAGCACAGGTAGACCCAGGGAGAAGATACTAGACGGACTTGCGGAGTGGCTGGGGACGAGGAGGGTGGGGGGAGATGCTAGGGGCAACAAGAGATAGAGACAGATGGAAGTCCATGATCGCCAACGCCATGCGGCAGGGCACCTGATGATGACAAGGCTGGGACTGAACTCAAGATATCTGATCTTGAATCCATGGCTCTGTCACAAGAACCACACAGCCCACTGTGGTGCTGAACTATTCCCCTAATCTGTGTATCACTACCGTTACTCTCCACTTAATCGTTGCGCTTATCTTGTTCTTTGTGTTCCTGGGCTCTCGCTTTGTGTACATAATGTACTGGTACTTCTACTCTGAATGGGTACAACATAAACGGAGGCGTGGGGGCTGTCTGTCGTCTGTTTAGGAGCTCTCTTTCTTTGTTAAAAATTCTCCCATTTCCCTACACCCCCACCCCCACCCCACTCCCCACTTAGCCAATCCCACCAACAAGCGGACAACGACGCTGTAATCCCTAACACCACAGAGAAACATTTACGCTAATCCCGGGATTAAGGCATAGAGCACGCAGGTCCTTAATCCAAACACTTTCTACACTAACACACACACACACACACACACACACACACACACACACACACACACACACACACACACACACACATACACACACACACATACACACACACACACATACACACACACACACACACACACACACATACACACACACACACACACACACACACACACACACACACACACACACACATACATACACACACACATACACACAAAGCCCTTATTTGTCTAAAATCACTAACCATACACACACGCGTAATGTACACACACACACACATTACACACTGAAAAAAAAAAAAAACACACACACACACACACACACAATCTCCCATGTACTCACCCATACCCACTCATACACACACACACACACACACACACACACACACACACACAATACACACACACATACACACAAAGCCCTTATTTGTCTAAAATCACTAACCATACACACACGCATAATGTACACACACACACACATTACACACTGAAACACACACACACACACACACAATCTCCCATGTACTCACCTATACCCACTCATACACACACACACACACACACACACACACACACACACACACACACACACACACACACACACACACACACACACACACACACACACATTCACACACAAGAGCGAAGCCTCTTAATTCCAACACCTAGAAAACAAAGAAGTGGCACACACACCTAACGGGTGTCTTACAAAAACACAAGGTAGGAAAAGGTATGCACAGTGTTAAGCACAGTGGACCTGACTAAATCCTAAGTGCCACAAGCTGATCAACACATCACAACACTCACACTTCGTTCATAAAGTCCACACAGACCAAGAAGCAAATGTTGTCGTGAAGAACGAAGTATCCTTCTTTAAAGTTGTTAATGTTATGTTTGTATCATTGTAAACAAAGAAACAAACAAAAAGAAAGAAAGATAGAAAACAAAATGTCATGAATCCTTTCAATTCCCCTTTCTTCTTTTCTTTTGTTTTCTTTTCTTTTCTTCTCTTCATTTTTTTCAGGGTGGGAGTGGTGTTATTGTAAACAAACAAACAAAACAAAACAACAACAACAACAACAACAAATTTGTAATGAAATAATGAATCTCTTTTCAATTCCCCCTTCTTTTTATTTCCTCTTTCCTTCTTGTTTTTTTTTTTTTTTTTTGACAGGGCGAGAGAGGTATTGAAAAATATATTTGTTTCATAAACCATATTCAAAAGAGAGATACAATATCTTGACGAATCTTTATTAAATATGAACCAAAGGTGTGAATCGTTGAGAAATCCCGAATGCGCAAGATTTGAAAGTCCATGGCGCCAATGTCCACATCAAAGGACAGAAAGTGCATGCACATCGCTGAGAAATTACACGATTGCTTTTAAGATGTGAAAGTTATGTTGCCAGGGTCCGGGCCACAGGACCAAAGAAAGTGCCTAAAATCAACACTTTTTCAGGGAGGTGCGAGAACAGCACTTTCTCAGCAACTCCTGACAATACTTTAATTCTATATTTTCATTGTTGTGATTGTCTGTCACTGTCTTCACTTCATGTTAGGTCTGATTTTATCCAATACGTGTTCTACATCACAATCCCCTTGAAAAACAGTCTGGATTTTTTTTTTGCAAATAACATTTTAGCATAGATTAATTCATTGATAGGTAAAAATACATACAGCACTGACTTAGAACAAACAAACATAACAAAAAAACAAAACAAAACAAAACAATAAACAGATGTTATGATAACCTGATTTTCCAAATTTAACCCTTTGACTTCTGCACCCTATCCACCAACTGCACAACTTAACCCTTTGACTCCCTCATCCTCTCAACAGCTTCCTGCAGGAAGCCGGTGGATAAGTTAAGGGAGTCAAAGGGTTAAGTATTTGCTTTGCTAGCATGGTTGACAGTGCAGGATGCAGATGGATAGGGTACAGGTGTACTTTCCGTTCTTTTTTTTTTTATCCATTCGTGTTCTTCCTAAATTTCAGTGATATGTTTGTTTCAGTTGTTGCCGAGCCTAACATCATCAACAATGGACGACGTCATCGACCCAAACGCCTCCAAAGAGGTGGCGATGTCGTCATTAGACTGGTGCACGCGCAGTCGTCAGCTCAACCTGCTCAACGCCGTGCTCAGAGCTCATTTCTCTAACTGCGCCATCTCGGATCTAGAACGAGAGTGCAGCCACGTGTTGCGCCACGCTGTGACCGCCGGCTGCAGGGAGACGCTGACGTCACTGTTACGTCATGTGGA
>JAPXFY010000026.1:37396208-37408708 GCA_030674185.1 Monoplex corrugatus | reverse complement strand
GATTATTTTGGTACTTGAATAAAGCTTGTACTAAAAAGAAATGTAGAAGTTATGTATGTTTAATGTCATTAATTAGCATGACGGCCATTTTGAGAAAACGGCCTCTAAAGATTTTGTGTGCTCTCCTACACATTTTCCTTAAATTTCTTTATTTGATGGCTTTGACCCAGTTTGTTTCTAATTTTAGCTGTCGTTATCTGAAAGGTGCACCAAAGAACTTTCTGTCAGTATATTCCATGTGTGGGTACTGTACAGGTTACGGTTCATAATTAGAGACAAAAATAGGTACTTTTGGTAGGAAACTGCGTTCTTTCTGCTGCGATCAGTGCATTAAAATACCATTTTAAATTAATATTTTTTCAGAAAAAAATTTCTGTGGGGATACAGAAATCAAGTTTGAGAAAAAGTCAAAACACCCCAGATAGACCCTCAGTCACCTTTTCAGCATCTAGTGCTGTTCGACTGACTTCGAGTTAAGACTGATTTCGTGGTGGGAGGTCACAAATAATGACAGTACCGGTACTGCATTCTTTTGCCTGTGTTTGTCAGTATCTGTCTTCTCCTTATTTCATTTGCCAGCTGCCGTGAAGTTTGGTGGTCAGAGGAGTTGTAGTCAGTCATGTCTTCCGTGGCACCAATCGACAAAGGTGAAACTGCTTCAGTACGTGTCTGTCTGATCTACTTTATTCGCTTCAGTATGTGTCTGTCCTATCTACTTAACTCGCTTCAGTATGTGTCTGATCCACTTTATTCGCTTCAGTATGTGTCTGTATGATCTACTTTATTCGCTTCAGTATGTGTCTGTATGATCTACTTTATTCGCTTCAGTATGTGTTTGTCTGTTCTACTTAACTTGCTTCAGTATGTGTCTGTCTGATCTACTTGACTCGCTTTAGTATGTGTCTGTCTGATCCTCTTAACTGCTTCAGTACGTGTCTGTCTGATCCACTTTATTCGCTTCAGTATGTGTCTGTCTGATCCTCTTAACTCGCTTCAGTATGTGTCTGTTTGATCAGAGACACAGAGAGATAGAACGAGAGAGAGAGAGAGAGAGAGAGAGAGAGAGAGTGTGTGTGTTGTGTGTGTGTGTGTGTGTGTGTGTGTGTGTGTGTGTGTGTGTGAGAGAGGAGAGAGAGAGAGAGAGAGAGAGAGAGAGAGAGAGAGAATAGGAATACTGTCATTTTGTTAACCATATTCGCTTCTTTCTTTACTTTAGGATAACGTCATCGACAAACTGGTCACAAGTGGAGCTGACGTCAATCACGTCAATCTGACAGGCCGTCAGCCAATCCACAGCGCCACGCTCAACCCCAGCTCACAAGCCCTTGCCCGACTGGCTCTGGCCGGCTGTGATGTCAGCGCCAAGGACCACATCATGGGAGACACGCCCTTACACCTGGCATGCGCGCGCTGCAACCCGGAAGCGGTAGTGACGCTGATCCGCCATGGCGCGGATTTCAACTGCTTGAACAATCAGAGAGACACTCCGTTGAGAAAACTGCTGCAGCATACCACACGAGTCCCCAAAGACTTTCACTATCATACCAGAATGAAGCTGGCGAAGATTCTTGTCGCCCTAGGATTCCGTCTCGTGCCCCCTTCCCATGAAAAGTCTTGCTTCCAGAATGTTCCAGAATTTCCTGTCATGACGCAGAATGGTAGAAAGTCATTCTCTCAGCATCAGTCCACCGCCCAGAAGACGGATAAAGACTCGCCAGTATCTAGTCAAGGCAGTTCCTTCAACAACGCCTCCCCTCCTTACAAGAAGGAATCGCAGACAACCATACTAATACCAGAAGGATTTTCACAAAGCTTGGAAACAGAAAAGAGTTATTCTGAAAGATCAGAACTTTCCATACGCCTTAATACTGAGAAATCCGACTCTGTGTCATCGAGACTTCCAAACGGGCTGGATTCGAACATGAGCTCCAACAAACTGAGCAGGCCTTCTAGAAAAGTAAGAAGTAACATGTCTCCATGGGACACCAACAGCGTCAGGTGTCGCGGTCGGGACAAAGTGAGGGAGGTGTTCCACAGTTTGATGTCTGAGCGGAGGAGAGTTCCAGGCTTGCAGCACCTGTGTCGACTGGAGGTCAGACGACACCTGCCGTCTGTTGACTTCCAGGAGAGAGTGAAGGAGCTGGAGGTGTCGGCTCCCCTGCACCAGTACCTCATGTTTCGGCCTATCCTGCTGGATGACTCTCTGTGAGGATGGTGGTGGTGGGATGAGCGTTTAAAGTAAACACAATGTATATGACGAGAGCCTGTTACTGCTATTTTTGCTTAAAGCCCAGCCGACTGCGTAAAGCCATATCAGGGATATAACCGTTTCAAGACATACAATACTTCAGAAGGTGAAAAAAGGAAAATAAAATAAAACACACATCGATACATTCGCGTGCATAATCTAAGGAGATGCCCCTGGCACTGACCACTCCATTCAATTTATCACACAAGGGATTTAAAAGACATACCTGAATACAAATTTAAACATAACTAAGGATACTAAAAGGGATTTAAAAACGGGCCTAAATTACCTAAAATTGCGTCCGCCTATCTCATTTCCCTAGAATCAAAAAATCCACCTAATACATGTACGCAGTTGTCAATCCTAAGAAAAAGTAGGTAAGACTTACCTTAAATTGCTTCTGCATATCTCATTTCCCTAAAGCCAAAAATGCATTTAATACATGTATCCAACTATCCATCCTAAGAAAAAGTGTGTAAGACTTTAACGAACACATACAGGTGAATGGACCAGCAAGGCAGAAAATGATAGGAAGAAATGATAGAAAGCAAAGGAGGAAGAAAGAAGCAAAAAGAGAGACAGAAAAGAGGAATTTCTCATACAGTATTTCCAGAAGATGGGGATATTATTGATGAAAGCCTTAATCATCACAGTGAAGAAGAAGAAGAAGAAGAAGAAGAAGAAGAAGAAGAAGAAGAAGAAGAAGAAGAAGAAGAAGAAGAAGAAGAAGAAGAAGAAGAAGAAGAAGAAGAAGAAGAAGAAGAAGAAGAAGAAGAAGAAGAAGAAGTAGAAGAAGAAGAAGAAGAAGAAGAAAAAGAAGAAGAAGAAGTAGAAAAAGAAGAAGAAGAAGAAGAAAAAAGAAGAAGAAGAAGAAGAAGTAGAAGAGAAGAAGAAGAAGAAGAAGAAGAAGAAGAAGAAGAAAAGAAGAAGAAGAAGAAGAAGAAGAAGAAGAAGAAGAAGAAGAAGAAGAAGAAGAAGAAGAAGAAGAAGAAGAAGAAAAAGAAAAGAAGAAGAAGAAGAAGAAGAAGAAGAAGAAGAAGAAGAAGAAGAAGAAGAAGAAGAAGAAGAGAGAGAAGAAGAAGAAGAAGAAGAAGAAGAAGAAGAAGAAGAAGAAGAAGAAGAAGAAGACTTCCCTGCAGGCCGAAAGAGTCACCTTCACAGTCACAGTGAACAAAAAGAAGAGAAAAGAAGAAGACTTGTCTGTCTGTATGGTTTTGTGCAGACTTCTGGTTAAGAAGTCTAGTCTGGAGCAATATGTACGAAACAGTCTGGGTGAGGTGAATCACTTTTAAATAGATTCCTGTCAATCCTCTTGGTGATCTGAAACCGTTCTTAAGCATTTACCATTATTGAAGATAATCAGCACAAAACACTGTTTGTGTCTCAGCTCCAGATACAAAAACTAGGAGAAAAAGACTTGAAACTTCCCTGCTGCTCGGTCCAGTCTTTTTCTCCTAATTTTTGTATCTGGTGTTTGTTTGTTTGTTTGTAATCTTACGCTTGACAATGGCCAGTTGCCCGAAAATTTGTGCCTGTCTTGTCTTGTATTGAATACGCGTTCTTATTCTTTTATTCGTGTTTTTTTCTGTTTCCATTAAACATGCATGTTGAAAATTCTGTATCGTAACCTTTTGACTCCCTCATCCTATCCACCAGATTCAATCTTTGAAGTTGGTGGACAGGATGCGGGAGTCAAAGGGTTACCGGTAAGTGTAAGTCATGTCAGTGCTTATGGAAACATGAAAATACCCTGCATGTGTGCCCCTGAAGACGCAGAATGCAGATTGTGCAGCAAACTATCGCCTGCACAGTATGGGCACAACAACGAGCATACATGCATCCGAGAAAATGACAACACTTAAAAAGCTGTAAAGGCCGGCTGATCCACTCTGGTTAACCAACAATCATTGTTTATACTAATGTATTGTGGGCAAGTTACTTTGCCAGTTTTTTGTTGTTCTGCACATTTCCATGTTACTTTGCTCGCGACACTATTTTAACTATGACACCACTTGACAATTTCAATTATTTTGAAATATTCTCTTAGAAAAGAAAGCCTGTAGGCTAGATTGGACCACAACAGACATGAAAATATTCTCAAAGTTGAATGTCTGTTGCAAATAGCAATTGTCGTTATAGCTCGCTTGTGTGTGCGTGCGTGCGTGCGTGCGTGCGTGCGAGCGTGGGATGCTTGAGTGTGTGTGTGTGTGTGTGTGTGTGTGTGTGTGTGTGTGTGTGTGTGTGTGTGTGTGTGTGTGTGTGTGTGCGTGCGCGCGCACTTTCATTTCATACTGTTTTGATCCCAGTCAATCATGAAAGCCCTTTTTTTTTTTTTTTTTTTTTTTTTTTTAGGGCTGACTGTAAGCACTTGCGAAAAATTGCAACGGTTTTTCAATTTCTGAATGCTTCAAAACAATCACTTGGGTGAAATAATTCTGTGCTTCTGATGCACGGTGACGATTTTTGTGTATGCTGTTGCACTTTGCTTGTGTGTTTTATGATAAAAACTTCACAGTATTAACAGTTTTGAACGTTTAGCAACAATCAATTTTTGTAATTATTATTATCATTATTAGTCACGTGGATATGACATGAAGGAATTAAATAATGACTGAGAACTTACTTTGAAAGTCCGTGACAGTCATGGTAGTCACGTGGGTAAGACATGAAGGAATTAAATAATGACTGAGAACTTACTGTGATAGTCCGTGACAGTCATGGTAGTCATGTGGATAAGACACGAAGGAACTAAATAAGTGACTAATTTTGATAGTCCGTGACAGTCATGGTAGTCACGTGGATAAGACATGAAGGAACTAAACAAGTGACTAACTTTGATAGTCCGTGACAGTCATGGTAGTCACGTTGACAAGACATGAAGGAACTAAACAAGTGACTAACTTTGATAGTCCGTGACAGTCATGGTAGTCACGTTGACAAGACATGAAGGAACTAAATAAGTGACTGAGAACTTACTTTGATAGTCCGTGACAGTCATAGTAGCCAGGTGGTGGGTCAGACGTCAGACTTCCAACCGGAAGATCTGGGGTTCGATCCTTCCTGGGTACCTCCCGCCTGGTGGGTAAAAGGTAAGAGTGTTTTTTTTCCCCCCCGTCTTCCAGGTGTGCAGACCTGCCAGTGTACTTAAACCCCCTTTCGTGTGTATATACACACACACAGAATATCAAATCCGCGCAGGAAAGATTCTGTAAGTCATGTCAGCGTCAGATGACTTATAGAAACACCAGGACACCCGGTACACCCGCCCCTTCGTTTTTTTTATTTTTATTTTTGTATGCGTGAGTGGACGCAGAAAGAAATGGCAAATGAACATGCTCCCAGGAAAAAAATCCTTTGTTGTCATGGGATCTTTAACATGTGCTGAGTACATGCAGCACACGGGACGTCAAATCACTGTCTTATCTGAAAAACTACAATTCACTATGAATGTCTCATCTAAAAAAAAAAAAAAAAAAAAAAAAAAACAATTAGCAAAATAGACCACCATG
Organism: Monoplex corrugatus; assembly: GCA_030674185.1. Taxonomy (NCBI): domain Eukaryota; kingdom Metazoa; phylum Mollusca; class Gastropoda; order Littorinimorpha; family Ranellidae; genus Monoplex; species Monoplex corrugatus. The sequence goes on along the minus strand of JAPXFY010000026.1, from coordinate 37,402,951 downwards.
TAAGATCTAGAGAATCGGAGGAGGCAGGGGAAGCAGAGAAAGATCCTCAGTCCAATCCATGATTCGAACCTATAGTAACAACAACAATAGTAGTAGTAGTAATAATAATGATGATGATAACAATAATAATCCTATTTTATAAGTCTGCCCTATGATTACTGGTGGAGTGGATGGACCACATATGGAACTGCCCGAGTGCGACAAATCCCTCTTGAATGAATTCTAAACTCCAAAGAAAGGGACGGGAATGGCTGAGCATGAACGGGCATGCCTCCCCTTCCCCACAGCTTACTACAACCCCCTCTCCCCCAAATAAACACACACACACACATTGATAGCCGCCTTCTTAGAAAATGCAAACATTTGGCAGACAAGGGACGATATTCTTGCTGTGAGCCATTAGATAAGTAAAATGGGACAGTGTTTGTATGGCGTGACTATCGAATGTGATTAAACGTTAGCACTCATTCCAACAGATTTCACGTCATTAAACGAATGTGATTAAATGTTAGCACTCATTCCAACAGATTTCACGTCATTAAACGAATGTATTTAAATATTAGCACTCATTCCAACAGATTCCACGTCATTAAACGAATATGATTGAATATTAGCACTCATTCCAACAGATTTCACGTCATTAAACGAATGTGATTTAAATATTAGCACTCATTCCAACAGATTTCATGTCATTAAACGAATGTGATTAAATATTATTAGCACTCATTCCAACAGATTTCACGTCATTAAACGAATGTGATTTAAATATTAGCACTCATTCCAACAGATTTCACGTCATTAAACGAATGTGATTAAACGTTAGCACTCATTCCAACAGATTTCACGTCAATTAAACGAATGTGATTAAACGTTAGCACTCATTCCAACAGATTTCACGTGATCAACACGACTGTTTGTCTTGTTATATCAGGAACTTAAAATGAATGAATTTCGATTGTATAAACCTCTGTTCTAAATTTCTACCAGGAAGCATTTTTTTCAGGGGAGGTGGTGGGGGTGGGGGAGGAGATTGAAATACATGCAACTCTGCACAACTCTTTTATTGAAAAGAATACAGAGAGAGAGAGAGAGAGAGAGAGAGAGAGAGAGAGAGAGAGAGACAGACAGACAGACAAGACAGACAGACAGAGAGACAGAGAGAGAGAGAGAGAGAGCGAGAGAAAGAGAGAGATAGAAAGAGAAAGAGAGGGAGAGAGAGAGAGAGAGGGAGAGAGAGAAAGAGAGAGAGAGAGGGAGAGAGAGAATAAGAGAGATAGAATGAAAGAGAGAGGGGGGGAGAGAGACAGACAGACAGAGAAAGAGAGGGAGAGAGAGAGAGAGAGACAGAGAGAGAAACAGACAGACAGACAGACAGAGAGAGAGGAGTGAACAAAATTCTATTTTTGAAGGATACTGACGGAAGCAATATAATACTCTATTATATTTTATATCTGACCCTCGCCCACTGAATGTCTTTTGAGAAAGAGAGAGAGAGAGAGAGAGAGAGAGAGAGAGAGAGAGAGAGAGGAGAGAGGGAGAGAGAGAGACAGACAGACAGACAGCGAAAGAGAGGAGAGAGACAGACAAACAGAAAGAGAAAGAGAGAGAGAGAGAGAGAGAGAGAGAGAGAGAGAGACACACACACACACAGAGACAGACAGCGAAAGAGAGAAGGAGACAGACAGACAAACAGACAGACAAGGAAAGAGAAAAAAAAGAGAGAGAGACATAAAGAAAAACATAAAGAGATAAGGCGAAGAAATATAAATAAAGACAGAGAGATATTGAGAGATAAAGAGAGATAAAAGAGAAATAGACAGATAGACAGACAGATAGACAATCAGAAAGAGAACGCCGGGGTCAAACATTTTTTAACACCTTCCTTTATCGGAAACTAATAAATCTAAAAACCGAAACCCGTCCGGACGCCTGGCGCGTTTACAATGCCCTTTTATTCAAATCAAGCAAAGGGCAAGAGATTGATTACTTGGAGTGAATGGCGAGGTGACAGAGCTAAAGTCAAAACAACCAGCCAGACTGCCTGATAAGATTACAAGGATGAAAAAAAAACCCACCTGAAAGTCAGATTCTTGATCACAAAGCGATCAGTTGGTTATCAGATATCTGTGGATTAATTGCTCCTGTGCGACCTAGTTCTAATTTAGGTTATCCTGGTGTTAGAGAGAGAGAGAGAGAGAGAGACAGACAGAGACAGAGACAGAGACAGAGATAGAGACAGAAAGGCAGAGACAGAGACATAGTGAGAGAGAGAGAGAGAGAGAGAGAGAGAGAGAGAGAGAGAGTTAAGATTTCCGATGATTTAATAATCATCTGAAGTCAATCATCTGCACAGAAAAAAAAAAAAAAGAGAGAGAGAGAGAGAGAGAGAGAGAGAAAGAGTGAGAGAGAGAGAGAGAGAGAAAGAGTGAGAGAGAGAGAGAGTGAGAGAGAGAGAGAGAGAGAGAGAGAGAGAGAGAAACAGACAGACACACAGAGAAAAAGAGACAGAGAGACACACAGAGAGACAGAGAGACAGAGAACAAAAAAATATTTTTCATTTCGAGGGTAGTGACATAAGCATACTTACATTTAAAAAAAAAATCCATCCAGTCCTGAGAGAGAGAGAGAGGGAGGGAGAAAAAGAGAGAGAAGGAGGGAGGAGAGAGAGAGGGAGGGAGAGAGAAAGAGGGAGGGAGAGAGAAAGAGGGAGGAAGAGAGACAGAGAGAGGGGAATGAGAGAGACAGGCATGCATACAGGCATACAGACAGACAGACGGACAGACAGACAGACAGACAGACAGACAGATAAAGACAGAGACAGACAGAGAATTCGACCAGAACTCAGAATAAATCTGTTTTTACCATGAGAACCCAAGAAAGAGCTCTAAGACACAGACTGGTTGACAGATTGTTTGACCCAAGTTATCCACCAAACAGTAAAGACAATGACACAATACAACAGCGGTTGGTCCACTTTTCATGTCTGCTGCTGCTAAAATCTACACGATAAAGCTGAAACAATACAAATGTTAAAAAAATTATTAAAACATAAACAGACATAAAAGAAATGTAAGAAATGATAACAACAACAACAACAGCAACAACAACAATAATAGTAATAAATAATACTAATAATGATAATGATAAAAAAAACAACAGTAATGGTGATTTGATGCTAATAATAACAATAGTATTAATGATGATGATGATGATGATGAATGACGACGACGACGACGACGACGATAATAATGATAATAGCATAATGATGATGATGATGATGGTGATGATGATGATGATCATCATCATCATCATATATCCCAGCTACAGCTTTAAGGTATTATAAAATAACTAAAAAAAAAAAAAAGAAAAATACATCTAAAAACTGAAGAATTAAACAATGAACAATGAACAGTAAAACATATCAATAAACAGTGAGCAATGAACAATTAACAATGAAAGTATTAAACAATGAACAATATGAAACAATGAACAGTGAGCAATATCAAAGAACACCGAACAACTAACAATGACCACTGAACAACATTAAACAATGAACAGTGAACAATGAAGACAAGAGTCCGGTACAACAGCCAGTTCTAGGGTCTCCTACATCATCATCATCATCATTCTCCTGCCCGTGATGGGCGTAGAGGAGAGATGAGAGACACTCTTGAAGCCAGCCGTCGCCAACCGGTCCTGTCCTCCGCCTGTCGCACCAGCGTGGGGCCATCCAACCTGGTCCATTCTTTGATGTTGTCCATCCAGCATTTGGCTTGTCGTCCCCTTCGTCTGCCGCCTCCCAGTGTACCCTGGAGGACCGTTTTGGGCAGCGAGTTGTGGCGTGTGACATGCCCGAACCACGACAGCTTCCTGTTCTTGACTGTTGCCAGGAGGGGTTCTTGTGGGCCTGCGAGTGTTGTTATTTGGCTCCACACAAAGTCGTTTGTCTTCCGATCTTGCCAAGAGATCCCGAGCAAGCGCCTGAAGCATTTAGTTTCAAACGTCTGGATTCTCTTGGTGGTCTCTGCTGTCATGGTCCAGCTCTCGCATCCATACAGCAGGATGGGGAGCACCAGGGACTTGTACAGCTTCATCTTCGATGGAAAGCCGATCTCTCTGCTCTTCCAGATCTTGTTTAGCTTTACCATTGCTGCTGTTGCGATCGCTAGTCTGGTCTTGATTTCTGTTGTAGAGCGACCGTCTTTGGTGAGGGTGGCGCCAAGGTATTTGAAAGCGTCCACTTCTTCAAGCTGTTGCCCGTTCATGTAGATTTCAGCATGGGTGTTGGTTGTGCTGTTGACCAGGACTTTGCTTTTTTCTGTGCTCACTTCCATTCCGTGTGCACCTGCACTTTCTTCCAGTCTCATGGTCAGGTCTTGTAGTTCTTCGTTGCTGCCTCCCATCAGGTCGATGTCATCTGCGAACCTCAGGTTGTTGATGGTTCTTCCTCCGATGGAGACAGTGGAGTGGAAGTCATGGAGGGCTTCACGCATGATGTTCTCCAGGAAGAGATTGAACAGCACGGGAGAGAGTAGGCAGCCTTGACGGACTCCAACTGTGGTCTTGAAGTAGTCCCCTATCTGGTTGTTGAGGAGAACTGCGCTGCTGGCAGTGTTATACAGCGCCTGGATGGTTTGGACGAGACCTTCCTCTATGCCAAACTTTCTTAGCACCTGCCACAAACCCTTATGCCACACCCTGTCGAATGCTTTTTTAAAGTCTATGAAGTTGTGGAACAGGTCTCTCTGATGCTGCAGATGTTTCTCCATCATTATCCGGCAGGTGAAGATCTGTTCTACTGTGCTTCTGCCCGCCCTAAATCCAGCTTGTTCTTCCGCAAGGTGTTCTTCCGCTTCTTTCTTCAGTCGATTCAATATGACTCTGAGCATGATCTTGCTGGTGTGGCTAATGAGACTTATTGTTCTGTAGTTCTGGCATTGGCGCATATTTCCCTTTTTGGGCAGGGGGATGATGAGTGATTGAGTCCATTCTGTGGGCCACTGTTTTGTCTCCCAGATCTTCTGACAAATCGATGTTACACGAGTGACCAAATCATTCCCTCCATGTTTGAGCAGCTCTGCTGGGATATTGTCTGCTCCAGGTGATTTCCCTGCTGGTAGGCTGCGGATGGCTTCTTCCACTTCTTCTCTCATCACTGGTAGCGGTGAGGATTCCCTCAATGGTGTTGAGTCCCCCTGAAACAAACTGTCATCTGGCTGTATTGGGTAGTTGTATAGTTCTTGGCAGTACTGCGTCCATCTGTTCAGAACAGCGGAGCTTTCTGTCAGCAGCTCGCCTGAGGTATCCTCGATGACTGACGATCTGTTTTGCTGCGTCTTGGTAAGGTTTTTCAGTGTGGTGAAGGCATGTTTGCTGTTTCCTTTTTTCATGCCTTTCTCGATGTTCTCACACTGGTTGTTGATCCATTGTTCTTTGGCTTCAATCATTTTCTTCTTTACAAGGTTGTTGGTTTTACGATACTGTGCGGCTTCTTCAGGGCTGGAGTTTTTCGTCTTCTTCAGTGATCTTCTGTTGTCGCAGAGGTCAAGGATGTCATTTGAGATCCATGCTTGGTGTTTCTTCCTCTGTCGCCCCAGTACCTCCTCTGCTGTTTCGCGGACTGCCTCACCAAAGTTGTTTGTGAGGTCGTTGATGTCGCTGTCCAGGAAGTTGAGTGCCGCGAACCGCCCCCCGAGCTGTGCCTGGAATGCCTCTTCTATCTCTGGATCTTTTAGCTTTTCCAGGTCAAACTTGATGCGTGGCTGCGCAGCTTGGTACTTCTTTTTCAATTTGATCTTCATTGTGAGCAGCACGAGGTCGTGGTCGCTGCCTATATCAGCTCCAGGGTATGTCCTCGTCTTTGCTTTATTAATGCTTGATTTGAAGCGCCGCGGTGTGAGGACAAAGTCGATCTGGTTGTGAGTCTTTCCGTTCGGCGCATGCCAGGTTGTTCTTCTTGACAGTTTGTGGGGGTAGAGGGTGTTGGCAATGGTGAGCAGTTGGGTGCAGGCAAACTCCAGAAGGCGAAGTCCCCTGTCATTAGTTTCCCCTGTGCCAAATTGACCCACTGTTCCAGCCCAGTTTTTGTAGGCATCTGGGCCGACTTTGGCGTTGAAGTCCCCCTGAACTATGATGATGTCTTTCCTGGGGGCTTTTCCGATGGTGTCTTCTATTTTCTCATAGAATTCTTCAACCACCTGGTCTTCGTGGCTGGTAGTTGGAGCATACACTTGTATGATGGTGATGTTCTTTGGTTTGGCTGACACCCGAATGCTGATGATTCTGCTGTTGACAGGCGTGCAGCTCATGATGCATCCAATGACTTCTTTGCGTACGATGAAAGCTACGCCATTTTCATGTAGTGACTCTTCGCCACTGTACCACATCTTGTGTCCTTCCTCTGTGATTGCTTCTCCGAAGCCTGTCCATCTTACTTCCGATATACCCACAATGTCCCATTGGTAGCGTCTCAGCTCGTGTTCTAGTTCTTTTACTTTGCCGCACTGATAGAGTGTACGGGTCTCCTACAAGTACGGGAAATAACTCACACAGACATATGACAATCTTCAGTCAATGTGCTATCAATCAATCACTTGACTTCAATCAGAAAGCAGGTAAAGGGAACTAACTGATCAGTAACTCGCCCGATAAATGTTCTACTAAAAACGATTAATTTGATTATGGATAGCGAACACAGGGTGACAAATTTTAATGATTAACAAATATCTGCTAGTAATGAAAAT
>JAPXFY010000026.1:37376208-37391208 GCA_030674185.1 Monoplex corrugatus | reverse complement strand
GTGTGGATTTGTGGAAGGGAAAGGAACTATTAATGCCATATACATCCTAAAAACTATCATAGAGGGGCCAATCGAGGTGAACAAGAATTTATATTTATGTTTTGTTGACTATACCAAGGCTTTCGATCGGGTAAGACATGAAGAATTGATCAACCAACTAGAATGACTCAGTACTGATGGAAAAGATCTACGAATAATCAGAAATATGTATAAGGAACAAACAGCTGCAATGAGAATAAAAAACACACAATATAAGCTCTTTCCAAAACATCAAAAGAGGAGTCAGGCAGGGTTGTGTTTTGTCACCAGATTTGTTTTCACTTTACAGCGAAAACGTCACGAGAAACCTAGAAGAAGACCCTGGATTAAAGGTTGGAGGAAAAATGATAAACAACATTCGACATGCAGATGACACCGTGCTAATTGCAGAAAGTGAAAGGGACCTACAAAACCTTGTGAATATACTTGAAATAGAAAGCAAAGGTAAGGGCTTGGAACTAAACAGCAGGAAGACTGAAGTCATGGTGATCAGTAAAAAACATGAAATCCACTCATGCAAAATAACAGCAAACGGCACAACCTTGACACAGGTTGATAAGATTAAATACCTGGGAACGATCATTTCATCAGACGGCAGATGCACATCAGAAATAGCCAGCAGAATCGGCCAAGTCAAAACAACATTCAAGAAGATGGAAAGCATTCTTACCAACAAATGCCTATCGATTAACATCAGGAAGAGAGTTCTTGAATGTTATATAGAACCAATATTGTTGTACGGTTGCGAGGCGTGGACAGTCAACAAGCAAAGCCAGAACAAGATTGAGGCAGCCGAGATGTGGTTTTTAAGAAGGATGTTGAGAGTTCCATGGACAGCAAAGAAAACAAACGAGACAGTCTTGATGGAGGCAGACACAAGTACATCACTCATAAGGAACATTACGAAAAGGCAGGCAACATTCATGGGTCATTTTATGAGGAAGGGGGTTTTGGAGCACCTGGTCACAACGGGAAAGCTGGAGGGAAAGAGAGCACTGGGTAGACCCAGGGAGAAGATACTAGACGGACTTGCAGAGTGGCTGAAGACAAGGAAGGTGGAAGAGATGCTAGGGGCAACAAGAGATAGAGACAAATGGAAGTCCATAATCGCCAACGCCATGCGGCAAGGCACCTGATGATGATGTCTTCTTGATGGTTAAACAAATTGTAAGATCTCCTGTAATTCCACCCGATACAGGCGACATTACTGCTGGTTGTCTTCTTGTTGGTTAGACAAGTCGTCAGTAAGATCGGTAGCTCCACTTGATAGAGGCTGACATCACTACATGCTGTCTTCTTGTTGCTTTGATAAGTTGTCGTCAGTAAGATCTGTCACTCCACTTAATACAGGCGACATTACTGCATGCTGTCTTCAGCTGTCTAGTCCTCATGACCACATGTACATGTACAATTTCAATTTCTCAAGATGACGTCTCCGCGCTCAGAATAACTTTCATATACGCTAACGTCACAGGTGCCACGTGTATGGTGATCATGACACAAGCGTTAAGCCTGCACATATACCCATGAGCTGGCCAGGTCCTGAGGTCCTACCTAGCCTATGTTTTACCTAGCCAACATTTTTATACTAAATCTTGACCACAGGGCAAGCTGGTGATGGCGTCAGATTGAAAATGCAACTCATATGGGCGTTAAGCCAGTTGTGGATGGGGCAGAACATTAACAGGACCATTAGCTGTTCTCTGGACAGAAGGAGACAGTCATCCCTTGCTGTCCATGGCTTAAGGAGGGATCTGATGATGTTCCTCTTCTCTCTGTGGCTGATGCCCTCTGCCTTTCGGGGTTCCAGACAGCACTATGGGCCAGAATAGTTCCGACAGACCTTACTGTGATAGAAAAGTAAAAACGCACTGTTTACTTTGAAATTCTTTCTGGTGCTTCCGACTGAAAATTCACCAACAAGAAGAAAATGAAACAGTACTTTTTCAACCCAAACATCCTAACAACAGAAAATCTTACCAGGAAACAGCAACAAAGATCCTATGGGAGGTCACTTTAACTGGACTATACTATGAAGCTGTAGTGGCCTCCCGTTTTGAGGGGTGCATTGCTGAGACCCACATACAGAATCATGATTCTATCTGGTAGCAAAAGGATTTAAACTGTATTCAAAATGGGGGGGGGGGGGGGGGGGATGTCAGAATACAGGAGCCATAAAACTTTGAGCCCCTGATACCTGATCTTAAGCACAATCGAGAACAGTTGCCAAACAGATCAGGTTCCTGCCTTGGCTTGAATTCATCGCCCCAGTTTTATCTGCAAACAGCTACTTGTTCCTCCGTAGAGACGGGGAAGGTAAAGCAATGTGGAATTACTATTCTTAATGCCTGAAGCCCATCCAACTTCTCAGAGCATTATCAGGACTATAACCGTCCTAAACAAAACATACACACAAACACATTAATAACCTTGGAAAAATGAAAACCTGGGAAAGAAAATCAAGTACACCCATCATTGCATTCATGCAAATAATCTCCGAGGATATGTCCATGATGCTGCTGAATTTATCACCAGCCCGAAAAAAACAACAACAACAAAACAAACTCGAAACCTTAATGCAAATGCATTTCACAAAAGCATGCATTAAAACTGGCCGATATTACCTGAAATTGCCACTAAGCATTTCGCGTTTTCTAGCAGCTTAAAACTGTGATTAATATCTGTACCCAAATATCAGTCTTAACAGAAAATGGAAATCTTCACGAAAAACATACCGTGAATGGACCAGCAAGGCAGAAAATAAGACGAGAAGAGATGACAGAAAAGATGACAGCAAAAAAAACAAAGCAAAAAAAAAAACCTTGGCAGGAACAGAGTGACAGAAAAGAGGACATTTTTAGCACAGAACTTCCAAAGGGTGGGGACAGATTTTATACTGAAAGAGCCCCTGGAATCCCCACAGGGGAAAGCGACAAGGAAGAAGAGATGAGCACTTTTCCCATGATAGTGGGTGGGCTGAACACTTGGCGTGTTGGGTTTGTTCCTTGCCCGGCAACAGTGAAGTGGTCCTTGTCTAAACTCATTTCCCTTCATCTATATCACTACTGCTATTTTACAGTCAATCTGAATACTTATCACGTTCTTTGTGTACCTGACCTCTCGATTTGCTTACCGTGCATATGAGTGATCTACTTGTGTCTGCCTCCATCAGGACTGTCTCGTTTGTTTTCTTTGCTGTCCATGGAACTCTCAACAAGAAGGACTTATGAAGCACTAAGCTGACACTACCAGAATGATGGCAACATCAAGATTAGTAGCGAACAGGCCAATTTTTAATGTTGCAGCCAAAACAGCATTCAAGAAGATGACAAGCATTCTTACCAACAAATGCCTATCAATTAACATCAGGAAGAGAGTTCTTGAATGCTATATAGAACCAATACTGTTGTACGGATGTGAGGCGTGGACAGTCAACAAGCAAAGCCAGAACAAGATTGAGGCAGCCGAGATGTGGTTTCTAAGACGAATGTTGAGAGTTCCATGGACAGCAAAGAAAACAAACGAGACAGTCTTGATGGAGGCAGACACAAGTAGATCACTCATAAGAAAGATTAGGAAAAGACAGGCAACACTTATAGGCCATTTTATGAGGAAGGGAGATTTGGAGCACCTGGTCACAACGGGAAAGCTGGAGGGAAAGACAGCACAGGTAGACCCAGGGAGAAGATACTAGACGGACTTGCGGAGTGGCTGGGGACGAGGAGGGTGGGGGAGATGCTAGGGGCAACGAGAGGTAGAGACAGATGGAAGTCCATGATCGCCAACGCCATGCGCAGGGCACCTGTTGATGATAAGGCTGGGATTAAACTCAAGATATCTGATCCTGAATCCATGGCTCTGTCACAAGAACCACACAGCCCACTGTGGTGCTGAACTATTCCCCTAATCTGTGTATCACTACCGTTACTCTCCACTTAATCGTTGCGCTTATCTTGTTCTTTGTGTTCCTGGGCTCTCGCTTTGTGTACATAATGTACTGGTACTTCTACTCTGAATGGGTACAACATAAACGGAGGCGTGGGGGCTGTCTGTCGTCTGTTTAGGAGCTCTCTTTCTTTGTTAAAAATTCTCCCATTTCCCTACACCCCCACCCCCACCCCACTCCCCACTTAGCCAATCCCACCAACAAGCGGACAACGACGCTGTAATCCCTAGCACCACAGAGAAACATTTACGCTAATCCCGGGATTAATGCACAGAGCACGCAGGTCCTTAATCCAAACACTTTCTTCACTAAACACACACACACACACACACACACACACACACACACACACACACACACACACACACACACACACACACACACACACACACACACACACACACACACACACACACACACGCACGTACACAGAGTATGCACGATTACATACATACATACATACATACATACACATAAATATACGCACTCACGTAGAGTCCTTGAGCACATAGACAAACACACATAGAGTCCTTCACCACACACACACACACACACACACACACACACACACACACACACACACACACACACACACACACACACACACACACACACACACACACACACACTCACACACACACACACACATGCACACACAGCCCTTATTTGTCTAAAATTTCTAGCCATACACACATATAATGTACACACACACATTACACACTGAAACACACACACACACACACAATCTCCCATGTACTCACCCATACCCACTCATACACACACACACATACACACACACACACACACACACACATACACACACACACACACACACGCACACACACACACACATACACACACACATATTCACACACAAGAGCGAAGCCTCTTAATTCCAACACCTAGAAAACAAAGAAGTGGCACACACACCTTACGGATGTCTTACAAAAACACAGGTAGGAAAAGGTATGCACAGTGTTAAGCACAGTGGACCTGACTAAATCCTAAGTGCCACAAGCTGATCAACACATCACAACACTCACACTTCGTTCATAAAGTCCACACAGACCAAGAAGCAAATGTTGTCGTGAAGAACGAAGTATCCTTCTTTAAAGTAGTTAATGTTATGTTTGTATCATTGTAAACGTACAAACAAACAAACAAAAAGAAAGAAAGATAGAAAACAAACTGTCATGAATCCTTTCAATTCCCCTTTCTTCTTTTCTTCTTGTTTTCTTTTCTTTTCTTTTCTTCATTTTTTTCAGGGTGGGAGTGGTATCATTGTAAACAAACAAACAAACAAACAAACAAACAAACAAACAAACAAACAAACAAACAAAACAAAAACAAAACAAACAAAACAAAACAACAACAAAAAAGAAATTAGTAATGAAATCATGAATCTCTTTCAATTCCCCCTTCGTTTTTATTTCCTCTTTCCTTCTTGTTTTCTTTTTTTTTTTTTTTGACAGGGCGAGAGAGGTATTGAAAAATATATTTGTTTCATAAATCATATTCAAAAGAGAGATACAATATTTTGACGAATCTTTATTAAATATGAACCAAAGGAGTGAATCGTTGAGAAATCCCGAATGCGCAAGATTTGAAAGTCCATGGCGCGAATGTCCACATCAAAGGACAGAAAGTGCATGCATATCGATGAGAAATTACGATTGCTTTTAAGATGTGAAAGTTATGTTGCCAGGGTCCGGGCCACAGTACCAAAGAAAGTGCCTAAAATCAACACTTTTTCAGGGAGGTGCGAGAACAGCACTTTCTCAGCAACTCCTGACAATACTTTAATTCTATATTTTCATTGTTGTGTCACTGTCTTCACTTCATGTTAGGTCTGATTTTATCCAATGCGTGTTCTACATCACAATCCCCTTGAAAAACAGTCTGGATTTTTGTTGTTGCAAATAACATGTTAGCATAGATTAATTCATTGATAGGTAAAAATATATACAGCACTGCCTCAGAACAAACAAACATAACAAAAAAACAAAACAAAACAAAACAATAAACAGATGTTATGATAACCTGATTTTCCAAATTTAACCCTTTGACTTCTGCACCCTATCCACCAACTGCACAACTTAATCCTTTGACTCCCTCACCCTCTCAACAGCTTCCTGCAGGAAGCCGGTGGATAAGTTAAGGGAGTCAAAGGGTTAAGTATTTGCTTTGCTAGCATGGTTGACAGTGCAGGATGCAGGTGGATAGGGTGCAGGTGTACTTTCCGTTCTTTTTTTTTTCCATTCGTGTTCTTCCTAAATTTCAGTGATATGTTTGTTTCAGTTGTTGCCGAGCCTAACATCATCAACAATGGATGACGTCATCGACCCACACGCCTCCAAAGAGGTGGCGATGTCGTCATTAGACTGGTGCACGCGCAGTCGTCAGCTCAACCTGCTCAACGCCGTGCTCAGAGCTCATTTCTCTAACTGCGCCATCTCGGATCTAGAACGAGAGTGCAGCCACGTGTTGCGCCACGCTGTGACCGCCGGCTGCAGGGAGACGCTGACGTCACTGTTACGTCATGTGGACGAGTCATTCTTGCTTCAGCGTCATGATGGCGAAGGGAATGGTGACGTCAGGGAGGGAAGAAGGCGGGTGGACAAGTTGTTGGGTCTGGCGGTGGAGTATGGACATAGGTGAGAATCTCCCCCCCCCCACCCCCTTTCTGTTTTTAAGGGAAGTTTTTAATTCATATTGATCTGAGGGGGTTGTGTGTGTGTATCTGTCTGTCTGTCTCTCTCTCTCTTTGTGTGTGTGTGTGTGTGTGTTGTTGTGTGTGTGTGTGTGTGTGTGTGTGTGTGCGTTTGGTTGTGTGTGTGTGTGTTGTGTGTGTGTGTGGGTTGTGTGTGTGTGTGCGTGTGTGTGTATGTGTGTGTGTGTGTGTGTATTGTGTGTGTGTGTTGTGTGTGTGTGTTGTGTGTATGTGTGTGTGTGTATGTGTGTGTGTGTTGAGTGTGTTGTGTTTGTGTGGTGTGTGTGTGTGTGTGTGAGTGTGTGTGTGTATGTGTGTGTATGTGTGTGTGTGTGTGTGCGTGCGTGCGTGCGTGTGTGTGTGTGTGTGTGTGTGTGTGTGTGTGTGTGTGTGTGTGTGTGTGTGTGTGTGTGTGTGTGTGTGTGTGTGTGTGTAATTCTTTCGAGTTTCTTCTCTTGCGGCAAACTCCTTCAAGATCTGATCTTGAGGCTGGTGTTGGTCATACGCATATTGTGTTTGTAGAATACAATGTGGCTTTGGCTGCCTGCTGGCCGGGTCAGGTCTTTTTTTTCCGATTAACTTTCTACCTGTTGATGTCGCCAATAGTTCATATTTCTTGAAATCTAGGCTGCTGGCCTTGGTTAAGTTTGCCGTTGATGTGATGGTTGAGAGTCCTGCTTGACTGTTTTCAGAGATGTTGCGGAACTTCTGCTGAAGAAAGGCGCCAACGCCAGCGTCAGTTACCACAACAAACCCCTCCTCCATCTGTCAATCACTCTGGGACATCCCGAAGTCGCCTCCCTATTGGTAGATCATGGAGCTGACGTCAACATGACTGACAGCAAAGGAGAAACGCCCCTCTTTGCTGCCTTGTCCTGCGACGGCAAAGACATGGTAACAATGATAAATAAATGTGACCTGCCACCACAAAAATCCTCTAGCATTTTGGGCATTTTGAGATATACATGTCACTGGAAAGTGTACATTCTGCTGATTATTTTGGTACTTGAATAAAGCTTGTACTAAAAAGAAATGTAGAAGTTATGTATGTTTAATGTCATTAATTAGCATGACGGCCATTTTGAGAAAACGGCCTCTAAAGATTTTGTGTGCTCTCCTACACATTTTCCTTAAATTTCTTTATTTGATGGCTTTGACCCAGTTTGTTTCTAATTTTAGCTGTCGTTATCTGAAAGGTGCACCAAAGAACTTTCTGTCAGTATATTCCATGTGTGGGTACTGTACAGGTTACGGTTCATAATTAGAGACAAAAATAGGTACTTTTGGTAGGAAACTGCGTTCTTTCTGCTGCGATCAGTGCATTAAAATACCATTTTAAATTAATATTTTTTCAGAAAAAAATTTCTGTGGGGATACAGAAATCAAGTTTGAGAAAAAGTCAAAACACCCCAGATAGACCCTCAGTCACCTTTTCAGCATCTAGTGCTGTTCGACTGACTTCGAGTTAAGACTGATTTCGTGGTGGGAGGTCACAAATAATGACAGTACCGGTACTGCATTCTTTTGCCTGTGTTTGTCAGTATCTGTCTTCTCCTTATTTCATTTGCCAGCTGCCGTGAAGTTTGGTGGTCAGAGGAGTTGTAGTCAGTCATGTCTTCCGTGGCACCAATCGACAAAGGTGAAACTGCTTCAGTACGTGTCTGTCTGATCTACTTTATTCGCTTCAGTATGTGTCTGTCCTATCTACTTAACTCGCTTCAGTATGTGTCTGATCCACTTTATTCGCTTCAGTATGTGTCTGTATGATCTACTTTATTCGCTTCAGTATGTGTCTGTATGATCTACTTTATTCGCTTCAGTATGTGTTTGTCTGTTCTACTTAACTTGCTTCAGTATGTGTCTGTCTGATCTACTTGACTCGCTTTAGTATGTGTCTGTCTGATCCTCTTAACTGCTTCAGTACGTGTCTGTCTGATCCACTTTATTCGCTTCAGTATGTGTCTGTCTGATCCTCTTAACTCGCTTCAGTATGTGTCTGTTTGATCAGAGACACAGAGAGATAGAACGAGAGAGAGAGAGAGAGAGAGAGAGAGAGTGTGTGTGTGTGTGTGTGTGTGTGTGTGTGTGTGTGTGTGTGTGTGTGTGTGTGTGTGTGTGAGAGAGAGAGAGAGAGAGAGAGAGAGAGAGAGAGAGGAGAGAGAGAGAGAGAGAGAATAGGAATACTGTCATTTTGTTAACCATATTCGCTTCTTTCTTTACTTTAGGATAACGTCATCGACAAACTGGTCACAAGTGGAGCTGACGTCAATCACGTCAATCTGACAGGCCGTCAGCCAATCCACAGCGCCACGCTCAACCCCAGCTCACAAGCCCTTGCCCGACTGGCTCTGGCCGGCTGTGATGTCAGCGCCAAGGACCACATCATGGGAGACACGCCCTTACACCTGGCATGCGCGCGCTGCAACCCGGAAGCGGTAGTGACGCTGATCCGCCATGGCGCGGATTTCAACTGCTTGAACAATCAGAGAGACACTCCGTTGAGAAAACTGCTGCAGCATACCACACGAGTCCCCAAAGACTTTCACTATCATACCAGAATGAAGCTGGCGAAGATTCTTGTCGCCCTAGGATTCCGTCTCGTGCCCCCTTCCCATGAAAAGTCTTGCTTCCAGAATGTTCCAGAATTTCCTGTCATGACGCAGAATGGTAGAAAGTCATTCTCTCAGCATCAGTCCACCGCCCAGAAGACGGATAAAGACTCGCCAGTATCTAGTCAAGGCAGTTCCTTCAACAACGCCCCCCCTCCTTACAAGAAGGAATCGCAGACAACCATACTAATACCAGAAGGATTTTCACAAAGCTTGGAAACAGAAAAGAGTTATTCTGAAAGATCAGAACTTTCCATACGCCTTAATACTGAGAAATCCGACTCTGTGTCATCGAGACTTCCAAACGGGCTGGATTCGAACGTGAGCTCCAACAAACTGAGCAGGCCTTCTAGAAAAGTAAGAAGTAACATGTCTCCATGGGACACCAACAGCGTCAGGTGTCGCGGTCGGGACAAAGTGAGGGAGGTGTTCCACAGTTTGATGTCTGAGCGGAGGAGAGTTCCAGGCTTGCAGCACCTGTGTCGACTGGAGGTCAGAGGACACCTGCCGTCTGTTGACTTCCAGGAGAGAGTGAAGGAGCTGGAGGTGTCGGCTCCCCTGCACCAGTACCTCATGTTTCGGCCTATCCTGCTGGATGACTCTCTGTGAGGATGGTGGTGGTGGGATGAGCGTTTAAAGTAAACGAGAAGAGCCTGTTATTGCTATTTTTGCTTAAAGCCCAGCCGACTGCGTAAAGCCATATCAGGGATATAACCGTTTCAAGACATACAATACTTCAGAAGGTGAAAAAAGGAAAATAAAATAAAACACACATCGATACATTCGCGTGCTTATATAAGGAGATGCCCCTGGCACTACACTCCATTCAATTTATCACACAAGGGATTTAAAAGACATACCTGAATACAAATTTAAACATAACTAAGGATACTAAAAGGGATTTAAAAACGGGCCTAAATTACCTAAAATTGCGTCCGCCTATCTCATTTCCCTAGAATCAAAAAATCCACCTAATACATGTACGCAGTTGTCAATCCTAAGAAAAAGTAGGTAAGACTTACCTTAAATTGCTTCTGCATATCTCATTTCCCTAAAGCCAAAAATGCATTTAATACATGTATCCAACTATCCATCCTAAGAAAAAGTGTGTAAGACTTTAACGAACACATACAGGTGAATGGACCAGCAAGGCAGAAAATGATAGGAAGAAATGATAGAAAGCAAAGAGGAAGAAAGAAGCAAAAAGAGAGACAGAAAAGAGGAATTTCTCATACAGTATTTCCAGAAGATGGGGATATTATTGATGAAAGCCTTAATCATCACAGTGAAGAAGAAGAAGAAGAAGAAGAAGAAGAAGAAGAAGAAGAAGAAGAAGAGAAGAAGAAGAAGAAGAAGAAGAAGAAGAGAAGAAGAAGAAGAAAAGAAGAAGAAGGAAGAAGAAGAAGAAGAAGAAGAAGAAGAAGAGAAGAAAGAAGAAGAAGAAGAAGAAGAAGAAGAAGAAGAAGAAGAAGAAGAAGAAGAAGAAAGAAGAAGAAGAAAGAAAAGAAAAGAAGAAAAAGAAGAAGAAGAAGAAGAAGAAGAAGAAGAAGAAGAAGAAGAAGAAGAAGAAGAAGAAGAAGAAGAAGAAGAAGAAGAAGAAGAAGAAAAGAAAAAAAAAAAAAAAAAGAAGAAGAAGAAGAAGAAGAAGAAGAAAAAAAAAAGAAAAAAGAAGAAAGAAGAAGAAGAAGAAGAAAGAAGAAGAAGAAGAAGAAGAAGAAGAAGACTTGCCTGCAGCCGAAAGAGTCGCCTTCACAGTCACAGTGAACAAAAAAAAAGAGAAAAGAAGAAGACTTGTCTGTCTGTATGGTTTTGTGCAGACTTCTGGTTAAGAAGTCTAGTCTGGAGCAATATGTACGAAACAGTCTGTGTGAGGTGAATCACTTTTAAATAGATTCCTGTCAATCCTCTTGGTGATCTGAAACCGTTCTTAAGCATTTACCATTATTGAAGATAATCAGCACAAAACACAGTTTGTATCTCAGCTTCAGATACAAAAACTAGGAGAAAAAGACTTGAAACTTCCCTGCTGCTCGGTCCAGTCTTTTTCTCCTAATTTTTGTATCTGGTGTTTGTTTGTTTGTTTGTAATCTTACGCTTGACAATGCCAGTTGCCCGAAAATTTGTGCCTGTCTTGTCTTGTATTGAATACGCTTCTTATTCTTTTTTCGTGTTTTTTTTCTGTTTCCATTAAACATGCATGTTGAAAATTCTGTATCGTAACCTTTTGACTCCCTCATCCTATCCACCAGATTCATTCTTTGAAGTTGGTGGACAGGATGCGGGAGTCAAAGGGTTAAGTGTAAGTCATGTCAGTGCTTATGGAAACATGAAAATACCCTGCATGTATGCCCACTGAAGACGCAGAATGCAGACTGTGCAGCAAACTATCGCCTGCACAGTATGGGCACAACAACGAGCATACATGCATCCGAGAAAATGACAACACTTAAAAAGCTGTAAACGGCCGGCTGATCCACTCTGGTTAACCAACAATCATTGTTTATACTAATGTATTGTGGGCAAGTTACTTTGCCAGTTTTTTTTGTTCTGCACATTTCCATGTTACTTTGCTCGCGACACTATTTTAACTATGACACCACTTGACAATTTCAATTGTTTTGAAATATTCTCTTAGAAAAGAAAGCCTGTAGGCTAGATTGGACCACAACAGACATGAAAATATTCTCAAAGTTGAATGTCTGTTGCAAATAGCAATTGTCGTTATAGCTCGCTTGTGTGTGCGTGCGTGCGTGCGTGCGAGCGTGGGATGCTTGAGTGTGTGTGTGTGTGTGTGTGTGTGTGTGTGTGTGTGTGTGTGTGTGTGTGTGTGTGTGTGTGTGTGTGTGTATGTGTGTGCGCGCGCACGCGCACTTTCATTTCATACTGTTTTGATCCCAGTCAACCATGAAAGCCTTTTTTTTTTTTTTTTTTTTTTTTTAGGGCTGACTGTAAGCACTTGCGAAAAACTGCAACGGTTTTTCAATTTCTGAATGCTTCAAAACAATCACTTGGGTGAAAATAATTCTGTGCTTCTGATGCACGGTGACGATTTTTGTGTATGCTGTTGCACTTTGCTTGTGTGTTTTATGATAAAAACTTCACAGTATTAACAGTTTTGAACGTTTAGCAACAATCAATTTGAGACAAAAACCAATGTTTTGTATATATATATATATATATATATATATATATATATATATATATATATATATATATATATATATATATATACATGTATAAAAAAAAAAAGCAATCAACGGATTCTCGTACTTATTCATTTATTTCTTTATCTTTGTTATCATTGCCATAATGGCTGTAGTCTGTGAAATTTGAGCTGCTCTGCAACGGCATAGCCTGTTACCACACCGGAGCACCACACATTTTTTCTTAACCCTTTCTCTCCCACACCCTATCTGCTAACGGCATAAACTTGACCCTTTCATACCCTCATCCTATCCACCAGCTTCCTGCAGGGGGGGGAGTGAAAGGGTTAATTTTGTTTGCTTTGCTGTTATGACTGACAACGCAGGATGCTGGTGGATAGGGTCAGGGAGTCAAGGGGTTAAGTGCAGATACTTTTTTTCACTTAAAAAATGTGGGCTTCGAGACAGAAATTTGCCATGGACAGCTCTTGAGACCTTAAATGTGTGTTGAGTGCACACTGCAAACAGGACCTCGTTTTTGTTATTGTTGTTTAAAGCCCAGCCGACCGCGTAGAGCCATATCAGGGCTATAACCGCTTCAAAACACAAAACTTCAACAAAGAAAAAAAAAAAAAAAAGAAAAGAAAATTAAACATACATATCAATGCATTTGCGCACATATTCTAAGGACATTCCCCCGATGTTGACCACTCCATCCAATTTATCGCATAGGGGGTTTAAAAAACACACCTGAATACAAATTTAAGCACACCTAAGGCCACTAAAACCTATATGAAAACGGCCTAAATTACGTAAAATTGCTTCAGCGTAGCTCACAACCCTAGAGCCAAAAAGGCACTTAATACTTGTACCCAATTATCAATCCTAAGAAAAAGTATGTAAGACTTTATCGAACACATGCAGGTGAATGGACCAACAAGGCAGAAAGTAATAGGAAGAAACGACAGAAAGCAAAGGAACAAGGCAGAAACAAAGAGAATGACAGAAAAGAGGAAATTTCTAGCAAAGTATTTCCAGAAGGTGGGGGATACTATTTATACTGAAAGAGCCCCCCGGCATCTCCACAGGGGACAAACGGGACTTTGATCTCTCGTCTCATCCCAAAGGCTAGTATCTAGACCACCACTTCAGAACCAGTTGAGGAATTGGTTTGGGAGAAAAATCCCTGGCTGTCCTGTGATTAGAATTTAGGTTTTTCGTATCCAGGGCAGGTGTTCCAACTGTTTGGCCACAGAATCCTCTCCACAATACTAACAATCATTCAAACAGTAAAGCTATGTTTTGAAGAGAATATCTCTCTCTCTCTCTCTCTGTTGTCTGTCTCTGTCTCTTGTCTGTCTCTGTCTCTGTCTTTGTCTGTCTCTGTCTCTGTCTTTGTCTCTCTCTCTCTCTCTCTCTCTAGCTGTAAGATAGGTCCAGTGGGACCTAATGCTACCATCCCTGAGTAATAACGTATTCTAAAGTCTGAACTCTCTCTCCCTCTCTTTTCCATTTATCTATCTATAGATATACATACCTATGTACACACGTACATGTACATTCACACATACATGTACATGCATACGTATATACACATACATGCAATACATATACATACATAATTATTACATGATCATCCTTTAATCATATAAATCTTCTTGAACATACATGCAGATATATAGATATACATACAATATGTATGTGTACATAATTATTTCATGATGATACCGTAATAATACACATCTTCTCGAACATGCAGGCATACATACATATACATACATTACGTATGTATGCATAACAATTAAGTGGTCATCCTTTAACTACACTCAAGACTTCTTGAACTGTATATGTATATATCATGTCATAATTCTACCAAATGCAAACAACTATCATTAAGAAAGCTTAGCTTGTGTTTTGCATAAAATCCTAACCTCACTCAACCCCCCTCTGCAGCCTGTCTCCGCTCGGAGGGGACTCACTTTGTTTTAATATATAATTGTATATGATGTGCTCTCTGTGGTTTTCCATTGGTTTTATTCTTGCTTTTATTGCTTTTATTCTTTTCTCCCCATTTGTGGCCATGCATGTGTGTGTGTGTGTGTGTGTGTGTGTGTGTGTGTGTGTGTGTGTGTGCGTGCGTGCGTACGTGTGTGCGTGTGTGCGTGTGTGCGTGTGTGTCTTTTCGGCGCTTGGATTTGATTTTGTCGAGATTTGCGCTATATAAATATTGTAATTATTATGTATGCATGTGCGTACGTATGTATGTATGTATGTATGTATGTATGTATGTATACGCTTAGATTTATGTATGTATGTATGTGTGCATGTATACGCTCAGCTTAGATTTATGTATGTAAGTATGTAAGCATGTATGTATGCATGTATGCGCTCATATGTATGTAGGTATGTATGCATGTATACGCTCAGCGCTTAGATTTGATTTTGTCAAGATTTTGCGCTATATAAATAAAATATATTATTATTATTATAAAACAGTATCTGTATAACAATAAATAAATCAGTTTCAGTTTCTCAAGATGACGTCTCCACGCT
>JAPXFY010000026.1:37368708-37371208 GCA_030674185.1 Monoplex corrugatus | reverse complement strand
GTTTTATTTGCTGCCCCTGGAACTCTCAACATTTGTTTTAGAAACCACACTTCAGTTGCCTTAATTTTGTTCTGACTTTGCGTGTACATAAATTAACCCTATATATGCAAATCACAAGAATACAGTCCGGGTTGAAATGATGTGGTTTCCCAAGTCACTCGACCCTGTTCAGGGTAAAGACCCCATCCTTTTGCGCTGATGACAAATTCCTTCTGTCGACGTCTGCTCCAAAGGCAAAACGATGTGACATTATGGTCAGCGGTGTTAACGGGAGATTCATTCTGCCCTTGTTTTCTCCAAAACCAAAAAGACGGGAGACAACCACTTGACAACCCGCACACGGACTTACCCAACAGTCCGACAGGCGTATGTCTGTGTTCTACAATAACGGGACTGCATGCTCAGCTTTTGCGGTTTTCCAAATCGCAGGACCCGTTCAGAGTCGGAGGAAAGCATACAAAGCAACGCAGTTGAGAAGGGACGCGCCTCGTAATGGTGGCCAAGACAGAAGTTGATTCCTTCTCACTCTGCTCTGACGTCAAACCGGTATTAAAAACTTCTTTTTTTTTTTATTTTTTTTTTAAAGATGCTGACATGCTTAGATCTAATGGACTGGATAGATCTGTTTTAGTAGGTCGCCTACAGGCCTACAGCCGCGGTATGAACGCAGTTTATTACCGATGCTCAGACGCTTGAAACCGACTTGCTATTCGATCCGGCCCGCCCTGCCGCACAATCCTGTTACCCCCACCCCTCTCCAATATACACTTCGTTGTCTCCACACACACACGACGTGGAAGTGGACAGAGCATCTCTTGCTAGTCTTGACTCTACATGGGTTCGAGTGTGGTTTGGGAAAAATGTATGCAAATTCCAGTTCATGCTGCTGTGAATGAGAACCTGTCCCTGTTCAGGGTTGGACAAGGTAAAGCAGTAAGTTGGAGGCACCGCAGCCGTAATCAGCCATGGCTCGGAGTTGGTATTGTATTTCGTCTTTGTTTGTCACAGTGGAACTACATATGAAATTCGGGCTGATTTCCCGGAGGAGATTGTGGCCATACTTTCTTCCTATTGCTTTTTTTCCTATCATCTATGCGTGTACATGTATTTCTGTGCACTGGATGAAGTGTTTTTTTCATTTTACGTAATTTTGCCAAGGATAACTCTTTTGTTGCCGTGGGATCTTTATGCATGCGGTGAGTGCATTCTGCACACAGAACCGCGTTTATCGTCTCATACAATAAATACAATACAGGTGCGAGAGATAAGTGTGTGCACTCTTTGTCATAAAAGTACTCGACCAAGTAGTACAATTATATTTAGGCCTACGTCGCCTCCCTTTCAACGCGAGAGTGACTTTCTCCCACGCGGTGGCGCTGTTGGAAACGTCTGGTAAAACGGGCATTTTACCATTTAAACCTATTGTTCGAGAGTCCGAAGTGGTTGCAGAAAGTTGGCTACTGAAAGTTCCTGATGGCAGCTCAAACCATACCTAACCAAAACGAATTCTATCTCAAACAGCACACGGCCTCCGCACGACATAGCCTTGTCCAGTGTTAGTTGGAACTGTGCACAGCAGCCGTGCTGGATCTAGCCCCGTTTCGGCTGAGGTCCTCCGTAGGAATGTCACTTTGTCAGAATGACGCACGAGACAAGCCGTCACTCGTGACGAGAACCGTCGCTCGACTTTATGAGTGTTGGCAACGGTGCTCGTAGATTTTGGTCTCTTTTCAGTGATCTGTTTAAGATCTGCAGAATGGACTTTGTGGAGAACACAGACTAATGCTTCGTTTCCCCTTCATGACCGTCGATAGATTTATTCACCATGAAGCCTTCTACAGAGTACATCGCTCGAAAACTTGGTCTTCTAAAGAGAAAAGGTGAGGTCAGGCTTGACTTCTAAATATTTTGGTTCAGTAGATTATGCATGTTTATTTCTAGATTTATACGTGTCAAGTCCATGGCAAACATCATACTTCCTCAAACTGCACACGACTGCAGGTATTTTGGAACTCGTCTGCTACAATCCAATTATCCATGCAATCAGTGGGCTTCTTAGTAGGCCTACGTGCTGATTCAGTGATAGAGCGCCTAGGTAAGTAGGTTTCTTTTAATTTATCAGCAGCTAAAATTAACTTTGATGAACGTGCTTCTGTGTAATCTTTAACGATTTTATTTTGTGATTGATTTAATGTGCAGTTGTTTTCTTCGTTTTATAACTTAGGCCTATGGTAGTAGGGGAAATGGTTCATTGGTTGTGGACAGCTTTGGTTTCATTTTCAAATTTTTCAAGATGGCGTGTTCGTCACGGGAATAAATTCCGTATGGATGAAACGCCACGGATGCCGTGTGAAGAAAAAGTCAATCCGAGGATCGAACCCACGACTCTGCGTTATGAGCATAATGCTGTGCGAATTGAGCAAATGGCCCACAAGCTTAACGCTTCGTGCATCGACCAGGAATGACATGTTCGTGAGACTTGCAGTAGGCCTAGGGGTCT
>JAPXFY010000026.1:37283708-37363708 GCA_030674185.1 Monoplex corrugatus | reverse complement strand
CGTTTTCTTTATTACTACAGAAAAGTGTGGGGGCCCAATGAGACGGGGCCCAATGAGACGGGGGCCCAATGAGACGGGGACCCAATGATACGGGGGCTCAAAGAGATGGGGGCTCAAAGGGACGGGGCCCAAAGAGACGGGGCCCAATGACACGTTTTCTTATTACTACAGAAAAGTGTGGGGGCCCAATGAGACGGGGGCCCAATGAGACGGGGACCCAATGAGACGGGGGCCCAAAGGGCAAACCCCTGTGTGAGCATAAGTTGAAGGTATTTAGAGTCAAGTTCAAAAGGGATTCATGACATTCGGACAATTCCATATGCACTCCAACCTTTCTGCCCAAGGTTATCTGGCAGACTCCTTGAGCCTAGTAGTCTTGAAGTAAAAGAGAATGTAGTGGGAGAAAGCTGATCATCTGAAACAGTAATCTGACACAAGCAGAACTATGGAAGCAGTGAATTGGGCAGCAAACAGGTAACTTTATGTGTTGCAGGTTGGGACAGGAGTTAAGATAACAAGTCTTGAGTTCACATCTCTATTACAAGAGCCGACCAGCCTTCAGAGTTGTGTTTGAAGGTAAGCCTACGCGTCTGTGTGTACTAAAAATGTGCATGCGAGTAAGGATGTGTGCGTTGTTTTCTTCCAAGTTTTCTCTCAGTATTTGATGAAATAGTCACTAGTTGGTGGGTAAGTGATTTTGCATGGGGTGGGGGTGGGGAGGGCGCAAGTTGAAATTTTGTCTACTTGCGCCAATAGCAAGTCAGAAACTCCCCGTGGGGATGCTGGGAGCTATTTCAGTATAAATAGCAGCCCCCGCTTTCTGGAAATTCTGTGTTAGAAATTTCCTCTTTTGTGTCACTTTCTTTGTTTCTGCCTCGTTCTTTTGCTTTGTCATTTCTTCCTGTCATTTTCTAGAAGCCTTGCTGGTGTCTTCACCTGTATATGTTCTACAAAGTCTTAAGTACTTTCTCATAGGGTTGATAATTGGGTAAATGATATATTAAGTGCTCGAGGGAAATGAGATATGCGGAAGCAATGTTAGGTAATTTGGGCCTGTTTTTGTGTTTTACTAGTTTTAGTGTCTTTAGTTATGTTTAAATTTGTATTGTGTTTATTTTAAATCTCCTGTGTGATAAATTGGATGGAGTGGTCAACGCCAGGGGCATCACCTTATATTACGTGTACGAGTGCATTAATATGTGTACTTACTTTTCTTTTCCTTTTTTTCATGTCAAAATATTGTGTATGTTTTGAAACGGTTATAACCCTGATATGGCTCAACACAGTCAGCTGGGCTTTAAACAAAAATAAGTCAGAGAAAAAGTGTGTTTTATCCTGAGGTATTTTCTCCTTTCAGAGCCAGGTTGGTGTAGAGATAGAGCTCCTGCCTCACAATGTTGACTGCTTGGGTTTGCACCGGGCCAATCAACACCTGAGAAAAACTGTGCGTATGGCTTCTAGTAACATGCAACTGTGGATGCCTTCCCCACAGGGATGCCATGGGCTCTTTCAGTATAAATAGTACCCCTCCCCCCAGTTTCTGGAAATTCTGTGCTGGACATTTCCTCTTTTCTGTCTCTGTCTTTGTTTCTGCCTTGCTGCTTTGCTTTCAGTCATCTCTTCCGATCATTTTCTGCCTTGTTGGTTAATTCATATGTATGTGTCTCTATAACTTGAAACCAACTCTACCTCAGCCTACAAATCGGCGCTTTTCGCTTAAACACAAAACCCTGAAAGAAAAGACAGCCTGTAACTTCATCTGCTAACACGGAAGAATAGAATCTTCCACTGACGTTCACCGAATTTAAAACTGCTCTTCTGACTCGCTCTACTCTTTTTCTGGCCTGGATGAAATTCATTACAAACTTCTGAAGCATCTCCTGTAAAAGGATTTAAAAATCCTCTCACATGTGTACAGTTACATACGGACGACAGGATTTTTTTCTTCCCTCCTGGTGGAAACCTCTGAACATCCCTCTAGTTAAACCTGGAAAAGGTGTATCTAATCCTTCCAACTATCGGCCAATAGTCCTAACCAGTTGCCTTTGCAAAGTGATAGGAAAAAATGGTAAACAGCAGATTGATGTGGAAACTGGAGAAAAATGGCATCTTGGCTAAGGAACGATGCAGTTTTCACAAGCACCATTCCACAGTGGACCATTTAATCCACCTTGAATCGACCATCTGTAATGCATTTCTGAACAAATAACATGTAGTAGCTATCTTCTTTGATCTGGAGAAAGCTTATGATTCCATCTGGAAATCCGGAATACTTGTGGATCTACACAAACTGGGTTTTCGGGGTCGTACCCCAGTTATTCCAAATTTTTTTGGCAGTGTGACATTTCCAGTTGCGGGCTGGTGCTATGTTCGACATCCATGAGCAAGAGCTGGGTGTACCACATGGGAGCATTCTCTCTTCAGTATTGAGATCAACACTATAGTAAAGTCTGTATAGCAGGACTCTGAGTGTTCCCTATTTGTGGATGATTTTGTAGTCTACGCAAGTGGAAGCATCTATGCCGGCGTTCAGCTGTGCGTAGATAGGGTCTTACATTGGGCAGAGACAAATGGCTTTACTTTTTCCACAACCAAAACACCCTGTATCCTTATTCATGACCTGCAACAATTCTTTGCTGATCCAGAAATCCATCTGGGAAAGTCCATCAGTCCAGCTGTAAAAGAAGCTGAATTCCTGGGCTTGATCTTTGATGAAAAGCTGAATTTTCTCAGTCATATCCAACATCTGAAAACCTCGTACCAGAAAGCTCTTGAATATTCTTCGAGTTGTAGCTCATTCAGACTGGGGTGCCAACAAGAAAACGCCAATTCACATGTACAGAGCTTTAATTCGCTATAAACTGGACTATGACTGCGCAAGACCATCATACCTTAAATTACTGGATCCCATTCATCATTAAGGGCTGCAGTTTTGGTGCATTCAGAATACTTGTCTATAGTTTGTACGCGGAGGCAGGGGAGCAACCGTAGACTGAAACTAAGCTTATATTTCTGTTTGAAACTGTTCTCTGAACCGGAAAACCCAGCCTACGACTGTCTTCAACCCCAGATTTCTAAGCGAATTTGAAAAAACACCCGAAAGCCACCCCTCCTTTACGACTTCGTATCCGTCCCCATATGGAAAAGGCAGGTATAAATTTAGCAGTTGTTAACGACTTGTCGAAATTTCCAGACAGCCCACCATAGACCTTGAAAATTCCGACAGTTTGTTTTGATTTGGCTCCCTTCCGTAAAGACAGTACCAGTTCACTGGCGTACAAGTCTTCACTGATGGATCCAAGTCTGATGAAGGATTGCTGCTGCTGCCTTCTGCTCCGCGGTTCCCAATCGAGCATTTTCAAAACATATTCCGTCTGACAGTTCTGTGTATACTGCTGAACTGACTGCTCTGGTTTTGGCACTAAAAGTGGTGTCCAAATCCAAGCATAAAGATTTTCTCATTTTTTCTGACTCTCTTTGTGCTTTGCAGGCAATTGCTTGCCGAAACATTAGTCACCCTGGACTTGTGAAGTTCTTCGAACTGTTTTATTTCTCTTAGTCTTACAAATAAAGGTTACAGGGTTGTATGTTGCTATTGGAGGCACATAAATATGTGAATACAGCTAGGTTAGTTCGGAGAGAGATCTGTAACAAAATAAAGTTGCCAAGACTGGGAACATCAACCCAACTGTCTTTCTCTAAAACAACGTCATATCTTTAGTGACGTATACAATATCATCATTGGGTATGTAAGGCTGCAATACAAATTACAGTCTCAATAGCAAACCTCACATCCTCCATTCTTGAGTTCAGTGAACAATGACAGCTGCTGCAAATTAACTATCACTTCACAAGTTCAAGACGTTTGGTTTCTTCACTTCACGGCCATATAGGGTGTATACTGTCTTTGGCTTCTGCAAGATTCTGCACGATCAGACGTAGACGGTACATCAACTGTTGTCGAGGGCTGTTCGGTCTGTGGCGGCAGCTCGAAAGTGTAGGGCTCTTCAGGCTCGGCAAAGTCTTTGGGTGCAAGACTGTTCTCATGAGGGTGGTTGATCGACGGCCTGCCTTGTAGTCGTCTTGGGAACAAATGTCAGCGGTTCCTGCTCTGTTTTCCAAATGGCGTAACAACTTCGTATGACCGATTTCCCAATGGTCTGACAATGGTGCCTGGAGTGTCCTGAGGTTTCACCCACACTGGCTGACCAACGGACATAGAAGGTGCATCTCTCGCTCGATGAGCTCTGTCGAAGTTGTTCTTCATCTTCTCTTTCATTTTCATGTCTTTGGGGCCTTGAAATCATTTTGCTGTCTCGGGGTCAAATTTGCTTTCACTGTGGGGACTGTTGTTCTCATCTTCCTCCCCATCAGAAGGCAGCTGGACTGCTTCCATGCTGTAGTGGTGTCGCACGGTACATCATTAGCGCGAGGTAAGGGTCTTTTGCCTTCCTCAGCAAATTTTTGATGGTTTGAACTCCACGTTCTGCTTCACCATTACATTGCGGGTAATACGGACTGCTGGTTGTTTTGGATGTAGTGTAAGCCCTAATAAGGCTCTAGTAGTCCGCTGGGATATAAGCGATATGAACTTGAATTTGAGGCTTCGGACGTCGTGCTGATTCTGGATTGAAATGAATAGGTGGACGTAAGTGAAGGAATGGATGCATTAAAACGTTTGTGTGTGCATGTGTGTCTGTGTATGTGTGTGTGAAATAGACCTATGTGAGAGAGGTAAAATGCACTGATGTATTTTCTGCTTTGCTAATTTATTCAGTTATTTTTTTCTATCAAAGCCTAAGATACTTTTTGTCAGTTTGGATTAATAACCAATTGTACCTATGCATTAAGCAGATTTGTAGTGTGAAGAACATGTGAACTGCTCAGTGACAATTTTAGGGATTATTTACAATTTCTGTGTGTTTTGTGTACTTAAGTATAAAGCATTTGTATTCAAGTTTTTTTAGTCCCGTTGATGACAAATTGGGCAGAAGGTCAATGCCAGGGGCATATTCTTTATTTGCTTGACTGCAATAATACGTGAACTTAACATTTTTTTCTCCATGTTTTCATTTTTCGACGATTACATAGAAGTGTAGTGCTTGAGATAGTTTCAGCACTGTTAAGGCTTTGAGCAGCCAGCTGGACTTTGAATAACATAAATCTAAAATTGAATCCTTTGCCAGTGTGTGTGTGTGTGTGTGTGTGTGTGTGTGTGTGTGTGTGTGTGTGTGTGTGTGTGTGTGTGTGTGTGTGTGTGTGAGAGAGAGAGAGAGAGAGAGAGAGAGTCATGGTGACGGTGATACTATAATAAAATCTGAGCAACCGTAGACTGAAACTAAGTTTAAATTTCAGTTTGAAACTGTTCTCTGAACCGGAAAACCCAGCTTATGACTGTCTTCAACCCCAGATTTCAAAGTGACTTTGAAAAACATCCAAAAGTGACTCCACCTTTGGGGCTGCGTGTCCATCCCCCTTTGAAAAAGGCAGATATAAATTTAGCAGTTGTTAACGACTTCTCCAAGTTTCCAGATAGTCCACCATGGACGTTGAAAACACCGAAGGTTTGTTTTGATCTTGTTTCCTTCCATAAAGACAATACCAGTGCACTGGCGTACAAATCGTTTTATGCGGAATTGTGTGAAAAATCTCCGTCATCCTGCAGAATCTTCACTGATGGGTCCAAGTGTGATGAAGATGTTGCTGCCGCTGCTTTCTGCTCCGAGATTCCCAATGGAGCATTTTCAAAACGTATTCCATCTGAAAGTTCTGTTTACACTGCTGAACTGACTGCTGTGGTTTTGGCACTAAAATGGTGTCCCAATCCAGACACGAAGAGTTTCTAATTTTTTCTGACTCCCTTTCTGCTTTGCAGGCAATCACTTGCCAAAACATTAGTCACCCTGAACTTGTGTGAAGTTCTTTGAACTGTATTCTAATCCTGCAAATGAAGGTTACAAGATTGTTTTTGCCTGGATTCCTGGCCATGTTGGTATTGGAGGCAATGAAAAGGCTGACTACCTGGCCAAGAAGGCTACAGTGACAAAGATGTCTAAGTTCTTGATCCCTTACACAGATGTCAAATCGAAAGTACACAGTTACGTCAGAAATCTGTGGTAGGAGAATTGGAATAAACAGACAGATAACAAACTTTTACAAATCCGCCCTAACCTGACAGAAATTCTCCCATCTGCTGCAGGAAACTGTAAGAAAGAGACAGTGTTATGTCGGTTACACACGAGTCACACATCCTATACTCACTCGTACCTTTTGAAAAATGAAGAAGCACCATGGTGTATACCGTGTGATGAGCTGTTGAGCATCCAACACCTCCTCCTCAATTGCTGGGATTTGTACGATGTAAGACAAAAGCACTACACGGCAGATTTCTTAAAGGAGCTGTTCCGAGACGTCCCTCCTGATGCAATTTTCCAGTTTTTACAAGAGATCAATAGATTTCACTCGATGTAATTTTACGTGTTTTTCTTTAATGGCATTTTAGATTTGCAAGGTTGACGGTGAGCATGGTTTTTATCTGTTGTTGTTTTTTTTATCTTGACGGGTTGTTCTTTTCCTTTTGACGTGGTGTTAGCCCTGATATGGCTGTAGTGGTCGGCTGGGCTATAAGCAATATGAATTGAAATGACTGGCATATGACACAATGGAACTGCGGGAATGCGACCTTTTGAGATTGGGGATTGTTTTTTGGCAAATGTCACAAGAACGGCAGTATTCCGCAACTGACTTCGAAATGCCTGGCCAAAAGAAAGAAGTATGAAAAGACCATGAGAGAAGCACCATGGTAACCAAGACTGACGACAGTCCGTGGCACAATGCTGTGTATTTCGCTCCTTTACACAGTCAATTTCGTGCCTCTCCGTTAGGTTTTTTAGAGAAATCGAGTATATGCGTTCACGGTAGATTGGTTACCGAGTCATGGTGGCAACACAGAAACTGGTGGTGGAAACATTTTGTGGTTAACAAATCACATTTTAATGACATTATCCAAGATCCAAAGATCTTCATCGGTGGTGTGGACGAATACGCAGGTATTAAGCTCCTTGCGAAAGACAGTGGTGAGGATCACCCTGGAGATATAGCTTTTGAGAGAGCTGGAGAGGATAGTAAATATCCTTACCGTTATGCAGCTTCTGGTGCAGGATGGTATCCTACCGGAGATCAAGTAGGAAAGAGAGCAGCTACAGAAGAAGATGGTGGATCCCGAAAGTTTTTGAAAGATCTAGCAGGTTAGCTGTCAAGGCTATAGTGGAGAAGACAGCAGACGTTCTTCTACCTGGTGTAGGTGCAGCTGCCATCCAGCAGCAGAGGCCACGAAGTTCAAAGGTGTTTTGGAGACGTTAGGTGTGAATCCACCGTCGGAACGTGAAGGTCTATGATAACCGCTAAGAGGTATCCAATAGGACTGCTGTGTATGAATAACAGACAGACCCAAAGGAATGTACCCCTAGCGGTCCCTTTTGAAGAGAGACCTGGAACGATAGAACAAGTGAAACATTTGAATTTATGTAGAACTAACAATTTGTAATTAACTAACAAACATTTTGAATAAACTTGTATAACGAAACGAGCAGAACATGGTTTTGGTGTCAGTCTAGAATGATTGGTCGAGGATGAGTTGCACCACATCTAGAGGGATTTGATCCTCGACAACGTCTGTTGGAAGATCTGTAGTAGTAGTAGTAGTCGTCGTCGTGTAACTACACGATGGTTGTGGACTCTGGATTGGTTGGAAAGCGAGAGGTGTAACCGGAGAAAGAATTGGAGACCTGAATGGATCTGACCCTGGACTGTTTGCCGTTCGTGAGGGTGTCAGAACAGTTCTTCCTGTTGTCTTCTCTATTGCGAGTTGGTTTTTCAAAATATCAATGTAGATAATGTCATATCGGTCTTTTGACAGTTTGGTTTCATCGGGTGGCGAGTTCATCAGCACCATCACTTTCGCGGGTCGAAAGGTTCTCATTCTTGACTCGTACTTTTTCGAAAAGGCCAACCCGTTTTTCAACGTTTCAATGAGACCGTAATTCAATTTGTCGGTGAGGTCTCTAGCGAGATCAAATATCACCATAGTCTGCTGCTGGTAGGCGTATAAAACGTCATGGTAGGACGTACTGTTGGTATAAAACGCATTTTTTGCTGCTACCATGTATTTCGCAAGGTGGGTTTTTCCAGTGTTCCCCTCCTCGTCCACCACGAACAAAATCTTGCGTTGACACTGATGGTCTAGTTTGCGTAAAACGTATTCTTGCCAAGGAAAGAGTTCCATGGACGACATTTGCGCGATCATTGTATCCCTGGTCTCGTCATTACGCATGTCTGCAATGGCGTCCCTCAACAGCTTTTTCCGTGACAGGTAATCTATGCCGAACTCGTCGATCAGAGTTTTTTCTTTGACATTTTCTTCCTGCATTCTCTCCAAAAGTTTTGAAATGTCGGTTCTTGGGGCGTTCACTGTGTTTGATGGATCACCGAATTCGAAAGGTTTAAAGTCTTCTTTCGAACAATACTTAATATTTTCCTCCGGTTTTCCTCTCGCTATTTCGAAATGAGCAGTATTGGATAAATTTTTTTTTAAATAAGAAAGCCTCTTCCTTCCATTCAACTGCATATATCCTTGCAAATGTCTTGTACAGTCGAGTGCATTCACATGTTCCCTACCGTAAATCATGTACTTACAGGCGGTAGATTGTGCGAAGAGCTGTACTTTTTCTAAATCCTCATCGGTATAATTGTTCCATGTGAAACACCAGTTCACACATTTGTGGTCGACCTGGTTAGTTGCTGTTGTAGCCATTTCTAGTTCTGTCGTCAAAAGGGACCGCCAAAGTGAAGAGCACTGATGGGGCATGTGGCTCTTAAGCGAAGCAGTATTACCCACAATGCAATATGTGGCTCTAGCTGGCGGTCTCTGATTGGACCACGTAGGTGTGACGTATTATCTGTGATGACGGATGTGATAAAGATAACAATGACGTATCTATCTCTATGACGCAGGGGATTAAAAGATTATGACGTCATAATCCTCCTTTTCCTTTCTAAAATCGCATCAGACTCGTATGTTAAGTTATCTCCCCTGCTTAAGATCGGCCCACGAGATGGGTCCAAGTGTGATGAAGATGTTGCTGCCGCTGCTTTCTGCTCCGAGATTCCCAATGGAGCATTTTCAAAACGTATTCCATCTGAAAGTTCTGTTTACACTGCTGAACTGACTGCTGTGGTTTTGGCACTAAAATGGTGTCCCAATCCAGACACGAGAGTTTCTAATTTTTTCTGACTCCCTTTCTGCTTTGCAGGCAATCGCTTGCCAAAACATTAGTCACCCTGAACTTGTGTGAAGTTCTTTGAACTGTATTCTAATCCTGCAAATGAAGGTTACAAGATTGTTTTTGCCTGGATTCCTGGCCATGTTGGTATTGGAGGCAATGAAAAGGCTGACTACCTGGCCAAGAAGGCTACAGTGACAAAGATGTCTAAGTTCTTGATCCCTTACACAGATGTCAAATCGAAAGTACACAGTTACGTCAGAAATCTGTGGTAGGAGAATTGGAATAAACAGACAGATAACAAACTTTTACAAATCCGCCCTAACCTGACAGAAATTCTCCCATCTGCTGCAGGAAACTGTAAGAAAGAGACAGTGTTATGTCGGTTACACACGAGTCACACATCCTATACTCACTCGTACCTTTTGAAAAATGAAGAAGCACCATGGTGTATACCGTGTGATGAGCTGTTGAGCATCCAACACCTCCTCCTCAATTGCTGGGATTTGTACGATGTAAGACAAAAGCACTACACGGCAGATTTCTTAAAGGAGCTGTTCCGAGACGTCCCTCCTGATGCAATTTTCCAGTTTTTACAAGAGATCAATAGATTTCACTCGATGTAATTTTACGTGTTTTTCTTTAATGGCATTTTAGATTTGCAAGGTTGACGGTGAGCATGGTTTTTAACTGTTGTTGTTTTTTTTATCTTGACGGGTTGTTCTTTTCTTTTGACGTGGTGTTAGCCCTGATATGGCTGTAGTGGTCGGCTGGGCTATAAGCAATATGAATTGAAATGACTGGCATATGACACAATGGAACTGCGGGAATGCGACCTTTTGAGATTGGGGATTGTTTTTTGGCAAATGTCACAAGAACGGCAGTATTCCGCAACTGACTTCGAAATGCCTGGCCAAAAGAAAGAAGTAGAGTTCTCGTGGTTCCACAGTGACCTGCAAACATAGCGTCATGTGCTGTCTGCAAGACCGTACATCTCAGAGACGAAGGAAAAACGATTTGTTTTGTGATTGACCCATTCTTTGGGAAAATACGGTAGAGTATTCCCTCGTCTTTGACAAAGCATGGCCTGTCACAGTTGAGTGGTACATGGGAAAGTGCATCTTTATACAGAGCTGCCAGAGATTCATCTGTTTGTTGTAAGTGTATGAGTTCTGAGGAGGATACATCAATGGAGGGAATGTTAGGGGTTGGCAAAGGTTTGGCACCTGACTGCTGTCTAGCCTGTTGCCTAGTAGATACATTGCATGGAACAAATGTTCCTCCCTGACCCCGTGCACAGTTGCTATCCCAGGCAAATTACCTAGTATTAAATCAGTGACTGGTTCTTCAATGACACAGGCCACAAGTGTTCCTGCAAAATAGGTGGTTGAGACTTCAATGTTTGCTACAGGAAATCTTTCAATTCTGCCCCCGAAAAAAAAAACCCAAACTAAAACGGCATGTCTGTGTTTCACCTGTGTATTGCTCTGGTCGCACCAGAGACTTCTTGAGCCCTGCTGTAGTACAGCTTGTATCTCTCAGAAGAGTAGCATCATACCCGTTTACACTGCATGTCTCTACGCTCAATCCAGCAGTAGATGCCTGTGAAACTAAGGTCTGATGTCCCTCCTCCTGTGTAACATTATTGTCACTCACCCTATGTGAAGCTACATTCACTGCCATTACATTTTCATCATCAACATGCAAAGTCACATTCTGATCAGAGTGCTCTTTTACATCATCAGTCTGTGAGGCTACATTTGCATTTGAGCCAATGTAACGACAGGTGTTTCGTCTGTGAAACACAACCACAGTGCCAGCAAGAAATGTCTGTATTGGGCCAGTATTGTGATGGCTGTGAAAAGCTTTTACCTCTACCTACTCTACTTCCACGCATGACGGGTTGGTAGTTGCCCCTTTGTACAGATGGGTACCCGGTGGTCTTGTTTGCGAAACTGCCATGTGGTGAACTGTCTTTTTGATTGTAAGAAGAAAAATTCCCTCGACTACTTTGTGTGGAGGTATGGGAGTTTTGCTGATACGGGCCCGAATTTTGAAAACATCCTCGACCAAAGTTACCGCGTGTAAAGCAAGAGCCCATACCACGATTTCCGTACTGGTATTTGCTACTTCTTGTGTATTGTTGAGGTTCGACCGATGAGCTCACATTTCCACTTAAGACTGGTTGAGTATGTCCACTTTTTGCAACCACTTTTTCCAGGTGAGCTGAGCGATACTGATCCGCTAATTCGCACATTTCTTCAGCATTTTTGATTGATCTTTAAGGAATACAGCTAAATCCTTTGAAACACTCTGGAGGATTTGCTTCTGAGAAAAAGATCGCGAATGCCCTCAAAAGTTCTTTTGTCTTTGACAGATCGATCCATCGGTCTAAATAATGAGATATTCTTATCAGAAATGATGGGAAAGATTCACCTTTCTCAGGACGGACTCAAGGAAACCCTCGGCGGTACATTGAAATTTGTTCAGAAGTTCCTCTCTCAACTGATACAAGTCAGTCCTTTTGCCGCAAGGATATGGTATAGTACTAACGCACTTCCTTTAAAGAGTGATGCGATGTAAAGAGTCCATTTTTCCTGAGGCCAACCGCAAGAAGTCGCATGACTCTCGAAACGAAAAAGAAACGAATCTATGTCGTCCCTATGTTCATCAAACGGAGGAAGTTTTGGGATATAGGAGGTCTTGGGCTGAGAACTATTGGAAGAAGTTTCAGAGGGCAAATATTTGGTTTCTTTTTGGAATTTCAATCTCTCTAATTCTATCTCTGCTTCCAATTCCAGTTGATGCAACTTAAAGTTACATCCTTCCTTACTATCTTCTATTTCCTTTATTTCTTTTTCATGTTCTCTTTTTCTTCATGCTCTCTTTGTTTTTTTTATCATATTCTCTTTGTTTTTCACTTTCCCCTCTCTCTCTCTGTCTTTCTGCAAGCTCAATACATTGTTGGATATAGTTATTTACTTGTTCCCCAGAAAATTGCAAGTGCTGAGCTTGTTCAAAATATCAAAGTTATCCATTTTTACTTTCTGGGGCAAACAAGATTGTCAAAAAGAAAAAAAAATGTCAGAAAAGTAACACACAAACAAATGCACAAACTCTAAGGTCACCTATGACAAAAGATAAAGCACAATGAATGAAGCAAACAGTGGCTTTGCAACAATCATCATTTTGAAATGGAGATCAGTATCTAGTGAAACAACTGCACAAAAAGAAACAGAAATCAAACAACTGTGAGAGGGGCACAAATCAAAATTTAAACCTGTTCTTTAGTTAGGGTCACCAATGTCATGCTTCTTACATGTTCACGCAATCAAAACATGCAAAAAGCATTCGTCCGTCACGCAACCGCACGCACTCCTTTCAACCAATGGCACTAAACAGATCACGATATTAAATTTTTTTTTTACATTTATTACTATTAACTTTCACACATCACACATACAACATTCATAACCACGCACCTTCACATTAACGTTTTTTTCTCTTCTCCCCTTTTTCTTCTTTTCTTTTTCTACTCCTTTTTCTTCTCTTCCTGTTCCTCTTTCAACACCACTCCTGTACCTGTCAGTGTAGAAAATGTTCCTGTTTCCACACCACTCATGTACCTGTCAATGTGGAATATATTCTTGTTTCCACACCACTCATTGGTCTGTCAATGTAGAAAATATTCCTGTTTCCACAACACTCGTGTGCCTGTTAATGTAGAAAATATTCTTGTTTCCTCACTACTCATGTGCCTGTCAATGTAGAAAATATTCCTGTTTCCACAACACTCGTGTGTCTGTCAATGTAGAAAATATTCCTTTTTCCACATCACTCATGTGTTTATCAATGTAGAAAATACTCCTTTTTCCACACCACTCATGTGCCTGTCAATGTAGAAAAATATTCCTGTTTCCACACACCACTCATGTATCTGTCAGTGTAGAAAATATTCTTGTTTCCTCACTACTCATTGTCATGTTGGTATCGATTATTCTCGGATACAGTCACGCATACGAAATAAAGACTGACACTCTAGAGAGATGGTTTTGAACGTTGGTATTCAGTTGTTACGTTGCCAAGACAACTATTACCCACAAGCCTTTAAAATAGTGAAAACATTTGTGGCAGTCTGCGTCTTTGGCTGGGCAGTCCTTTCTTCCATGCATTGGACTTTTGCCACAACGTGTGCACTTCTTGTGTTCTCGAGGACTAAATGATCCAGTTTTCAATTTTTCTGGCTGATTTTTCCTATACCTTGCTGGAATTCTGTTAATTGGCATATGTTCCTGACTTGTCATTACATGTGCCTGCTGCCTGGAAGTCTCATGAACTCTACCAATACTCAAGGCATTTGTCTAAGTCAAGATGTTATATTTATCTTCCAGCATTTTCTCTCTGAGAACCTCGTCTCTCAGTCCCATGACGACCTGGTTTTGAATTATTTTGTCTTCCTGTTGTCCAAAGTTGCACTGTTTAGCTAACTGGCGAAGAGCTGAGATGAAAGCTTCGATTGATTCTGAAGTTTCTTGTTTTCTGTATTGAAACTTGTATGCTTCAAACGCTTCGTTTGTTTCACCCACACAGAAATCTTGAAATTTTTCTATTATTTTCGCTAAATGTTTGCTGTTTGCTTCACTATCAAAGCTAAAACCTTGATAAATGTCCATTGCTTCCTCGCCAATGGTTACCATAAAAACTGCCGTTTGAAATTCTTGTTCTTTATTCAGTCGAGTTGCAACCGAATAATTGCCCCATTGCCTTTTAAATTTTCGCCAGTTGTTTGGCAACCCGCTCCCACAATCCAGTTTAGCTGGAGCTGGTACACTGGCAATAAACTGTTTCATTTCTCGGCTTGTTGACGATTCCGAAGCCGACGTCATGTCCAATACTGAATTACGCTGATCTGTAAATTTTTTCTATTTACAGTCAGTCACAGTTTTCTCACCACTCATTGATTTTCCATCTTCTCTGTTGCAATCCCACCTCTGACACCATGTCGTGTTTGTATCTAAAGTGATTCTTTATTTACCCTAAGTGCGTGCTCTGGCCCTGAACATCTGTGTGTCGCTATGGGCGTGTGGAACTTGATCTAGATGTATTCCTAAACAATAGATTCCACAGAGTAGAAAGTAGCACTTACTGATAAATTGGGGGTCAAGACGACTGTGTACTCTGCCCAGGCTCCCTGGCCATGGTTCACTTTGCTTTGAGGGTGCCGGTCTGCTGATGAAGGTCCGGAACCCCCAACAGTTGTTGTCTATCTGGTGGATAACGTCTCGTAACGGTAGACCTACTGCGAGGAATCAACGTGTCTTGAACCAGTAACAACCCGTTGGGAAGTTACGGTTCACCTGACGAATCCTGGAATTAGGACACTTGATCCTGAAGGAAAGTCGTTCAGGGATGACACGGACGTCACTCACAGTAGATCAAGGTAAAATGATAGTTAAATATTGGTATAGATCTTGATATCGTTGGAGAATTCTTTGGACAGGTCTTCTCTGTTTCGGTTTGCTGGCCGTTGTGCTCCCAAAACTTCTGCGCAAGTCCTGACGTCAATTATGTAAACACAGAGGGTTTACTTCCGGGTCAGTCCTCGTCTGCTAAACTTCGGTCGACACAACATATCGATTATTCTCGGATACAGTCACACACACGAAATAAAGACTGACACTCTAGAGAGATGGTTTTGAACGTTCATATTCAGTTGTTACGTTGCCAAGACAACTATTACCGACAAGCCTTTAAAATAGCGGATCATGCATTTCGCACTTAGTCTAGTGTCCTGTTTTTGGTTTGTAAATAATGCTCGTCATTATTCTACACTCATGTGCCTGTCAATGTAGAAAATATTCCTGTTTCTACAACACTCATGGAACTTCCAGAGTTTCAACAGACTTTTTTAGTCCCGAGCATCAGACAACACGGTACGCACACAACGTTGCACGTATTACTCTCCGTGACGTCACGAGAACATTGACGTCATCTGGATGACGTATGACGTCGCGTGCTTACAGTCCACATTTGGTGCATACATTACCCCATGCACACGACACACAAAAAAACATGTGCACACATCACTGTGCACATGACAACTACCCTTAAACCCCCTTCCCACTATGAGCGAAATGACGGAGTGATCGTGTTTTTGGGCCTAAAAATTCGTTAAAGTTCTCGATGAATCCTGTAGCATTCCCACTACCAGACCCTTTCACTCCTAGCCAGCTTTGAGTGATTGTGCACGGTCAGATCACTCCGTGGTCGAGATTTGTGTTCAAACATGTTTAAACACAAGTGGCACCTACTGCATCCATCGTGTCCAATTTGCATACCGCGGGAAAATTTTCGGTTGCGTGCGAGCCTTGCCAGCCACAGTCTGAGGCGAGGCGAGGCCGCGCGGGCGATAGTATTCCAATATGAGTGACTTGGCATTTTTTGGATTGAAATGGTCTCGACACGCAATAACTCCGGAGTCATCGTGTTTTTGTTGGACTTGTTTGGATTTTTATGAAATAAAGTGGTCTAGGTCCGTGTGTATGTTTGTGTGTGTGTGTTTGTGTTTGTATGTGTGTCGAAAAGTATCTAGATGTGTATGTTGATTGTTTTTTCTTTGTTTTCAGTGTGATATGTATGTGAGTGTGTGTCGTATGTGTTTGCTTGTGTTGGTTTTGGGTGTGTGTCGAGTGTGTTGATTGTGTGTTGCCACATGATTCTGGAGTCATGTTTGTTGACTCTGGTGTGATTGACACAGTATGTTTTTGGCTATAAAAGCGGGTGTCCCAGCAAGCCAGTTCAGTTCGTCACAACTTGTTTGCTGCTGGAATTCACGATGTATGCTGCTCTGGTTGCGTGGCACACAAGGCATGTACACCACCAAGATCAAGGCCAAGACCAAGACCAAGATCAAGAACAAGGCCCTCGAGTCCACCGGAGACGACAACAAGCAAGAAGGCGTTTCTGGGTCCGACCCTACCTGTTGGAGGAGAGGAGGAGGGCTCTGGGACACTACTACACCCTCCTGGATGCTGAGATGCGTGATCGTGACATTGAACTCTTCAGGAACTACACACGCATGCCTCCTCAAGTCTTCTTTGAGATTCTTGATCTCATCACCCCAGCCCTGACAAAGCAAGACACGACTTTCAGGCTGGCCCTGGAGCCTGGACTGGCAGTGACCCTGCGTTTCCTGGCAGTAGGTGATAACTACAGGTCACTGAGCTATGCCTTTGCAGTGGGCATGTCCTCGATCTGTCGTTTCCTGCCTGAAGTTTGCGATGCCATTGTGGATGCTCTGAGACCTGAAGCCTTTCCAAGGGGGCTCGATGCTGACGGATGGAAGGCCAAGGCAGCCCAGTTCTGGGAGAGGTGGAACATGCCCCATTGCATTGGAGCCATTGATGGAAAGCACGTGTCCATTCACAAGCCCTACAACTCAGGCAGCGAGTACTACAATTACAAGGGCTTCTTCTCCATCCCATTCCTGGCGCTTGTTGATGCAGAATACCGCTTCTTGTGGACTGAGTCTGGAGCCAAAGGCTGCATGGGGGATGCCCAAATCTTTGGAGATTGCCCCTTCAGACAGCGTCTGGATGATGACGAGATGAATCTTCCTCCTCCAAGCCCCCTCACTGATGACCCAGAGGACGACGTTCTGGTACCATACTTCATGGTGGCAGATGATGCATTCCCAAGCAAGACCTACTGCGTCAAGCCCTACTCCAGGAGGAATCTGGAACCCAAGGAGTTGATATTCAACTACCGTCTTTCCAGAGCACGCAGGGTAGTGGAGAATGCATTTGGTTTCCTGGCAACCAGATTCCGCTGCCTCCTCAAGGTCCTGGAGTTGGGGCCTAGAACTGTACGCAGTGTGATCAACTGCACTGTTGTACTGCACAACATCATGTTGTCAAGGGTCCCACCAGAACGTCATGTCTTTGACCGGGAGGACAACAACCACGTAGTCATCAGGGGCAAGTGGAGGGACCACATCATCTGGCCTGAAGTCACCCAGCCTGGTCCTCGACGTGCAACCAATGAAGCACTCCAGGTGAGAATCAATCTCACAAACTTCTTTGGCAGTCCTCAAGGCATCGTGCCATGGCAGTGGGACAGAGCACAGGTCCGAAACCCACAGCCAGAGCCTCCTGCGCCCCCGTTCGACCTTGGTCTGACACTGATGAGTCTGATTGATCTTGGTAGTATCAAGCATCCTGTCTACATATAGGTCCTCTTCAGGACCACGAAAACTTTAATAATAATCAACTCTCTCTCTTTATCTCTGTCTGTGCCTCCCTCCCCCAAACAATTAACCCATTGCTTCAATCCAGGCACTTCAGTAGGCTCACTCTCCCTCTCTCTCTCTATTTTTTTTTAAGACCTCAGTTGCATGCAGGGTTGCTACTAAAGCCACATGGTTATTTTCTTTACGTTTATTTTCGACGATTAAAGTTTGTGACTGAGCGTCCCTTCTGCATTGGTCTGGTGTCTGTATGTGTTTTTAAATGTAAAAATGGACCAAAATTGAACTTTAATATCATGGTTCATTTACATCTGTCTGCGTTTCTGTTTGACCTTCCGAGGTTTGTGCATTGCTTGCATGCTATGGAGTGCCAAATATACAGAAACTTTATTGCATTTAGTGATAGAACCACTCTCTCTCTCTCTCTTGCTTGTGGGTGTGTGT
This sequence comes from Monoplex corrugatus, assembly GCA_030674185.1. Classification (NCBI taxonomy): domain Eukaryota; kingdom Metazoa; phylum Mollusca; class Gastropoda; order Littorinimorpha; family Ranellidae; genus Monoplex; species Monoplex corrugatus. Next base: position 37,345,738 of record JAPXFY010000026.1, on the reverse strand, counting down.
GTGTGTGTGTATTTTGAAAAGCAGTGGAGCAGTGGAGTCTTCCTGCTACTGGAAGACTCCTGCATGTATCTGGAAGTCAACATCCCCCAAGCCGCTGATGTTGAGGAGATCTGGGCCAGCCCATTCAGGTGTGGAGGAGCGAGTGGCCTGTCCTGGAGTGGCAGACACTTCACCTCCCGTTGGAGCGTCACTGGGCATGGGCACGGTCAAGGCTGCATCAGGCCATGAAGAGCAGCCAGGTTTGGTTTGTGCTTGTGTTGGAGGAGTGGCATAACTTGGAGGAGTGATGGTCGGTGGATAGCTTTGGGAAGCATGGAAGGCATCCACATATTTCTGCACTACACCCAACACTTCTGTCTCCATCTTATGTCGCATCTCTCCAAACATCGCAGACGTCCTCCACTGCAAATACCCCCAGAACTGGACCTGGTGGTTGTTGCCTCTTGCCTCACTTCTTCGAACTGCATCAATGAGCTCAGAGCAGCAGTCATGACGTAGTGGAGCAGCCATGGTCTTGGACTTTGACTTTGGCAGAGGACTGTTGCTCCTCCTGGCTACAGGAGTGCTGGTGCACTGAGGCACTGGGGCTGTAGGTGCAGGTGCTGACTTTGCCACCATTCGACGCTTCACAGGTGGTGGTGAAATACCATCATCATCCTCATCAGGATCATCATCAGCCTGATCTTCGGAGGAGTCCACCTCAGCTTGTGTCCCCTCCATCCCCATCTCCCTGGAGTTCCCAAACACGGTCTGACAGTAGGGCATCAAAAAACCCATGTGTGTCAGGATCCACTGTTGGTTCTCAGTGAGGTTGGGAGGAGGGGCACCGCTCTTGGTGAACATCTTCCGGATCTTGTTCAGCAACTGCCGCTTCGAGCGGTACCAGTTCCAAATATCCTTGTATTCCACCCCCATCTGCTTGGCCAAATCGTGCCAAAGTCGTTTCTTGTTCGCAGCCTCTCTATAGTGGGTATTCCTCTTGTCATAGAGCTGGGGGTGCTCTTTGAGATACTCGAGGATCTGCAGCGTCTGAGGCTCTGTCAAAACAGCCCTGGTCATGTAGCGCTTGGGAGTGCGCTTCCTCCTCTTTCGACCAATCGAGGGTGCAGGGGGGACATCTTGAGATGGCTGTTGACTCGTAGACCCTTGATCGTGCTCATGGACTGACAAGTCCAGGGGTTGATTCGTGTCCGACTCCCCAGATGAAGCAGGTGAAGACATTCTTGGTCTTGACCAGAATGCAGAAGAAGACGAAAATCGTGTAGTCGAGTAGCACAGCAATTCGGCAGGCAAGTGAAAAAAACAAACAAACTCACGCTCGCCTTTTATAACTTTCCAATTGGAGTGATCAAGCGTTTGGAGTGATTGCGCATGACTCTGGGGTGATCGGTGCGCGTGTTTTGAGTGAACCGTCCCCTTCTTTTTCTTCCTATTGCACGATGAATGCTTTAAACCGCGTTCCCACTGTCGGAGTGAAAGTTGTGCGTGAAAGTTCTGAGTGATCGTGGAGCACTCAGGAGTGAAGCGACAAAGGGCCCTTTCACTCCAAAATAGTGGGAATGCATTTGGGTGATCAGTGTGAGTGATCTATTTGGGGAGCTGACCCAAGCATTTCCTGTGGGCCACGCTCGCCTCGCCTCGCACTGTGGCTGGCAAGGCTCGCACGCAACCGAAAATTTTCCCGCGGTATGCAAATTGGACACGATGGATGCAGTAGGTGCCACTTGTGTTTAAACATGTTTGAACACAAATCTCGACCACGGAGTGATCTGACCGTGCACAATCACTCAAAGCTGGCTAGGAGTGAAAGGGTCTGGTAGTGGGAATGCTACAGGATTCATCGAGAACTTTGAATTTTTAGGCCCAAAAACACGATCACTCCGTCATTTCGCTCATAGTGGGAAGGGGGTGTTAGCCACGTACTTTTCTTTATTTAGTTTAGCTCCGCCCATGCTTACTGCGCATGCGTCCCGGTTCATTTGATCAGATGTTGTGGCTTTAATCTACTGAAAAGCATGAACAAATAGAATCAAAATTACAGGTGTTGATGCTGCTGCCTTCTGTTCGCTGTTCCCAATCATTCATTTTCAAAACTTATTCTGTCTGACAGTTTTGGTTATACTGCTGAACTGACAGCTCTAGTGTTGGCACTAAAAATAGTGTCCCAATGCAAGCATAAAGATTTTCTGATTTTTTTCTGCTTTGGAGACAATTGCTGTTCGAAACATTACCCAGAGCTTCTGAGGTTCTTTGAAATGTTTTCAATTCATATTTATCAGGGAAGATTACCAGTTGTCTTTGCTTGGACTATTGCCCCCCCCCCCCCCCCAACGGGACCACCACCTTGCCGTGGTCGGGGGGCTTGAGGTCCCAATGATCCCTTGAGCTATGCTGACGGGGGCTATTTGCTAGAAAGATTTGTTTTTTGAAGGACCACCCATAATGAAAGATGAAGTTAGAGCAGCACTGAAAAAGATGAAACCAGGAAAAGCCCCAGGATTGTTTAATATAAAAAAACCAAAACATTATACAAATGATCATGTTCGCAAACTACGAATAGGCTGCGTATCGGACTAACCCCATCGCTGAATTATTTATCATTTAGCTTTCAAACAAAAAAATATTGATTTAAAATTTCCTATGTTAAATTCCCATGAATATACTTCAAAAGTGTCTTAATTTCTCTAAAATAATTCAGCTTTAAACCAACTACTACAATGAAAAATTAGCACAAACCTGAATTAGAGTTACTTTGATGTTTCGGGGTTGGCAACCGTTACGGCGAAAGCGCTTACGTTGCTATGGTTTTAACAACACCTGGATGAAAGTGAAACGTCATTTCCGGTTTTGTAGCAGACGAAAAATCCAAAAACTTGTTAGAATTTTTTGACTGGCTACATATACCCCCCCTGAGAAAATGTTTCATTAATTAACAAATTTTGAAATATTTAGTTGGGTTGACTTCAGTTGCTAAGTTTAGTTCAAATTTCAAACAAAATTTATACAGAAAAAATACTAACGCTCACACATGAACACATAATTATACCCGTAGTTACATCCCAAAAATAAAAATAGTTTTATAGCAACAATAATATGGTGTTATGCCTTTAGAATGAACTGGAATACAGCTCTGTTCAAAACTATATATTGTATATAGTCTAAAGCACACCAATATCCTTACAGGAAGCTTGAATCCTGTGTTGAGAATCTTATTAAAGAGCTACACAGTGCTAGAGAACAGAGGGTTTCAACCTCAACACTATCAACTGCATTATTCTCTGTCTCTTTATCCTCAGAATTTTTCTTACAAGTCACATATGAGTCTCTCTGGAAAAAGGCACATAGATTTACAATGAGAATGCTTTAACAAAAATGGCATGAATCACACAGGTAGTCCAGTCTTCACCTCTTCATAGAAATGATAATTCAAGTGATCTAAACTATCCAGCAACTATTTTATCCTGACCCAAGTTATGCCTTTTTATATTACTTTCTTGCAAAGATTATACATGTTGAGATTTTTTATGTAGTCCAGTAATGTCTGAGTACTTGTTTCCAAATTGTCCAGCCATTTCATTGCATAACTGAAACTTTCCTCATCACAACAATCAGTACTTTCAGTGTTTTCTGCATATGGTCTTTTGTCTTGCATCTTGGTTGGAAAGCGTTTTCTTAAGTTCTCTGATGTAGCCCAATGAACAAGATTCAGCCTATCAACAGGTTTCCTGATTCTAGTAGACCTCCGAGGCAATGGCATTTCCACTGGCTCATTCTGTGTTTCTTGTTCAGATTGACAGTTTTCATTTAACTCCAAATTTTCCTCAGCTAGATCACTATCTTCATTCACATTTTCAGTATTTTCATGCTCACTCAAATTCATACTCATACTATCTGGTAATGGATTGTCTTCAGGATCACTTTCCACAGCACATCCAGGCAGGTATGCAGTCTCTTTCACCACTTCTCTTCCTGAGGACTCTGCATGACCAACAGAATCTGATTCTGGAGATGGTAAAGTGTTCTGTGTGTGCTCTGATTTTCCATCTTCAGATTTCTCAGATGCAGAAACATTTTCTGCAGGCACAAAAACTGGAGCATCGGGTCGAAGTGAACTGGGTTTCCATTTTACTAACAACTTTGGAAGTGTTTTTTCATCATCTGAACTACTGTTCTCCACTTCTGAGGATGTGACTACCTTGGTTTTCACAGTTTCACCCTTTTCTTTTTTCTTGCTCATCTGCTCAATACCTATATCTAAAGCTCCAATGGGTAGTAACAAATTTCTGTGCAGAGTCCTGCTGAGTCCACTTCCTCCTTCCTGCTGCACAGTGTACACAGGTATATCTGCTTTCTTGTCTCTAACGACATAAATGTCCTTCTCCCACCGATCGGAAATTTTAGAGTTTACACGAGGTCCTACTTTTCGGACCAGTACTCTGTCACCTATTTCCAATTCAACAGCATGAGCAGAGGCATTATTCCTGGTTTTGTTCTTGTTCGCCATCTTTTCCATCTGCTTGGTAGCTGAGGAATAATCATCACTGAGACGTTTCTTTAGATCTTGTACATACTGCCGTGGAGATTTCTTATTTCCTGTTTCAAGATCAATGCCAAAAGCAATGTCAACTGGCAGTCGAGGATGTCGACCGAAAAACAAAAAATAAGGGCTAAATCCAGTGCTTGAATGTACACAACAGTTGTACGCATGTACGACAGCCAGTAGACTTCTCTGCCAGTCTTGCTTCCTATCATCTTCCAGGCCTCTCAGCAGTTGAATAAGAGTCCGGTTCCATCTTTCAACAGGGTTTCCTGCTGGATGATAGGGTGTAGTTCTACATTTAGAAATGCCTGCTACAGCACACAGCTCTTTGACTAGGTTTGACTCAAAGTCTTTTCCCTGGTTGGATAGAATTCTTTTGGGAAAACCGTAGATCATGAAAAACTGTTCCCATAATGCTTTGGCAACCACCTTTGCTATCTGATTTCGAGTCAAAATGGCGTGTCCAAATTTTGTGAAATGGTCCATAATAACTAATATAGACTGTTTCTGACCTTTGGCTTCTATTGTAAGAAAATCTATAGAAATCAGTTCAAGAGGCTGAGTTGTCACAATGGTTTGCATGGGAGCCTTTTGAGCTAATGCACCTCGTTGAATGCAGCGGCTGCATTTCTTTATCTTGCGTTCCATCTCATTCGCCATGTAGGCCAAAAGAAACGAAGACGGGCTTGCTTTAGTGCACTTTCAAAGTGAATGTGAAATAGGTCCTCATGAACACCCTTCATAGCCTCCTTCCGATGAGACTTAGGAATCACAAGCTGTCTCTGAGTACTGCCTTCCTCATTTTGTATTTGTCGGTACAGAACTCCATTCCTCATCACCAGTTTCTCTTGTTCTCTGACAAAAACTTTCATTTCAGGAGTGACTTCTTTCCCTTGTGTTTCCATCTTCTTTCCTGCTTCAACATGTTCTATCACCCACTTTAGAGTCTGGTCTGCTAGCTGATATTTCCTCCATTCAGATGTACTTATTGTATGCAGTCCTTTTTGCTTGGGTTCTAACACATCATCATCTATTAGTTTTGGGTTTGGAATTAACTGTTCTACTGCTGGTACATATTCTACAGTGGATTTAACATTTTCTTGTGATTTTGTTGTATCCAAATCCTGATTTTCAGTACTGTTACTGACAACTGAGCAGAACACTCCCTTAGCATTCATTATTGCACATACTGCTTCTTGGCTTACTTTTACAGTACCACCACACTGTTGATCAAACTTCACAGCTTTTTCCCGCAAAAACTTGGTATCTTCCATGAACTTTTGATACTCCATGTCTTCTTCAGGAGCTTCAGGATGTCGTCTGGACAAAGCGTCTGCATCAATGTGAGATGTACCCTTCTTGTATTGGAGATCAAAATCATAGACTGACAGTGCTGCTAACCATCTGTGGCTGGTTGCATCAAGTTTGGCGTTCTTCAAAATGTAGCATAACGGATTGTTGTCAGTCACCACTGTAACATGAGAACCAAGTATGTAATCATGGAACTTTTCTGTCATAGACCATTTAAGAGCAAGAAATTCTCGCTTGTGAACTGGATAGTTTCTCTCGGTTTTATTTAAACCACGACTAGCATAAGCAATCACTCTTTGTTGTCCATCTTGCACCTGATACAGTACTGCTCCAATACCTGTTCCACTAGCATCACAGTGAAGTTCAAAAGGTTTTCCTCTATCAGCAATGGAAAGAACAGGTTCAGAAGTCAACAGTTCAATCAACTTTTCAAATGCAGCCTGCTGTTCTTCTCCCCAAAGATGTGATATGTCAGACTTAAGAGTAAGCGTTGACTTTTTATTTCTCCCAAGTCCTTTTTGCTTTCCATTTGGTACATAACCGATACACAAATCATTCAAAGGGCGTGCTATCTGTGCAAAATGAGGAATAAAGCGACGAAAGAATCCAGCAAAACCAATAAAGGACTTAATGTCTCTCACAGTTTCTGGTTTGGGCCATGTTGTCAAAGCTTCTGTCTTTTCAGGATCTGGCCTAATCCCTTTGTCTGAAATGATATGTCCCAAATGCTTTACTTCAGAGGCAGCGAAAACACATTTTTCTGGGTCAACTTTCAAGTTGTACTTCCGCAAGCGTTCAAGAGCTGCTGCAGTCCTTTCTTCCAGCTCCTCCAATGCTTTTCCATGGATCAAAATGTCATCAAAGAAAACAATGAGATCTATAAGATTCATATCACAAAACACTTTTTCCATGAGACGCTGGAAAGTATGCGGTGCATTTTTCAATCCCATTGCCATGCGTTCAAATTGAAACAGTCCAAACGGAGTTGTAAATGCAGAAATCCGTTTCGCCCTGTCAGACATAGGAACTTGATAGTACGCTTTGCTCAAATCCATAGAAGTGAAGAAACGTGCACCACTCAGTGTCAAGAACAAATCTTCGATTTTTGGAATTGCATAACTGTCCTTAATTGTTCTTGAGTTTATTTTCCGATAATCTACACACATTCGGAGACTTCCATTCTTCTTTCTGACAAGAACAATAGGACTTGCATATGGTGAAGCTGATGGAGTGATGATTTTAGCATCCAACAGTTGTTGTATATGTTCTTTCACTTCTTCCAGATCATGTGGAGGAATTGGTCTTGGCCGTTCTCGTACTGTAGATCCTGGCTCTAGTTCAATGTCATGATGAACCTCACTAATGTTTCCAAGGTCAAATTCATGTTGAATGAAAACATCTTGATAGTTCTGTAGCCTGGCAGTAAAGCGTTCTCTCCATTCTGATGGGGTGTTTTCTCCAAACTTGAACAATAAAGAAGTATTTTGCTTTTTTGCCTTTGACTCCATTTTATCACTTGCATCTGAAACATTTACCTGCTGCCCATGAGTATGCAACTCTTTCAACACATTCTCAACGTCATATGTTGTGAGCACAGTAAACACATCTGCAATCACCTGATTCTTTTTTATGATAAGGTCTTCTTCACCCAAATTGCACAAAGTAACCTTTACAGAATGTAAGGCCCCAATATCTGCTTTTGCTGCTACTACGCCCAACTCAGCGGGTGTGTTTGCCAAAGTTGGTTCCTGAATCAACACAGAGTTCTGAGTAAGCAGACGTTTCACTCTTGCTTGTCCCTTCACTGTCACAGACTCGCCTACATGCAAAACAAAAGTATGATCTTTCATCCTGATACTTCGACATCTTCCATCTTCACCCACATCTGACTGATGAGCAAACATAAAAGCAGCTTCGCCCCTCAGTAGTTGTTCTGATACTGTGACTTGTGGCAGTTTCTTAAACACATTTGCCCCAATAATGATTGGTACTCTCTGAGAATACTCCGTATCTTGACATTCAAGCGCTACAGTGTCGATTGTTTGTTCTTTCCCAGCAACACAGGCAGGCAGTGTACATTTTACAGACACCATTCCCTTGTAAGGAACTTGTTGTCCCCCAGCTCCCGTTACTGCTAAGTCTGCCCCAAGTTCTTTTAGAGGAATATGTTTCAAATGATTTCGAAAGAATGTTTCAGAAATGACAGTTACTTGTGAACCACTATCCAAAAGACACATAACATTTTCCCCTTCAATTTTGATCTGTGTTTCACAGCATGGTCCCACTAAAGTTTCTAAACAGGAAGAATCGGTTTTCAGTTCTGCTAAAATGATGTCAGGTGTGAGTTTCACAGAATTTCTTTTATGACTGTTCTGAATTTGAAGAACACAGGTACAGTTTTTTATTTCAGCACTGATGATGGTCACACCCTTTGGTAAAGCTTCTTCTTTTCTTACGAACAACTGAGAATTTTCAGGAACTACTCCTTGTAACTGAATGCTCTGTCCTGGTGTTAAGGTTAATTTGATGTTCCGTAGTCTTACTGGTTTTAATTTCTCTTCTAAGATGTTCACTGCTTGGAATCTTGTTTGTTCTTCTTTGGGGCTCAGACCTGTCGATGTTTGCCCCCTAACATCGACAGATTTCCGTTTCCCGTCTGTCTGTTGTGCCATCTGCTCTGCTCCCTGGACACTCTCTCCCGATCAGGCTCATTTTGACACTCCCTGGCGAAATGGCTTCCTCTTTCCCCGCATCTCCAGCATGGACCTCTGGGTGCTCGCTGCTCCGGTTTTCGTTTTTCCTGTCCCTTCAATTTTTCCACCACCCGTTCAGCTATCTTGTCCATCTGTTCCGCAGTCAGATTCTGTGGAGATGTACTGGTTCCAGACATGACTCTGACATGAGGTCTGGACATGGTCGCAGTAGCATCTTCTAACATTCGGACAGTGGTCAGTAGCTCTTCCAGGTCAGGAGAAACTTGCCCAGGAAACCCAAACTTTCCACGGAGTTCAACAGCGAGCATAGGGTTAATTGCTTTTGAAAAGATGTGATACACCTTCCGGCTGCCTTCACTGCTGTCTAGTATTTTCTCTTCTGTTAGTTTGGCCATCTCTGACCACAGACGACACAAGAATCCGGATGAACTTTCCTTGGGAGAAAGGGACATGGAAACAAAATCTAATAGTCTGTCATCTCCTGTCTTGATGTTGCCATATAAATTTTTGAGCTTTGAAATTATATCCCTTGGGCTGCTACATTTTTTGACCTGTTTGTAAGGCAAACCTCTCAAACTACTCAACAGTTTATCTTTCAGATCGGGAATGGATTTATCATGTAGTAGTTGGTCGGCACTGTTCAGCCAGTCAACAAATGAAACTTCATTTCCTCCAGTTGGAGGGAGTCCTGTGAATGTTTTCAGCCTAATATTGGGTGGTGAAATGACTTGAATTGTTGGTATTGTTGGTGGAAACTGTTGTTGTGTTGAAAAAATTGCTGCTGCTGCTGATGTCGTTGCTGTTGTTGTTGCTGCTCCAGCTGTTGCTGCTTCAGTTGCAGTTCGGAAATTCTCTGTTGGAGACGTTGTATCTCCACAGTGTACACCGACTCTCCTTCTTCTGAATGTCCTTGCTGAGACGTGGATGCTTGTTGGTCATCCGGCGTAACATTTGTACAGTCAGATTCCTCCATCGTGACTGCACAATTTTATGTCACTTGTCTAAAACTTTGTTTTGTTTTGTTTTTATATTTATATATATATATATATATTTTTTTTTTTCAGATTTGTTGACTCTCAGCCCCACATTGGGCGCCAAAAATTTGTGTAACCACTCCTATGATTTATGAGAAATATGTGATTATATATTGTATGTAGGTATGTATGTATAGGTGTATATGTGGAGTGATTTCACATTTGTGGGTTTTGAGTCAACTTCCAAAAAACCTTTAAAGCCAAAATACAGATCTTTGAATTTTAATAGAATGAAACACAATAAATACAACTTACAACTATTACAAGTGACCACAATTTGTTCTCACGGGGATAACCCCTTTTTGGGAAAAGACTGACAAATTAAAACTAGCGGTACAGAGTCAACCCCAGCAGAAACACTTGAGAACCTCAGGTAGCTCTGCAACAGATTGCATACATTCATTTGGTCAGTTTTCCATTTGAAGTAAATCATATATAAGATGTGATTATGACATGATAAAATATGAAATGATATATGATATGATATGATATGATATGATATGATATGATATGATATGATATGATACGATATGAAAAGCATACAGCAATAAAAGCCAGGACCAATACTGTAGAGTGATCAATACTACTGTAGAGTGATCCATCCAGTATCAAGTAAGCAGCCGCCTGTGTGCATCAGACACTATAGCCCGAGATCCCACATGAGAGTACTCAGCAAAACAAAGCACGACCTTGGACACCATCAACCTCAATAGTTGACCCTGTATAATATGGTATGGTATGGTATGAGATATGACATGATATGATATGATATAATATGATATGATATGATATGATATATGATATGACATTATGATGAATAGCCTTAAGAAAAAATACAGTTAAATGTTTGAATGAATAATCATGAACTATAAAAAACATGAATAATCCAGTGAAAGAAGAATAATAAACATTAACAGTAGACCACACATGCTTATGTTTCCAATAAACAAAATGAACCCTATTCCACACACACACATGAAATGGTGTGCATCTATCACACCATCTAGGAGTCTTTACAAAACATTTATGAAAATGATTTTCCTTTCCGTGAACACAATGTTCTTTAAGTATTATACAATTTTGGATTCAAAGTCATGTCCCTTTTGATCAAGATAATTCATGAACAACTATCCAAAGGACTACACAATGATCCGGAGACAATATGTTTGGTTTGTCTCCTTACTGAATAATAGAACCTGTTATTATCCATTTTACAAAAATTTTGTATTCTCTTTTCCACAAAAAATGGTTACTGTTTCACATCCACTTGACAATTTGCTAATCAAAAAGTTTATGAGACCTCTCTATGTTTTTTTTTATGTGCGAGTATTTCACAAATGTAATAACTGAACAAAAAAAAAAGTTAGTGTTAACAAACAACTACATATGCTTTAACAGAAAAAATGTACAACTAGGCCAAATTTATTTAACCATGAAACTGATAAATTAATAACTGTCAGTGCACCACAACCATTTTGGTAATGAATCACATTTTTTCCCATAGAATACTATTCTAGTATTACAATGAAAAATGTTCATTCACGTCTTCACTTTTTTCCACAAAAACATTTAAGCAATTGTTTAATATAAAAAAAAACAACATTATATAAATGATCATGTTCGCAAACTACGAATAGGCTGCGTATCGGACTAACCCCATCCTGAATTATTTATCATTTAGCTTTCAAACAAAAAATATTGATTTAAAATTTCCTATGTTAAATTCCCATGAATATACTTCAAAAGTGTCTTAATTTCTCTAAAATAATTCAGCTTTAAACCAACTACTACAATGAAAAATTAGCACAAACCTGAATTAGACAATTTAGAGTTACTTTGATGTTTCGGGGTTGGCAACCGTTACGGCGAAAGCGCTTACGTTGCTATGGTTTTAACAACACCCGGATGAAAGTGAAACGTCATTTCCGGTTTTGTAGCAGACGAAAAATCCAAAAACTTGTTAGAATTTTTTGACTGGCTACATACCTTGTGGAGTGCAAAGACAACAAGCAGTCAGATCGCTTGCTTAAATCATTGGTATTAGTTGATCGTGCAATAAAGTCACTCCACACAAAGGACTGAACAGCAGCAAAGGAGTCATAAGGTGCCCTGAGCTGAGAGGAGTGTCCGAGGAGGAGATCCGCACGGAACTGAAAAGCCAGGGCGTTGTAGAGGTACGCCGGGCCATGTTCTGTTTATGTGTGACTGACAGAAACAGAATGTCAGACAGAAGTCTGTTTATGTGTGACTGACAGAAATAGAATGTCAGACAGAAGTCTGTTTATGTGTGACTGACAGAAATAGAATGAAAGTAGACTGTATGTGTGTAGATGCGTGTTCTACGTGTTTTCCCCAATCACACACAACCCTCCATTCAGTCACTTCAACAACCTCTGCAAACAAATTAGTATATTTAAATATTTTATAATCAGTCAGAATCCCTCAGTTCATCCCCAAACATATAATAACAGTAGGTACCGGCAGGCAAACTTAGGATAAACATGAAGAGCTTAGTCTTCATACTGTTCGTATAGAACTTTTTAATAGAAACAAAATGAAAAAAAAAGTAACGTTCTGTCTGTTTTCTTTCCTGAGGTAATGACGTTTTAAGATGACACCTTTTACGTAACACGCAAAAACACTATGGAAAGCTGTTTTTGATTATGTGTATTAAGAAAAACAAGAACAACTAGAGATTTCATTTTGAAATAACTGATTCATTGTAATATAAGGTTACACGAAAACAGAAAAGCAGGACATTTACTCAGTTACAAAGAGAGTTATAAGGGAGCAAAAGTAGCAAAATGCGTATTTTACGTAAGTTCAAATTAGCACGGCAGGGTATATTTACAGGTTCATATCTTGGCGAAGATGTGCTTTAATTGCAACTTGTGTTTGTACTTTAGTACAACTGTCTATATAGACTTAGTCTAATTTTTTTGAAGATGAACAGTAGCCACGTTTGTTTGTTATAGAGATCAAAACTTCATGAAATTGCCAAAATCACCTGTGACGGAGGCACCAAGCTGACATAGGAGTACAAACGACTGTAACTTTTGAACCAGTTGTTGGATTGACTTCATATTTGGACACAATACACAGAATGCTGTCCTCTTTTACATTATTTACTTGTATTCAAATCAGAAGAAGGTATGAGCTCAATCCCTCACTAAAATACCCAAATTTCATGAGCCCAATGTGAAGTTATGCTAGTCACATCATGACAGATGGCCATTATGAAAGCAAGAACCTGAATTTTAAGCGTGCCTACTTTCTAGCAGTTATGTCCACTCTGTATTGATGAAGTGTGTCAGTGTTTATGCTATACTTATAAATGATTTCATAAACAAATGCCAGGGTTCCAAAGGGACCAATGTTGAAAAATGACTGTACGATTTGTGTTGACACAACAGGCATAGAGTTGTACTATTACTAGACTAGAGTAATAGTAATACAAGTGGTACTAGTTTGCTTTCTTATGTAAAAAAAACAGGGTCATGTAAAGCCTCAATTTGGGTTTAATTACATCCAAGTTGGCCAAACTCCAGGTTCTTCTGCTGGTTGATGAAGGGACCAACTCTATATCTGATGAAATGATGTACTTTCTGTAAACTACATCATGTTCTTCTGACCTAAAAAGGCTTATCTTCCTTCTTTTGTAGAGAATTTATGTCTTTGAGAAGACCAAAAGACTGAGGCACAAAAGACAACACCTGATTTCCTGAAAGAAGCTGTGAACGTGAAAGTCCAGTCTCTTCAGGGAAAGGGCTAACACTCAGTTAGCAGCACAGTCTGAGAAAGAAAAGCTGTTCTCTGAGATGGGTGTGTAGTCTTCAACTTTGTCTCAGTTTTGATGGAGATAGCATAGTCTGGAAATTTCAGCAGATGGAAACAGTTGCTGGAGGAACTGTGCTGCCCCATCAAATGGCTTGTTGCCCTGCTCCATCAGCAGCATCACCTGATGACATAGAGGAAGACAGTCTCAATGACTTTTATTGTATGTGTATAGATGGAGAGAGATCAAATTTTTATCTGCATGTGTGTCTTCCCAAGTATTGGAAAAGAAATGACTGAATACAAGACTGACAGTCTTTTGTGATCATGAGCTGCAAGTCCCACATGTGTTTTCATTAATGGATCATAACAGCCAAGTAGGAAGTCATATCCATTTTTTGATTTTGGGATCAGTAATATGTAGGGCCTATAATACCTCCTACATGATTTGATCTCCTGCATGCCTACACATGAAGATGGTCAAGCACTAACAGGTCTGCAGTTAAGTTCACCTTGGAGATAGGAAATATCTCCACCTTTCAGTATTTACCCATCAGACCCAGACAGGATCCAAACCGTAGATACTCCTGTAAAGTTTTGATGCTCTGACTACCTGGCAGCCTATTTGATTATCATACCCATCATATGCAATCAATGCTTAAATAAATAAATGTTTCAATAAATGTAATAGAAGGATGAAAAGGGGAGATGAGATAGCTGAATGTTTTTAACCTATTGATACTACAGATAAAAATTTGATGAAAATCAACCCATAATACTGAAGTGCTTGTCTAGTATAGCACTGTTCGCATGTGCACACACACACACACACACACAGTGACACACACATGCTTACACGCATGTAATACACTGTATCCAACAACAGTTGCACTCTTGATCTACAGAAACAGTAGGTCTTATATAATGCTCATGTTTACTTTGTAAGCAATCATTCATTTAAAAAAAAAAAATTCAGATTCTGTAGATATCTTATATATTAAGGTATCATGTTTACTTTGTAAACAATCATTCATAAAAAAAATTCAGATTCTAACACTTTTTATATAACTTTTTAAAGAAATTATTCATCACTGATCTTATATAGATCTATATAATCATGTTTGATCAGTAAACATTCATTAAAAAAGATTCAGATTCTAAGACGTTTTGTATAACTTTTTGAAGAAATTATTCATCACTGATCTTATATAGATCTATATAACCATGTTTGATCTGTAAACATTCATTTAAAAAAATCAGATTCTAAGACTTCTTGTATTTATAGATTTTTATAGAAATTGTTTATCGCTGATCTTATATAGATCTATATAATCGTGTTTGATCTGTAAACATTCATGAAAATAATTCAGATTAGGCTATAGACTTTTTTTTATAACTTTTAAAGGAAATTATTTAAAGGAAATTATTCATCGCTGACAGTCAATATTTATGGAAAAGACGAACTTAAGTTGCCTGGCTTTCTCTCTTCTGTGAAAACATGTGCTGGTTTGTGATTGAAATGATTGTTGCCAGTTCTGATCAAATAGCTTAAAATCCATTCATCTAATCCCACAGCAGAGTACAACTTACTCATAAGATGAAAAAATGTGATTTAATTCATCCATACTTACCGATATGTACTCGAATTTCATCAAAAACTGATGGCACAGAATCGAAAGTACTCGACGTCATTTTGGTTTGAGATCGGCAGACGATGGAAGTCGGTACTCATTCAAACTGACAAAAGTCTATTCGCGACAGCGTATGAATGTGACTGTAACCATGCGCACACGAAAGAGTATTTATTCTTTTATGTTTTCACCTGAAGATGGCATATTTTCAAGATTCGTGTTCGTCAGAATTCAAACTTTTAGAACACAGTGCGTACAAAAGGGTTAATATCTTGCAAATGGTTAATCAAATCAGACTGGCTGTTAGGTTTTCGATTTCCTCATGGCCTGACCGACATTTTGATACTACATATAGCTATGCAGTGCGAGTGTCGCGCGTAGACTTTCAGTTGAAAAAACGAGTGTCAGTTTGGGGCTTCACTCGGCCTCTACCAAAAAAGCGGTACAACACGCGGAAAGCGATCACACACACGGCTCGTATTTTGTCATCGTCCATTCACCACACACACTCAGTAATAACAAGAATACACTCGATTGAAAGAAGAGAAATCAATCTTTATTTTTCTCTTAATGGTTTGAAGAAGTAGCGATGTGACAGCTGAATATGCGTTGTGATAAAAAACACCAAAATCGTCAATTTTTCACAATGATGTCAGCAAAATGACGTGCCTGCCGGTAGGCCTACCTAATAACAGACACTCTTTTTAGTCTCTCATCGTGTTCCTTCTGGTTTCTTCCAAAAACCAGAACATCATCGATGTCACAGATGACTCCAGGTATTTCTTCGAGGATGTGTCATCTCTCGGTGGAAAACCTCTGGTCCTGAGCTGATACCAAACGGCAGACGCTTGTAGCAATATCGCCCGAACGGAGTTATGAATGTTATCAGCTCCTGGCTGTCTGAATGAAGGGGTATTTGACGGAAACCACTGTTAGAATCCAGTTTTGTGAACACCTTGGCACCATCCAACTGGGCTAGTATTTAGTAACTGATCAGTTGTGGGAAGTGGAAAGTTCTCTCGACGCACACTTTCATTGAGCTTTGTGAAATCGATGCACAGCCTCACTTTCCCATTTGATTTCGGCACAACCACTATCGGTGCACACCAATCAGTCGGAGTGGTGACAGGTCTGGTGATGTCTTCTTTTTCCAGTCGAGCCAGTTCTTCCTTTACTTTTGTCTTCATAGGGAGCGGCAGACGTCTAGGCGCTGCTATGGAGAATGGTTGCGCGTCTTCTCTCAGTCTGATTTTATAGACAGTCTTCATCTTTCCCAGACCAGTGAAGAGTTTGGGGAACTTGGATTGTGGACTCTCTTTTTGCTGTGCGGAGTTCACCCTTTCAATAAGATGAAGTGCTTCTATGGCAGGCCTCCCAAGTAGTGGCTCTTGCAGATTTTCCACTATGTAGAGATCTTGCTCAGTCTCTGTCTTCTCAGTCTTGAGAGTGGCAGTGTATTTTCCTACAACCTTGATTTCTGTCTTCCCTGGACATAACAGTTTCTTGTTGGTTTTCTCAATTAAAGGAGAGTTCTTTTTGAAAAGTCGTCTTGGAACAACTGAGACATCAGCACCTGTATCGACACGAAATTTGACTGATTTTCCATTGATTTGCAGTGTAGCATGCCACAGATCTTCTTTCACTGAGTTGACATCGTCTTTGTCTTTGCATTCCACAATGGAGCCTAAGGTTGTTTCTTCTTCACCGTCATCTATGTTGTGGACTTTCTTCTTGCTTCTACGCATGACAGCATAGTGACCCTTTGCAGAGCAGTTTCGGCACTCAGCATCTTTTGCTGGGCAGTCTTTTCTTCCATGCATTGGACCCTTTCCGCAACGTGGACATTTCTTGTTTCCTTGGGAGTGAAACTTTGCAGGTTGGTTTCTTCTTTTCATTGCTGGGATTCTGTTGACATGGAGACTGTCCTCTTCTTGGCTTGTCATTGCGTGTGCTTGTTGCTTGGAGGTCTCATGGGCTCTCCCTACACACAGACATTTAGCTAAATCAAGCTTCTTGACTTCCAACATTTTCTCACGGAGATTGTCATCTCTTACGCCTACAACAACTTGATGTCGAATCATTCTGTCCTCTTGTTGCCCAAAGTTGCAGTTCTTTGCTAACTGGCGAAGAACAGAAACAAAAGCTTCAATAGATTCTGAGACTTCTTGTCGTCTGCAATGATATTTGTAAGCTTCATACGCTTCATGCGTTTCACCAACACAGAACTCTTGGAACTTCTCTATAATCTTGTTCACGTTTTTGTCATCATCTTCATTTTCAAATCTAAACCCTTCAAAAATGTCAAAAGCATCTTCTCCAATTGTTGCTAGGAAGACTGCTCTCTGAAATTCAGGGTCTTCTTTGTTCAGCCTGGTTGCAATTGCATAATTTTCCCATTGCCTTCGGAATCTTTTCCAGTTGCTTCCCAAATCGCTAGATCTAGTGTCTAGTTTGGCTGGAGCAGGCACACTGGCTGTCAACTGCTTCACTTGGCTTACTGACGATGTTACCGCCATCGTTAACGTCAGTTGTTTGCTAATCAAGACAAATCACACTCACAGTCTTTGATCTAGTAAAAAAATTCAGTAGAACCATCAATGCAGTGAATTCGATCCCGGTTCTGACACCATGTCGTATTATGTTGTTGTCTCGGCATGCGTCGTTAGGTTGCCTATGAGTCGATCACTATCCCGGGCTGAATACAGACATCTATTTGCTGATTGGCTAATAATGTAAACCATTATTCTACAACAGAGACAAATATATAACGTCCAATCAGTTATAGAAACGTAGTATTGTAATAACCAGCGCACAATTTCACAGTTACAGAAATTTGGTATTGTGATAACCAGCGTACACTTTAATAGTTACAGGAACGTAGTATTGTGATAACCTCGTACACTTTCACAGTTACAGGAACGTATTATTGTAATAACCAGCGCACGATTTAACAGTTACAGAAATTTGGTATTGTGATAATCAGCGTACACTTTCATAGTTACAGAAAGTTGGTATTGTGATAACCAGCGCACAATTTCACAGATACAGAAACGTAGTATTGTAATAACCAGCGCACATTTTCATAGTTACAGAAAGTTGGTATTGTGATAACCAGCGCACAATTTCACAGATACAGAAACGTAGTATTGTAATAACCAGCGCACACTTTCACATTTACAGAAACGTAGTATTGTGATAACCAGCGCACAATTTCACAGATACAGAAACGTAGTATTGTAATAACCAGCGCACAATTTCACAGTTACAGAAACGTAGTATTGTAATAACCAGCGCACAATTTCACAGTTACAGAAACGTAGTATTGTAATAACCAGCGCACAATTTCACAGTTACAGAAACGTCTGCCGTATCATCACACGACCACTGGCGTCGTTGTACAGATCTCGCAGTCTCTTCCCTGCAGAGAACCTCCGTCCTCAGTGCCTGATGTCCTCTCGTCTCCTGTCCTCCTGATACCGTTACGCTCGTATCCTCCCCAAATTTCTTGTTCTCGTTCCTTAGCACCCAATCAATACTTCCTCACGTAGTTTCACATAACTGCGTCATTGTATGTAACACGTAAAGCAAATTTCATTTTCGTGATGACGATGACGTTCAGGAGGATGCTCGTCATCAGTGATGTGCCAGCGAAAGAACACTTGATCATTCCACAAAAGCAAAATGAGCCAAAACACCTTATACAACAGTAAGAAAAATACAAAAACAGCAGTGTGAAAATGATAAAAGCACATCCGTCACACAAGGGTTTGACAAAATCCCAACAAACACGCTCTTTCTTACATTTTGCTCTCCTGCTATACCCCAAGACCTGAAAATTGGATACTTGAAGGTGAAAGTGTCGTATGTGCCATCACCAATGCGCTGCTTCCGTTGTTTGGCCACATCAAGGACAGATGCACAAAAGGCTGCGTGTCCGTCCCCATTTGGAAAAGGCAGATATAAATTTAGCAGTTGTTAACGACTTCTCCAAGTTTCCAGTTAGTCCACCATGGACGTTGAAAACACTGAAGGTTTGTTTTGATCATGCTTCTTTCCGTAAAGATAATATCAGTGCACTGACGTACAAATCGTTTTATGCGGAAATGTGTGAAAAATCTCCACCATCCCGCAGAATCATCACTGATGGGTCCAAGTGTGATAAAGGTGTTGCTGCCGCTGCCTTCTGCTCCGAGATTCCCAATGGGGCATTTTCAAAACGTATTCCATCTGAAAGTTCTGTTTACACTGCTGAACTTACTGCTCTGGTTTTGGCACTAAAAATGGTGTCCCAATCCGAATACAAAGAGCTTCTCATTTTTTCTGACTCCCTTTCTGCTTTGCAGGCAATCGCTTGCCGAAACATTAGTCACCCTGAAATTGTGAAGTTCTTTGAACTGTACTCAACTCTTGCAAATGAAGGTTACGAGATTGTTTTTGCCTGGATTCCTGGCCATGTTGGTATTGGAGGCAGTGAAAAAGGCTGACTACCTGGCCAAGAAGGCTACAATGACAAAGATGTCTAAGTCCTTGATCCCTTACAGAGATGTCAAATCGAAAGCACACAGTTACGTAAGA
Organism: Monoplex corrugatus; assembly: GCA_030674185.1. Taxonomy (NCBI): domain Eukaryota; kingdom Metazoa; phylum Mollusca; class Gastropoda; order Littorinimorpha; family Ranellidae; genus Monoplex; species Monoplex corrugatus. Next base: position 37,326,159 of record JAPXFY010000026.1, on the reverse strand, counting down.
AATCTGTGGCAGGAGAATTGGAATAAACAGACAGATAACAAACTCTTCCAAATCCGCCCTAACCTGAAAGAAATTCTCCCATCTGCTGCTGGAACCGTAAGAAAGAGACAGTGTTATGTAGGTTACGCAAGGGTCACATATCCTACACTCACTCGTACCTTTTGAAAAATGAAGAAGCACCATGGTGTATACCGTGTGATGAGCCGTTGAGCATCCAACACCTCCCCACAATTGCTGGGATGTACAATGTGAGACAAAAGCACTACACGGCAGATTCCTTAAAGGAGCTCTTCCGAGGCGTCCCCCCCTGATGCAATTTTCCAGTTTTTACAAGAGATCAATAGATTTCACTTGATGTAATTTTACGTGTTTTTCTTTAATGGCATTTTAGATTTGCAAGGTTGACGGTGAGCATGGTTTTTATCTGTTTATCTTAACGGGTTGTTCTTTTCTTTTTGACGTGGTGTTAGCCCTGATATGGCTCTAGTGGTCGGCTGGGCTATAAGCAATATGAATTGAATTGAATTGAATTGAATTAATTTACTCTAAAACCAACTACAACAATGAAAAATTTACACATACCTGAATTTGAGTTACTGCGATGTTTCGGGGTTGGCAACCGTTACGGTGAAAGCGCTTATGTTGCTATGGTTCCAACAATACTCGGATGAAACTGAAACGTCATTTCCGGTTTTGTCGGAAATCACATTTGTAGCAGACGAAAAATCGAAAAACATGTTAAAATTGTTTGACTGGCTATAGTTGTGTTCGTCATAATAGTCCTATGCTACACCTCCCTTTCAACTCTCTCTTTCTATTCATATTTGTAACTTTTAACTGTATGAGTTATGTCAAAGTATGTGTATCGTCGGATAAGCTTAGCATGGTTGCAAGGGTTATGTCTCTTAGATGATTGTTGTGTTCGTCATAATAGGCCTAAGCAGCAGTAAGCTACATCCTCTTCCTCTTCTTCGGCAAGTACATGAATATTTTTGTTCCTATACAGTGCTGCATAATGTCCCACCTGCGACACTTTCTGCGCATTGCATTCTTAGCTGGGCACACGTTTTTCTTGTGGTTGCCTTTTCCACACCTGGAAAACTGCTGTGAGTTGTTCTGGTGGTCGTTCTAGCTGTTCTTGTAATGCTGCTGTCTTCCACCCCCATGCTGCTGTCCTACATTCTTGTTCTGTCCGCCACGCTGACTCAGCTGTGTACGGCTAGCTCTTGGCTGGAATTTGACATACATTGGATCTGTGATTTGGACGTCTCGTGAGCACGGCGGATCTGAGTGGCCTTATCCAAAGTTAAGCTCTTCTCTTCCAGAAGTTTCCCTCTGTTTTGTCACAGATGCCAATCACTACTCGATCACGGATCATGCGATCTGGCTCTTGAAGTTACACTGCTTAGCTGACTTCCTCAACGTTGCAATATATGAGTCGATGGTCTCAGGTAACAAATTAATGTCTTGTAAAGTACAAAATCAATACAGATGCAACGTTGTGTAACCCTCCTTCCGTTGAGGAATTTAACCTAAACTTCAGGAGGGTATCATTAAAAAGGAACTACAGATTCAAAATAGAAATAATTTTTGTATATTCAGAATAAACAAAATAATAAGAAAAATAGACAAGAGAGAGGATCTAAATAAATAAAAAATGTTAGAATTTAAATCAAAAGGAAAAATAACAACCCCAATAAATCCAATTACATCTTTTTATTTTATTTTCCAAAACACTGGAAAGAACCAACCTAATAAAATAAAGCACAACGAAATGAAAAAAATCAAATCAAAATTAAAAAAAAAAATTATATGATGTAACAATGATGGCGAACAAGAGACTTAAGAGGCCTCTGAAACATGAATAGCACCAAGTATTTAATATTTTGTTCTAATTATCCACTCATGAAATACACCAACTGAAAGGAAAAAAATATATTCAATCATAAAAAAACATACTAAACAGATTGACTCTATTTACTCTTACTCATCGACCGTTTTATGCATTATTTATTCCCATTATGCTTTTCTGGAAACTACCATTATAGACTTCCATATCTCAACAGAGATTATTCCATAGATTATATTTTATCAAAATATAAATAGAAAATGGTTTGATCAGTGTTATTTGACAACACTCACCACTATCCACTTACAAGTGTTGAATTACAACAAAATTAGACATTTCAAAATGTCTAATAATGATAACAATCATCTTTTTCCCCAATCCATATTAGTGTTGAATAACAACAATCCAAAACATCTCCAATGCCTAATGATGATAACGATCATCATTAGGTTTTTTTTTCCTTTATAACGATCTCCACACATCAATAATATAATATAATATACAATATTTTATATAGCGCAAAATCTTGATAAAATCAAATCTAAGCGCTAAAACAGACACACACGCACGCACACAACACACGCACACACACACACACGGCTATAAATGGGGAGAAAGAATAAAAGCAATGGAAAATTATAGAGAGCATATTATATACAATTATATATTACAATGTGATTCCTCTCCGAGTGGAGACAGGCTGCATAGGGGATTGAGTGAGGTCAGGATTTTATGCAAAGGAGAAAAGGTGAGTTTTGAGAGCGGACTTGAAGGAGACAAAAGTAGGTTGCTGACGGACTGAGAGAGGAAGTTTGTTCCAGGAAAGTGGACCAGAAACAGAGAAGGCTCGTGGACCATAGGTATTGAGCTTAGTGCGTGGAAAGCGAAAAGTCAGAGGATCGGAGGCAGAGCGGAGGGTACGTGAGGGAACATAGATCTCAAGTAGGCTTGACAGGTAATCGGGGGCTGCGTTATTGAGGCTTTTGTAGCACATGGTGTCTAGTTTGTACTGTATGCGCTTTGATACAGGGAGCCAGTGAAGTTGTGCCAGGAGAGGAGATATGTGGTCAGCTTTTTTCTTTTTTAGTACAAGGCGTGCAGCATTGTTTTGAATGCGCTGCAGGATGTGAATGGTGGAGGCAGGAAGGCCAGACAGGAGTGAATTGCAACAGTCAATGCGAGACAGTATGAAGGAGAGAACGAGTTTTGCAGTTGTTTCGACAGAGAGATACTTCCTGATCAGGCTTATACGATGGAGGTGATAGTAGCAAGATCTGGCAGTTTGAGAAACAAAGTTGTTCATGGAGAGGGTAGAGTAAATGCAGACACCAAGGTTTTTAGCTGAATCAGAAATTGGGACTGATGTGTTACATAATGGGAGAGAAAGAGGAGGCAGCTGAGAAAGTTTCTGACGGGTGCCAATGAGGATAGCTTCTGTCTTGTCATCATTAAGCTGAAGTTTTAAATTGTAGACTGACTAACTTTTTCGTGAAAAAGACCAGACTAAAGGCTGAATAGCCTAAACCAGCCTGCAGCGGTATGGTATGGTATGGTATGGTATCCCACCATCCATTAACCAAACATCAAAAACATCGTTTCGATCAATTATTTCCTACAATACAATCAAGTAGTACTTAAACACACATAAACAATCATGTGACAACAAAACTATAATAATGCATAAACACCATCCTGATTTAGAAACCTAACAGTAAACCGGCGTCCGCTCAGCCGATATCAACCACTGTCTGTTTGCGCTCATTACCATGTCCGACCGATTTGACCCGGAAATTGAACAACATCCGCTAATATTCAAATCAAGTTCACTAGAAATTACACAAAGACCAAACTTGAATATTACTTCAACCCACCAGAATTTACTAAATATAAAATTTACTTGATCTTTACAATACAATTTTTATCTATACTGAAATTTTACTATAATATTTATGAAAGGGAGACAAGTCTCATTCCAAGCGCACAATGGACACACTATGGAACCTCCCAAAGGTTTTCGGTAAGATACTTTTGAGGGGGGTTACAGTCTTCATCAGACAGCTCTTCTTACAACTAGATTCACTGTTGATGCTTGTTTCCTGAGTTTCGGGATGGATAGGTCTGCAGCAGCTAGAACCTGACTCCTGGAATTTAGAAAACATAACGTCGAATTTTCACGTTCATAATGTGTGTAATCTTGATTGGTAAGAGCAGTCTGAAACAAGGACCAATCAGCGCGTGTGTAATTATATTTTGGTATAATATCAGGAGTGCTGTTTTTCATCCTGATGTTTTCGTTAGTTAATGTTATGAGGATAGGCAAGTGATCACTTCCTAAAGTATCTCTGGAGTGTCCCAGGTACAGCAAGGTACTAATTCTGGTGAAATTAAAGACAGGTCGATAGCTGTTGCCCGATGTTTGGAAACATCAGGAATTCTAGTGACGCTCCCATCATTCAAAAAGGTAAAGCGCACAGTCAACTATATTTTCTACCAACCGATTGCTTGTAACAGTACAACAATCTTTTTCCCAAAACGGGGAAGTGGGAATTAAAGTCTCCACCTATTAGCCATTTACCGTGCTGCAGATCCGAAATCGTGTGCAGCCATTCTGTGTTGTGGTCATTTGGACCTGTCGGCAGGTAGACTGACATAACGTTCAGGATAAAAGAATTACCGAATTGTACTGCGGCGGCACAAGCGTGCAAGTCTTCAGTTGATGTTAAAACTGGGGAAGTAATTTATGTGATACTGTAACTTTTTAAGTGTATATATTGCAGTGGCTACCTTCTTCCCGGGATTCCCATAGTCATACACTGGTGGATAATAATAATTTGGGAAATTGGGAAGTTTGGTTGGTACAACATTAAGCGACTGCAGAATCAAGATTTCACACTTGATTTGAGGCGAGGAAATGTTCCAGGTATGCTGAATTGGTGGAAATAGACCTACAATTCCACTGTAAAAATTTGATTTTCATTGTTGGTTAATCTATATTTTAAATTAACGGTGATTTGTTTGACAATAGGAATGCTTTGGTTTTCTGTGTACGAGGAAAATGGGGGAAAAATTGATTGTTTTACTACGAATTTAAGGTAGAAAAAAAATGTAGTAAAACTATGGAGAAAAGAAGTCCTACTAATCTAGATAAGAGTTAGATTTAGAACAGTAACAAATCACAAATAAATAAAAATAAAACAATAGTATACACGCCTTCAAATGTACAGATATTATAGTCTGAGTCCTGACTGAATCCTAGCGTTTGTACACTTTCAACAAAGAACTGTCAGAGATGACGAGGAAAAAGTCCTGTGACGTTGATAACTGTAGATCTACGACGATTCATTTTAAAACATATTATATGACGCCACCATGGTTCACAGCTGTCAAAATAGGGGAACTGTCCTCGGGGGAATCTAGAGGCGTGTAGCCATGAAGATCGTGATCCTCCTGGTCTCCTAGGGGTCTCCCAAAACAGTTCCCGAACGTGTCTTCCAAGGTTCCCCGCTATCACGCTGCTTCCTCTGGCAGTGGGGTGAATATTATCGTAAAGAAACTGCTGGTTAGTACGCAGGTTTTCATGAGAGACAAATGATATGTTTTTTATGTAAATAAGCTCAGCAGATCAAAAAGCGTTAAATAAATTCCGCCGAACCTCCATACGTGCATGTTGCACAGGGGCGACCTTGCTGATGACAATCTTTGAGTTTGGATATGTTTGTGCTACATGTTTGATGCAAGAAGCGAAATTTTGAGTGTGTGTGTGTGTGTGTGTGTAGTCACGGAGCTGTGTCTGTCAAACATCAGTCAGCAAGAGTGTTGTGTTGGTGTACACATATCAGGAGATGTGACAATACTGTGACCAATATCCATTGTCCCTCGCCATCCTTTACTAGAGTAGTCCTATCTAGATCTACACTTTGATTCTTGCTAAACTTGCCTAGTACAGTAGTAGTGCGAGTTTTAATCTGATCCAATCTGACAATCTAAAGTCCAGAATTCTATAAGCTGATAATGAGGGGGCAGCAGACCTTCGAAGTTCGACTGCCCATCGCCGCAGTTTGCAGTCATCTAGATCTAGACTGAAAACCAGCGTCTACTAGATCTAGATCTAGACTGACAACCAGCGTCTACTAGATAGATCTAGACTGACAACCAGCGTCAAACTGAAGCTTGTATTTCGAATACAGGTTCAAATCTGTGCACCAAATTTTACACAATGAGCTAAAAATGCATTGTTTTATATGTCGTGAAAAATGAAGACCTTAAGCCAATAGGTGTAGCTGGTATACAAAATGAAAACGGTTAATCGGCACTGATAAGTCTGACGGCCATTGATAACAAGGCAATAACAACGGTCACCACACCAACTATGTGTAATATGGCCTAAAACGGTTTCAGGGACTAAAATCTGCACCAAATTTTACACATCAGCAGGAAAATGCATGTTCTTATTGGTAATTAATTTCAATTGAACTCGAGATCATACCTGTAAGTTTGGGAGATAACATAACGGCCGCACAATCACAATCCACACCACCACTGCCACGTCAGCCGTTGAGAAGAAGCTCGTGAAAATGACCAGGTCATCATGGTGCCTACCCTCTCGCGTGTGCCGCCACGACGGTCACAGTCTCCCGATAAATTTTTTCGCACACGCGTAATCGCCGATTGTGACGTACATAATTTGCACCGCCTGTTTTGTCCCCATGGCATACAACAAAGCGTCTCTCTGCACATCTCCGTCTCTTTGTGAAGTTTGCTAGCTCGCCAAAACCTTAGAAATTCGTCCCTCCAGTCCTCCCAGTCGGCAGCTCTGAAGCTAAACCATGGTGGTGGATCAAATCTTGCAGCTGCAGCCATATTGTCAACAAAATGACGTCAATTATCGTCTTAGATTTAGATCTAGATCTTCAATCACAAAAAGTCCAATCGAGTCGAGCTTCGAGCTTCTTTCGAAAATCACGTACTCACCAGCAATATGTCACTTCTGACACCATCTCAGATGGCTTCGTGTGTGCGTGGTAGGTCTGTGACTGTGGCGGAAGTCCTTACGATAAAAACAGCGAGACAGCAGTTGCGGGATTGTCATCTCCGCTCGTTGTTGTCCTTGACGACCCCCCAAAGAGACGTAAGTATCAAGGAGTTAAAGAGTTACAGACTCCTAGATAGCATCCAAACACATGACACAAAAAACATGTGCACACATTACCCTGTGCACATGATACACACACACACACACACACACACACACAACGTGCACTCATTACCCTGTGCACATGACACTCATAGACTAGGGTGCCGACAAGAAAATGCCACTAGTAGCACATGTATAGAGCTTTAATTCGCTCTAAACTGGACTATGGCTGCGTAGTATATGGCTGCGAGACCGTCGTACCTAAAGGCACAGGATCCCATTTGCCATCAAGGGCTGCACCTATGCCTTGGTGTATTCGGAACAACTCCTGTGTGTAGTTTGCATGCGGAGGCAGGGGAGCCCTCCCTGAGCAACCATAGACTGAAACTAAACTTAAAATTTCTGTTTGAAACTGTTCTCGAACCGGAAAACCCAGCTTACGACTGTCTTCAACCCCAGATTTCAAAGTGATTTTGAAAAACATTCCAAAAGTGACTTCTTCTGTAGGACTCTTATCCGTCCCCATATGGAAAAGGCAGATATAAATTTAGCAGTTGTTAACGACTTCTCAAAATTTCCATATAGCCCACCACAGACCTTGAAAACACCAAAGGTTTGTTTTGATCTTGCTTCCTTCCATAAAGACAATACCAGAGCACTGGCGTACAAGTCGTTTTATGTAGAACTGTGTGAGAAATCTCTGTCATCCCACAGAATCTTCACTGATAGATCCAAGTCTGATGAAGGTGTTGCTGCCGCTGCCTTCTGCTCCGGGATTCCCAATCGAGCGTTTTCAAAACATATTCCATCTGAAAGTTCCGTTTATACTGACTGCTCTGGTTTTGGCACTAAAAATGGTATCCAAATCCAAACACAAAGACTTTCTCTTTTTTCTGACTCCCTTTCCGCTTTGCAGGCAATTGCTTGCCAAAACAGTGTAAAGTTCTTCGAACTGTATTCTATTCTTACAAATGAAGGTTACGGGATTGTTTTTGCCTGGATTTCTGGCCATGTGGTATTGGAGGCAATGAAAAGGCTGACTAGACTACCTGGCCAAGAAGGCTACAATGACAAAGATGTCTAAGTCCTTGATTCCTTACACAGATGTCAAATCAAGAGTACACAGTTACGTAAGAAATCTGTGGCAGGAGAATTGGAATAAACAGACAGATAACAAACTAAATTCTCCCATCTGCTGCAGGAAACCATAAGAAGGAGACAGTGTTATGTAGATTACGCACGGGTCACACATCCTACACTCACTGTACTCGTACCTTTCGAAAAATGAAGAGGCACCATGGTGTATACCGTGTGATGAGCCGTTAAGCATCAGACACCTCCTCCTTGATTGCTGGGACTTGTACGATGTGAGACAAAAGCACTACACGGCGGACTCTTAAAAGAAGCTCTTACGAGACGTCCCTCCTGATGCAATTTTCCAGTTTTTACAAGAGATCAATAGATTTCACCTGATGTGATTTTACATGTTTTTCTTAAATCACATTTTAGATTTGCAAGGTTAAAGGTGAGCATGTTTTTTTCACTGTTGTCTTTTATCTTACATTTTTTTTGTTTGTTTGTTTGTTTTTACGTGGTGTTAGCCCTGATATGGCTCTAGTAGTCGGCTGGGCTATGAGCAGTATGAACTGAACTGAACTGAATTTCTTCTGGACACTCTGTCACATCCTACACTTACAAGAGCACTAGGGGACAACGCCCCTGTCCCCCCCCCTCCCCCAATCACATGTCCCTTCCTGATTCTGCCCTCCCACTGTAACCATTCCATGCGGTCACTGACTCTTCATGGCTCTCTCTTTGGTGGGTAATGCAGTACAGAGTGCCCTCACGACGCCAGCTACTGAGCAACAAGAACACGGATCTCATGGCAGTATCTTTCAAGGAAAAATGGTGGCAAAAAGGAAGAAATGCAGACCTCCAGTCCCATATATCGAGAACATAACCAACATCAGTGACCTAAATATTCAAGAAACTGTCCACAAAAGTCAAGACAGAGCGGTCTGGAGGAAGATGATGGCATCCAGATGTGCAGTGGCCAACACTGAACCTGGTGATGCCGACAGGTGAGACTACTGTGTATACTCCGACCTCCTGAGGTTTGAAATGTTGTCTTTTGATTGTTCAGGATGTGTTCCATTGTGTATGAAATATGACTTCTAGAGATTTGACCTTTGTGCAAGGTGCGGACCACTGTTTGTGTATATGAACCTTCTGAGGTTTGAACTGTTAACCTTTGACGCAAGCATTGGTAACAGTGTTCCCACCCGGTTGTAAATTCTGCTTCAGGTAAGGTTTTCTTAACAATCTGTCCCATCCATTCTTCCATCCGTCCTTCCGTTCATACATGTACATCCATCCATCCTCACATCATGTGTTTATTCAGGTATCTCTGTGTTGATGTGGGAGAATAGGGATAGTGGTATACTTAGGTAAAAGATTTTTTGTTTCCTGTCTTCTTGTAATTCCTTTTTGTTTTTTTTCTTTTTGGGGTGGGGTTGTGGGTTTAACTTGGGTTAGGAGAGACCTTTTATTTTTTAATTTTATTTATCTATTTTTTTTTGGCAGGAGGGTGTTGTGTAGCTGCGTGTCATGTGATTGTAGAAGTGGTTTGTGTGTAACACTAAGAGGTGAGGGACTAGACAGCTGCGTCATGTGATTGTAGAAGGTTTGTGTGTAAACAAAGGTAGTACGACAGCTTGTGTCATGTGACTGTAAAAGTGTTGTGTGGTAACACAAAGAGGTGAGGTACTAGACATGCATGTGATTGTGAATGGTGTGGAACTTGTACTGAAGTGGTTATGTGTGTGGTTTGTTAACGCTAAGAGGTGAGGTACTAGACAGCTGTGTGTCATGTGATTGTAGAAGTGGTTTGTGTTAACGCTAAGAGGTGAGGTACTAGACAGCTGTGTGTCATGTGATGTAGAAGTGGTTTGTGTTTACGCTAAGAGGTGAGTACAGATGGGGATATGTGACAACACTAGGAGTCTGGTGGCTGGCTGTTAGATGAGGTGGCTGTTTGGTGGCTCTCCCACTCGTTTTTGTGGCTTATTTGTTTTGTGTACAACTTGTCATCACGATATGGTATTAGTCATTACATTATACAAATTATAGTGGTATTGTAGCATATCATTATAGACTGTGTATATGAAGGTGGTTATTCTTATTGATATAGATCATTCTTAAACAGCACTATTCTCAAATTTCATTTGGACTCTGCATAATGTGTAATTGGACTTATTCATTGGAGCATGTAGAACTCGAATTGTTGGGCAAGTTTATCACACTGCTATGTTATTGCACAATCTGTATCTTCTTGCTTGCGAGTGTCTTCATGTTAAAATAAGCCCACAGACATTGACATGACATAGACGATCTTAAAGGATCTTCAGCACAAATGTTTGATACTCTGCGTGCATATACACATTAAGGGGGTTTAGGAGCTTAGAGGTCAGCACACATGCTGATTGAGGAGATCGGTAAATCTCCACCTTTTACCCACCATGGTGATGGTACCCAGACAGGATCAAACTCCAGACCTTCCAGTTGGAAGTCTGATGTCTTAACCACTTAACTTGTGTACCCCTCATGGCTGTGGCATATCTTTATGGACTCCATTTTTAGTGCAAGTATTGCAGTAGACTCGTTAGTTTTCAAATTAAATTAGCCTTTGGTTCGTGTTTTTCTTGAGTACCTTTGCTTTCACAGCATTTCAGACAAAATGACAGAATGGATCATAGTGCGGACACTTGCCCAGACCATGAGAGGTGGAGGCAACTGGTGCAGTGGTATGTTTACATCATACCAACAATGCTTGAGGGTCGCGGGATCATAAGCATGTCAGTGTGGAAGGTACGTTACCTCTGTTGGTAGTGTTTGTCAGCAGAATCAATAATTTTGTTGTTTGATCATTTGGCACTGTTCAAATTCCCGACCAGTAAACTGTGAAGGTAATCGGATATTTGTAAAATAATGAAATAACTTATGGAAATTCTAGATCACAATTATTAGAATATTGGCATTCTAATCTTTATTTTGAACCACACCACACCTTTAATTATTAGGTATCAAGCTTGTATCAAAGAAAGTTTAGGCCAAGTTACAGCACGCAGACCGCCAGAATGACTGCCATTCATGGGAAATGTGGAATCAAATACTGACTGTGCAATGTCCAGCCTAATATACAGATGTATTCTTATTTCTTTTGTAAGTAGAACTGATACTGCAGTAAAATGGTGCCAAGTAGTAAAGTATTAGAAGAGATTCTGGCACTTGACATTGTGGTCGAACTGCATGTGCCCAGATTAAAACCATTTGTGTTTTCTGTTGCCGGTACATTGATTGATTTCTGCCCAGAATGGTTGATCTACCTGTTGGAAATATGTTCATATAAAATCTTAGGTATCATGTAGGTAAAAACAAAATATTACCGCTGGATCTTTAGGATAAAACATAAAACATTGAAAAGTAGCTTGCTTGTGAAAGATCCTTTGGAGTAATATAAGCACAACGTTTCGACCTCAGGCTCTTTGTCAAGTGAATGAAAAGTGGTAAATGAAAGTGACGTAGAAAATAAAATGACATGGAAAATAGAAATGACATAGCAGTACTGGTAGGTGGTGGAGTGGGGGAGAAGAGGGGGAAACAGTAGGGTTTAGTATGACAAGGAGAGGGCCCGGGCACCGCTACGCGTCGGCAGTTCGGGTGATCAGGCCCGCCGGCTGGACTGTCCGATGTACATGTAGTTCTCCGTGCATTTCCTGTATTGTCGGTCTCTGGTGTTTTGCCTGTTCTGGTGTCTAGTAAAAGGCAGTCAGCTAATACTTTGCTTGTTCCTTGTTCTATTCCCGTTCTGGTGTCTGGTGAAAGGCAGATGGCTAATACTTTGCTTGTTACTTGTATTCCCGATTTGGTGTCCAGTGAAAGGCAGTCAGCTAATACTTTGCTTGTTACTTGTATTCCCCATTTGGTGTCCAGTGAAAGGCAGTCAGCTAATACTTTGTTACTTGTATTCCCGATTTGGTGTCCAGTGAAAGGCAGATGGCTAATACTTTGCTTGTTACTTGTATTCCCCATTTGGTGTCCAGTGAAAGGCAGATGGCTAATACTTTGCTTGTTACTTGTATTCCCGATTTGGTGTCTAGTGAAAGGCAAATGGCTAATACTTTGCTTGTTACTTGTGTTCCCGTTCATGCCCCCGGCGGGTCTCTGTCCTCAGTATCTCTCTGTCCTCAGCCAGGTTAAAAATATGCGGGCTATTACGACCTGTCCATTCGATGTTTCCCAGGTAATCTGTTCGTGGTCTTCGCCTTCCTTGTTTGCCCTCGACCTTTTCCCTGAATGACATCTTTCGTGAGAGTGCATTTTTTTCTTTCTGCACACATGTCCAAAGAAGGTCAATTTTCTTTTTTGAGCATGACCTGTACATCTTTTCTTCGAGGTTTTTTTTTTTAGTATGCTCTTGTCCTTCTCTTGTCTTTCCAGCTAACCCTTAAGCGATATCTATAGAACCACATTTCAGTTGAATATATTTTCTTTATGTTGTTCTTTTTGAAGGTCCATCCTTCAGTTACGTATGTCATGATGGTCCTGAGCAGACGTCTCATTATTTTCATGTTTAGTTTTGCACACTAATAGACACCCGTAATAACGACGACACCCATGATAAATACGTTGACATGATGATTGTAATAGTGATATGCTTTTATATTTATGAAAGCAAGGATTTCTTCTCTTTCTCTCTGTCTGTCTGTCTGTCTGTCTCTGTCTTCTCTTTCTCTCTCTCGCTCTCTCTCTCTCTCTCTCTCTCTCTCTCTCTCTCTCTCTCTCTCTCTCTCCTTTGAAGAAATTTCTAGGAATTGATATGCGAACACCTAATGATCTTGTATATGGTGAAACAAACCACCATCCCATATCCATAAACTTTGCAGTTAATTGTGTTTGTTATTGGTTTAAATTGTTGCATATAAAAGACCGTAGAATTCCACGAAAAGCATATAATATGTTATATGATTTAGATGCTGTATGTAAGCAAAACTGGGCATCCAATGTACGTATTTGCTTGTTTAAATATGGTTTTGGTATTGTATGGTTTTGTCAAGGTATTGGCAGACTGAATCAATTCATTCGTGTTTTTCGTCAACGTTTAATTGATTGTAGGTGGCAGGAATGGAACGAACATACTCAAAATAGTGAGAGGTATAACATATACAGTACTTTTTCTGGTATACATGATTTGAAACCATATTTAGAGATAGATATGGACAGACATCTAAAATATACAATGACACGATTTAGGTTAGGTATATCAGAAATCACAGTTCATTGTTTAGATACAGAGCACATAGTGATAATGATCTATTATGTCCATTGTGCAAAATATCAAAAGAAGATGAAGTACATTTTGTATTATGTTGTCCAGCGCTCCATTCTATTCGTGAGAAATATATAAGCTCAAAATATTATAGACAACTTTCCTGAATTAAATTCACTTTATTGATGTCATCAGCTTCTACTAAAGTTGTTCGAAATTTAGCTTTATTTCTATACAAAGCGCTTAAATTTAGAGAGACAGCAATTTCTTGAGTCTTTTTAGAATTAATTCTACCCAACGGACGCAAGGCTCGAATATGAATAGAATGTTTTTCTCATGTTCTTTTCGCTTATTTGTTATGCACTTGTACAAAATATTTCAGATTAGAAATATGGTTATTGCCTAGTTAATGTTTATATGATTGTGAGGATGCATAATTATGTGATCCCCCTTCTAAGGGGCTGTGGCCTATATGAATAAACCACCTGAAACCATCTGAATAAACCCTCTGTCTGTCTGTCTGTCTGTCTCTGTCTGTCTGTCTGTCTGTCTCTGTCCCCGTTTCAGTTCTGCCTCTGTCTGTCAGCCTCTGTCTGTCAGTCTCTGTGTCTGTATCTCTCACTCTCTCTTTCCTCTCTCTGTCTCTGTCTCTCTCTGTCTCTCGCTCTGTCCCTGTTTCTGTTCTATGTCTGTCCGTCTGTCTGTCCCCCTCCCTCTCTCATTGCCTCTCTCTCTTGTCTCCTCTCTCTCTCTCTCTCTACTCTCTCTCTCCCCCCCCACCCCCCTCTCCTCTCCCCCCTCTCTCTCTCTTTCTCTTCTCTGCTTGATGCTTTTTTTTCTACTTCCAACACCAGTCCAAGAAATATGAAAACGTTTTTTCTTTACTTTCTCTACTCCTTCAGTTCTTTGGCATTCAGAGATTTGGACAGAGATCATCATCAGGCCTAATTGTTGGAACGAAATGTGCTGTGTTTCTAGGGCGTCTCCTTGTCTGGTGGAGCTGAAACAGCATTGACTGACACTGAGGAGCAGGTTGGACAGAAGAACAGTTGGAAGATGCTGCGAGCGTTGTTGCATTGACACAAGCCACGCGGTATATAAATTCAAAGGTTACCAGTGAGAATGGTGTAACACTCTTGTTCAGTCAGTGTGTGATACACCGTTCTGGCTGATAATAATCGAAACGCTTGCTTTGTTCTTATTGCTATTGCTGCTTAAAGCCCAGCCGACCGCGTAGAGTCATATCAGGGCTATAACCGTTTCAATACACACACTCAGCACTTAAACAGGGAGAAAAAAAAAGAACATAAAATTAAGTACACATGTCAATGCAGTCGCCTACATAATCTAAGGAGATGCCCCTGGCGTTGACCACTCCGTCCAATTTATCACACAAGGGATTTAAAAAAAAAGAAACACCTGAATACAAATTCAAACATAACTAAGAACACTAAAACATTGATAAAAACGGCCCTAAATTATCGAATATTGCTTCCCGCATATGCCATTTCCCTAGAGCCTAAAATACACTAAATACATCTACGTACCTAATTATCAATCCTAAGAGAAAGTATGTAAGATTTTATTGAACACATACAGAGGAATGGACCAAGCAAGGCCGAAAATGATAGGAAGAAATGGCATGAAGCAAAGCAACAAGGCAGAAGCAAAGAGAGTGACAGAAAAGAGAACATTTCTAGCGCAGAATTTCTAGAAGGTGGGGATACTATTTATACTGAAAGAGCTCCTGGCATCCCCGTGGGGGTAAACGATTGCCTGCTAAAGTGGAAGAAAAAAGATGGGGTGGGGGTGAAGAAAGAAAGCAACAAAAAAAAAAAAAAAGTGAAAGACATCCATTAATCCAAGACTCACATCAAAACTGACAGGGCATCGAAAAAAACATTTTCAAAAAAACTAAGTCATTGATGAGATGTCTCTATTCCCCCCCCCCCACTTCTTCATGCGTGCAGACACATACTCACGCACACACACACACAAGCACACACATGCACTCGTCTAAAAGCACATAGTGTGAATAGACGTTAAAAGAAATAACGAACGAACACACATGCACACACATCCCCTACACACACATACAGACATACACACACACACACACCACACACACACACACATCCACACACACGCACACATAACAAGCACACATAGACACACACACACACACACACGCACGCGCACACACACACACACACACACACACACACACACACACACACACACACACACACACAAAGAAGAAAATTGTTTTTGTATTCTTGGGAGGTCTTTGTGTGTTTGTATGGGTGATTATCTGATTTTTTTTTTTTTTTACCAAATTTGGCTGAAAAGTGTAGATCTTTGAAGATTCACGGAAACGTAAATTCGGAACTTCCGAAGTCACACAGACCTAAAACGTTCCTTTCTTTCTTGTTTGATATGATTTTGTTGTTGTTGTTGTTGTGGTAGTGGTGGTGGTGGTATTTTTTAATTTTTTTTGTTTCTAAACTCTTGGAATTTCTGTCCTTCAACATGAGAGACTGGCATCATAATGGACAATGATAAGTCAAATCCATCAGTAGATATTGGTCCACATGATATGAGACTGTGTTTTACCAGCTATTGGATGGCAAGCCTTTTGACACCAATACTGTCCAACTATATGCGCCAACATCCAGCAAGTACTGAGGAAGAAATTGACAACTTCCATGTAGAACTGAAAAAAAACAAAGGCTCAATGTAAATCACTGGACGTTACAACCATAATGAGAGATTTTAATTGTAAAGTAGGACAGGAACAAGTTGATGACATAGCCTAGGCATGCAAAATGAAAGGGAAGAGAAATTTCTGAATAGGCCTAGGAAATAAATTCATAGTAGTAAACACTTGGTTTGAGCAACTTAACAGAAGAAAATAGACATCGATGAATCCAGGCGACAGCACAAGAAATCAAATTGACTACATCCTGACAGATACAGAGATTTAGAAATTCATTACTGATAACAAAAACATTACCAGGCGTAGACTGCAACAATGACCATAATCCTATAATAAGGAAATTTAGGCTGAAACATAGAACCAAAACTGTTGTACCGATGCGAAGCCCGGAAAATCAAGCAAAATAAGAACAAAATTAAGTCTGATAAAATGTTTTTAATACACATGTGAGTTCCGTGGACAGCAAAGAAAAGAAACGAAACAGTCTTGAAAGTAGCAAACACAAAAAGTTCATTACTGATGGAGATTAGGACAAAAACAAGCAGCACGTATAGACCATTTTATGAGGCAAGGTAAATTTAACACCTAGTCATAACAGGAAAGCTAGAGGGGAAAAGAGCACCAGGTAGACCCAGGGAAAAATATTAAACAGTTTTGAAGAGTGGATAGAGAGAGAAACGGTAGAAGATATACTTGCAGCGACAGGATAGATTCGTCTGGAAGGCTATGATAGCCAACGTCATGTGGCATGACACGATGGGGAGGATGGTGATGATTGTTTTCTTGTACTTATTTCTCAATAAAGCACTTTAGTTTTGTATTTCTTGTATTTTTCTTTGTTGTTCTAGGTGAGAACCAGATTCTTTGAGACGAACTTGACTGTGGAGTAGTGTCTCTATATGTACAAGACTTTGGTAGAAAATTTGAATCAGTTCCAGCACAGTGTCTGGAAATCTGAGATTAACACTATTTATAATGTATGTGCTGTCGGTCCAGGGGAAAAAATCTGTGTGTGTGTGTGTGTGTGTGTGTGTGTGTGTGTGTGTGGTGTGTGTGTGTGTGTGTGTGTGTGTGTGTGTACACAGAAGGAGGTAGTGGTGATGTTGATTGCAAGTTGTAGAGGCTGTAGCCCAGCCAGCTTCTGAATGCTTCCAGTGATGGCGCCGAGGTTGCTGACTTAGGCAACTGCTTCCACACATCCATTATTTCAAGGAAGAAGAAACGAAACGAAATACAGCGAAATAACGTATATACTCTTGAATGAATCTGATTGCTCCTCTGCTCCTAGGATCACAATGGTGTTAGGATGTGGGGAAGAGATGCTGATACCTACCAGTCCATTCTTGAAACGATATTTTATCAAAGATCTGTTGTGTTAACTGCGCTGTTCCAGGCTGTCCCATCTGTTGAATGTTTACAAAGAGATCTTTTATCCAGGTAGATATTGCAGGTGTATTTTGATGCCTAGTGTTGGACATTTTCGAATGCCATGATGTCTTTTCCCTCTTGCTGAAGTTTCAGACAGTCTAGGTATACTCATGCATTGCAGTCTCTGAAACCCTTGCATAGAATGCATACAAATAGACACAATAATACACACAGATTTAAATTCTCAAGTATATCATTAAAGAAATTATTTATCAAACCCAACAATACACACACATTTAACTTCTGAAGTATATCATTAAAGAAATTATTCATCAAACCCAACAATACACACAGATTTAAGTTCTGAAGTATATCATTAAAATAATTATTCATGAAAATATTTTAAGTTCTAAATTATATCATTAAAGGCATTAGTCATCAAACACAACAATACAGATTTAAATTCTGAAGTATATCATTAAAGAAATTATTCATCAAACCCAACAATACACACAGATTTAAGTTCTGAAGTATATCATCAAAAAGAAATTATTCATTAAACCCAACAATACACACACATTTAAGTTCTGAAGTATACCGGTATCATAAAAGAAATTATTCATCAAACACAACAATATACATACATTTAAGTTCTGAAGTATATCATCAAAGAAGTTATTCATCAAACCCAACAATACACACATATTAAAGTTCTGAAGTATATCATTAAAGAAATTATTCATCAAACACAACAATACACATGTACATGTATTTAAGTTCTGGAGTATATCATCAAGGAAATTATTTATCAAACACGACAATACACACATATTTAAGTTCTGAAGTATATCATTAAAGAAATTATTCATCAAACAACAATATACATATATTTAAGTTCTGGAGTATATCATTAAAGAAATTATTCATCAAACCCAACAATACACACAGATTTAAGTTCTGAAGTATGCTATGAAAGAAACTGGTCATCGAACGCAACATTTCTATGCTTTAAGCCCATAACCATACATTTAAAACTAAATATGAGGTGGACAGAAGTGGGCGCGAGTTAACGAGAATTCTGTTGCTCTTGTAATTTGGATAGAAGAAAAAGAAAAGAAAAACAACAAAAAACCCCACAAACAAACACATTATCCAGTAGCACAATTCACAATCGCTCAGATAAGTGTATGTTTCTATCTCGGGTCCACGGTTTCTTTTGTGCCAAAGAATCAAAGTTCTATTACTTTTGAGATTTTTTTTTAAATAAGTGAAATAACCGAGAGCCCTAATCGATGTTACTATTCTTTCTCAACTTCATGGAGAGATACGGAGAATTGCGCCACTATCAACACTTTGCCCGTCATAACAAGGGCCATCACTCTTCAAAATATGATGTGTTTGGCCCCTGGCGACGAGTTAGTAGTAATCTCATGTCCCTAGATGACTTCGAATAAGCACATGGCCATGAATGACCCCTAAGTGACCCTAGGACCCTGAGTGATCCTCATTGCCCTGAATGACTTTAATGACTCCAAATGAACTCCCATCAGACTTTCACATGAGACCGCCACCCCCACCCCTAATGGAAAATTCATTTGGAAGCAACGAAGTCCCTTGCCGCACAAAAAGAAAAAGAAAAGTTACTTCAAACAGGCAGAAAAAAGTTTCTTTAAGCGGATTCAATACTTTAAAAACGAGTAATCGTAGCAGCAAAGAGAAAACATTTGGTTTGTCTGTGTGTGGGAGAGGAGGTGTTTGTTTGTTTTGTGTGTTTGTTTGTTTATTCATCTGTTTGTTCGTGTTTGTTCAATCATGTGTTTGTTCGTGTTGGTTTGTTTGTTTACTTGTTTGTTTGCGTTTGTGTGTGCTGTCTGCCTGTCTGTGTGTGTGTCTATATGTGTGTGTGGCGCGTTGTGTGTGCTTAATACTTGCCTTTTGATGTGGAATGGTTAAGCATCGGTAGCCAATTGAGAACCCTGAAACATTGCCATTCTGGTCTCAGGTTATCCCCCTTGGCTTCAAATGCAGAACCCTGATGTATCCTTTGGTATTATAACTATTGAGAAAAACAAAATATTACTTTTGGCGTCGAAACTAATTTCTTAAAGTTTGTGGCATTTTATTATTTATCAGATATCAAAATCGACCGCATTGAATGGGAGATATAACTCAAACAGCTCCTTTATTTTGACTTAGTCTTTTTTTTGTGGATGTTTTTGTATTGGAGATCAGAAATTGGGTTGTTTCTGAGAAAATGGTAAAACTACAGGGAATCCTGCTATTGGTATTTGAAATAATTTAAAGATAATAATAAGATTATTGGACAAACGCAATGCATGCATCTCTCTCTCTCTCTCTCTCTCCCCCTCTGCTTGTGTGTGTGAGTGTGTGTGTGTGCGTGTGCATGTGTGGTGTATGTGCGTGCGTGTGTGCGAACGAGCGGTGTGTGTATATGTGTGTGCATGTGTGTGTTGTGTGTGTGTGTGACTCATGCTCAGTGTTTTTATATTGTTATATGAACCATCGAAGGTACTTTGAATACCACAGAAAGACTTCAAGACATGAAAAGAAATTAGGGGAATCGGGTAAGGGATGTAGTTATGAAACCTCATACTTACAGTATTCTTTGTGGTAGTCCTTGTGGTGACTGTTGTCATGGTGGTAGTCCTTGTGGTGACTGTTGTCATGGTGGTAGTCCTTGTGGTTACAGTTGTCATGGTGGTAGTCCATGTGGTGACTGTTGTCATGGTGGTAGTTCTTGTGGTGACATTGTCATGATGGTGGTCCTTGTGTTGATTGTTGTCATGATGGTAGTCCTTGTGGTGACAGTTGTCTTGGTGGTAGTCCTTGTGGTGACAGTTGTCATGGTGGTAGTCCTTGTGTTGACAGTTGTCATGATGGTAGTCCATGTGGTGACAGTTGTCATGGTGGTAGTCCTTGTGGTGACAGTTGTCATGATGGTAGTCCATGTGGTGACAGTTGTCATGGTGGTAGTCCTTGTGGTGACAGTTGTCATGATGGTAGTCCATGTGGTGACAGTTGTCATGGTGGTAGTCCTTGTGGTGACAATTGTCATGGTGGTAGTCCATGTGGTGACTGTTGTCATGGTGGTAGTCCTTGTGGTGACAGTTGTCATGGTGGTAGTCCTTGTGGTGACAGTTGTCATGATGGTAGTCCATGTGGTGACAGTTGTCATGGTGGTAGTCCTTGTGGTGACAGTTGTCATGGTGGTAGTCCATGTGGTGACAGTTGTCATGGTGGTAGTCCTTGTGGTGACAGTTGTCATGGTGGTAGTCCATGTGGTGACAGTTGTCATGGTGGTAGTCCTTGTGGTGACAGTTGTCATGATGGTAGTCCATGTGGTGACAGTTGTCATGGTGGTAGTCCTTGTGTTGACAGTTGTCATGATGGTAGTCCATGTGGTGACAGTTGTCATGGTGGTAGTCCTTGTGGTGACAGTTGTCATGGTGGTAGTCCTTGTGGTGACTGTTGTCATGGTGGTAGTCCTTGTGGTGACTGTTGTCATGGTGGTAGTCCTTGTGGTGACTGTTGTCATGGTGGTAGTCCTTGTGGTGACAGTTGTCATGGTGGTAGTCCTTGTGGTGACAGTTGTCCTGGTGGTAGTTCTTTGTGCTGTTGTTGGTTGTCCTTGCAGTAGTCTTTATCCTGACTATCGTAGTGGTTATATTCCTCATTCCAATAAAAGTCCTCTGTCATATTTATCCTTGTGGTAGCTCTCGTGTCATCAGTATGCGTACTCATCGTCTGATCGATAAAAGAGTCCGAAAGTCCATTATCATCATTATCAACATGATCACCATCATTAACTTTCTGTTCATGTTGTACCGGTAGTCTTCATATTAGCGATTGTATCGACAACAGTTCTCACAGTGGCTATAGTATATAGTAGGCCTCCTTCGGTCATGCCTGACCATGGACAAAGTACATCCGTTCTAATGTCTAGATGGGCTCTCTGCTTGGTCCAAGCAGCGTCGCCTGTGACTGTAGAGACCAATGCGAGAGAGGCAGTCTCTGTCGCAGCGGTCGCATGTGTATGCTGATGCTGGTCTGTTGGCTGTCATCCCTTTTCTGCGAACTCGCTTTTCTGCTGCAGCAGCTGACAGTTTGTCCTCACCAATCCGCAGCTGTTTCTTGAGAGTAGTTCTCCAGCTGTTGCGGTCGTCTGCGAGGTCCTCCCAGGACTCAGTGTTGATCTCAAGCGCCTTCATGTCACGCTTGCAAACGTCTTTGTATCTCAACTGTGGGCGGCCAATGTTTCTCTGCCCTGTGGCAAGCTCACCATAAAGGATGTCTTTTGGGATGCGACCATCTTCCATGCGGCGAACGTGGTCCAACCAGCGCAGCCGACGCTGTCTCAGCATGGTATGCATGGTTGGGAGGCCAGCGCAGGTTAGGACTTCGGTGTTGGTCACCTTGTCTTGCCAGGAAATGCCAAGTATGCGCCGTAGGCTTCTCAGGTGGAAGGTATTGAGCCTTTTCTCCTGATGAGCATGCGTGGTCCACGCCTCGCTGCCATACAGCAAGGTGCTGAGGACACAGGCGTTGTATACAGCCATCTTTGTCTTTGTGGTCAGCTTGGGATTTGTCCACACCCTTTGTGTGAGGCGGGCTAGTGTTGTGGCTGCCTTCCCGATCCTCTTGTCGACCTCTGTGTCAAGGGAGAGGTTATCGGTGATGGTGGACCCAAGATATGTGAATTGATGGATGGCTTCAAGCTCGTAGTCATCAATGGTGATGGCTGGTGGAGATGGCGTGTCTTGGCCCAAGACGTTTGTCTTCTTAAAACTGATGGTCAGACCAAAATCTTTGCAGGCCTGGGAGAAGCGGTCCATTAGTGACTGCAAGTCCCGCTGAGTATGGGTCACAACTGCGGCATCGTCGGCAAATAGCATGTCTCTGATGAGGGCTTCACGGACCTTTGTCCTTGCTCTGAGGCGGGCGAGGTTGAAGAGCCTGCCATCTGATCTGGTCCGCAGGTGGATCCCTTCTTGCGCTGTGCTGAACGCATGCCTCAGGAGGAGAGCGAAGAAGATTCCAAAGAGGGTTGGGGCCAGGACGCAGCCTTGTTTCACACCGCTGCGTACGTCGAAGGGCTTGGAGAGGTTTCCGTTGAACTGCACCATCCCTTTCATGTTTGAGTGGAAGGACTCAATTAAGCTGTGCAGTTTGGGGGGGCAGCCGATTTTTCGGAGAGCCCTGAAAAGGCCATCTCTGCTGACTAGGTCAAAGGCCTTGGTGAGGTCAATGAATGCCACATACAGGGGCATCCGCTGCTCTCTGCACTTTTCCTGGATTTGGCGAAGGGAGAAGACCATGTCTACCGTGGATCTCTCTGCTCGAAAACCACACTGTGATTCCGGGTAGACGCGTTCAGCCAGTTTCTGCAGGCGGATTAGGAGGACCCGAGCATAGACTTTGCCAACAATGCTGAGGAGCGAGATACCTCTGTAGTTGTTGCAGTCGCTCCTTTCGCCCTTGTTTTTGTACAGGGTGACGATCTTGACGTCCCTCATGTCCTTTGGTACAGCTCCCTCATTCCAACACTGACAGAGAACTGCGTGCAAAGGGTGCAGAAGAGAAGTCTTGCAGTGCTTGATGAGGTCTGGGGGAATTCCGTCGTTGCCAGGTGCCTTCCCTGATGCCAGGCTATCAATGGCCTTGCTGAGTTCGTCCACAGTTCTTCCATTACCGGCATGCACTTGATGGCATCGAGGGCTAAGGGGGACTCATGTTCTGTGTGGAGTAGAGGTCGGAGTAGTGTTCCGCCCATCTTTCCATCTGTTGGCTAGGATTGCTGATTACTTCCCCAGTGGAGGATTTGAGGGGGGCGATCTTGCTCTGTGTTGGTCCCAGTGCCCTCTTGATGCCATCATACATTCCTCGGATGTTGCCTCTTTCAGCAGCACTCTGTATCTCTTCGCTGAGCTCTGTCCAGTACTCGTTTGCGCAGCGCCTGGCGTTAAGCTGAACCTTACTTCTGGCAGCCCTGAGGATTTGCAGGTTCTTCTCACTGGGTGACCGCTTATACTTGGTGAGTGCGGCACGCTTGGCCTCAACAGTGGGAGTCATCTCTGATGATTTGGCCTCAAACCAGTCGTGGGACTTCACAGTTTTCTTCCCAAAGGTGGCCATAGCAATGCGGTGCATGGTGTCTCGTAGCGTTTCCCATCTCTCAGTGGCAGAGTCTCTGGGCTGCAATGCATTGTATTCTCTCTGAAAGGCCTCTGCGAACTGTTCTACAAGATCTGGCTGAGACATCTTGCTGACGTCAATGCGAGGGTTCCCTTGTTTCTTTGAGCAGTGGAACTTCTTTGGTTGTAGCCTGATCTTGCAACATACCAGAGAGTGGTCTGTGTCGCAGTCTGCGCTGTGATAAGAGCGAGTGTGGAGAACGTTTTTGATAGCGGCACGTCTTACTAGGATCAAATCCAGTTGGTGCCAATGTTTTGAGCGGGGATGCCTCCAGGAGACTTTGTGCTGAGGCTTCGTCTTGAAGAAGGAGTTGGCGATGCACAGTTCATGGCAGGCGCAAAACTCAAGCAGTCGCTGTCCATTCTCATTCATTTTCCCCACTCCAAAGGAACCGAGGCAGAAGGGCCATGAGTCATTGTCTGCACCCACTCTGGCGTTGAAGTCGCTCAGGAGAACAAGTTGTTCTGTCCTGGGGATGTTCCTTATGGTTGATGCAAGATTTTCGTAGAACTCATCCTTGGTGTCTGGAGAGGCGGACAGAGTTGGGGCATAAACGCTGATGAGAGTGACATAGCCTTCGGTGGTGTTGAGGCGGAGAGTCAAGAGTCGTTCTGAACCGCCGCTGCCGGTTCAATCATGTTCAGCAGGCTGTTCCTAACTGCAAAGCCTACTCCGTGCTCTCTTGGGGCATCAGAACTCTTTCCTTGCCAGAAAAAGGTGTAGTCCCTTTCCTTTAATGTTCCTGAGTCAGCCAGCCGTGTTTCCTGCAGAGTGGCAATGTCCACATTGAGCCTCTTTAGTTCGCTGTTTATGACGGCGGTTTTTCTGGCGTCGCTGATGTCTTGCAGATCTTGGGAGAGCCCAGGCATCATTGTTCGGACATTCCAACAGCCCAGTTTCACTGCTGATCCTTTTCCTGATCCGTTTCTTGAATTTGAATTTTTCTTTTTGTTTGGTGCGGTAATTAACGACCTGCTTGTCAGATTTTCTCCTGATCTTCATGCACCCAATGAAGAAGACAGGTCGTGGCGGGACAGCACCTAACTGGCTGGGGGCTGCCCAGCTTAGGTGGGCGGTAGCTGTCCAGTAAGACACGAAGGTCTCTCCCACCGTCAAAAGCAACCCCTGGCGTCAGCTCTACGCCAGTTGAGCAATGACTTATCACCGGTATCTGTTGCTTTCCGTGTTGTGCCGACACTAGTGTTAGTAGCGAGGCTGGAGTGTCCTCTCCAGGTCGTAGGTGCAGAGTGTTTGTGGATGAATGGACGGATGTAAGCCTGGGCAGTGTAATATGGAAGACAGGTTGTTGCCCATGCAACTTGTCCCCCCTCTCCACCTCGCTGACAGATCCAAAGGAACAGCAGGGCTGTTACGTGTTGGTGCCAACGCGGCCGCAGGAGCTGCCGGAAAGTGACAAAGTTTGCCATCCAACAGCCTTAGTGGCCCCACACCGGATTTACTGTCAGGGTTTACTCCCTTAGCTAGATGGCCGCGGGTAGCTCTCCAGAGCTGGCGCCCTTTGATGGATCTAATTTATTTCCACCAGGGTTTCTAGCCACCCTCCTCACCATCCTCCTGAGAGGACTGGTGGGGTTGCTGGTTTAGTCGCCAGCAATTCGACCCTGTGACAGGTAGTACTGGGTTCCAGGTTACCAGTAGCGGATACATCTATCCGACCTGACCTGAACAGTGGCTAAGGTTCTCGTATACTGGTGTTTGGTCTGTTAGTTTCTTAGCGGGTTCATTCGCTCCTCCTGGAAGCTGCTCTCGGTCGAAACACATGTTTGATGACGAAGATTTCTCCTATGTGGGCCTTCTGCCGCCTGGTTCTCCGCTGAGTTTCTTGCTTCTCGTATGGGACATGTGTACGGTATCGGATGGATAACCTCGTCCGTCTGACACCTATCTCCACTGCCCCATGTTGAGAGCGAAGTTGTGGTGAAGGGAAGGGGCTGCTTTGAATCTCTCTCATCTGTCCACTTGTTCTTCTGTATCGTAAGTTGATGTTGTTGTCGTCAACGTCGTCTGTGTTTTTGACCCAAAAGAAGTCATGCGCATGGCGGCCATTGTTGCCAATCATGGTGCCAGACCCCTTCTGTGAGACATGGATCCCCCCGTTGGGTTGCCGGGGGCTCTTTCAGTATAAATAGTATCCTCCACCTGGAAATTCTGTGCTAGAAATTTCCCCTTTTCTGTCACTCTCTTTGTTTCTGCCTTGTTGCCTTGCTTTCTGTCATTTCTATTTATTTTCTGCCTTACTGGTCCGTTCACCTGTATTTTTTCGATAAAGTCTAACGTACTTTTTCTTCGGATTGATAATTGGATACATGTATTAAGTGCACTTTTGGCTCTAAGGAGGTGAGATATGCGGAAGCAATTTTAGGTAATTTATGCCTGTTTTTTATATATGTTTTGGAGTCCTTATGTGTGCTTATATTTGTATTCAGGTGTGTTTTTTGAATCTCCCCTGTGCGATAAATCGGACGGAATGGTCCTACGCCGGGGGCATGTCCTTAGATAATGTGCGCGAATGCATTGATATGTGTACTTCATTTTCTTTTTTTCCTGTTGAAGTTTTGTGTGTTTTGAAGCGGTAATAGCCCTGATATGGCTCTGCGCAGTCGGCTGGGCTTTAAACAGCAATAATAAAAGAAAGAAAGAAAGAGACATGGATATCATCTTTCACGTGTTGTTTTTGGTTTTTCAGCTTGCTCTTGGTCATGACGATGGAAAGATATGCGTCCTTGATGATTAGTCCACTGTAGTTTTATTGTGGCATCGAGAACTCTTCTCTCTGCGGGAACCAGTAGCTCAGTTGCTTTGAGCGTCGGATTCACATGGATATAGTTGCAGGTTCGAATCCCGGGGTGCGCTACATTAAAATTGGCCTTCTCACTGTCCCATCTTAACATCATTGTTGTTCTGGTGGTGTCAGTATAGGATTAGATAAGTCCCCCTTCCCCCACTGCCCTGGGATGGTTATACCCGTCGGCCATATCTCTTGAGGTGGGTGTCGATGTTCAAACTGAATCAAATCAATCAAAACTTTTCCCTTTTCGAATAATGTTGTGTTCCAGTTAGTTGATGATGATTGCAATTTCGTATGTCGTACAAAGAGTGTGTGTATAAGTTTCACTATGTTCTGACATACTATCTCTAGACTTTGTGTCCTGAAACAGCCTCTGCCGCCAAAATGTATTAGGAAAACATCCGGAATATCACTAACATCTGAAATGGTTAAGTCTTTGTTGTTTTCATTTTTGTTGTTTATTTTGTGACTGAGAGACAAAAATATTTTCTCTATCTATTCACTATCAACACCGTCGAGTACAGAATCATGTAAATGGAGACGATTGGGGATATATTTTTCGTTTTTGTCTTATGCACTGTTTCTCTTTTCAGTTTCATCTTCGTAGGTGGCATCATCGTCGGGGATGATGTCTTTGAGCCCCCGTCTCATTGGGCCCCCGTCTCATTGGGTCCCCGTCTCTTTGGGTCCCCGTGTCTTTGAGCCCCCGTCTCATTGGGCCCCCGTCTCATTGGGGCCCCGTCTCTTTGGGTCCCCGTGTCTTTGAGCCCCCGTCTCGTTGGGCCCCCGTCTCTTTGGGTCCCCGTGTCTTTGAGCCCCGGTCTCATTGGGCCCCCGTCTCATTGGGCCCCCGTCTCTTTGGGTCCCCGTGTCTTTGAGCCCCCGTCTCATTGGGCCCCCGTCTCTTTGGGTCCCCGTGTCTTTGAGCCCCGGTCTCATTGGGCCCCCGTCTCATTGGGCCCCCGTCTCTTTGGGTCCCCGTGTCTTTGAGCCCCCGTCTCATTGGGCCCCCGTCTCTTTGGGTCCCCGTCTCATTGTTACAAGGCCGAAAATGTCGCACCGGGCCGGTCCAAAATGTATTGATGTATATGCCCGACCAGTGGTCAGTTAGGTCTATTTCACTGTTTGACAGCTAAATAGGCCAAAATGATCAATGCATACATACATACATACATACATATATACATACATACATACATACATACATACATACATACATACATACATACATACATACATATACACATACATACATCTACATTCATACATACTGACAGACTGACGGGCTCGTTTCAAGCTCACACGCAAAACGCACATTGTTTATGGAGTTTTACCTAAACTCAAAACTCTAACTATATGGTAGCTGGAATGCACAAATGTGGTCATTTTGAATTGGTGCGACATTTTGGGTCGATGCGACATTTTGGGCCTCTACTAAACATAATAAGTTTTAATAAAATTGCCTAGCAGTTTTCTCTGGGTGCTATTCCACACATTTTTAATCAATCAAACACACACACACACCAAAACACACACACACACACACACACACACACACACACACACACACACACACACACACACACACACACACACACACACACACACACACATACACACACACACACACACACACATTTGCAGTAGCAGGGAACATAATTATCTTGTTTATTATGCTGGGGGCCCAAAGAGACGGGGGCCCAATGACACGTTTTCTTATTACTACAGAAAAGTGTGGGGGCCCAATGAGACGGGGGCCCAATGAGACGGGGACCCAATGATACGGGGGCTCAAAGAGATGGGGGCTCAAAGGGACGGGGGCCCAAAGAGACGGGGGCCCAATGACACGTTTTCTTATTACTACAGAAAAGTGTGGGGGCCCAATGAGAGGGGGGCCCAATGAGACGGGGACCCAATGAGACGGGCCCAAAGGACAAACCCCCATCGTCGTCTTCTTTGTTGTCAACACTGTAGTCATGTATATATATATATGTATATGTATGTATATATGTATATGTATGTACATATATGTATATATACATATGTGACCCGTTTTAACAAAATGAGTCTTAAGGTGAAAATAATAGATTTTAGGATATTATGATTTTCAAAATGTCCAGATTATTAACTTTCTTTTTATTTGAAATTTATTATTCTGCTCCTAAAAATAAGGAAGTTATGGGTGTTTGAAGTGTGTAACATAGCAAACAGCCATTTTGAGAACATCAGGTTTTAAAATTTTCACCACTTCAGTGAAGTTTTACCTTAGCAACAGGTATTTCTACTTCACCAATCTTTACTAAATTTTGTATCATGGTAAAACACATCATGCCACAATAGTATACAAAAATTGGTGTGAAAATTTACTGTAATTGTCTTGTTATTTAAGTTTTTATATCCCTTTCTCTGACACAAGGAAAGCATGCCATTATCTGGTTAAAACGCATTTTAAATACATTTTCCGATTGAATTATAACTTCCTTATTTTGTAGGAGTAGAATAATAATTTTCATATGAAAAGAAAGTTAATAATCTGGACATTTTGAAAACCATAATATCCTGAAATCAGTTATTTTCACCTTAGAACTCATTTTGTTAAAACGGATCACAAATATGAAAAATAAAACTTTAAGAAGAGACATGCAGGAGATGACAGAGAGCGGTACCTGCCAAAATCAAACCGCTGTACCGACATTGTATTTTCATTTATTAAACCCGTAACCTAAACACGTTGTGCATCCAGGGAGATGAAAACTCTGTTAATCCACTGCGATAATATTTCGAATGAGGCGATTTACTGAGATTCTGTGTGCAACTTAAGGCAAGGTGGGCAAGAAAAGAATTGTTCCTGGCCAATTTCTGTGCGAAGAAATATTCCATTTCTATACGTAAACAGCAACACACACCTACAGGAAAATGAACAAGCGAAAACTGGGTGGCGCTGTACAAAGGCGACATGAGTTCTCCGAGGAGAGCGGCCGGCATTTAAGACGTGGTATTTCATTGTGACGATATCAATGTTAATGATGATTATGCTGACGATAATAATAATAATAATGATGATGATGATGATGATGATGATGATGATAATAATACTGATAATAATAATTATATACTACTACTACTAAATCTAATAGCAATAACAATACTACTAATAATATAAAGATGATGATGATGATAGAAATGATGATGGTGATAATTCCATTTATGTAACGCAGGTACACAGCGTAATAGATTAGCCTACTTGTTGCACATTGCAAACAGCGTAGACATAGCGATGATAATATATTAATGCAATACAAACAATAGGATACCTACACCAATGCGGCATGAGTATTACCATGTCAGTATATTATAATGAAGTACAAACATTGTTAATAGGGGATACATGCAAATACCGACATGTCAGTGCAGGATGAATATGGTTCATAAAAAAAAAAAAAAAATGTTTTTCAATTTATCAGTAACAATCACACACACACACACACACACACACACACACACACACACACACACACACACACACACACACACACACACCACAAACACACAAACACATAAACTCACATGTGTGTATATGATTGTGTGTGTCTGTGTGTGTGTTCGTTCGTTCGTTCTTTGATTTAACGCATTTTCACTGTGAGTGATATTGGACGAAATTGTGTGTGTGTGTGCGTGCGTGCGTGCGTGTGTGTGTGTGTGTGTGTGTGTGTGTGTGTGTGTGTGTGTGTGTGTGTGTGTGTGTGTGTGTGTGTGTGTGTGTGTGTGTGTGTGTGTAAATTGCAATATCACTGGATGTAGAAGAGACACAAGCATTCACTTACGAATTTGAGAGATATTTCTGAAAGAGATGTGTCTTCACCTGCTTTTTGACTGTAAGCAGACAACTGTTTTGTCTTAATAATTTTGGTATCGAGTTCCATGTTGCTGGGCCAAAAACAGAAAGATTTCTTTCCGCAAGTTGTTAGCGAGAACAGAGATACGGTTAAAAGAGAAGTTCCTTTAGACCTGAGAGCTTTGGAAGATTTGTATGGCAGGAAGAGTTCTGATATGTATGCTGACATTGTATTCGAAATCCAAAACAAGTGTGACTGCCCGCGTTCAAGCAAACAGGAACCAGAAAAAAAAACGCGAAAAAAGAATAAGAACGCGTATTTAATGCAACAAGACAAGACAGGCGCAAATTTTCGGGCCTTTGTCAAGAGTACGATTACAAACAAACAAACAAAATACATCTTACGCTTGACAAAGGCCAGTTGGCCGAAAATTTGCACCTGTCTTGTCTTGTTGTATTAAATACGCATTCTTACTCTATTTTCATGTTTTTTCTGGTTCATTGTATTCGAAGTCAAAAAGGAGAGTGTGGCGATTTTACACTCAATTCTTGCTGAGACTGGTAACCAATGTAGTTTTCACAAGAGCGCTTTTGCACCGCTTCGTTTTTCTGTCCTGTGGGACAAGTCTAGCTGCACTGTTTTGGTTTTGTTGGAGTTTGGATAGCTTGTCATCAGAAAGTCCAGCTAAGAAAGGAGTTCAATACTCTTAGTCTGGATTAGGACGAAATATACACACAGTTTGTTTGTGGCATAAGCAGAGACAAATGGGCGAATATTGCCCATCCTGCGTAGTTGGAGAAACACGATCTTTTTCAGGTGGTTAACATGAGCTTCCATACAAAGGGATTCATCAAGAAAAACACCAAAATTCCTTGCAGATTTGCTGAAAGCTATAGTGCAGTCTGAGAAAACCTTGGTCTTTGACGTTACTTTCTTTAGAGTTGATTTTGTGCCAATGTACAGGAGTTTTGTTTGTTTATTTGTTTGTTTTTGTTTTTTACTTACAGTTTGTATACTTTCACCCGGACGGCTATGTTTTCAATGTGTTTCTAATTTCTCTAGCAGTGCTTGTGGTGTCTCTCAAAAAAGCAGAGTGGTGCAGTTATGGGTCATAAGCAAAGAAATGATAGAGTGCTCCTGATTGTTTGATAACAGAGCTGATTGATTGTAAAATAAATGTAAATACATACTGCACAGAATAAGGCCCAGAACAGAAACCTGTGGGACACCATATTTCAGCCGAGATTGAGATGACCCAGTGTCATTGGTGACAACAGGTTGAGTTCGACAAGAAAGATATGACTCGAACCAGTCTAGAACATCTTCAACTCAGCCAAATGTGGATGACAATGTTGAGATCATGATGCCACCTTCAATAGTGTCAGGTGCGGCTGAAAGATCTAGCAGTGACAGAATGGACACTTTTCTATTATCAGAAGCCTGTTGAAGATCATTGACAACTGTTAACAAAGCAGTTTCTGTACTGTGGGTTTTACAATAGGCTGACTGAAAGGTTCAAACAGATTATTGACTTCTAGGTGACTCATCAGCTGCGAGAAGACGATGGACTCAAGGATTTTGGACATGAATGGAAATTTGGAAACAGGTCAGCAGGGTTTCAGATTGTTGGTATCGAGACTAGAATTTGAGATCGAGACTAGACTTTGGGATCGAGTCTAGACTTTGGGATGGAGTCTAAACTTTGGGATGGAAAGTAGATCTTGGGATCAAGACTAAACTTTGGGATGGAGACTAGACTTTGGGATCAAGACTAGACTTTTTGATGGAGACAGATCTTGGGATCAAGACTAGACTTTGGGATCAAGACTAGACTTTGGGATTGAGACTAGACTTTGGGATCGAGGCTAGACTTTTTGAGCAGGGGTTTGACAAGGGCATCTTTAAAGTTCTGTGGCACGATTCCTGTGTTTATAGAAATATTCATGATTTCAATTAAGATCGGAGAAATTCCTTCCATACAGCCCCCCCCCCCCCCCCCAAAAAAAAGAAAAAAAGTGGGGAGACAGGGATGGGGTCAAGAGTTCAGGATTGTTTTAGGCATTGCAAGGATACCTTCTACCACTTGATCTAGACTGACTTGAAAATATGATCTAAGATGGGACGCCAGCATTACAACAGAGATGTGCTGAAACTGACAGGAACGATGAATCCTCCTCGTAGCTGCTCAAAAGGCAATAAGTAATAAATAATATTCACTAAAGGGAGAAGTATCATACTGTACAACAATTCCAAAGTGTTGAAATGAATTAAACAATACCCATTCAAACACAATGCATTGTCGTACAATACAAATATCGGTACCCAGTGTACCCACGCAATATTTGAATAGTCGATTAGTGCTACCATCTTTAATACTTGAAAAATGAATTATGTCTAAGTATGTTTACAACGCTTCCTTTCA
The DNA here is from genome assembly GCA_030674185.1 of Monoplex corrugatus. Classification (NCBI taxonomy): domain Eukaryota; kingdom Metazoa; phylum Mollusca; class Gastropoda; order Littorinimorpha; family Ranellidae; genus Monoplex; species Monoplex corrugatus. The sequence continues at coordinate 37,293,484 of JAPXFY010000026.1, read as the reverse complement.
ATAGTGTTTTCGGCAAAAATCCCTTGTATTTCTTTCAGTGTGCAATTTTGATTCCGAAATGTGGTCAATCGAGACAAGCTTTTCTAAATACAGTTAAGGAATGGTGCGCCAGATTTTTGCTTTTCTGTTGTATTATTTCTCTATCCACTGTGAATAGAAAATGTTCCTGTAGTTCACTCATGGTGTCCGTAAATGATCTCCCTTGTTTATAGTCCGCTTAACTTTTACAAACGCATTTGTGTTAGCATGTTTTCTTTACTACTCGAATTTACACAATATAGTTTTGTTTCTTGTAAAAAAAAATTCTTGGAACGCAGACTTTTATAAAAGACTTTCTGTTACTAGGATTTCGTTGTCACACGATTATATAATATAGTGTGATTTTGGTGAAAATGCATTCTTGGAGGGCCGAATTTTTCAAAGTCTTTCCAATCACTGTGTTCTCTTTACCACACGAATTTCAGCAATATAACGTTTTTTTGCTCCTTCTTTGTGTGAAAAGTCGCTCTTGGAATGCAACATTTTCTTTTTGTTTTCTATTATCATGTTTTCGTTGCCACACCCACATATGTCAACAACATACTGATTTTTGTAAAAACTCATTCTACATAAAGCCAGGAGACTGCGTAACAGAAAATATCTGACTGATTAGAAAAGGTTTGATAACGAATTTTAATTGTTTGGTTGGTTGGTTATCCGATTCTTTTACGTCACCTATTTGGGCGCAGAGTCTGGTGCAACATTTTATAATACCATGATGATTTCCCGACGAGGAGGACGATATTCATAATGCTGTAGGGTTCCAGTCTGTATTTTGAGTGTGTGACAGGGATGCACGCTACGCTTTCGTTCATAATATATCCTGGTGTCAATCAGGTTTGAGAGATACAGACATCTGCGGTGTTAGTCAGAAAATTTGAGTGATACCTTCATTGATGATCAGTAACGTGGATGAGACTCGAGTGCGTGGTCCTAGTCTTCTCAGTGAGCACATATATCACGCTCAACTCTGGGTAGGAATAGTTTGAGGCTGAAAAAGTCCAGCATAATTTTGATACGACTGAACCGTTTCGAACCCACAACCTTCCAGTCGATACTTTTTTTTGCGATAATCACAACACCACGGCGACTGGTTGATAACAGATATTGAAGGTTTTTTCCTTGCATGCAAATATTAAAAAAAATATTTTTTTTTTAGGATCATTGCACTCAGGGTGATAACCTTCGTACTCACCTTTTTTCCGTTCTGTCCCATTTTCTATGCCACCTTAATGACCACAGAAGCTGGCACAGTTTTTACAATCCGATGATGATGATGTCGATGAAGATGATAATCATGATGCTATGGAGTTCCGTCTAGGATTGAGACTGCTGGACAGGGCTGTACTCTACGCTTACTATCATAATATATCCTGGCGTTCAACCAAGCCCGAGAGATAGAGACAACTGCGGTGCTGGTCAGAAGATTTGAGCAACTCCCTCAATGACGCATCCGTGAAGTGGATGAGACTCGACTGTGTGGTCCCAGTCTTCCCAATGAGCCCATAGCACGCACAACTCTGGGTAGGAGCCGGTTAGAGCCGAAAAATCCCACAACGATATATTTTTGAAGGGACTGACGGGGATTCGAACCCACAACTTTCCAGTCGGTAGTCCGTTGCATTAACAACTACATCACGGCGACTGGTTTGAATGCAAAGATCTATTTTACTCCCATCTTGTATCATGGCTAATGATTTATCAAGTCTACATCTTTGGTTATCCTATATCTTTTCGGCAATGTTTCGTCAACACATCCAAAACAATTGTGACCGTCCGCATCCAAGCAAACAACAAAACCAGAAAAACACATGATTTCATTTTAGTCCTTTTCTCCCTCTGGACGAAGCAGCAGGGAAGTTTTAGTCTTTTTTCCCCCTAATGTTTGTATTTTGTTATTTGTTCTTTTGTGATCTGATGTATATGCTTGACAAAGGCCTGTTAGCCAAAAAAGCAGCAGGGAAGTGTTATTCTTTTTTTTTTTTTTTGTCTCCCCTAATTTTTGTATTTGTCGTTCGTTCTTTTGTGAGCTTACGTTTACACTTGACAAAGGCCAGTTGGCTGAACATTTGCGCCTGTCTTGTCTGGTTGTATTGAATACTCGTACGCATTCTGATTCTATGTTTGCGTTTTTCTGGTTCACTGTTGTCGTTGCTAGTTAAGTATGCCATGACCAGGGAAGAGTGATAAAGGAACACAGGGATACTGTGAAGGCAACCTCACGAGATGTAGCATAAGCACCACCATCTGGCAAGACATTGCTCGCAACTGTTATTGTTATTGTTGCTTAAAGCCCAGATCATCATCATCATCATCATCATCATCATCAATCATCATCATCATTCCTCATTCTCATCCTAGTCTTTTTTTTAAAAAATCAATTATATCACATAGTATAAGTGTTTTTTGTTGTTGTTTCTTTTTCAAATTCTCTGATTTGTAAACGTTTTCTTTTGCTTATATTTAATGTATGTCCCGAGATTCTCGCTAACTGTTGTAAAATCGATGCTATTGTACACGTGCCTTTATAATTTAGGAAGAACGTAGTGTCATAAAGTCATTGGCTATTTGCTTTATCTTCTCATACTTGATTGGGTGGTTTCATTCTGGCATCGTCTTTTGAATTCCCGTGTCCTAAATTAGCAGTTAAATGGCTAGTACAAATATGAGCGGTGAATGTGAACAACCCTGTTTGATACCGCGATAGTGCTAAGCCAGCCTAATGTGGACATCCTTGTATGATACCATGATAAATAGTGCTAAACCTGTCCTATATCCGACCTGCATAATTCATATGACTTAATATTTTTTTCATGAAAATCGCCACCTACCCAAAATAGTAATGATTTCTCAAAATCTTCTGCACCTAGGTGCTCGGACGAAATTTGAATATTCACGATTTCTCAAAATCTTCTGCATTTAGGCACTCGGTCGAAATTTACTATAACTTCGAATATTCATGACTTCTCAAAATCTTTTGCACTTTGGTGCTTGGACGAAATTCATGTAAGTTTGAATATTCATGATTTCTTAAAATCTTCTGCACTTAGGTGCTTGGACGAAATTTAGTCTAACTTTTAATTACTTACAGCATTTAGCGATACTTCCTTCAGCCTTTAATTTTTTTTCATGGTGCGTCATGTCATAGGCAGGTTGTATCCATGTATGTATCCGTCTCCTTTCTGAAAAGTCACATAACCTTGCCGATGAATTCTACACTACTCTCCACCATCTTCTGGACATTCATGCTCCAGCCACAACCCGTCTTTTACCTGACCGCCCCCCTACCCCCTGGCTCACTCATGAGATTGCCTGTGCAAAACGTACCCGCCGCAGAGCAGAGCGCCGCTGGCGCAAATCCAAACTCACTGTACATAGGCAACTTTTCCAAGCCTCTAAAACAAAAGTATCCACCCTCATTGAATCTGCAAAAACAAGCTATTTCCAAACCAAAAGAACTCTTTACAACCATGAATCATCTCCTTGGCACACGAAAAGATTTACCTCTCCCAACAAAACACACAAATGAAGAACTCCCATCTGTATTCTCCAAGTATTTCACCACCAAAATACAAACTCTTCATGACAGGCTTGACAGGACACCCTGTCAACCATGCCCACCTGACCCTTCCTTCTCTGGCACACCTCTTACTACTTATACCCCAGTCTCACAGAAGAAATTCTCAACACAATCACATCCATGTCGTTCAAAACCTGCGAACTGGATCCTCTTCCAGGTTCTCTCTACTCTGACTGTCTCCCTACGCTCCTCCCATTCATCACTGACATCATCAACACTTCTCTCCAAACTGGAACTGTCCCAGATTCTTTCAAGTCTGCTATTGTTCACCCTCTCCTCAAGAAATACAATTTAGACCCAAATGAACTGAAAAATTATCGGCCTATCTCTAATCTCTCTTTCTTGTCAAAACTGCTTGAAAAAGTTGTCCTCAACCAACTGAACTCTCACCTGTCTGCCAACAATCTCCTCAATCCTTTCCAGTCAGCCTACCGCCAGTGCCATAGCACTGAAACTGCCTTGCTACACATTCTCAACAATCTCCTCCTTGCAACTGATACTGGCAAAGTCTCTCTCCTCACACTCCTTGATCTGTCTGCAGCCTTTGATACCATTGATCATGGTATTCTCCTTTCTAGACTTCATCATACTTTTGGCATCTCTGACATTGCTCTCTCCTGGTTTACTTCATATCTATCAAACAGAAAACAAACTGTTCTCATCAATGGCACTTACTCTCAACCTGCATACCTGACCTGTGGTGTTCCACAAGGATCTGTCCTTGGCCCTGTTCTTTTCACTCTTTACACCTCCCTCCTGTCCACCATCATCAACTCCCACTCTATAAAACACCACTTCTATGCTGATGACACCCAACTTCAAGACAGTGACTCACCTGACAATATACAGCGCCTCCTGACTCGCACCACTGAGTGTTACTCGGACATTAAAAATTGGATGACATACAACAAACTTCAGCTTAATGATGACAAGACAGAAACTATCCTCATTGGCACCCGTCAGAAACTTTCTCAGCTGCCTCCTCTTTCTCTCCCATTATGTAACACATCAGTCCCAATTTCTGATTCAGCTAAAAACCTTGGTGTCTGCATTACTCTACCCTCTCCATGAACAACTTTGTTTCTCAAACTGCCAGATCTTGCTACTATCACCTCCATCGTATAAGCCTGATCAGGAAGTATCTCTCTGTGGAAACAACTGCAAAACTCGTTCTCTCCTTCATAATGTCTCGCATTGACTATTGCAATTCACTCCTGTCCGGTCTTCCTGCCTCCACCACTCACATCCTACAGCGCATTCAAAACAATGCTGCACGCCTTGTACTCAAAAAGAAAAAAGCTGACCACATATCTCCTCTCCTGGCACAACTTCACTGGCTCCCTGTATCAAAGCGCATACAGTACAAACTAGACACCATGTGCTACAAAAGCCTCAATAACGCAGCCCCCGATTACCTGTCAAGCCTACTTGAGATCTATGTTCCCTCACGTATCCTCCGCTCTGCCTCCGATCCTCTGACTTTTCGCTTTCCACGCACTAAGCTCCATACCTATGGTCCACGAGCCTTCTCTGTTTCTGGTCCGCTCTCCTGGAAAAAACTTCCTCTCTCAGTCCGTCAGCAACCTACTTTTGTCTCCTTCAAGTCCGCTCTCAAAACTACCTTTTCTCCTCTGCATAAAATCCTGACCTCACTCAATCCCCTCTGCAGCCTGTCTCCGCTCGGAGGGGAATCACATTGCAATATATAATTGTATATAATATGCTCTCTATAATTTTCCATTGTTTTTATTCTTTCTCCCCATTTATAGCCGTGTGTGTGCGTGGGTGCGTGTGTGTGCGTGCGTGCGTGCGTGCGTGTGTGTGTGTTTCAGCGCTTAGATTTGATTTTATCAAGAGTTTGCGCTATATAAATATTGTAATTATTATTATTATTATTATTGGGATGCAGCATGTCAACGGTGGATGTGATGCGTCTAGTGTGTCGGCTAGTGACTGCGTGCTTATCACCTCTCACTTTCAGCTGCACCGCTGGCTAGCACTGCTGCTTGCAGTTTATGCGAAAAGAAGAGCAGATTGCGTAAGTCTCTTCCTGTCAGTACATTGCCTCTCCATCAGCAAGCCCTACGTTATACCTCCTCATTGGCGACATGTGGTAACTGAGTTCCTCACGGACTCAGGACAAATCTCGAGGGATTCGGAGGAAGTCTGGCCCCCCAGACGTGCGGCATGCAGGCCCACCGGCGTGTGGATATGCCCTGGTGCCCACGAACCAGATCCCCAAGCTATGGGTAAATAGCTGCACTGCCTTGTGTGGACATCTCGGGAGAGAATAGGGCTAAGAGAGTTAACCCTGAAAAAAAACAACCGATGGAAGGCAAGGGAAACCACCATCGTAGTTTCCCCAGGACAATTATGGACAGGAAAAAAGTGGAAGATGAAGATAACGGCGTGAATAGGTGCTCCTGTGAAGCATCTTCGTCCGGTAGGGTCTGTCATGCGGCGCAGGTGACACCAGACCGTCAGCCAGCTACTGCGACCAAACCCACCAAACCCACCAAACTCAAATTTAGAAACACCAAGATAGCAACATGGAACATCAGAACACTGTTGCAGAAGGGAAAATTAGACAACATCAAAATGAAGATGGAAAGGCTTAACATTAGTATTTTAGGACTAGGGGAAGTGAGATGGAAGGGGGCAGGCATGATAACATCAGGAGTTCACACAAAAGAGGAATAGGCATCATAATCGACAAAGACAAATCAAAAGCAGTTAAGGGATACTGGGCTGTGTCCGACAGAGCTTTGCTGGTCAAATTGGAAGACAAACCATTTGATATCAACATCATCCAGGTGTATGCACCAACATCCGCAAGTACTCAGGAAGACATCGACAACTTCTACGAAGTATTAGAGATGGCCAAGGTCCAATGTAAATCACAAGAAGTTACAGTAATAATGGGAGATTTTAATCCTAAAGTGGGACAGGATAGGGTGGAGGATATAGTTGGACCTCATGGCCTTGGTACACAAAATGAAAGGGGAGGGAAAGTTGTAGAATGGGCACAGATGAATTAGTTCATAGTAGGAAACACCTGGTTTGAGCAGCCTAATAGAAGAAAATGGACTTGGATGAGTCCAGGAGATAATACCAAAAATCAGATTGACTACGTCCTGATCAACAAAAGATTAAAAATTCTTTACTGACAGCAAAAACAATACCAGGCGCAGACTGCAACAGTGACCACAATCCTGTATTAGGAAGGTTTAGGCTTAAATTAAGGAAAAGGAAACAGACCAAAAGCAACATCAAACTAAACCTTGGACTCTTCAAAACAGATGAAGTGATACGTAAAACAATTAATGTAAATGTTCAAAACAAATTCAGTGCTCTGGAAGACGTTGGTGACAATGAGGTACAATGGACAAAGTTGAGAAATTTGATAAATGAAGCTTGTGAAGAAATCCCTAAGGCAGATAGAAAAGCAAAAAAGAGCTGGATGACTAATGAAATTTTGGGCTTGATGGAGGAAAGGAGGAGGGCAAAGAGAAACGAGGAGATATGCAGGAAGATAAACAAAGAAATCAGGAATAGGTGCAATGAAGCTAAGGAAGCTTGGCTGAACACAAAATGCAAAGAAATAGAAGACCGACACAAAACGGATCCTCAGGGTATGTACAGACGAATTGAAGAAATTGTCCACAGGAAAAATACATGCACGTCAACTGGTCGCTTAAAATCGAAAGATGGCACGCTTATCATGGAAAAAGACAAAATATTATACAGATGGGGAGAGTACATTAAAGACCTTTTTGAGGATGACAGAAACGAAGAACACATTATAAAAAAGAACTTTGAAGGACCACCCATAATAAAAGATGAAGTTAGAGCAGCACTGAAAAAGATGAAACCAGGAAATACCCCAGGACCAGACAACATTACTACAGAGATGTTTGAAGCCCTGGAGGAATTTGGCATAGAAAAAATAACAGTCCTCCTAAATGAAATTTACGACACTGGAAAAATCCCCAAAGATATGTCAAAATCAATTTTCATTGCACTTCCAAAGAAGACAGGGGCTATAGAATGCAAACTCCATCGCACAATCAGTTTGATGAGTCATGTAACAAAAATCCTGTTAAGAATAATCATGATGAGGACAAGGAATAGAATCAAAAGAGAAATAGCAGAAGAACAGTGTGGATTTGTGGAGGGAAAGGAACTATTAATGCCATATACATCCTAAGAACTATAATAGAGAGGTCAATTGAGATGAATAAGGATTTGTATTTATGCTTTGTTGACTATACCGAGGCTTTCGATCCGGTAAGACATGAAGAATTGATCAACCAACTGGAAAGACTGAATGTTGATGGAAAAGTCTACGAATAATCAGAAATATGTACTGGGAAAAATCAGCAGCAATGAGAATAGAAAACAATATAAGCTCTTTCCAAAACATCAAAAGAGGAGTCAGACAGGGTTGTGTTTTGTCACCAGATCTGTTTTCACTTTACAGCGAAAACATCATGAGAAACGTAGAAGAAGACCCTGGATTAAAGGTTGGAGGGAAAATGATAAAGAACATTCGATACGCAGATGACACCGTGTTAATTGTAGAAAATGAAAGGGACCTACAAAACCTTGTGAATATACTAGAAATAGAAAGCAAAGGTAAGGGGTTGGAACTAAACAGCAGGAAGACTGAAGTCATGGTGATCAGTAAAAATCATGAAATCCCCTCATGCAAAATAACAGCAAATGGCACAACCTTGACACAGGTTGATAAATTTAAATACCTGGGAACGGTCATTTCATCAGACGGCAGATGCACATCGGAAATAGCTGGCAGAATCGGCCAAGCCAAAACAGCATTCAAAAAGATGACAAGCATTCTTACCAACAAATGCATATCAATTAATATCAGGAAGAGAGTTCTTGAATGTTATATAGAACCAATTCTGTTGTACGGATGTAAGGTGTGGACAGTCAACAAGCAAAGCCAGAACAAGATTGAGGCAGTCGAGATGTGGTTTCTAAGAAGAATGTTGAGAGTTCCATGGACAGCAAAGAAAACAAACGAGACAGTCTTGATGGAGGCAGACACAAGTAGATCATTCATAAGGAAGATTAGGAAAAGACAGGCAACATTTATAGGCCATTTATTGATGAAGGGGGATTTGGAGCACCTGGTCACAACGGGAAAGCTGGAGGGAAAGAGAGCACCAGCTAGACCCAGAGAGAAAATGCTAGACAGACTTGCGGAGTGGCTGAAGATGAGGAGGGTGGAGATGCTTTGGGCGGCAAGAGATAGAGACAGATGGAAGTCCATGATCGCCAACGCCATGTGGCAGGGCACCTGATGATGATGATGATGATGGTGCGCCAGATCAGAGTTAACTCAGAATTGGTCACCTTGCAGAAAACAAAAATGGAAACAGTTGAATTTTTTTCGAGCAGTCTTTTTTTTTGTTTTTTTTGTTTTGCATTCACCAATTTTGAAGACAAACGGAATAACACACGGATTATTCAACGATGCATGCATATGTGTATAGATATTTTCAGCAAATAAGAACAACATACTGAGAAATTTTACATTGAACAAGATACAAATATTATGTAACTGTCTTTTCATTTTCTTCATCTGAATACGTTTCGGACGTTTCTAGCGGTATTTTCAATGTTATCTCTTGACATAAGTCTGTAAGCGTTTAGTGTGGAAACAGCTTTTGATGGATTTCACTGGACAAAATATATGAAAAGTACATATGTTTTTTCTTTTCTTTTATAAGTTTGTTTGTTCTTTCGTTCGTTCGATCGTTTGTTAGTTCGTTCGTTTGTTCGTTCGTTCGTTAGTTTGTTTGCTTTTTTTGTCTATGTGTTTCTATATTTTTTTGGTTATTATTTTTTATTGTTTGTTCGTTTGTTTTGTTTGTTTTGTATGGTTTGTTTTGTTTGCTTGCTTGCATGTCGTTTGTTTGCTTGTTTGTTTGTTTGTTAGTTAAAAGTGTTTCTATTTGGTTATGTATTCTTCATCTGTAGACAGTGTTTAGCAAATGAAATTACTTTGTCAAACACTTCGTTGTCTTTCTTCTTCTTCTTCTTCTTCTTCTCTTCTTCTTCTTCTTCTTCTTCTTCTTCTTCTTCTTCCTCCTTACCTTCGGTGTTTCCAAATGAAATCAGTTCTATGTTCAGA
>JAPXFY010000026.1:37271208-37278708 GCA_030674185.1 Monoplex corrugatus | reverse complement strand
GCACTACGGGGACAGACGACAGAAATAGAGATGTCAACCGCATGAACATGGCAACGCGACCAAAAGCATAAACTACAAAAAAGTACGTCATCTGTACAACTGCATTTTATACATGATAACAAAATAAATAAAACTAGACTTGAAATGTGCTTTAGACCGTATTTAGTACTTAGTATCTGTCTGAATGAACTTGAGACAGAGAGAGACAGAGAGAAGAGAGACAGACAAAGACACAGAGAGAGAGAAGATACAGACAGACAGACAGACAGACGGACGGACGGAGGGACGGACGGACGGACGGATAGACAGAGACATAGAGACAAAGACAAAGGCAGACATAGGCAGAGACAAGAGATAGACATAGAGATGGTCCAAAGACGAAATGATGATAAGGGCAAAATCAGTAAATGAGTAGCAATCTTCTCCACAAACATTATCTCTTAATCCCTGTGACTCTCACACCCTGTCCGCCGACTGCAAAAACTTAACCCTTTGACGACCTCACCCTGTCCACCAGCTTCCTGCAGGAAGCTAGTGGATAGGATGACAGAGTCAACGGGTTAATAAGGTTTTTTGCATTGCTAGCATGGTTGACAATGCAGCATGCTGGTGGACTGGGTGCGGGAATCAAAGGGTTAAACACATTGCATTTGTGTGCAGTCTGGCCATAGCAGACACTGGCTACATCCTGTTGCTGATGATCAGGCGGCTTCATAATCTTGTTCGGATCTTCGATCCCCCTTTTGGTCAATATTGGAAGGTAGGACGGCCTGTCTGTTCATTTTCGTATCATTGTAAACGCCTTAGAGAGAGAGAGGGAGAGAGAGAGGGAGGAAGGGGAGGGAGGAGGGAGAGATGGACAGACAAAGAGACAGACAGAGAGAGACAGAGACAGACAAACAGACAGAGAGACAGAGACAGAGACAGAGGAGGGGGAGAGAGAGAGGAGAGAGAGACAAAGGGAGGGAGGGAGAGAGACAGAGAGAGAGAGAGAGAGAGAGAGACAGGCAGACAAAGAGACAGAGACAGACGGACAGACAGACAGAAAGATATAAAAGTAAAGAGAGAGAGAAAGAGAGAGAGAGAGAGAGAGAGAGAGAGAGAGAGAGAGAGAGAGAGAGAGAGGAGAGAGAGTTTTGTTTATTGCTTATTGTACGACTTATGTAGCATAACTTGCCCTCAGTCTTGATCTCCTGCTTGTTTGTGGCAATCGGAAATGGTTAAGCGCCAAAAGCTTCAGGTGGCATTGGCTGATCATCATCATCATCATCAGGTGCCCTGCCGCATGGCGTTGGCGATCATGGACTTCCATCTGTCTCTATCTCTTGCCGCCCCAAGCATCGTCTCCACCCTCCTCGTCTTCAGCCACTCCGCAAGTCCGTCTAGCATTTTCTCCCTGGGTCTACCTGGTGCTCTCTTTTCCTCCAGCTTTCCCGTTGTGACCAGGTGCTCCATATCCCCCTTCCTCATAAAATGGCCTATAAACGGTGCCTGTCTTTTCCTAATCTTCCTTATAAATGATCTACTTGTGTCTGCCTCTATCAAGACTGTCTCGTTTGTTTTCTTTGCTGTCCATGGAACTCTGATATATGGCTGATATATGGGCTGTATCTTTTGACTGCACAAAATTACTAAATGGACTGGGCGTACTACCACCCAATTATTACTTTTAATGATGACTATTCTTTGTTTCATCTATTACGCACAGCCAGCTTCTGCAGATTATGACTTGACATACTGCAGTGTTACAGTTATAACAATTAAGACGTTATACAAGTATGACAACACTGCAAACGAACGATGTGATTATTTGTTGTTGTGTTGTTGTTGTTGCTGTTTTCTTTTTTTTAATCTTTAGTTTCTCCGAGCAGTGTGTGTGGTTCTTTTCTTAAGACAGGATTGATGCACTCATGCCTTTTTGCTTTCCTTTGTTGTTTGTGTCTTTATCTAAATATTTAAATATCAGCTTGAGAGTGCGTATACAAATGACTGTACGTCTTTGTGCAATCTGTATATACGTCGTATATGTGTGTATATATGTGCGTGCGTGCGTGCGCCCACGGGCGCGCGCGTGTGTATGTTTGTGTGTGTGTGTTTTGATCATAAATGAACATACACACCAATCTATATATCTGGATTGTCATGTATATCTATTTAAGTGTGTGTTTTACAAAAATGCAGTGCATATTTATATTGTATGAATCCTTGCCTAAACTTGAATGAAAAAAAAAGAAAAGAAAAAAAAAGCTGTCTTGCTTAAACTAGCTGTAAAGACGAAGCGTTATGAGGCCTCGTGATATGGGTATTTTTGTCTCTGTCTCCTTCAAGATTGTCTCGTTTGTTTTCTTTGCAGTCCACGGAACTCTCAACATTCTTCTCAGGAACCACATTTCAGTTGCCATTAATAACGAAGATTAGGAAAAGACAAGCAACATTTATTGGACATTTTATGAGGAAAGGGGAACAGTTATAGGACAGTTTATGAGGAAAGGGAAATTAGAGCACGTGGTCACAACAGGAAAGCTGGAGCGAAAGAGAACACCAGGTAGACCCAGGGAGAAAACACTGGACAGACTTGCAGGATGGCAGAGGACAGAGAGAGAGAGAGAGAGAGAGAGAGAGAGAGAAACAGACAGACAGACAGACAGAGACAGACAGACAGACAGACAGAGAGGAGGAGAGAGAACAGAGAAAAGAGAAACAGACAGACAGACAGACACAACACACACACACCACACACACACACACCCAACACACAGGAGAGAGAGAGAGAGAGAGAGAGAGAGAGAGAGAGAGAGAGAGGAGAGAGAGAGAGAGAGAGAGATTGCGTGCGTGCTTCTGTGTGTATGTGTGCGTGTCTCTCTCCCTCTGTCTCTCTCTCCTCCCTCCCCTCCGCCCCCCCTCTCTCTCTCTTCTGTTCGATCGTTCTTTGATTTAATGTCTTTTCACTGAGTGCGTGTGCGTGGTGCATGTGTGAGTGTGTGTGTGTGTGTGTGTGTGTGTGTGTGTGTGTGTGTGTGTGTGTGTGTGTGTGTATGTGTGTGTGTATGTGTGTGTGTGGCGTGTATGTGTGTGGTGTTGTGTGTGTGTGTGTGTGTGGTAGTAAGTTTTTATTTAAACACATTAAGTAGTAATGAATTGCTTAACTATTATTCTTGCTCATTATTTTTCTATTTCTGTGTTATTCGTCGTGTTATTAGATAATTGCAAGACATAAACGTGTTCGAAACACTTTCACATTGTGCGCTGTCGTGACGGTTGGAAAGTAAAAGACCAATCAATTTAAGTACCCACACAGTAGAGAAGGAAAACAACTGAGCAGCTAATGCGAAACGAATAGCATTGTGTAGGGAGAAGAACAAAGAACATGCAGTCAGGTCTGTATCTTTTTTGTAAATAGGCTGCTGCAAATCATTACCTGGATTTAAAAAAAATATATATATAGCCACAATATGGTGATAACCAGAAGAAGTCTTCTGTGTCCTGAAGATATATCTCTTACTCTCTATGCTGTCGGCACGTATGTATAGCAGCGACGAAGGTTCTCCACTCCTGTCAAGTTCTGGGCCGGCCAGCCCCTATGGAGAATTGAACTGCTAGCTTGTTTCACGGTTCCTGAGGGTCTCTTCTGTTTCTATTGTTCGTCGCTTTCGAGTCTCCCTCTCTTATGTCTTCCTCCTAGTGTCTAGAGGAGGGCAGTCAGGGTGATGTTATCCTGATCTTATAGGTAGATGTGTCTTATCCCATCTCTCTTGTCTTTTCAAGATGATGTTGCCCATACTCTCTTGGTTGCTATCGGGCAAGTTGATGCTGGTTGGAGATAGTGTTGGGTCAGAAAAATTCCGCATTGTTTTGTTTTTTTCCTGTGGAAAGTTAACCCTTTGACTCGTGCACCCTGTCCACCAGTATTTTTTACTGTCAACTGTACTAGCAAAGCAAAAACTTAACCCTTTGACTCTCTCACCTTACCCACCAGCTTCCTTCCTTTTCTCCCTGAGTCTACCTGGTGCTCTTTTTCCCTCCAGCTTTCATGTTGTGACTAGTCCTCTAATTTCTCTTGCCGCATAAAATAGATAGACAGATAGCATAGAGATAGATAGATAGATAGATATAGATAGTAATAGATAGATAGATAGATTGACAGACAGACAGACAGACAGACATATCGATACATACATACATACATACGTACATACATACATCATACATACATACATACATACATACATACATACATACATACATACATACACACATTACACATATACTACATGCATACATACATATATACACATACATACATACATACATACATGCATACACACATACATACATACATACATCATATATCTATACATCCATACATCCACACACACACATATACATACATACATACATAATACATACACACATACATTCGTACATACATACATACATACACACATCCATCCATCCATCCATCATCCATACATCCATCATACATACATACATACATACATACATACATACATACATACATACTACATACATACATTCATACATCATACATACATACATGCATACATACATACATACGTACATACATACATACATACGTACATACATACATACGTACATAATACATATATACATCATACATAATTTCATCGGCAATTAATGATGTTACGTTGAATTGTGTGAAATTTAGCTTAGATCATAAATTTTCTTGGTTACTGATTATTCAATAGAAAGCAAAGGTGATCAGTAAAAAACATGAAATCCCTCATGCAAAATAACAGCAAATGGCACAACCTTGACACAGGTTAATAAATTCAAATACCTGGGAACGGTCATTTCATCAGACGGCAGATGCACATCGGAAATAGCCGGCAGAATCGGCCAAGCCAAAACAGCATTCAAGATGATGACAAGCATTCTTACCAACAAATGCCTCTCAATTAACATCAGAAAGAGAGTCCTTGAATGTTACATAGAACCAATACTGTTGTACGGATGCGAGGCGTGGACAGTCAGCAAGCAAAGCCAGAGCAAGATTGAGGCAGCCGAGATGTGGTTTCTAAGAAGAATGTTGAGAGTTCCATGGACAGCAAAGAAAACAAACGAGACAGTCTTGATGGAGGCAGACACAAGTAGATCACTCATAAGGAAGATTAAGAAAAGACAAGCAACATTTATAGCCATTTTATGAGGAAGGGGGATTTGGAGCACCTGGTCACAACGGGAAAGCTGGAGGGAAAGAGAGCACCAGGTAGACCCAGGGAGAGAATGCTGGACGGACTTGCAGAGTGGCTGGGGATGAGGAGGGTGGGGAAGATGCTAGGGGCAACGAGAGCTAGAGATGGTTGAAAGTCCATGGTCGCCAACGCCATGCGGCAGGGCACCTGATGATGATAATGATGACTGATTACAGTTGGTAACCGATTACAGTTTTGTATCTCAATCTCTCCCCAGTTTCGCATGACGAGCCTGACCCCATTTTACGTTGCATCGCTGACCACCTCCAACTGTCTGACCCTGCTTATCTCCCTGGAACGCTGTCTGCTGGTCATCAGTCCACTCAAAGCCAAAGCAATGCTGTCCACCAGGTAAACTTCGTACTTGTAAAAACATACAATAATCAACTTGTATTTCTCTAAGAATAGAAAAATAGACAATGACAACGACAATGATAATGACAATGACATTGACAATGACTATGATACTTTGTTTTCTGACGGTAGAGGTTATTAGGTAAAATTCTGTTTTTCAAAATTGTTGATGCTTAGGGTAGGGGAGACAGACAGACAGAGAGAGAGAGAGAGAGAGAGAAAAGAGAGAGAGAGAGAGAAAGAGAGAGAGAGAGAGACAGATAGACAGAGACAGAGACAGAGAGACAGAGAAGGAGGGAGGGAAGGAGAGAAAGGTTGGGGTTTTTTTTCGTAGTATTGAAGGTAAAAAATGCTTGATATTCTATGATATGGTGAGCGAAAAGTAAGGATGTGAACATGTACAAAATGGTTACGCCACTTTAATAGTCTCGCCTTTTATGCCAAATTTGTTAAAGGTAATCCATAAATTGTACCTCTCTATGTCACTGTGGTCAAAATGACCATTCCACTAGGACTTTGAAGAGTCTTCGGTTGAAATCAACCTTGCCTGCATCGAAGACAATGGTGATGCGTATTGCATGCAGTCTGTCCAATATTTCCTCCCTGGGTCTACCTGGTGCTCTCTTTCCTTCCAGCGTCCCTGTTGTGACCAGGTGCTCTAATTCCCCTTCTCATAAAATAGCCCATACATGTTGCCTGTCTTTTCTGAATCTTTCTTATGAATGATCTTCTTGTGTCTACCTCCATCAAGACTGTCTCGTTTGCTTTCTTTTGCTGTCCATGGAACTCTCAACGTTCTTGTTAGAAACCACATCTCGGCTGCCTCAATCTCGTTCTGGCTTTGCGTGCTGACTGACCACGCCTCACACAAGCGTATAACATTATCGGTTCTACATAACATTCAAGAACTCTCTTCCTGATGTTAATTGATAGGCATTTGTTTGTAAGAATGCTTGTCATCATCTTGAATGCTGTTTTGGCTTGGCCGATTCTGCTGGCTGTTTCTGATGTGCATGTTCCGTCACATCTCACCACAACGTCCGCTTTTATATTAATACCAGCAAAACTACACAATCAAGCTGGATTAAAAAAAAAAAAAAAGTTCTTTTTTTTCCAACAGGCACATGACGGTGATCATCTTCATGACTTTCTGCACGTGCCTGTCTTGTCTGTCTGTCTATTGCATCAAGTTTGACGTCATCACAGTCATAGACCCCGAGACCAACGTCATCACTTACAAGCCAGTGATCAGCCAGTTTTTCAGTGACAACGCAGACATTATCGAATATCTGTTTAATATCTTCACTACCGTTGTTCCTTCCATCGCTTGTGTCGGTGTCATCGCTGCTACTTGCATAATAGCTGTACGTTTGCGCCATATGGCTGTCTGGCGTGAAAAAAGTGCACATGTAAGTGAATTCGTTTTTTGTTTGTTTGTTTTTGTTTGCTTGTTTTTCATCTCTCTCTCTCTCTTTCTCTCTCTCTTTTTTCTCTCTCTACCCTGTCTGTCTGTCTGTGTCGTTATGTCTGCCTGTCTGTCTATCTGTCTCTCACTCTGTCTGTCTGTCTCTGTCTCTCTCCCCTGTCTGTTTGGCTGTCTCTCTGTGTTGCTCTCTCTCTCTTTCTCTCTATACATATATTTACATATATATACATATATATATATATATATATATATATCTGGTTGTCTCTCTGTCTGTCCTCTCACTCTGTCTTTCTCTTTCTCTCTCTCTGTCTCCTCTCTCTGTCTTTCTCTTTCTCTCTCTCTGTCTCCTCTCTCTGTCTGTCTATCTGTCTCTCTCTCTGTCTCTCTTCTCTGTCTCTGTGTGTCTTTCTTTCTCATTCTCTCTCTCTCTCTTTCTCTCTCTCTCTCTGTCTCTGTCTATCTTCTCTCTCTCTCTCTCATTCTCTC
>JAPXFY010000026.1:37258708-37268708 GCA_030674185.1 Monoplex corrugatus | reverse complement strand
ATGGACAGCAAAGAAAACAAATTAGACATTCTTGAAAATGGCAGACACAAGAAGATCATTAATAAAGAAGATTAGGAAAAGATAGGCAACATTTATAGGACAATTTATGAGGAAAGCTAGAGGGAAAAGAGAACACCAGGTAGACCCATGGGAAACAATATTGGACGGACTTGCAGAGTGGCTGAGGACAGAGAGGGCGGGAGATGTACTTGCTGCGATAAGGGATAGATTCGTATGAAGGGCCATGATCGCCAACGCCATGCGGCTGGGCACATAACGATGATGATGATGATTTGCGTCAGTCTGTCAGTGGAACTGTCTAGGCAATTATAGTAGTGAAATACATAGCTCTATCTGACTTTAAATAAAAAAAAAAATTAAAAAAAGGGGAGGGGGGGTCAGATGAGCCTCCCCCCCCCCCCCTCAACATAAATTGACTTCACCAACGTCCTTTTCAGCCACATCCCAGAAGTCAATAACCTGTACAACACAACAGACACACACGCCCTAAAGAGTCATCATGACATGCGACGTTGAGTGCAGCGCTGTGCTGATTAACCTTTTGCCTCCCAAACCCTTTCCACCAATTGCAGAAAAGTTAACCCTTTGACTCCCTCATCCTGTAGGGTGAGGGAGTCAAAGGGTTAAGTTTTGGCTTTGTTAGTGTGGCTGACAGTGCAGGATACTGGTGAACAGGGTCCAGGAGTCAAAGGGTTACCCCATGTATTTTCTCTTGGCTTTTCTTTTTTCTCTTTCTCTCTTTCTGCAGATTACGATATCACTGGATCAGAAAGAGGCCTCAATGACCCGGATGCTGTTCGCCATCTGCATTATGTACACCGTCTGCAGCATCCCGTCCGTCATACGACCCGTGCTGGTTCTGCTGTTGCCCGATTTAGGGCCGGGGGAAAGTTCCAGAACACCTTCTTCACCATCATGTCTTTTGTTCATCTCACCGCTGTCGTGAATAGCAGTTTCAATTTCGTCATCTACTACCTCATGAGTTCGCGGTTTCGGGAGACGTTGAAAGAAATGTTTGACAGATTGAGGTCTCATACGTGATGCTGAATCTACGGTGATGTCTATCAGTTTAGTGGCGCTTCGAAGGTTCTTGAACACACAATGGTACAACTGTAGCTACAGAAGGATGATTTGTTGTCCGCCATGATAAAGACAAGTGTTGTCATGTAATAAATTATCACAGCGGGGTGATGTGGTAGAGACCTCAACTTTTTTCACCGTCAGTGTTATGAGCGCGGTTTTGTCACCTCGCCTCATCGCTTCCCCCCCCCCCCCCCTAATTGTGCATATAATCCATTATCTTTTATTCTATGTGTGTACATCAGGCCATACACACATCTTTCCCGAATCAGATCAGCATGCATACAATGTAATAGTCATATAGGAAAGGCCGGTGCTCCAACTGTATGACAACAAAACTTTAACGATCCTTAAATTCTCCTGAAGGCCTTATATGTAGTAAAGTTCTCATGAAGGCCTCCGTCATGGAATGCTTTTGAAGACCTTATTCTTTGTGAAGTTCTTCTGCAGACCTTATTCTTTGCAGACTAATTCTTCATGAAGTTCTTAAGAGGACCTTATATTTTCTTAAATGTCATGAAGGTCTTATCCTTTGATAAGTGTTATGAATACCTTATCCTTTGCGAAGTTATGTCTTCTTTTGTGATGTTTTCATAACAACTTCATTCTTTGTGATGTTCTCATGATGGTGCAATCCTGCAAGAAGTTCCCATGGAGGTCTTGTCATTTGTACATGTATAAAATTTTCATGAAAATCTTTCTTCTTCGTGAAACTCTCATGAATGCTTTATCTATCGTAGAAATCTCCTGACAGGCACCGCTAGTTCTGTATCTCTCAAGCCTGGTTGATATCAGGATATATTTTGAAAGTAAGCGTAGATTACAAACCTGTCGCGCAGGCAGTCTCAAAAAAGACTGGGAAGCCATAGCATCACCCCATCGTATTATCATACTCATCATCATTACAGCTTTGTGAAAATATTGTCCTAGATTCTGTGGCGATGAATGTGACGTAAAAAAATGGGACAAAAAAGATCAAGTCTTTCAGGTTTTGTGTGTGGTGTGTGTGTGTGTGCGTGTGTGTGTGTGTGTGTGTGTGTGTGTGTGTGTGTGGTGTGTGTGCGTGTGTGTGCGTGCGTGCGTGTGTGTGTGTGTGTGTGTGTGTGTGCGCGTGTGTGTGTATGTGAAAGAGAGAGAGAGTTTGTGTGTGTGTTTGTGTGACTGTTTGTGTGTGTGTGCGTGCGGGTGTGTGAGTGTGTTTGTGTGAGTGAGTGTGTTTGTGTGTGTGTGTGTGTGTGCGTGTGTGTGTGTGTGTGTGTGTGTGCGTGTGTGTGTGTGTGTGTGTGTGTGTGTGTGCGTGTGTGTATGTGTGTGTGTGTGTGTGTGCGTGTGTGTGTGTGTGTGTGTGTGTGTGTGTGTGTGTGTGTGTGTGTGTGTGCGTGTGTGTGTGTCTGAGTGATTTAAAATGTGTCCATCATAACGTTGTCAAGCTGTGGCCTAGTGGCTGTCAACTAACAGACGAAAAGGTCCAAGTTTTAATTACTTTGTGGACAGGGATTGTTCTTTCTCGCTTCTGCAAAAACGTTGGATAGTGGTCTGGGCGCTAGTCTTTCGGGCAAGATTAGATCTCGTGTACAGTATGCACTCAGCGCACACGTAAAACAATCCAGGACAACACCTGTACCAATCTCATCGATGGGAAAAGAGCTCTCTGTTGGAGTGATACTGAATTCTCAGTGTTTCTCTGTCATGTTGTACAGTACTGTAAAACGACGTTTAGTTTGTCACCAGTACCTATCATTCATCTGACAGACACGTGCACATATTCCCTGTCCCTTCCCACCTTTTGCAATACATGTCAAAACAAGAGAACAAATAGCTATGTTGAAGTATCAAAAAAACATCAAAGCTTGCAGAAGATCCTTCACTTTTTCGAAGTTGTCTTCTTAACAGACTGCAGATCCTTGACAAAGAGTCTACCGGAACCAGAAAAAACAAACAAACAAACAAACAAACAAAAAACACGAAAAAAAAATCAGAACGCTTATTTAATACAACCAGACAAGGCAGGCGCAAATTTTCGGCCAACTGGCTTTTGTCAAGCGTAACATCACAAACACCAGATACAAAAATTAGGAGAAAAAGACTGAAACTTCCCTGCTGCTCCTTCTAGTGTTAAAAAAGGGGAAAACTGACGAAAATGACATCATAATGTGTTTTTGAGTAAATATGATGTCAGAACGGAATGAGGTGAATTCTGCGATTTGAAAAGTGGTCATGCTGTAGTAATATATATTTTTTATCCTGAAGAGGGTCTAGGGCTAAAATTAAAAGTATGATTCACTAGCTAAGAATAGTGTTTGGAATGTAAAAAAAAATTGCGCCTGTCTTGTCTCGTTGTATTACATACGCGTTCTTAATCATTTTTCGTGTTTTTTTGTTCTGGTTCCTGTTTACTTGAACGCGGGCAGTCACACTTGTTTTGGATTTTGTATTACTCCACAGTCGTCTGCAGACAATCTTACCAGGTCTATCTTGACAGAACCAACAGAACTAGCACCGCACCATGAGAGTTACTGTGGAACGGATAATCTGCCGAATGGGAGATTTGGGGAAATAAGTAGGCAGGGTCTATAGCGAAGGCAGGAAGCAGACTACAAGAGTAACGATACCCCATCTGTTTCAGAAAAATAAAGACCATCATAAAAAGGAAATCCCAGACTTGATACCATCAAGATTTTATCCACATAGTGTGTTTGTTTGTTTGTTGTTTTCGTTCGCTATCTGCATGGACAGGTCACACTGTGTGTTTGTTGTTTTCGTTCGCTATCTGCATGGACAGATCACACCAAGCGGCGACTGTGGCCGCTTTTGTTTTAGTTCAGTTCCTGCTGGCTGTTGTGGAGCTTTCTTCCCGCATCCTCAAGCGCGACAAAGCGGACGAAACGGACACCCTGCAGCTACATAACAGATCTTGTTGAATCACAGGACACAGGGCTGTTTCACTCTGGAGGGATCTCGGTGGACGAGTGCCACTCTCAGCTTCTGTGGATTGTTATTGTTGTTTGAAGCCCAGCAGACTGCGTAGAGCCATATCAGGGCTAAAACTGCTTCAAAATATACAACACTTCAACAGAGAAAAAAGAAAAGGAAAAAAAAAATTCAGTACACATATCAATGCATTCGAGCACGTAATCTAAGGACATGCCCCCGGCGTTGACCACTCCGTCCAATTTATCGCACAGGGGATTTACAAATACACACCTGAATACAAATTTAAACATATCTGAGAACACCAAAACATATATAAAAACAGCCATGAATTATCTGAAATTGCTTTCGCGTATCTCACCTCCCTAGAGCCAAAAGTGCATTTGATACATGTACTCAGTTATCAATCCCAAGACAAAGTACGTAAGACTTTATCGAACATATACAGGTGAATGGACCAGCAAGGCAGAAAATTATAGGAAGAAATGACAAAAAGCAAAGGAACAAGGCAGAAACAAAGAGAGTGACAGAAAAGAGTACATATTTAGTGCAGAATTTCTAGAAGGTGGGGATATTATTTATACTGAAAGAGCCCCCAGCATCCCTACGGGTGAAGCTTTTGTAGATGACCGTGTAGACAACTGCATCACATAGCATGATACCAAGGTTCAGTGGAAGCAGCAATGTAGGCCTGGTTCTTTTGACTATCAGCCATCATTTACAATAGGAAGCCAAGAAGCATGTGGTACTGCACATACGAATAAAATATGTATAACACCAGGCGCTTCTTCGCTTTGCCACTGTAAATCAAGCACTGAATCAAGTCCTCGGTCTGTTCTGTTGGCATATACATAATAATGATGATGATGATAATAATGATGATAATAATAATAATGATAAATAATAATATGATATAATATAATAATAATAATAATATAATTAATATAATAATAAATATAATAAACAATAAAACAATAATAATAGTAATAATAATAATAGTAGAAATGATAATAATAATAATAGTAATGATAATAATAATAATAATAATAATAATGATGATGATGATGATGATGATAAAATAATAATAATAATAATGATAATAATCAGGAGAGACCAGTCAGAAACAGTATGAAAGACTCTCACGTTAGAAATGCTAAATGGCGCCTACAACAGACCAGAATGGACGCCATGACTTCAAGGATTGTTCAGCACATAGTCAATGATGACAGCTGACCTTCCAAATTGAAGATTCTAAATTGAAGCCTGTGAAGAATGGAGGCAGTGGACTCCTCGTCCGCCACTCTAATATACATGTAAACAGATCGATTCTCACAAAAATGTTGGCCACCAATTACTGGGTAGAAGATAAAGTTGCGTAGTTTTATATTTACTGGGTGTCTTTCCGCTTATTTGTTCATTCGTTATTCTCACACATCTAGAATTGTTTCATCACCACGAGGTTTTCACAGAAAATCATCATCAGTGGCATATTGCCATGTGGCCGCCCAAAAGAGAAGACCCACACGGCTGTCAGTTTAGTATGGCTGTGTTAATCAGCCGTACTTAATTTTCACGTAAAAAGAGAAACAGAGTGTGTGGCTCAGTGGTTAAAGCATTGCCTGAGATGCTAAAAATTCGGGTTCATTTCGGTTCACTCCGTACTGCTTACAGCCCAGCTGACCGCTAAGGCCATATCAGGGCTGATACCACGTTAAAAAAAAACAGCTCCGAGTCCGATTAGAAAAGCCAACAGCTGGGAAAAAAACCCAAGCACATGATTAGCCTTTCAAGTCTAAAATGCATTTAAATGTTTCACCTGCACATGTGATCGTATAAGATGTTAAAAAGTTAGGAAACACTCAAGGGATCTAAATGAGATCCAGATCAACAATGCCTAACCACTGGCCAGTTTCTCGATGGGATACACATTGACAATGCCACACTATTGACCAATTCTGGTTGGGACCCAAATCAACAATGTCTCACCACTGACCAATTCTGGTTGGGGCCCAAATCAACAATGTCTCACCACTGACCAATTCTGGTTGGGACCCAAATCAACAATACCTCACCACTGGCCAATTCTGGTTGGGACGCAAATCAACAATGCCTCACCACTGGCCAATTCTATATAGGGTCTAGATCAACAATGCCTCACCACTGACCAATTCAAGATGGAACCCAGATCAACAATGCCACACAACTGACCAATTCAAGATGGGACACAGATCAACAATGCCACACCACTGACCAATTCAAGATGGGACACAGATCAACAATACCACACCACTGACCAATTCAAGATGGAACCCAGATCAACAATGCCACACCACTGACCAATTCAAGATGGGACACAGATCAACAATGCCACACCACTGACCAATTCAAGATGGGACACAGATCAACAATGCCACACCACTGACCAATTCAAGATGGGACACAGATCAACAATGCCACATCACTGACCAATTCAAGATGGAACCCAGATCAACAATGCCACACCACTGACCAATTCAAGATGGAACCCAGATCAACAATGCCACACCACTGACCAATTCAAGATGGAACCCAGATCAACAATACCACACCACTGACCAATTCAAGATGGAACCCAGATCAACAATGCCACACCATTGACCAATTCAAGATGGGACCCAGATCAACAATGCCACACCATTTGACCAATTCAAGATGGGACCCAGATCAACAATGCCACACCATTGACAATTCAAGATGGGACACAGATCAACAATGCCACACCACTGACCAATTCAAGATGGAACCCAGATCAACAATGCCACACCACTGACCAATTCAAGATGGGACACAGATCAACAATGCCACACCACTGACCAATTCAAGATGGGACACAGATCAACAATGCCTCACAACTGACCAATTCAAGATGGAACCCAGATCAACAATGCCACACCACTGACCAATTCAAGATGGGACACAGATCAACAATGCCACACCACTGACCAATTCAAGATGGGACACAGATCAACAATACCACACCACTGACCAATTCAAGATGGAACCCAGATCAACAATGCCACACCACTGACCAATTCAAGATGGGACACAGATCAACAATGCCACACCACTGACCAATTCAAGATGGGACACAGATCAACAATGCCACACCACTGACCAATTCAAGATGGGACACAGATCAACAATGCCACATCACTGACCAATTCAAGATGGAACCCAGATCAACAATGCCACACCACTGACCAATTCAAGATGGAACCCAGATCAACAATACCACACCACTGACCAATTCAAGATGGAACCCAGATCAACAATACCACACCACTGACCAATTCAAGATGGAACCCAGATCAATATTGCCACACCATTGACCAATTCAAGATGGGACCCAGATCAACAATGCCACACCATTTGACCAATTCAAGATGGGACCCAGATCAACAATGCCACACCATTGACCAATTCAAGATGGGACACAGATCAACAATGCCACACCACTGACCAATTCAAGATGGGACCCAGATCAACAGTACCATACCACTGACCAATTCAAGATGGACCCAGATCAACAGTACCACACCACTGACCAATTCAAGATGGGACACAGGTCAACAATGCCACACCATTGACCATTTCAAGATGGGACCCAGATCAACAATGCCTTACCATTGACCAATTCAAGATGGGACCCAGATCAACAATGCCACACCACTGACCAATTCAAGATGGGACACAGATCAAAAATGCCTTACCATTGACCAATTCAAGATGGGACCCAGATCAACAATGCCTTACCATTGACCAATTCCAGATGGGACCCAGATCAACAATGCCTTACCATTGACCAATTCAAGATGGGACACAGATCAACAATGCCTTACCATTGACCAATTCAAGATGGGACACAGATCAACAATGCCACACCACTGACCAATTCAAGATGGAACCCAGATCATCAATGCCACACCATTGACCAATTCAAGATGGGACACAGATCAACAATGCCTTACCATTGACCAATTCAAGATGGGACCCAGATCAACAATGCCTCACCATTGACCAATTCAAGATGGGACCCAGATCAACAATACCACACCACTGACCAATTCAAGATGGGACACAGATCAACAATGCCACACCACTGACCAATTCAAGATGGGACCCAGATCAACAATGCCACACCATTGACCAATTCAAGATGGGACACAGATCAACAATACCACACCATTGACCAATTCAAGATGGGACACAGATCAACAATGCAACACCACTGACCAATTCAAGATGGGACCCAGATCAACAATACCTTACCATTGACCAATTCAAGATGGGACACAGATCAACAATGCCACACCACTGACCAATTCAAGATGGAACCCAGATCAACAATACCACACCATTGACCAATTCAAGATGGGACAAGATCAACAATTCCACACCACTGACCAATTCAAGATGGGACACAGATCAACAATACCACACTATTGACCAATTCAAGATGGGACACATATCAACAATGCCACACACCATTGACCAATTCAAGATGGGACACAGATCAACAATACCACACCACTGACCAATTCAAGATGGGACACAGATCAACAATGCCACACCATTGACCAATTCAAGATGGGACACAGATCAACAATGCCTTACCATTGACCAATTCAAGATGGGACCCAGATCAACAATGCCTTACCATTGACCAATTCAAGATGGGACACAGATCAACAATGCCTTACCATTGACCAATTCAAGATGGGACCCAGATCAACAATGCCTTACCATTGACCAATTCAAGATGGGACCCAGATCAACAATACCACACCACTGACCAATTCAAGATGGGACACAGATCAACAATGCCACACCACTGACCAATTCAAGATGGGACCCAGATCAACAATGCCACACCATTGACCAATTCAAGATGGGACACAGATCAACAATACCACACCACTGACCAATTCAAGATGGGACCCAGATCAACAATACCTTACCATTGACCAATTCAAGATGGGACACAGATCAACAATGCCACACCACTGACCAATTCAAGATGGAACCCAGATCAACAATACCACACCATTGACCAATTCAAGATGGGACAAGATCAACAATGCCACACCACTGACCAATTCAAGATGGGACACAAATCAACAATGCCACACCACTGACCAATTCAAGATGGGACACAGATCAACAATACCACACTATTGACCAATTCAAGATGGGACACATATCAACAATGCCACACCATTGACAAATTCAAGATGGGACACAGATCAACAATACCACACCACTGACCAATTCAAGATGGGACACAGATCAACAATGCCTTACCATTGACCAATTCAAGATGGGACCCAGATCAACAATGCCTTACCATTGACCAATTCAAGATGGGACACAGATCAACAATGCCACACCACTGACCAATTCAAGATGGGACACAGATCAACAATGCCACACCACTGACCAATTCAAGATGTGACCCAGATCAACAATACCACACCACTGACCAATTCAAGATGGGACACAGATCAACAATGCCACACCACTGACCAATTCAAGATGGGACACAGATCAACAATGCAACACCACTGACCAATTCAAGATGGGACACAGATCAACAATACCACACCACTGACCAATTCCAGATGGGACACAGATCAACAATGCCACACCACTGACCATTCATCACTGACATCATCAACACTTCTTTTCAAACTGGAACTGTCCCAGATTCTTTCAAGTCTGCTATTGTTCACCCTCTCCTCAAGAAACACAATTTAGACCCAAATGAACTGAAAAATTACAGGCCTATCTCTAATCTCTCTTTCTTGTCAAAACTCCTTGAAAAGGTCGTCCTCAACCAGCTGAACTCTCACCTTTCTGCCAACAATCTCCTCAATCCTTTCCAGTCAGCCTACCGCCAGTGCCATAGCACTGAAACTGCCCTACTACACAT
>JAPXFY010000026.1:37246208-37248708 GCA_030674185.1 Monoplex corrugatus | reverse complement strand
CGGTGGCGAACATTGTGTTTTCGTATCGCATCCCTGGCTGAAATTCATACACCACTAGAGTCACCAGAGGTCGAACGACAGAGGGGATGCTGCAGATGGTGTACATGACGCAGACGACAAACAACATCCGGGTCACTGAGGCCTCTCGTCCGTCTGCTGAGGAATTCTGAAAAGAGATTGGTAAAACAGGCTCGGATTTGTGAGGTGGCGTAGAGAGAGATAGATATATCGAGACAGAGAGACGAAGAGAGACGAAGAGAGAGAGAGAGACAGACAGAGAGACAGAGACAGAGAGAGAGAGAGGAGAGAGAAAGAGAGAGAGAGAGAGAGAGACAGACAGACAGACAGAGACACGAAGAGAGACGAAGAGAGAGAGAGAGAGACAAAGAGAGAGAGAGACAGACAGACAGACAGACAGACAGAGACAGAGACAGAGAGACGAAGAAAGAGAGAGAGACAAAGATTGAGAGAGAGAGAGAAAGAGAGAGAGAGAGAACAGAGAGACGAAGAGAGAGAGAGAGAGAGACAGAGACAAAGAGAGAGAGAGAGACAGACAGACAGACAGACAGACAAACAGACAGACAGACAGAGAAAGAGAAGACAAGAGCAAGAAGAGGTCAACAAAAGATGTCTATTCACAAGGGTAGTGGAATAACCACACCAAGAAAAGTTGTGTTCTGTACTTCTGTTACACTTGATCTTCAACCAGGAAGGGTCCGCACTAAGACAAACATAACACCAACAGAGAAATCAAAGACTGGAAAGAAAACAACAACAACAAACAAACACCCCCCCCAAAAAAAAAAAAAACAACAACAACAACAACAAAACAACAGACAATAATAATAAGAAGAAAGTGATTTTCTTATACAGTCATAACCTTCTCCCATCCCCTTTCACTTACACTCGCACTTTTCTGCCGCCAGGCGGCCACAGCGCGCATGCGCACAGCGATAGCGGATGTAGCAATGACGACACCAGTGAAAGCGATGGTAGGGATGATGGCATTGAAGGTCTGGAAGAGGAACTCGATGGGATCTCTGTTGTCCAGATAAAACTGATTGAACACCGGCCTGTATGACGTGGCATTGGTCACTGGGTCCTGCATGGTGACGACATCAAACTTGATACCAAAAATGCCCAGACAGGCCAGACAGGTGGCGAAAATGACGACAATGACCACCGCCATGTGCCTGTTAGAAGAAGAGATAATGATAAAAGAATTTGTGACAAAATACGTCGTACGCTGAACTGTATGAGACAAGTCATACAACAATTGTGCTGAATTGTACGAAACAAGCTGGAGTGTCTTTGGCACAGAACTGTGCAATAATTATATTGAGTTGAACTGTAGGAGATAAGTAGTACAACAGTTGTACTGAATTGTAAGAAACAAGCTGGAATGTCTTTGGCACTGAATTATGCAACAATTACATTGTGTTGAACTGCAGAAGACAAACTGGAAGTCTTTTACATCATATTGTGCGACAGTTGTGTTGTGTTGGATTGTACGAGACAAGTCGTACAACAATTGTACTAAATTGTACGAGACAAGCTGGATCTGGAGTGCCTTTGGCATTGAATTGTGCAACAAACTGGAGACAAATTGGAGAGCTTTTTGCATCACATTGTACGACAATTGTGCTGTGTTGAATTGCAGGGCGATGTACCAAATCAACGACAGTACATTGCAGTATGATATAAGCAACACTATTCGACATACTATTAATGTTTGGGAGTTTTATATTTAATGTGATCTATCTGTCTGTGAGCGTTTCGAGTTTCTTAAGACGTAAAATTCCTCATGGATATAGACAGCTGGGCATACAAAGAATAACCGTTATACACTTATTTTTAGGCTTCTGAACACGTTAGCAAAACCCAAATGTAATGAATTCTCTCCATGGACCACCAGTCAATCTGGTACAAATCCTTTAAACGCTTTGCTGCTGATAATGTTTGGATCTGTAAAGTGGTGTGAACACTTGGTACTGCATCATGCAAACTTTTAACTCTGCATTTTTTTTTTAAAGATAGAGTGAAAAATAAACGTTGGGTAATAATACTCTTGCCCTGTTGGTGACTCTCGACGCCATGCGGCAGGGCACATGATGATGATGAATGCTCTTTGACATCTCCTGTGTTTGTAAGCTAGCTCTACATTTGCATGATGCAGAGTGGGTACATATTTCGTAAAGAATTAACAGATGCTCTGTGCCTGCCTTGAGAGGGAATTGATTCATTGATTTTGATAATATTGTCTTTAAGTACTTCATGTAAAGAAATACGCACAGGATCAGTCTCAGCCTGGTTCTAGTCTTCTACGTCGTTGTTCACAAGGTCGTTCGAATAAACATGGCTTATAAAATGCTCAATCAAAATCTGTGAAGAAAATAACATCACTCTGGGCACCTGGGGTGTAAGTTCTCTCCAGTCTGCAGATATTCTATTATTAATATTTTCATTATCATCATCATCATCATCATCATTATCATCATCA
>JAPXFY010000026.1:37221208-37241208 GCA_030674185.1 Monoplex corrugatus | reverse complement strand
CGTCATCAGACGACAAAATAGATACAACATCTTGTCTTTTGGCCATGTCGGATTCAAAAACTTTTGCAATTTCCACGTATTGTGTCAAAAATTTGGCATTGGAATAAAAAGTGTTTTTCATTATCGACATTGTTTCCACATAAGGAGCAAGGATATACTGTGGACGTCCCAGGTTGAAACCAATTTTTATTTGCATTGAAACCAAGTGTTCTTAATCTAAATCTTGCGTAATTAGTTCTTTGCCATTTATCCATAACAACACTGAGATATTTTTCGGTTTGAAAAACATCTTTAAATGAGAAGAACCAACTATATTTTTCTTTGTTTTCCATATCTGAGTCCCAATTTTGTTTAAACGAACAAATAAGCCTGTCTTTAAATTCATTAATAAACTGACACTCATTTCCTACTCCCTGGGACAACCACACGATTCCAAACCCAAGTTCTGATAAAACCTTTTTTACCTGATAGGCCCAGTTCTGTTTTCCTATTTCCATTTGAGTAACCATCATTTCATATGCCTGTTTACATAACCGAGATTGTGGAAGCCTTAACAATTTCAACCAGTATTTAATACTCTTCACAAAGGTTCTAATGTATAAAGGATATCTTCCAGTTTCTCCATATAAAACAGTGTTAGAAGAGTGAATTGGTACAGCCAAAAAACGTTTTACAGCATATGTATGCACTTTTTCCATATGTGGATTTACAGTAAGACCCCATACTTCAGCTGCATATGTAAGTAAAGGTTCTATCTGTGTATCAAACATTTTCCAATATAAATTACAATCAATAGAATTGAGCTTCCGTAAGGATTTTAGAATTTCAATAACACCCTTTTTCCCTTTATTACAAGATTCTTCCCATGCATAATTTAAACTTAATTTTGTCGAAAATATCATTCCTAAGTATTTATAAGAATTAACAACTTTAACCTCGTTAATTCCATAGAACCATTCTTCGTGTTTTGATAAATGTCCACCCTTCCTGAAAATCATAATATTAGTTTTATCCATGTTAACTGTTAGAGCTAGTCGATCCGATTCTTCCTTTAAAACATTTAACTGGTTTTGTAAGCCTTTGACTGTACCAGAGAGAAGAATAACATCGCCTGCAAACAGCAATAGGAATATCTCAATAACCCCAGGGATAATTTGAATGCCATGCCTGCCTTTTCTTGACAGTTCCACTGCTAATTCATTAATGAAAAATGAAAACAATTGAGGACTCAATTGACACCCCTGTTTCACTCCTTTAGGGCATTCGAAATAATCTGAATATACACACTTCACACGCACGCATGCAAGCACTGAGTTATAAACTCCTCTTAGGGCCATATATAATTTTCCATTCACACCACTTTTACGTAATACATTCCAAAGATTCTTACGATTCACAGAATCGAATGCCTTCCTAAAATCCACAAATGCAACATAAAGTTTCTTATTTAAAAGTAGATGCTTCTGCACAAGGGAGTAAAGTGTGAAAATATGATCAATTGTACTGTATTTTGCTCTAAATCCAGCTTGTTCTTCAACTATTTTCTCTTCTTTTTCTGCCCACTTTGTTAATCTCTTATTCAAAATATATGTATAAACTCTACTCACTATACTTGTTAGAGCGACTCCTCTATAATTATCTGGATTATTCACATCTCCTTTTTTATGAATTGGGATTATTATAGACTTTGCCCATTCTGACGGGAAAATGCCATTATCAAAAAGCTTGTTACATAAATGGACAAGGAAATCAATTACATTAGCATTTGCATGTTTTAACATTTCGCTGATTATTTGATCTGGTCCTGCGCTCTTTCCTGCTTTCAAATGTCTGATACTCGCAGTCCTTTCTTCTTTAGTTATAGGCTCATTGAAAAGTGGCTCAAAATTATTTTCTTCCTCTACTATATTACTCTCTTGTGAGAGAGAGAGAGAGAGAGAGAGAGAGAGAGAGAGAGAGAGAAAGAGTGAGGAGACAAAGACAGATAGAGAAAGACAGAAAGAGAGAGAGAGAGAGAGAGAGAAAGAGAGAGAGAGAGAAAGAGAGAGAGTGAGAGAGAAAGCGAGAAATAGAGGACAGAGAGTGTGAGAGAGCGAGAAACAGAGAGAGAGAGTGAGAGAGACAGAGGGCAGAGATAAAGAGAGAGAGAAACGGAGAGAGAGAGAGAGTGCGCGCGCGAGAGAGAGAGTGCGCGCGCGAGAGAGAGAGTGAAAGAGAGTGAGTGAGAGAGAGGAAAAAAGAAAAGAGAGAGAGTGAGAGAGAGAGAAAAAAAGAAGAGAGAGAAAGAGAGTGAGGAGACAGAGACAGATAGAGAAAGACAGAAAGATAGAGAGAGACAGAAAGAGAGAGAGAGTGAGTGAGAGAAAGAGACAGTGAGAGAGAGAGAGAGAGAGTGAGAGTGAGAGAGAAAGCGAGAAATAGAAGACAGAGAGTGTGAGAGAGAGAGAAAGAGAGAGAGAGAGAAAGAGAGAGTGAGAGAGAGGAAAAAAGAAAAGAGAGAGAGAAGAGAGAGAGAGTGAGAGAGAGAGAAAAAAGGAGAGAAAGAGAGAGAGAGAGAGAGAGAGAGAGAGATGTCAGTGCTTCTTTTTGTGTTTACTCTTGAAATGTGTAATGCGCAGCGAGTCCAAATGGGTTTGAAGAAGAACATTCCGATACTAGTAGCAGTAGCAGTAATAGTAGTAGTAGTAGTAGTAGTGGTAGTAGTAGTAGTAGCAGCAGCACCAGTAGTAGTAGTAGTAGTAGTAGTAGTAGTAGTAGTAGTGGTAGTAGTAGAAGTAGTAGTAGTAGTAGTATTGAAATTGTTATTATTATTATTATTATTGTTATTATCATCATTATTATTATCATCATCATTATTACTATTATATTATTATTATTATTATTATTATTATCACTATTATTAGTATTATTATCACTATTATTATTATTATTATCATCATTATTATTATTATTATCATTATTATTATTATTATTATCGTTATCATCATCATCATCCTCAATCTTGTTGCTGTTATATCATCATCGTTATCATGATTCATATTCTTCTTCCTCTTGCCCTTTTTTTCCCCTTCCTGTTGCATGATCATTTCTGAAGAAGCTGATGTTCTGTTCGAACTACCTTGCATACATTTTGTTTCTCCTACTTGTGAGGCAGAGCTTCAACCGAATGTATAAAAGCAACAACAACAACAACAACAACAACAACAACAACAACAACAACAACAAACACAATCAACGAAAGGTGAGTATATGAGGCACCAGATACAGACATGATACAGTTTACCTGGTAGGCAGCATGGTCCTGGCTTTGAGAGGACTGATGACCAGCAGACACCGTTCCAGGGAGATAAGCAGGGTCAGACAGTTGGAGGTGGTCATGAAGCCAGCGTAGACTCCAATCAGACCCAGGCAGCGAAGCTGGAAACGATATGGTCAACATTATTACGAATGATATGATCAATATTGCGTGGGTAGCCTGACAAACAAACCAAGAGGCACAGACAAAGAGACAAGCTGGCAGACAACATTTTATATGGCAATATTTATGCTATGTATTGACATGGCAATATTTATGCTGTGTATTGACATGGCAACGTTTATGCTATGTATTGACATGGAAAAGTTTATGCTATGTATTGACATGGCGATGTTTATGCTATGTATTGACATGGAAAAGTTTATGCTATGTATTGACATGGCGATGTTTATGCTATGTATTGACATGGAAAAGTTTATGCTATGTATTGACATGGCGATGTTTATGCTATGTATTGACATGGCGATGTTTATGCTATGTATTGACATGGAAATGTTTATGCTATGTATTGACATGGCGATGTTTATGCTATGTATTGACATGGCGATGTTTATGCTATGTATTGACATGGCGATGTTTATGCTATGTATTGACATGGCGATGTTTATGCTATGTATTGACATGGCGATGTTTATGCTATGTATTGACATGGCGATGTTTATGCTATGTATTGACATGGCAATGTTTATGCTATGTATTGACATGGCGATGTTTATGCTATGTATTGACATGGCGATGTTTATGCTATGTATTGACATGGCGATGTTTATGCTATGCATTGATATGGTGATTTTTATGCTATGTATTGACATGGCGATGTTTATGCTATGTATTGACATGGCAATGTTTATGCTATGCATTGATATGGCGATGTTTATGCTAGGTATTGACATGGCAATATTTATGCTATGTCTTGACATGGCAATGTTTATGCTATGCATTGACATGGAAAAGTTTATGCTATGTATTGACATGGCGATGTTTATGCTATGTATTGACATGGTGACGTTTATGCTATGTACTGACATGGCTACGTTTATGCTATGTATTGACATGGTGACGTTTATGCAATGTATTGACATGGCAACGTTTATGCTATGTATTGACATGGAAATGTTTATGCTATGTTTTGACATGGCAACGTTTATGCTATGTATTGACATGGAAATGTTTATGCTATGTATTGACATGACGATGTTTATGCTATGTATTGACATGGTGACGTTCATGCTATGTACTGACATGGCGACGTTTATGCTATATATTGACATGGCAACGTTTATGCTATGTATCGACATGGCAACGTTTATGCTATGCATTGACATAGCAACGTTTATGCTGTGATTGACATGGCAACGTTCATGTTATGTATTGACATGGCGATGTTTATGCTATGTTTTGACATGGTGACGTTTATGCTATGTTGACATGGAAACGTTTATGCTATGTATTGACATTGTGTCGTTTATGCTATGTATTGACATGGCAATGTTTATGCTATGTACTGACATGGAAATGTTTATGCTATGCATTGACATGGTAATGTTTATGTTATGTATTGACATGGCGACGTTCATGCTATGTATTGACATGGCGACGTTTATGCTATGTATTGACATGGCAATGTTTATGCTATGCATTGCCTTAGCAACGTTTATGCTATGTATTGACATGGCAACGTTTATGCTATGTATTGACATGGCAACGTTTATGCTATGTATTGACATGGCAATATCTATGCTATGTCTTCACATGGCAATGTTTATGCTATACATTGACATGGCAATATTTATGCTATGTATTGACATGGAAATGTTTATGCTATGTATTGACATGGAAACGTTTATGCTATGTATTGACATGGCGACGTTTATGCTATGTATTGAGATGATTACGTTTATGCTATGTATTGACATGGCAATGTTTATGTTATGTATTGACATGGCAATGTTTATGCTATGTATTGACATGGCGACGTTTATGCTATGTATTGACATGGCGACGTTTATGCTATGTATTGACATGGCAATGTTTATGTTATGTATGACATGGGAATGTTTATGCTATGTATTGACATGGCGACGTTTATGCTATATATTGACATGGCGACGTTTATGCTATGTATTGACATGGCGACGTTTATGCTATGTATTGACATGGCAATGTTTATGTTATGTATGACATGGCAATGTTTATGCTATGTATTGACATGGCGACGTTTATGCTATGTATTGACATGGCAATGTTTATGCTATGTATTGACATGACGATGTTTATGCTATGTATTGACATGGCGACGTTTATGCTATGTATTGACATGGCGACGTTTATGCTATGTATTGACATGGCGACGTTTATGCTATGTATTGACACGACAATTTCTATGCTATGTATTGACATGGCAACGTTTATGCTATGTATTGACATGGCAACGTTTATTGTATGTATCGACATGACAATTTTATGCTATGTATTGACATGACAACGTTTATGCTATGTATTGACATGGCAACGTTTATGCTATGTATTGACATGGTGACGTTTATGCAATGTATTGACATGACAATGTTTATTGTATGTATTGACATGACAATTTTTATGCTATGTATTGACGTGACAACGTTTATTGTATGTATTGACATGACAATTTCTATGCTATGTATTGACATGGCAATGTTTATGCTATGTATTGACAACAGACAGTAGCTTGAAATCAGAGCTAAGTAACAGTACCGCTAGTTCTCAAACAGCACAAAAAGGAAGAAAAATCTGACCTGCCAATATCGACCCAGCATGGGATCAAACAGTTTGAAGATGCTATGAAGTCGCGTGATCAGAAGAAAGAGGATGTATCCCGTGTCTGAAATGGCCAGGCTGCACACAGTTTGGTTTTCACAGGTTTAGTAAGTTTTTACATTTGTTTTATCTATTTATTTATTCATTCATATATTTATTATTATTATTATTATTACTATTATCATTATCATTATTATTATTATTATTATTATTATCATTATATTATCATCATCATCATCATCATCATCATCATCATCATCATCATCATCATCATCATCATCATCATCACCACCACAGTAGTAGTAGTAGTAGTAGTAGTAGTAGTAGTAGTGGTAGTAGTAGTATCATTATTATTATTATTATCATTACTATTATTCTTATTATTTCTTCTTCTTCTTCTTCTTCTTCTTCTTATTCTTATTCTTATTATATTATTATTATATTATTATTACTATTACAAGTATTATTATTATTATCATTATTATTATTATTATCATTGTCGTTGTCGTTGTTGTCGTCGTCGTCTTTGTTGTTATTGTTGTTGTCTTTGTTGTTGTTGTTGTCGTCGTCGTTGTTGTTTTTATTTAGCATTCCAATTTTCCTTTGATGCGTGTGCGCCCGTTGTTTCTGCCACACTGCTAAGGCGTTACCTTGCTGCACAAATTGCATACTCCGCCCGTGTTTTGTTCGTCTTGTTTTCTTTTATTTTTTTTTTTTTTTTTCATAAACCATTTGATACAACTGGCACTGCTTATGAGATCTTTAACATGCACAGTTGATGTTCTGCGTGTGTGTGTTCTGTTTTGATAAACAATCTGATCATAAGCTGATTTCTCTTTCAACTATCTAAAGTCCTTTGTTGGACGTCTTTCTGACATTCAAAATTGAAAATGTTCTTCACCATTTTGCATTTATCTATCCAATGAAATATATAAAGCTCCTTTTGTCCTTTCCTAATCTATTGAGCGGGCCTCATTAGCTCAGTTGGACGAGCGTCGGATCCATGGTTGTGGGTTCGAATCCCAGGGTGCACTACATTAATTTAAAACTGGCCTTCACGCTGTCCCATCGTAACATCATTGTTGTTCTGGTGGTGTCAGTATAGGATTTGATAGGTCCCCCTTTACCTACTTCCCTGGGATGGTTATCCCCGTCGGCCATATCACTTGAGGTGGGTGCTGATGTAAAAACTGAACCAAATCAATCAATCAAAACGAAATCTATCCAATCGTCTACCCTGCAATAAACACACACATATACACGCGCGCACACACACCACACACACACACACACACACACACACACAACACACACACACACACACACACACACACACACACACACACACACACACACACACACACACACAGGGTACTGGGGGGAGTGGTCTTTGTAAGGAAAAAGAAAGAGGAAGAGGGGGGGGGGTTAGAGAAAGACATACTAATTAGAAAGACAACAAAACACTAACCTGAAGAGACAGAGGTTGATACGGTCAGACAACCCCTGACGTAGAAACACGGCCATGTTCAAGATGTTCATGGTCACACCAGCCAACACCAGCTCCGGAAGTATCCCGACTTCCACCACTGTCTGGATGGTATTCGCAGTAGCGTCAGACATAAGTCCTTCCGGCTTGTCTTCATGCTGTACTGGAAGTACAGTGGTATTTGAAGTGATGTTTGAAATGACGTCTGCTCCTGAAGTGATGTTTGAAATGACGTCTGCTCCTGAAGTGATGTTTGAAATCACGTCTGCTACGTTGTCATTGTTTCTTGTGTCAATGCTGAACCATTCGCCTGTTATGTTATACATTTCTGTCACTAGGCTCACATTGGGAAACAGCGAAGTCGTCGCCATACTTTTGAGTTTCTTGCTCTAGTATTTCTTCTGCTATATGTTGTTAAACCAATGGAAAGTCCAATATACACCAGTTACCATACGCAATATTGTCGACCCATATTAAAAACCATCAATGCAAATCCACATGATAAAGATACATAAAACAATGTCGCTGCTATTTTCTAGAAGTATCGTGCAGTTTCTTGATATATTCAATAATGCCAGTTCCATTCCATACAATTGTTGAAGACCTGTTTGATTCGAGGACTTAGTAGTGTGGTGCTGCATTGACTCTGTCCGTCTCACCGTTTTCCTCTCCCTCCCTCTGTCTCCCTCTGGGGACTGTAGCCTGAATTTCACACGATATGTCTGTGTGACAAGAAAGAAAAATGTATATTGACAAAACCATCAAATTCTAAGGTCACAACTACAACATTGTTGAAATAATTATACACGCCTCATTATTACTCCCAAGTTTTATGAACCAAATGTAATTGTGTTCAGTTTGTTTAGTCCAATAATGACTGTTAGGACAATGAAGTCTCACTGGCTTCAGGTTATTTTCAAAGTCACCTGTATATGTTGCTGCTGCTGCTAATGGTACTGCAACTAGCACTGCTACTGCTACTGATGTTTTTTTTTTACTACCAGAGTGTCTGTCTATTACTTAAATCTGCTAACAAGATTTTTATCAGCTAATTCTGTATAGATCTTGCCGTCGTTCTTGATCCTCAACTCACCATGCAGACATTCATCACCCAAACCTGTCAGTGGTGTTACTTTCGACTGCGACGTTTCAGTTATGTTTGTCGTTATGTTTGTAAACACGCGATTTCTCTTATCTTGTTTCATATCAATTATTGTAACTATCTGCTTTATGGCTTGCCTGCTTCTTCTATAGCATGCCTCCTGTCTATTCAGAATTCTGTGGCCCGTTCTACCTTTCTTAAAAAGAAGCAAGATCATCTCGCCTCCTTGCTTTGCTAACTTCAATGGTTGCCTGTTTTTTAAAGAATTTCAGACAAAATCAATACAGTATGCTACAAGTGCATCAATGGTACAGCACCTATCTATCTTTGTCTGAAAT
Organism: Monoplex corrugatus; assembly: GCA_030674185.1. Classification (NCBI taxonomy): domain Eukaryota; kingdom Metazoa; phylum Mollusca; class Gastropoda; order Littorinimorpha; family Ranellidae; genus Monoplex; species Monoplex corrugatus. The sequence continues at coordinate 37,232,170 of JAPXFY010000026.1, read as the reverse complement.
TTGATATAGTTGCCCTTGATTTTTGTATTATATTCTTCGTTTTTTGTCTTTCTTTACATTTTAGTTGTTTTTTGAAAGCAGAAATGTTTGGTTGACTATCATCTCTAACTTGCTTTTATAGATATACATTGCAGCAAACGTTATTGTGAAATCAAGAACGCTGTCTGTCCTCAATCAAACGTCTTCCCCCAACACGAAAATGTTTTCATTGAGTTTCATGTCACACGATAGAAGACATTTCATTCAACATTTTTTCCCCAAAATTTTGCCAAAACTGTATTGTATGATGACTCCTCCACAAAAGATGTTCAATGCTACCTTTATGTTCTTTACAAAGCTGTTTCTTTTTGTTGTATGGGTGATGTTTTAGATGTGCAGCGTGTGACAGCTGAGATGGAATTAGGGGTTGGAGCTTTAACTCTGAAAAGGGGCCGCTCAGTTTGGGGAAAAAAACAGTGTTCTGAATGTTTACTGTCGTGAGTAGGAGGGGTAGGAGGCAGTGTCCGTAGTAAGCTGGATCAGAACAAGCACTGTTGAACTCCACTGGAATGGTCCAGCAATAGTGCAGGGTCTCTTCTGGGGAATGATCCCATGGCGGCTTAATTCTCTGGCTTGATTCTTTAAGCTTCCTGGTACTGGGACTTCGACAGAATAAACATAAGGTTGGTGGTGAGTTTTGTGAAGCAGGACTGAGCGGCGTGTGTGTATGCGTGTGCTGGGGGGGGGGGGGGGGGGGGTCAACACCACTAAGTCGGCTTATAAGTTGGGGCAACAAAACAGGAACAGAACTGAAAAGAAATAAATTATTTAAAACCGCACTGATCTGGGCTGGCGAAGTTCAAACCTAAAACCTTCCAATCGTTCAGCTGTTACGTTAATCATTTCGCTCGCCTCGCCCCAGCGATAGATTAAATCACGTCTCTTGTGGTCCAGGCGTTTTGTGCTTGGCAGGTGAACTCTTTTCCTTTTCTCACCCGCTGGGATTATTGCCTTGAATAATGTATGAGATTATTCCTGCCTTCGGAGAACACTCATTACCAAGATAACATTGAAATGGAGAAGAGATTCTTTTTACCCAACTCGCCCTGTGGGCAGACTTAAGAGATACGGATTTTTAAAGTAATCTGCCATGCTTACAAGAGTATAATTTTCAAATCGTTCCTGTATACATGTATAGCGCTGTTTTCGAAACTCACTGGGACTCACGGCACATTACATATATAACTTTTCAATGGATCACGGAGAACTCAAGCTATTACTCAGCCAGCCGATAACATTCCACAAAGTTGTTACACAGTCTGCATCTTTGGTAGGCGAACAGTTTGGGCGATTTCACGTTTAACCCTTTGACTCCCGCACCCTATCCACCATCTACAAAAATCTTACCTTTGACTTCCGCACCCTATTCACCAGCTTCCTGTAGAAGGAAGCCGATGGATAGGGTTAAGGAATCAAATAGTTAGGTTTTGGCTTTGCTAGCATGGTTGGTAATAGAGGATGCTGGTAGACAGGATGCGGGAGTCAAGGGTTAATAAGGAAACACTTACATGACCTACACGATCTTTAACGTGCATATGTGATATTCTGCATGCTGATACATCCGAAGGAGGTTTCGGTACTGGCAGGTCTACACACATGTTGACCTGGGAGATCGGAAAAAAGCTCCCCACTTTACCCACCAGGCGGAGGTGTCTGTCGGGCGGATCGAACCCAGGACTCTATGACTGGAATTCCGACGTATAACGACTTAGCCACCGCGCCTTGAATAATTAATGTACATTACGTTTTCTGCCTCCAGAAAACATCCGTTGCCAAGACAACCTTGCATTCGGAAAAATTGTTAAAAAAACAACAACAACAAAAAACAAAAAAAAACAAAAAAACAACAAAAAACCCAACAACACGAGGGTTCGGATGGGACCCGCAACACCAATGCCTCGCCACTCTCGGGACACTCACTTCCCAAGCTCCCGACGCCAATCGATAGTCATTTCATCAAGCAAAGGGGGGGGGGGGGAGGGGGGGCTGTCCATGCGCTGCATGACCCATTCGGACCCAGTCATCAGTTACCTTGAGAATCATGGCCAGCCACAAGTTTTCCCCACTTGCCCGTGGGTAGGCTTTGGAGAGATTGGTTTTGAATTAAAATCTCCTATGTTAACAAGATGGTCAACTCCATGCAAACGTGGACACAGTTTTCGTTTTTTTTTTTCTCAAAGTATGTCTGATATTTTCATGATTAACTCAACTTTTCTGTCAAGAAATCCGATCGACGGGTAATAGTTGAAATCTTAACATCATTAGGAGTGTGTTTCCTTTTTTTTTCTTGTTATTGTTTTTGTTGATGGTGGTGGTTTTGTCACGTTACTGTTATGTTTGTTTAAAGCCCAGCCGACTAGGTAGAGCCCTGTCAGGGCTATAACCCTTTTCAAAACATAATACTTCAACTAGGAACAGAAAAAAGAAAATTGAGTACACGTATCATGCATTCGCGCACACAATCACACAATCTAAGTACATACCCTTGGCGTTGATCACTCCGTCCAATTGATAACACAGGGGATTTAAAAAATATACCTGAATACAAACTTAAACACAACTAAGGACAGTAAACATGCATAAAACTGGCCTAAATTACCTAAAATTGCTTCCGCACATCTCATTTCCCTAGAGCCAAAAATGCACTTAAATACAAGTACCCAATTATCAATCCTAAGATAAAGTACGTATGACTTTATCGAACACATACAGGTAAATGGACCAGGAAGGCAGAAATTGATAGGAAGAAATGGTAGAAAGCAAAGGAACAAGCAGAAACAAAGAGAGTGACAGAAAAGAAGACAATTCTAGCCCAGAATTTCCAGAAGGTGGGGATACTATTTATGCCTGAAAATTCCCCGGCATCCCCAGGGGAGGGGGGGGTGGGTGGGCGGTGGGAGAGGGATCAGTATGTTTTTGCCGCAGTGCATTGATGTCAAACGAACACATATTTACACATAAAGTGCTGTTTGATTGATTGATTGACTGATTTGGTTCAATTTTTACGTCGACACCCACCTCAGGTGATATGGCCGACGGGGATAACCATCCCAGGGAAGTGGAGGAAGGGAGACCTGTCTAATTCTATACTGACACCACCAGAACAACTTATCTAATCCTATACTGACACATCGGAACAACTTATCTAATCTATACTGACACCACCATAACAACAATGATGTTAAGATGGGACAGTGAGAAGGCCAGTTTTAATGTAGCGCATCCCGGGATTCCAACCCGCAACCATTAGCATGTGAATCCGACACTCAAACCAACTGAGCTACTGGGGCTCGCGCTGTTATCATGTAACTGCTTTTTTATCTTTGTTCATATGACACACAAAAAATACATCAGTTATATAAAAGACAATGTAGGAGTAACAGTAAACCTAGCTGTGCAATATTGTATATATATATTTAACGTTCAGTAAATTAGAGCGAACCAATCAACTGTGAAAATTGGATGCTGTTCATGTTCATGACAATTGCTGGGGAAACGCCGAGGAAGTCAAGATCATTCGTAACATCAGCCTTCAGAGTCAGGGTTCTGCCTTGTCCACGTCGAAGGTTGACACGGTCGCTGAGGTTGGCAGACATTATGTCACCTAGGGGAGTGGGGCACCTTGTCTGCATTCGAAGGCTGTGCCCGATCAGTCTCAGTCGGCGTCTTCGAAGCGTTTTGCTCAAGGGTGAGAGCTTAGTCCGAGAATAGAGCGCCTTGGTGGAGATTTTCTCTGGCCAGTAGATGCCGAGTGCCGAGCGGATCATACGCCGATGAGAAGAGTCGATCAACTTCGTGAGAGTTTCGGTCAGAGGTATATGGACTCGAGACCGTAGCATACGATGCTCTCTACTGCTGCCTTGAAAAGTCTAATCTTGATTTGGTCATCGGCCTTCGAGCTGAAAATCGGCTTCAATTTGTTCATCGCTGCCCATACTTTGGCGAATCGTTCGTCTACCACTGAAGTTGGAGACGAGGTGTCAATTCCAAGGTAACTGAACTGCTCGCATGTCTGAACCACCTCGCCGGTTCAGACATTTTTGTATAGAGAGGTTACCAGTACAGTCTTCAATAACAGCGCCCATGGAGAATGGTGACACACTGTTGTTAAAATGCCGCATGGTTGCCTCCCTTCAACTCCACGTGGTGTGGTATGGTATGGTATGGTGTGGTGTGGTGTGGTGTGGTATGGTATGGTATGGTGTGGTGTGGTGTGGTTGGTTGGTATGGTATGGTGTGGTGTGGTGTGGTATGGTATGGTATGGTATGGTATGGTATGACATGGTATGGTATGGTATGGTATGGTAGGGTATGGTATGACATGGTATGGTATGGTATGGTATGGTGTGGTGTGGTATGGTATGTATGGTATGGTATGGTGTTGTGTGGTATGGTATGGTATGGTGTGGTATGGTATGTATGGTATGATATGGTATGTATGGTATGGTACGGTACGGGTACGGTATGGTATGGTATGGTATGTATGGTATGTATGGTATGGTATGGTGTGGTATGGTATGTATGGTATGGTATGTATGGTTATGGTGTACATGGTATGGTATGGTATGGTATGTATGGTATGGTATGGTATGGTATGGTAGAGTATGGTATGGTGTGACATGGGATGGTATGGTATGGTATGGTGTGGTATGGTATGGTATGGTATGGTATGTATGATATAGTATGGTATGGTAGAGTATGGTATGGTATGACATGGTATGGTATGGTATGGTATGGTGTGGTATGGTATGGTATGGTATGGTATGGTATGGTATGGTATAGTATGGTATGGTATGGTGTGGTATGGTATGGTATGGTATGGTGTGGTATGGTATGGTATGGTATGTATGGTATGACATGGTATGGTATGGTATGGTAGAGTATGGTATGACATGGTATGGTATGGTATGGTATGGTGTGGTATGGTATGGTATGGTATGGTATGGTATGATATAGTATGGTATGGTATGGTGTGGTATGGTATGGTATGGTATGGTATGGTATGTATGGTATGGTATGTATGGTATGGTATGTATGGTATGGTATGCATGGTATGGTGTGGTATGGTATGTATGGTATGGTGTGGTATGGTATGTATAGTATGGTATGTATGGTATGGTATGGTATGGTAGGTGGTAGGGTAGGGTAGTAGGTAGGGTATGGTATGACATGGTATGGTATGGTATGGTATGGTGTGGTATGGTGTGGTATGGTATGGTATGGTATGGTATGTAACGTATGGTGTGGTATGGTATGGAATGGGATGGGATGGTATGGTATGGTATGGTATGGTATGGTATGGTGTGGTATGGTATGGTATGTGTGGTATGGTATGGTATGGTGTGGTATGAAGTAGGTATGGTTGTAAGTATGGTATGGTATGTAGGTATGGTATGGTATGGTATGGTATGGTATGGATGATGGTAGGGTATGGTAGGTATGTGGTAGGTAGATGGGGATGGTATGGTATGGTGGAGTAGGGTATGGTATGGTATGTAGGAGTATGGATGTATGGTATGTATGGTATGGTATGGTATGTATGTATGTGTAGGTAGTATGGTATGTATGGTATGGTATGGGTATATGGTATGGTATGTATGGTATGGTATGGTAGTAGGTATGGTATGGTGATGGTATGGTATGGTAGTAGGTTGTATGGTATGGTATGGGTATGGTATGGATGGTATGGTATGGTATGGTATGGTATGGGTATGGTTATGGTATGGTATGGTAGTAGGGTATGGTATGGTATGGTATGTATGGTATGGTATGGATGGATGTAGGTATGGTATGGTATGGTATGTAGGTATGGTATGGTGGATGTATGGTATGGTATGGTATGGTATTATGGGATGTATGGTATGGTATGGTATGTATGGTATGGTATGGTATGGTATGGTATGAGTAGTATGGTATGGTATGGTATGGTATGGTATATGGTATTAGGTATGGTATGTATGGTATGTATGGTATGGTATGGTATAGAAATGGAAATGGTAATGGTATGTGCGAGTAATGTATGGTATGGTATGGTATGGTATGGTATGGTATGGTACGGTATGGTATGGTATGGTATGGTATGGTATGGTATGGTATGGTACGGTATGGTATGGTATGGTATGGTATGGTATGGTATGGTATGGTATGGTATAGAAAAAATGAAAATAAAAACAACCAAAACTAAGTACACATATCAATGCATTAGCGCACGTAATCTAAAGAGATACCCCTGGCGTTGACCACTCCGTCCAATTCATCACACAAGGTATTTAAAGAAAAACCATACCTTAACACAAATGTAAACCTAACTAAGGACACTCAAATATATCTAAAACGGGCCTAAATTAATTTAAATTGCTTCCCCGTATAAAATTTCCCTAGAGCCAAAAATGCACTCAAATACCTGTACCCAATCATCAATCCTAAAAGAATTCCATTACGGTGTTGCACAATTTGCAATTTTGGTGGGTGTGCATGCTGGATGATTTCGTGTATCCACAAGCCAGCCATTACCTGAACTTAACAGGATATTTAACGTGCATATTTGATATTATGCATGGCGGGTCTGCACAAAACATCATGACCTGGGAGACTGGAAAAATCCCCACCAATGCACCCACTAGGCGTGTGGGTGTCTAGTCAAATCAAGCCCAGGACCATCGTGATTAGCCAGAACAAGATTGAGGCAGCCGAGATGTGGTTTCTATCAAGAATGTTGAGAGTTCCATGGACAGCGAAGAAAACAAACGAGACAGTCTTGATGGAGGCAGACACAAGTAGATCATTCATAAGGAAGATTAGGAAAAGGCAAGCAACATTTATGGGCCATTTATGAGGAATGGGAATTAGGACTGGTACAACAGGAAAGCTGGAGGGAAAGAGAACGCCAGGGAGACCCAAAGAGAAAATAGTGGACGGACTTGCAGGATGGCTGAGGACAGAGAGAGTGGAAGATGTACTTGCAACAACAGGGGACAGATACATATGGAGGGCCATGATCGCCAACGCCACGGGGCAGGGTTGGAACAGTATGCTACACAACAGAGTGCGCGCGCTGTAAGGTCATCAAACTCATCAAAAGACTGTATGACGGGTTTTTCCTCCAAATATCCATGGTTCAATTTACAGATATTCCTATTACAGTTTACAGATATCCTATTACAAGTTTATTAAGTTTACAGAATAATTCCCTATTACAAATTACAGAATCCTATTACGGTTTATTACAAGTTTACAGAATAATTCCCTATTACAAGTTTTTATTACAAGTTTACAGAATAATTCCCTATTACAAATTAGAATAATTCCTATTACGAGTTTTTATTACAAGTTTACAGAATAATTCCCTATTAATTAAGATAATTCCCTATTAAGTTAAGTTTACAGAATATTCCCATTACAGTTTACAGATAATTCTTTTAAGATTACAGAATATTTCCTATTACAAGTTTACAGAATGATTCCCTTTTATACGTTTACAGAATAATTCCCTATTACAAGAGTAAGACGGGGCTGTCTGTTGTCACCCTATCATGTGTTTCTCATGAACCAAAAGAAGGAAAAAAAAAAAAAAAAAAAACCAACGAAAAAAGAATAAGAACGCGTATTTAGTATAACAAGATGGAGTACAGCATTAACATTTCTTCATAAATCTAATCTTGTATTGTCAGAGCTGTCTATTGTTGCTGTACTCCATTTTGTTGTATTAAATACGCGTTCTTATTCTTTTTTCGTGTTTTTTTTTTCTGGTTCCTGTTTGCTTGAACGCGGGCAGTCGCTCTTGTTTGTTTTGGATTACATATGTTTCTCGTTGACCTAAATTGAATCATCATCATCATCATCATCAAGTGCCTTGCCGCATGTCGTTGGCGATCATGGCCTTCATATGTATCTATCCCTTGTTGCCGCAAGCACATCTTACATCATCTCTGTCCTCATCCACCTGCAAGTCCCTCCAATGTTTTTCCCTGAGTTTACCTGGTGCTCTCTTTCCCTACAGCTTTCCTGTTGTGACCAGGTGCTCCAATTCCCCTTTCCTCATAAAACGACCTATAAATGTTGCCTGCCTTTTCCTAATCTTCCTTATCAATGATCTTGTGTCTGCCTCCATCAAGACTATCTCGTTTGTTTTCTTTGCTGTCCATGGAACTCTCAACATTCTTCTAAGAAACCACATTTCGGCTGCCTCAGTTTTGTTCCGGCTTTGCTTGGTGACAGTCCACGCCTCACAACCGTATAACATTATCGGTTCTATGTAAAATTCACGAGCTCTCTTCCTGATGTTGATTGATAGGCATTTGTTGGTGAGAATGCTTTTCATCTTATTGGATGCTGTTTTGGCTTGGCCAATTCTGCTGGCTATTTCTAAATTGACTAGCATTCATAATCTACGCTTCTCTGGAAAGAGCATCCCCGGGGACGTCCATCCCACTCGGAAACTGAACGACTAGGAATCTGCTGCACACGACTTTGCTCTGTTGGAAAACGAACTACAACGCAAAACCACAATTTGTCTCCCTTGACCTGTCAGATGTTTTGGATTCAACAGACAATGACACTGTTATTTTTCAGCTTGAATCAAATGGAATATTTAACACTGTGCTTTCATAGTTTGATTAACCCTTTTGACTCCTGCACTCTGCCCACCGATAGAAACTTCTGATGTTTGGTCTTTGATATATATCGATTATTATAGATGTTTAGGGTCTGTCTTGTCTTGTTTATATTAAATACATGTTCTAGTTTTATGTGGGTGTTTCTCGTCCTAGTAATTTTTCAGTAAAACCAAGCTCAACAGATCCACTTTCATCCTAACCCTAATACACCAGTGGGAGGTTAAAGACCCTGAAAGGACCTCATAGAGCACAGAAACACACTACAATGTGGATGATCGCATGCGTTGTTTGGGAAGAGTTGTCAACAAGACCCTGCTTAGAGCACAGAAACCACTACAGTGTGGATGATCGCATGCGTTGTTTGGGAAGAGTTGTCAACAGAAACGCAAAAATAAGAGAAATAAAGGATGGAGGCAGACACAAGTAGATCACTCATAAGGAAGATCAGGAAAAGACAGGCAACACTTATAGGCCATTGTATGAGAAAGGGGGATTTGGAGCACCTGGTCACAACAGGAAAGCTGGAGGGAAAGAGAGCACCAGGTAGACCCAGGGAAAAAATGCTAGACGGACTTGCGGAGTGGCTGAAGACGAGGAGGGTGGAGGAGATGCTTGGGGCAACGAGAGATAGAGACAGATGGAAATCCATGATCGCCAACGCCATGCGGCAAGGCACCTGATGATGATGATGATGATGATGATGATGAACACCACCAGTCCACAATCACAGTCATCAAACAAGAGAACGAAGCAGTCCGTACGTCTGACGAGAACACGACCCCACCAGCTGGCTCAACACGCATTGTACAAACAAAGCCATTATCAGGGTTTAGAGTTCGGAGTCTGTTCAAGAAAAGGATTCACTGCAAGCGGAAAACGCCATATGCGCTCCACCCGAATCTTCCAGCATTTATCGGACAGACTTCCCAAGTCTGCGGAAAACCCTTTGCTGTGCAAGGTCTTGAAATGGGGAAAGGGTGAAGAAGGGATCTCTGAAACATTTAAGGTGACTCTACCGGAATGATGGAAACGTTAAGATTGGCAACGAACAGGCCAGTTTTTTTTTCCTGTTTTTTTTTTGTTTTTTTGCTGGGATTTGATTTCAAGATCTCCATATAAAGGCCATGGCTCTGCCAGCTAGTTTGTGTATATCAGGACAAACAAAAAAACAACACAAAAAACAACGAAAAAACAAAACAAAACAAAAAACAAAAACAACAACAACAACAACAAAAAAACCCCAACAATTCTCATTCACCCAAAGCAATCAGCCAACAACGACCAAAACCCCAGGGCACAAAGCACACAGACAACGTAAGGACGAAGACAGGAGGAGAGTAGGACAAAAGAGACCTTGATGTCCCACGGAATTTCTCTTACATCAGGCCTTCCAACTTTCTGCGGACTGTCAGCACTTTCTTCCCGTGATGACGCCCACGATGGTATGAGCGGACAGACAAAAGAAAGACAGGATGCTTTTGGTTGATTGTAATCAGTTTGTTATCGGCAGATTTCGTGTCAAAATGTTTTTCATGTTTATTCATTTACTGAACGTTGTGTCCTGGGTATTCGTTACTGTTGTGGCATACGCTTACGTTGTTTACTACTCTCTCTGTCTCTGTTTCTGTCTCTGTCTGTCTGTCTGCCAGTCTGTTTGTCTGTCTGTTCTGTTTGTCTGTCTCTGTTACATTTCAAAAAAGAGAAACTCAATGTGAAAGTGCGAATGTCGATAAGAGAAGTGTGACGTCAAAATGTGTCTGTCGATTCAGCTACTGTTCGCGCGTCTTGAAGATTGGTTTCTGATTCACTCGATGATGAATCAAGAATATTCGTTTTGGTTTATGCTAACTTTAAAAATATATATTTAAGTTCGATTTCGTTGTATGGAAATATGTAGAATCCTTTAGAACAATCTAAAAATGACAAGAAAAACGTAGAAAACCTTAGATCTTTCTAGAATGTTCCGGAAATCGTAAACAAATTTAATATGTACAATGATTGGCTAGAACTACAGAATATTCTAGAAAGGGACGGTTCGAGAATGCAGCTATGATTACCTGAAAATCTAGAGAAAAGCCGAGAATATTGTGGAACTTTCGATGATGTTGTAAATAAAGCGTGACTATGGGTTGAGAGAGAGAGAGAGAGAGAGAGAGAGAGAGAGAGAGAGAGAGAGAGAGAGAGAGAAAGAGAAAGAGAGAGAGAGAAAGAGAAAGAGAGAGAGAGAAAGAGAGAGAGAGAGAGAGAGAGAGAGAGAGAGAGATGGGATGAGTTGAAGTGTAAGCCTGCTGTCATAGATAGAAAAGTT
>JAPXFY010000026.1:37208708-37213708 GCA_030674185.1 Monoplex corrugatus | reverse complement strand
TGGGCTTTAGTGTCTTCACTAAATATTGTGCTTTAGTGTCTTCACTAAATATTGTGCTTTAGTGTCTTCACTAAATATTGTGCTTTAGTGTCTTCACTAAACATTGTGTTTTAGTGTCTTCACTAAATATTGTGCTTTAGTGTCTTCACTAAATATTGTGTTTTAGTGTCTTCACTAAATATTGTGTTTTAGTGTCTTCACTAAATATTGTGCTTTAGTGTCTTCACTAAATATTGTGCTTTAGTGTCTTCACTAAATATTGTGCTTTAGTGTCTTCACTAAATATTGTGCTTTAGTGTCTTCACTAAATATTGTGTTTTAGTTTCATCACTAAATATTACGTTTTCAGTGTCTTCACTGAATATTGTGCTTTAGTGTCTTCACGAAATATTACGTTTCAGTGTCTTCACTAAATATTGTGCTTTAGTGTCTTCACTAAATATTGGCTTTAGTGTCTTCACTAAATATTGTGTTTTAGTGTCTTCACTAAATATTGTGCTTTAGTGTCTTCACTAAATATTACGTTTCAGTGTCTTCACTGAATATTGTGCTTTAGAGTCTTCACTAAATATTTTGCTTTAGAGTCTTCACTAAATATTGTGCTTCAGTGTCTTCACTGAATATTGTGCTTTAGTGTCTTCACTAAATATTGTGCTTTAGAGTCTTCACTAAATATTGTGCTTTAGTGTCTTCACTAAATATTGTGTTTTAGTGTCTTCACTAGATATTGTGTTTTAGAGTCTTCACTAAATATTACGTTTTAGTGTCTTCACTAAATATTGTGCTTTAGAGTCTTCACTATATATTGTGCTTTAGTGTCTTCACTGAATATTGTGCTTTAGTGTCTTCACTAAATATTACGTTTCAGTGTCTTCACTAGATATTACGTTTCAGTGTCTTCACTAAATATTACGTTTCTGTGTCTTCACTAAATATTATGCTTTAGTGTCTTCACTAAATATTACGTTTTAGTGTCTTCACTAAATATTACGTTTTAGTGTCTTCACTAAATATTACGTTTTAGTGTCTTCACTAAATATTGTGCTTTAGTGTCTTCACTAAATATTGTGCTTTATGTCTTCACTAAATAATGCGTTTTTAGTGTTTTCACTAAATATTTCGTTTTAGTGTCTTTACTTAATATTGTGCTTCAGTGTCTACACTAAAATGGTCCGAGTCAGCAACATCTGGAAAGACAGAGGCATACCAAATGGCACGAAAGTAATACTCTAAAAATGTCTGATCTGGCCAGTTATGATTTATGGCTGCGAAGCCTGGACTCTGAGAAAAACTGATTGCAGCAGAATTGTGGCAGCAGAGATGTGGTTTTATCGGAGACTACTACGTGTCAAAGGGACATATAGAAGAACTAATGAAAGTGTCCTGAAAGAACTTGATACTACCAGAAAACTACTAACAGACATCAATAAGAGAAGACTCAAATACACCGGCAACCATCTTTTAAGAATAAGCAATGGCAAAAAAGAAGAAAGGCAGACCCCCAATCTCATGCATCGAGAACCAACACCAGTGGCCTAAATATTAAAAAAATTGACCACATCTTTTTTCCCTCCAGCTTTCCTGTTGTGACTAGGTGCTCTAATTTCTCTTGCTGGAGGGAAAGAGAATACCAGGTGAGACAGGTGAGACAGGTGAGATGAGTGTCTTCAAAAGTTTTGAATATCGAAGGATGTGTGATGTTGGATATGTGTGGAGACAATCTGTAATGTACCGGTGGTAAAGATCCATCAAAGTGGAGATATTCAACACTTACTATCTTAAAATGACAGCGAGACTTGATTGGTAGCCAGTGAAGATCTTTCAGTAACGTTGTTACACGATCATGTTTTCTTTTCGTTATGATTAGACGTGCTGCCCCCCCCCCCCCCCCGCCCTCCCCCACTTCACCGTGGGGATACCGGGGCCTCTTTTAAAGTATAAATAGTATCCCCACCTTCTGGATATCTTGTGCTAAACATTTCCTCTTTTCTGTCACTCTCTTTGTTTCTGCCTCGTTTCTTTGCTTTCTGTCATTTCTTCCGATCATTTTCTGTATTGCTGGTCCATTCACCTGTATGTGTTCGATAAAGTCTTACGTACTGTCTCTTAGGATTGATAACTGGATACATGTGTTAAGTACGTTTTTGGCTCTAGGGAAGTGAGATATGCAGAAGCAATTTTAGGTAATTTAGGCCCGTTTTTTATATATATATGTTTCAGCGTCCTTATTTATTTTTACATTTGTATTCAGGTTTGTTTTTTAGATCCCCATGTGCGATAAATTGGACAGAGTGGTGCGCAAATGCATTGATATATGTACTTAATTTTCTTTTCTTTTTCCTGTTGAAAAATCGTATCTGTTTTGAATGGTTGTAGTCCTGATATGGCTCTACGCAGTCGGCTGGGCTTTTTAAGCCAACCATAACAATAACAGTAAGACGTGCTGCATTATTCTGAACCTGATGCTGTGGAGTTTCCATTTCCGATTGAGACGGGGTAAGAGACGGCTGTGCTCCACACTTCCCATTTATAATATATCCTGGTATCAACCAGGCCCGAGAGATACAGACGCCTGAGATACATTTATTGATAGAAAGGAAAGTCGAGCAACACTCTGGATGAGGCTTCCGCAAACTGGACGAGACCGGACTTGTGAGGATCGCAGTCTAACCAACGAACTCAAAGGTCTGGATTAGGAGCCGGTCTGTGCCAAAACAAATCTTCTGTTTTTCTTTTATTGTTGTTGTAAGGGCCTAGTTGGTGCAGAGGTAGAGCCCTCGCCCTTCAATCTATATGCATGAGTTTGTGTCGTACGGAATCCCGTCATCTTGTTCTTGTTCTTGTTTTGTATTATTGTCCTTGTGTGTTCACGATTAGGGACTGTCTTGAAGATGAACCGTGTCATATAATTGAAGAGTTTATTTCTGATATCGGCTATGGAAATATATACTGCACATTTTTTTTTGTCAGGACGGCCGGGAACTTCCCTACTCTTACCGATTTTCAGCTGCCGTGGGTTCTTTTGACATGCGCAGACCAGAAGGCACACGGGTCCGACTTGCTTTTCGTCCCCATCCGACGGACTAGACGTTCACTTCGATTTTCCATTCAAACTGAGGAGAAAGGGCGAGGCCGGGAATTGAACCCTGGCACCTCGATGTCAGCTAGGCAGGAGAACATCTGAACCACTCTGCACTCTGCACTCTGCACCTTTCTCCCTGAATCCTTTTTTTTTGTTTTTTGTTTTTTGTTTGTTTTTTGATTCGGCTGTTTTTACGTCGACACACACCTCAGGCGATATGGCCGACAGGGATAACCATCCCAGGGAAGTGCAGGAAGTCGGACTTATCTAATCCTACACTGACACCACCAGAACAACAATGATATTAAGATGGGACAGTGAGAAGGCCAATTTTAATGTAGCGCACCCCGGGATTCGAACCCACAACCGTCAGCATGTGAATCCGACGCTCAAACCAACTGAGCTACTGGGGCCCCCTGGAATCCAGTCACACCCTGGGGAACTTTATATATAAGCATGAGACTTCCTGTGTCCAGCTGTAACTGGGTACCATCTTACTGTCTTCAGCGCTAGGGAAGGAAAAGCGGGCAGTGGGAGGAAAAAGACATCACCTCATAATTGTATCATAATCCTGGTCCCGGAAAACAGTTGAGATCTCTGACATCTCTCCTTTACGACCATGGTGTTATGGGGAAAAAAATTATCTTAACTCATCACCATGTGGCCTGCCGCATGGTGTAGGCGATCATGGCCCTCCATACAAATCTATCTTTTGTTGCTGCGAGTACATCTCCCACCTCTCTGTCTTCATCCACTGCGCAAGTCCGTCTAAAGTTGTCTAACTTGGTCTACCTGGAACTCATTTTTCCCTCCAGCTTTCCTGTTGTGACTAGGTGCTCTAATTTCTCTTGCTGGAGGGAAAGAGAACACCAGACAGACCCAGGGAGAAAACATTGGACGGATTTGCACAGTGGTTGAGGACAGAGAGGGTGGGAGATGTACTTGCAGCGACAGGGGGTAGATTCGTGTGGAGGGCTATGATAGCCAACGCCATGCGGCACGGCACATGCTGCTGCTGATGAGATAATGACCCCCCATCCCCTAACTAAGTAAAATGACTGACTAAACTAACTAACCATAACTAACTAACTAACTAACTAACTAACTAATAACTAACTAATTAACTAATTACATTAACTAACTAACTAACTAACTAACTAACTAACTAACTAACTAACTAACTATCAAACTAACTAACTAAATAAACGAAAGAATAAATAAATAAATAATGAATGAATAATGAATAAATAAATAAATAAATAAATAAATAATAAATAAATGAATGAATGAATAAATAAATAAATAAATAAATACATAAACAAACAAATTTTTAAAAAAAAGAGAAAAGTAAGCGTAGAGCACAAGAACCTTGTTACACAATCTCATCATCCTAAAGAGAACTCCGTGGCATCATCACTGTCGTCCCTATTCTCATAATCATAGCATTGTGGAAAATAAAGTATCTCAGGAGATTATCTGTCCTTACATGTCCTGCCGTTATGGTGATCTCATCTTCTGTGGATTTGGAGGATACGTTAGACAGCCAGCGGGTTATTCTTTCTTTTCGTTTTTTTGACAAAACGGAAATACGACAAAATTTGCTAAAATGATTACGATACCATTGAGAAAACTGAACAAGATTTATACACAATGGGTTGAACAAAATTTACATACATAAATTATATCTACTAATATGTTACATGATTTTTCAAACAATACAAAGTCGTTTAATTTATATAGTTTCAGATTTTTAGTTTTGTTGTTGGTGTTTGTTTGTTTGTATCAGATTTCTTTGTATTTGTTTTCAACGAAATACAACGATAAATGTATTAGCAAAACAAAATCATTTGTGCCGGACTTAAAGTTTAAAATTTATGCGAAAACGTCTAGATCTTCAACAAAGGGTCTATGTGAAGTC
>JAPXFY010000026.1:37196208-37203708 GCA_030674185.1 Monoplex corrugatus | reverse complement strand
ACTGATCGTATCACCAATGAACAAATACGCCAATACCATGAAGCAGTACAGGGGGCCATATAAAGATCTACTGACATCAGTTAAAAAAGGAAAACCAAGTTGGTGTGGACATGTAAGAAGATCCAATGGCCTTACTAAATCACTTCTCCAGGGAACTGCTGAGGAAGGGAGATGGAGGAGAAGACAGAAAAAAAATACCAATGGACTGACAGCATTGCGAAATGGCCAAAGAAACCATTTGCAGAGACCCAGGCTCTGGCACACAACCTTCGTAGCTGGAGGGATCTAATGAAGAGTTGTTGGTTGAGGCATCCCAATGACATTTCATTGGAGTTACGGGAGAAGAAAAAGACAAAGACGGAACATAAAAAAGAAGAAGAAAGAGGAAAAGAAGAAAAAGAAAAAAAAAACAACATAAACACCTAGGGCAATAAAAGAATTGTCCCTGGCAAAATTTCTTTTAAAAATGTCCACTGTCATTTTTAAATAGAAGCAAGTGCGTTTTGGCCAAAAAAAAATGGATGGCAACCTACCGTGGTGACGTGCTTTTCTTGGTGAGAGGGGCTGATGGTGCGAAAACATATTCTATTGTGATGACAATTGAATCCAGTTCTATGTAAAATCATGTAAAAATCACGCCCAAGATTCAAAGTGAAACTCTTTTTACGTGAAGAACAAATGAGGTTCAGAAAAGCATCTTTGCTTTAAGAAAGCTTTGACAAAGGACAGTCATGCAAGGCAAACGATGGAATTTTGTTTTCGTAGATCAAGAAAAAGCATTTGATAGGGTAACATGAGAACTGTTGGTGGAAGTCTTAAAGCTGTACAAAGTCAACGGCCAGGTTTTTTTAATATATTAAAAAAAATATTTTTTCTATACAAACAACTTGAGTGCAGCCTGCAAACCATCAGGACTCAATGACTGGTTTGAAGTCATATCTGGAGTGAGACAGGGATGCCTCCTCTCGCCACTATTGTTCACAGTTTACATGGACAAGATCACGAGAAAAGCAAATCCAGACACAGAATTTCTGAACGAGATGCTTGTTTTCAGAGCCTGGTATTCGAACAAAACAACAACATCAACAGCAACAACAACAACAAACCTGAAAATTAAAAACAAAAAACAACAACGACAACTTGTGAAAACTACAACATGAACATCTGCATGAGCAAAACTGACTGAAGCGATAAAGCTCAGCAGAACATCAGACAACCTTAACAGTAAACATCAATGGTAGTACGCTCAAACAAAGAGTGAATTCAAATGTCCTAGAAGAGTTTTTTCACAGAACATGCAACAACCAACAGAGATCGAAACCAGAATCCAGAAAGCAAACGATGGCTGTCATTAACTTGCTCACTCCTGAAAACACCCATCTTTCCTATTAAAACAAAACCTAAGCTCGTCCGTTTCAGTTTCAGTTTCTCAAGATGACGTCTCCGCGCTCGGAACGAATTCTATATGCACTAACGTCACAGGTGGCATGTGTATGGTGATCATGGCGCAAGTCTTCAGCCTGCATATACACCCATGAGCTGGCCAGGTCCTGAGGCCCTACTTAGATTATGCTTTACCTAGTGTGTATTTTATACTGGAATTTTATCAGCCTATCACTGGAATAATCTTGGTTACATGTAAATTACATGTGTATCTGCCTAAAAAAAAAGAACATATATATATAAAGTAAATAACTACATAATTAAAAGCCTGAATCACAGCACAACAAGCTATTCTGTATAAACTCGTCACACATAATATAAAAACACCAGTTATCAGTTCTACAGCCATCCCCACCCTGATATACCAGTGCCAGAACTAAATCATACATACCACCTGGAGCCACAAAGCTACTGCCTGTAAGAAGCGCCTTTTTAAAATTTACATACTTTTTTCTTTAAATCCCTTTACAACCAAAGAATTTAAAACTATTCCAAACTCAGCTTGTTCTTGTTGTTGTTATTGTTGCTGTTGTTGTTGTTGTTGTTATATTGTTATTGTTGTTGTTTTTGTCCTCTCAAATTTCTTGGTAACTGTTATTCCAACCGTAAAGAAAAATACTCAAACACGGAAAACAAATGCCGCAGCAGCAAATCAATTCCAGTGAAGCATAACCATCAAATTGATCAGACTGGAGCATCTTCCCACCCAACTTCTTCTTCTTCTTTCTTTCATCTGCCGCTGGTGCCCTTCGGCGTCGCGGGGAGACACAGACGTCTGTCTGCAGCAAGGCGGGAGGCTTGATAGAGTGACAGGTCATGGGCTCGCAGGGTGTCAGCCACGGAGTCGCTCCATCGTCTCCGTGGTCTACCTCTGGCTTTCCAGCCAGTGTATCTGGTGGTGTATGCCCGTAGGGCCGGTTGGTCGGGCGGCATTCTGGTGAGGTGACCAAACCACCTGATCCTTTGTTGTTCGACATGGTGGAGAATTGGTGTTAGTCCGACCATGTTTCTGATCACCTCATTCTTGATCTTGTCGCGTCTGGTCTTGTTGACAGCTTTTCTCAGGCAGCGCATTTCACATGTGACCAATTTTCTCTCTAAGGCTTTTGTTAGGGCCCATGTCTGACACTGGTATGTGAGTGTTGGAACGAAGATGGCGTTGATGAGTTTTGCCTTGGTGCTCATTGGGATGCTGGGATGTTTCAGAAGGGGGGCGAGTTGGTAACTGACTGCGTTTGCTTTCTGGCATCTTGTTTCTATCTCTCTGTCCAATTTTCCATCTTCAGTGAAGAGGCTGCCAAGGTATTTAAATTCTTTGGTCTGTTTCAGCTGGGTGCCGTTGATGTTGATGTCCAGCTTTCCTGGATTTCTGCTGACAGACATAACTTCTGTTTTGTTGATACTGATCTTCATATCATACTTCTCGCAGCTTGTGTTGAGTTGGTCTGTGTGTTCTTGAAGAGCTGCTTTGTTCTGATTCATCAAGGACTGGTCGTCAGCAAATAATAGTTCGTTCAGGGCCTCCAGATCTGGATTGGCTTCCTTTGTAATCTGGTCCATGTAGATCACGAAGAGAAGGGGAGAGAGTACGCAGCCTTGCCTGACCCCTGATGTAACCGGGAACCAGTCCGATGTTCCACTGGCTGTTCGGACTGCGCTCCTACTGTTGGCATAGATTGCTCTGATGTTATCAAGCAACTGCCCCTTCACGTCGTACTGCTCCAGGATCTTCCAGAGCTTGTCTCTGTTGACTCGGTCAAAAGCTTTTTCTTGATCAACGAATACTGTATGCAGGTCTTGGTTGTATTCGATGGCTCTTTCACACAGCTGTCGGAGTGCGAAAATGGCATCTGTGCACCCTCTTCCTTTCCGGAAGCCAAACTGGGCATTGCTCAGTAGGTGTTCTGCTTTGGCTCTTGTGCGCTGTTCCAGAATCTTTGCATACATTTTCCCTACATGGCTGAGAAGTGAAATGCCTCTGTATGTGCTGCAGTCTTTCTTGCTGCCCTTCTTCTTCCAAATTGGCACCACTATTGCATTTTGCCAGTCCATTGGTACTTTCCTCTCTTCCCATGCTTTCTGGAAGATGATGGTGAGCCACTTAACTCCCGTTTCTCCGCATGCAAGGATGGCTTCAGTTGTTATGCCATCATTGCCTGCTGCTTTGCCCTTTGGGCTGGTCTTAATTGCTTTTCGTGTTTCTGCTTCAAGGATTTGGGGCTCTAACTGGTCTTTATAGCGTGGTGAGAACTGAGAGCTGGAAGCCTGGACTCCAGATGGGTTTAAAAGGTCTTTAAAATAGTCTTCCCATCTTTTCAGAATTTCCTATTCTTTGTGTAGTGCCTCTCCATTTGCATCATTCACTACTGTTGTTGGGTTGAATGGCTCATCTCTTACTCTCATCGTCTTCACACTTTTGAAAAATTCTCTTGGGGAGTTCTTGCAAATTTCACTTAACTTCTCTCCATAGGTCGCCCAAGATTTTTCTTTGGAGGCTTTCACAACACGTTTACTATGTCTTCTTGCGATTCTGTACTTGACGTAGTCCTCTTCTATCTTGGTCTTGACCCAAGTTTTATATAGCTGCTTCTTTTTCTTGATGGCTTCCTTCACCTCTTGGTTCCACCAGGCTGTAGCTTTCCTGTTTTTACCTCTACATTTCTTTGTCCCGCAAACTTCCCTTAAGGTGTTCAAGAGAGCTGGCTTGAAGGTGTCCCAGGCTTGTTCCATGATGAGGGGGTTGTATCAATGGGGTCAAGTTTCACCTTGATAGCACTTTCAATCTGTTCTTGCACTTCTTTCTCTTCCAGTTTGAGGAGGTTGATCTTTTCAGGCTGGTTCTTCCTAGCAGTTGTTATTTTCTCCTTCTGAGTACTGGAGGCCAGAATGACAGGCCTGTGGTCAGTGTCAAGGTTGGCATTGGGGATGGCTTTTGAGTCTTTGATGGCGTAACGTGTTCTAGATCTTACAAGTATGAAGTCGATTTGAGACGAGATGCTGAGGTCGTTCCATTTGTACCAGGTGTAAATTTGGGAGGCTCGATGTTGGAAAAAGGTGTTGGTGATGATCAGATCATGATCTGCACATAGTTCCAGCACGTGGTTCCCGTTGTAATTGCAAGGTGTTCTGTGGTCACTGTGGGGTCCAAGATGTTTTGTCCACGGGTTTCTTCTCTCACCAACTCTGCCGTTGAAATCCCCCATGACATACAGGTCCTCTTTGTCAGGGGTGCTGTTGATGAGGTCGGAGAACTCTTGATAGAATGAGTCTTTCTCCTCTTCTGAGTACGAATCGTTACACGGTGCATATGCTTGGATATAGTAGACGATTTTGTTGGACTTTCTTACACCGATTTTAATCAATCTTTCTGATATGTATTCTGTACTCATGAGATTCTTTGCTATGTCTGGGTGTAGGATGAATCCCACACCATGCGTTGCTCTCTGGTCTTTCCTGACACCACTCCAGATGAGAACAAAGTTTGAATGGATTTCTTTCGTTCCTTCTCCTTTCTTCCTAGTGTCTGAAATGCCCAGGATGGAGATCTTTCTTTTGGTCATGAATTCCACAATTTCTGGTTCCTTGTCTGTTAGGCCGCAGATGTTCCATGTTCCAGTGTAGTCGCTATTCCTATCTCGATGTCCGTTTCCATTGCGAGGTCTTTTTCCGTTGGTATCCGTCCGTTTGTATCTCCTTTTAGTTTTCTTAGCGGTTGAAGAATCCACTGTCGGCTTGCTAGGCCAGTCACAGCTTCACCAGAGCCCCGTTAGCCAGCTTGACCTGTTTCCGTCTCCCACGACGTGGACGATGAAAAGCATCACTAAAAAAAAGCATCACTACTGTCAACCGAAACATTAAATACAACAAATCTATTCATGTAACCAACACACACAGGGAAAATGAGCATGTACACTATTGTTTGAAAACATTATCCGCAGAGCTGTGAAGAGCTACATAAATAAACTGTATTACCATCTGTTTGAATTAACGGTAAATATGGCAGTCGCTTCCTGTCAAAACACATCAAGCTACATTTCACATCAATTTCGGATTGTATTCTTCTGCTTGGCATTGTAAATACAATCGATTTTTTTTCCAAAGGAGAGTGTGTTGGGAATTCTGAATTCTTTTCATATGTGCATGTGTTTTTATACAGTTGTTTTCAATCGAATGCACATATGAAAAGATAATTCAGAATTCCCAACACAATCTCCTTGGAAAAAAAAATCGATTGCATAACACGTTCGTTTGTATACAGTTTGTTCTATAAGACGAAAAGCATTCTAGCCAACAAATGCCCATCAATTAACATCATAAAGAGAGTTCTTGAATGTTATATAGAACCGATAATGTTATACGGTTGTGAGGCGTGGACAGTCAACAAGCAAAGCCAGAACAAGATTGAGGCAGCCGAGATGTGGTTTCTAAGAAGAATGTTGAGAGTTCCATGGACAGCAACGAAAACAAACGAGAGAGCCTTGATGGAGGCAGACACAAGAAGATCATTCATAAGGAAGATTAGGAAAAGACAGGTGATATTTATAGGCCATTTTCTGAGGAAAGGGGGATTAGAGCACCTGGTCACAACAGGAAAGCTGGAGGGAAAGAATGCACCAGGTCGACCCAGGGAAAAAATATTGGACGGACTTGCAGAGTGGCTGAGTACAGAGAGGGTGGAAGGTGCTTACGGCAACAAGCGATAGATACATATGGAGGGCCATGATCGCCAACGCCATGTGTCAGGGCACTTGATGATGATGATGATGATGACAGTTGTTTTCCCTCGAGTAGAGTTATTACACGAAATACAGAATGTAATAGTCTGATCATTCAGCAATACCTTCCTGCTTATCCCAGTATTTAGTACCTATTGTTCATCGTGACACCTGTGTCACCCATAAACGAGCACCAATTGTTTACTGGGTCCCCTTCAGTGGGACATCAATAGATGAATTACGCTTGCCTTGCTGATTGTACTCTTCACATTGCTGTAACACCTCAGAATGACTCAAATAAAGCGTCGATTGCTAATTGGACAGTGCTGTGTTGAGGCAGTGACATGACAGTGACAACGGACAGACAGATAGATAGATAGATAGATAGATAGACAGACAGATAGACAGACAGATAGATAGATACATAGATAGACAGACAGACAAACAGATAGATAGATAGACAGACAGACAGACAGATAGACAGACAGACAGACAGAAACACAGACAGACAGATCGATAGAAACACAGACAGATAGATAGATAGATAGATAGATAGACAGACAGACAGACAAATAGAATTAACAGACAGATAGATAGACAGGTGGACAGACAGACAGACAGACAGATAGCTAGATAGATAGACAGACAAATAGAAACACAGACAGACAGACAGACAGATAGATAGATAGATAGATAGAGATGGATGGATGGATGGATGGACAGATAGCCAGACAGACAGACAAGTAGATAGATAGATAGATAGATAGAGATAGATAGACAGACAGATAGATAGACAGATAGATAGACAAATAGATAGATAGATATATAGATAGATAGGCAGATAGATAGAAAGAAAGATAGATAGATAGATAGATAGATAGATAGATAGATAGATAGACAGATAGATAGATAAAGAGAGGGAGAGAGAGATATATACATATACACATATGCATATACATATACATATGCATATATACATATGTCAGGGCTGGCGAAATCCACTCGCCCGGTCGCCCGCGGCGAGTAAAAAACCTGTCGGGCGAGTCAAAATCAAAAAGTACTAGTCCGTTGGGCGAGTGACAATTCTGACCCCTGCAGTTATAATTTAATTCGATTTTTCAAACTTTCCGATCTGCCGATAGATTTCGTCTGCAATGATCGAGTCTGCAAACATTCACGCGAAAACGAGGCTATTCAGGGAAAGGCAACTCCTGCTTCCTGCAGGCCTTTCAGTGTAGGGTGTCGGTGCGATACAATAGTGTCTACAGATCAGCCACCTTTCGCCCAATCTGTCAGATTTGGTCAAACGGTTAGAAGCTTCTAATTAAGTACGGAAACCGAG
>JAPXFY010000026.1:37178708-37181208 GCA_030674185.1 Monoplex corrugatus | reverse complement strand
TTGTTTATCATTTTCCCTCTAACCTTTAATCCGGGGTCTTCTTCTAGGTTTCTCATGATGTTTTCGCTATATAGTGAAAACAGATCTGGGGACAAAACACAACCCTGTCTGACTCCTCTTTTGATGTTTTGAAAAGAGCTTATATTGTTTTCTATTCTTATTGCAGCTGTTTGTTCCCAGTACATATTCCTGATTATTCGTAGATCTTTTCCATCAACATTGAGTCTCTCCAGTTGGTTGATCAATTCTTCATGTCGTACCCGATCGAAAGCCTTGGTATAGTCAACAAAGCATAAATACAAATCCTTATTCATCTCAATTGACCTTTCTATGATAGTTCGTAGGATGTATATGGCATTAATAGTTCCTTTCCCCTCCACAAATCCACACTGTTCTTCTATTTCTCTTTTGATTCTATTCCTTGTCCTCATCATGATTATTCTTAACAGGATTTTTGTTACATGACTCATCAAACTGATTGTGCGATGGAGTTCGCATTCTATAGCCCCTGTCTTCTTTGTAAGTGCAATGAAAATTGATTTTGACATATCTTTGGGGATTTTTCCAGTGTCGTAAATTTCATTTAGGACTGTTATTTTTTCTATGCCAGATTCCTCCAGGGCTTCAATCATCTCTGTAGTAATGTTGTCTGGTCCTGGGGCTTTTCCTGGTTTCATCTTTTTCAGTGCTGCTCTAACTTCATATTTCATTATGGGTGGTCCTTCAAAGTTCTTTTTTATAATGTGTTCTTCGTTTCTGTCATCCTCAAAAAGGCCTTTAATGTACTCTCCCCATCTGTCTAATACCTTGTCTTTTTCCATGACAAGCGTGCCATCTTTCGATTTTAAGCAACCAGTTGATGTGCATGTATTTTTCCTGTTGCACAGGGATTAAACACAAACACACACACACACACACACACACACACACACACACACGCATATACACACACACTCTCTCTCTCTCACACACACTCACATACAACATGCACACACGCACGCATGCACGCACGCAGGCTTGCACACACACACACACACACACACACACACACACACTTGTACACAACACAGAAGTTCGTGAAAGCTGAACAATCACGGGGAATACTTGTTTCTCGCCTGAGTTCAGGTCACGCACGAGTCTGAATGTCTGAACAGTCGGATGTTCAGCTTCAGTCACATTTGAACTTCGTCATGATGGAGCAAGCAGGGAAAAGAATCCAGCAATTTCTTTGATTCATTTATTCATTTAATGCAATTGTGTTTATTGGGCCGCTGAAAAAGGCCAGTTTGAAAGCAAAAACCAAGAAATATACTACACGTCATTATTGAAGGGCCAGGAACGTTTTTGAGTCAATTTTTGAAAGGAGAAATAACCTATTTTCTCTTACTCTTTTCTCCAATTCGTTGCCGTAACTGAATGGATAAGAGCTCAGACAACATTGCAGTTTCCTTTTGGCACGTGTTTGGGGATTTGCCGATTTGCAATGGGCGGCCCAAGGAAGACAATTTCCACACGAAATTGTCGAATCTTCAGCAGGGTCTCTCTGATGACGCAGGCAAGGTAGCGACAAAATTCGCTTTGCACGTGCAAGGCAAGCCCTTTTTGAACACTACTCCAGCCAAAGTTGCCCGCAGACGAGGATAAAAAGGACCCGTTCTTGGTTCGTTTTAACCATGCTTGCAAGACGACGGATGACGGATGAGCAGCGGGGGAGAGCCCTCGCTCTGCTTGATGAAGGCCTAGCGCAGCGGGAAGTTGCTAGACGACTTGAAGTGTCGCATTCCACAATCCAGAGACTGCTGGAGCGCTTCAATGAGACTGGAGCAGTCCAGGAAAGGCGTCACACGGGTCGACCCAGAGTAACGACAAGACAGCAAGACCGCTACCTTGCCCTCTCCGTCCTGAGGGAAAGGGCATCCACTGCGGTGACCTTGAGGGGTCAGCTGAGGGACGCAACAGGTGCTAACATCAGCTGCAGCACGGTGAGAAGACGGCTACATGAGGCAAACTTGAGGTCACGGAGACCGGCCGTCCGACCCGTGCTGTCACCGGTCAACAGAGTGCGCCGCATGACCTGGGCCAGGGAGCACGTGACCTGGACAAGGCAACAGTGGGCCCGGGTCTTGTTTTCGGATGAGTCCAGGTTCACCCTGACCTTTAACGATGGCCGGGCTCGGGTGTGGCGACGTCAAGGGGAGAGGTTCGCTGACGCCACTGTCCAAGAGCATAACCGGTGCGGCGGCGGGTCGGTGATGGTGTGGGGTGGCATGAGCCGTGGTACCCGGACCCCCCTGCTCCCCATTGACGGCATCCTGAACGGGGTCCGGTACCGGGACGAGGTTCTGGCGGCCGTGGCACTGCCTGCGCTTGTGGACCTTGGTCAAGGCGCAATCTTCCAGGACGACAATGCACCTGCGCATCGAGCACGCCTTGTGACCGACTTCCTGGAGCAGCATGAAGTCGTCCGTATGGCCTGGCCAGCGTGCTTACCTGACCTGAA
>JAPXFY010000026.1:37158708-37161208 GCA_030674185.1 Monoplex corrugatus | reverse complement strand
ATTCATTCATTCATTTATATATCTATTAATTGTGAATGTCTGATACTTCTTAAAGACTGTTCAATCTTTGTGAACAACACGCAAGTCCAACACATGCGTCTGTCTGTCCTTATTAGATTGTGTTGTCTGCCCGGATGTGCATACTGCATGTATGTATGTACACACACATGAAAACATAAACACAAACACATGTACACACACACACACACACACACACACACACACACACACACACACAACACACACACACACACACACACACACAAACACACAACACACATACACACACACACATACTACACATGCACACATAAGGTACGCACACGCGCACGTGCGTAAACACACACACACACCCCACACACACACACAACACACACCACATATATAGATGAACAGATAAAAACATAGGTAGATCGCCAGAAAGAAAAATAGCTAGATCGTATAGATAGATAGATAGATAGATAGATAGACAGACAGATAGATAGACAGAGACAGATAGATAGAATAGGTAGATAGATAGATAGATAGATAGATAGAAAATAGATAATAGATAGATAGACAGATAGATAGATAGATAGACAGAGTAGACAAATAGATAGAAAACAGATAGAGATAGATAGACAGAGAGACAGAAGATAGATAGAAAATAGTAGATAGATAGATAGACAGACAGAAGATAATACGATAGATAGATAGATAGATAGACAATAGATCGATACACGATAGACAGACAGACAGATAAACAACAGACAGATAATAGATACAGATAGACAGAAGACAGATAGACAACAGACAGAAGACAGACAGATGTAACAAACACACACGCATACACACACACACGATCACACATATATAAACGTTTGGAAACTATTTTCTATTTCGATCAACACTGCACCCACCCACCCATCAGAAACAGCCGATACTGATTTAAACAAATTTTTTTTTATTTTTTTTTTTACTTATGTTAGATTTTCTTTTCTCAGCCGGCTAGACTCCTACAGAGTGAGAGGCCAAGCCACACCGCGTAGCCTGCGGTAGTGTGAGTGTATATCAGGTCAAACAGGTTTTGAGCTCCAGCGCCGGGCCGGTGAGACGAGAAGAGAGAGAGAGAGAGAGAGAGAGAGAGAGAGAGAGAGAGAGAGAGAGTGTGTATGTGTGTGTGCGAGAGGAGGAGGAGAGAGAGAGAAGAGAGAGGAGAGTGTGTGTGTGTGTGTGTGGCTAGAGAGAGAGAGAGAGCGAGAGAGAGAGAGAGAGAGAGAGAGAGAGAGAACGTGTGTGTGTGTGTCTGTGTATGTGTGTGTGTCTGTGTGTACGAGAGAGAGAGGGAGTGTGTGTGTGTGTGTGTGTGCGCGCGCGAGAGAGAGAGAGTGTGTGTGTGTGTGTGTGTGCGAGAGAGAGAGAGAGAGAGGTGTGTGTGTGTGTGCGACCTAGAGAGAGAGAGAGGGAGAGAGTGTGTGTGTGTGTGTGCGGGAGAGAGAGAGAGATAGAGAGAGAGAGAGAGAGAGGGGGGGGGGGTCGCTGTGTCTAAATTTAGCCACAACACCGTCCCGTTCAATTCTGGAGCTACCAGGTATTAGCAGCCATTCAGTCGATGAACAAACGCTGTCTGTGTACCTCACTTGTGACGGTTTTTTTCTAATGAAAAGTGGGATGGTTATTATTATTGAAATTATTCTTATCAATTATTATCATTATCATTATTATTATTTTTATCATTATCATTACTATTATTATTATTGCTATTGTTGTTGTTAGTATTAAAATCATTATTGTTATTGTAGTAATAGCAGCAGTAGTGGTAGTGGCGGTGGTAGTAGTAGTAGTAGTAGTAGTAGTAGTGGTAGTAACAGTAGCAACAGCAGCAGCAGTAGTAATAGAAGAGGTAGTAATAGCAGCAGCAGTAGTAGTAATAGTAGCAATGGTAGTAGTAGTAGTAATAGTAGTAGTAGTAACAATAGTCATGGTAGCACTAGAAGTAGTAGTAGTAGCAGCAGGGGCAGTAGTAGTAGTAACAGTAATGGTAGTAGTAATAGCAGTAGCAGTAGTAGCTGCAGCAGCAGCAGTAGTAGTAGTAATAGCAGTAGCAGTAGTAGCTGCAGCAGCAGCAGTAGTAGTAGTAATAGCAGTAGCAGTAGTAGCTGCAGCAGCAGCAGTAGTAGTAGCAGTAGTAGTAGCAGCTGTGGTAGTAGTAGAAGTAGTGGTAGTGGTGGTGGTGGTGGTGGTATTAGTAGTTGTAGTAGTAGTAGTAGTGATAGTAGAAGTTGTAGTGGTAGTAGGGGTAGTAGTATCATCACTATCAGAGATCGTTCTTGTGTAGTGCTCGTCACTTGGACTCACCGCGCATGACACAGTAATGAGGCTTTTAGTGGGGCAAGAAGAAGAAGAAAAAGAAAAAGAAGACCACCACCACCACCGACAACAACAACTCCACCAACAACAACGACGAGAGGAAGAAGAAGAAGAAGAACAACAACAACAAGAGGAAGAAGAAAAAGAGGAA
>JAPXFY010000026.1:37148708-37151208 GCA_030674185.1 Monoplex corrugatus | reverse complement strand
TACAATGCCTACAGCGTCAAGAGAGATTATAGGCAGTAAGTAAATAATGGTGAGAAGGGGTGCAAAAAGTTAAAGTTAAAACGTAACAACGTCAAACCCAAACATTTTGTCTTCACTTTAATTATCGGGTCCCAGCTTCTTATCCGCCTCAGTGGCAGTTCTCACGCTGCTAATTTCGGCTCCTCAACACCACACCACCAACTCCCCCCTCTTCCTGCCCCCCCCCCCCCCCCACCCCCCGCGCAAAGATCATACAGTCAAAATGCCATTTCGCGGAAGTCCATGAAAAGCAGACATGTCAAGTCGTTGTAATACCACTCACCAGAGGAATCCCCGCACTGCTGTAGAGTTATTTCGGTATAGAGTTTGACAAGTGCCCAATATGTGTCTTTCTTTCTTTCTTTTCTTTCTTTCTTTCCTTTCTTTCTTTCTTTTTTCCTTTCTTTCTTTCTTCTTCTTTCTTTCTTCCTTCTTTCTTTCTTTCTTTCTTCTTTCTTTCCTTTCTTTTCTTTTTTTCTTTTCTTCTTTCTTTCTTTTCCTTCTTTCCTTTCTTTCTTTCTTTCTTTCCTTTCTTTCTTTCTTTCTTTCTTCTTCTTTTTCTTTCTCTTCCTTCTTTCTTTCTCCCTTCTTCTTTCTTCTTCTTCCTGTCTTCTTCTTTCTTTCTTCCTTTTTCTTTCTTTCTTTCCCTTTCTTTCTTCTTTCTTTCTTTTCTTTCTTTCTTTTCTTTCTTCTTTCTTTCTTCTTTCTTTCTTTCTTTCTTCTTTCTTTCTTTTTCTTTCTTTCTCTTTCTTCTTCTTTCTTTTTCTTCTTCTTTCTTTCTTTCTTTCTTTCTTTTTCTAGTTCTTCCTCTTTCCTTTCTTTCTTTTCTCTCTTTTTTTTACTTCTTTTTCATTTTTTTCTTCTACTTTTGGCGGTAATGTAACGTATCGCTCTTGACCTTTCGCATTACTGTTGTGACTCGACTTTATAAGAGAGTGTAATTCTTGTGATTCCAGCATTTTGCGTGACGTTAGGCACCACAAACTCTCCTCTCTCTCATCTCACTCACTCCCCTCCACACCACACCAACACACACACACACACACACAACACACACACACACCACACCCACAACACACACACACAACCACACTCACTTAATTAAAGAACACACACAAAATAACATGGACACACAGTAAGCTGTATTATACATACTCGTGTGCGCTGTATGTGTCTCTCTATGTATTATGTGGTATGTGTGCGTGTGTGCGTGCGGCACGCGTGCGTGTGTGTATGCATGCTTGCGTGAGAAAGACATGTCAATGACAATGTCAATGCCAATGCCAATGCCAATTTCAATTTCCACGCGTAAAAACAGTTGGCTAAAATCCATTTTTTTTCGTACCTTAAGTTTCTAATCTACGAACCTGATTGTGCATGTGGTAAATCTGCTTACAGCTTCACATACACATATATATAAATAGAACAGAGCTGGTGTGTATGCAGCGTGCGTAGGAGTCGAGAAAGAACAAAGAACTCGTTTTTATATTCGGGGGTAATGACCTAACCATATTAAACAATACTTTTGTTGTTGTTTGTTTGTTTCACATTCAGTCCTCGCCCACCATGAAGGGTCCACACTAATACGAGTACATATACATTCTACGAAGACTATTCATTAAAAGTCCTTGTAGTAATACAGATGAATTATGATAGTATAAATTCCAACATAATACATAACTGGAATATCATATTAGTAGTATTGAAAACGAGAGGTATGGGGACAGAGGGGAATGAGAGAGAGGAGGGAGGTTGAGAGAGATAGAGGAGAGAGAGAGAGAGGGGGGGGGAGAGAGAGAGAGAGAGAGAGAGAGAGAGAGAGAGAGAGAGAACCAGAGACACAGAGACAGGCAGACAGAGAGACAGAGAGAGGGAGAAAGAGAGAGAGACAGAGAAAGAGAGAGAGACAGAGAGACAGAGAAAGAGAGAGAGAGAGAGAGAGAGAGAGACAGAGAGACAGAGAAAGAGAGAGAGACAGAGAGAAGAGAAAGAGAGAGAGAGAGAGAGAGAGAGACAGAGACTTCAGACTTCAGATGGTTTATTCATATAGGCCACAGCCCCTTAGAAGGGGGATCACATAATTATGCATTCTCACAATCATATAAACATTAACTAAGCAATAACCATATTTCTAATCTGAAATATTTTGCACAAAAGCATAACAAATAAGCGAAAAGAACATAAGATACAAACGTTCTATTCATATTCGAGCCTTGCATCCGTTGGGTAGAATTAATTCTAAAAAGACTCAAGAAATTGCTGTCTCTCTAAATTTAAGCGCTTTGTATAGAAATAAAGCTAAATTTCGAACAACTTTAGTAGAAGTTGATGACATCAATAAAGTAAATTTAAATAAGGAAGGTTGTCTATAATATTTTGAGCTTATTATTTCTCACGAATAGAATGGAGTCGCTGGACAACATAATACAAACTGTACTTCATCTTCTTTTGATATTTTGCA
>JAPXFY010000026.1:37136208-37138708 GCA_030674185.1 Monoplex corrugatus | reverse complement strand
AGGTCCTTTTCGTTATTGCAGAGCTGCTCGTCCAGAATTACACCATCGGGAAACCACTGTCTGTCTCTTTTCCTTGTGAACAGTGCGGAAAAAGACAGACGTGATGTGGAGACGGGTGGTCCCGTCTGGCTTGAAATCCATCCGTGTGGGACAGCCCACACGGCGCATGGTTATGCTGGAATAGGCTTGGTAGTGTCCAGCCGTCAGATCGAAGATAGTTGTTTGTTGAAGCCGCTCAGCGTAGGAAGGAAGGAATCTTTGAATTTTGATTGCTATTGTTGTTTAAAGCCCAGCCGACTGCGTATATGAGCCACATCAGGATTATAACCAGTTCAAAAACACAATGCTTCAACAGGAAAAGAAAAAGGAACAGAAAATCAAGTACACGTATCAATGCACTTCGCGCATACAATCTAAGGACATGCCCCTGGACACGCACACACACACACACAGACACAGACACACAGACACACACACACACACACACACAGACACACACTACAGACACACACACACAGACACACACACACAGACACACACACACACACACACACACACACACAACACACACACAATACACGCACACACACACAGAGACACACAACACACACACACACACACACACACACACAGACACACACACACAGACCTTTCCGGCAAATTTATGGCACAGGGGATTAAAAAAAACAAAACCTGAACACAAATTTAAACAGAACTAAGGACACTTAAACATAATTATATAAAAACAGGCCTAAATTAGCTAAAATTGCTCCCGCATATCTCACATCCCTAGAGCCAAAAATGAACTTAACACATGTACCCAGTTATCAGTCTTAAGAGAAAGTAAATAAAACTTTATCGAACACATACAAGTGAATGGACCAGATAGGCAGAAAATGATAGGAAGAAAATGACAGAAAGCAAAGGAGGAAGAAAGAAACAAAGAGAGTGAGAGAAAAGAGGAAATTTCTAGCACAGAATTTCCAGAAAGTGGGGATACTATTTATATTGAAAGAGCCCCCAGCATCCCCACGGGGGATAATCTTTTGATATAATGTCTGTTCACAATAGTGATCTTAGGCCAAAAAAGAAGAAAAAAAAATGGCAGTTTGAAGTTAAGAAGGGGAACAATGAAACATAACAAATTTAGAACAATTCATCATCATCAGGTGCCTTGCCACATGGCGTTGGCGATCATGGCCTTCCATCTGTCTCTATCTCTTGTTGCCTCGAGCATCTCCTCCACCCTCTTTGTCCTCAGCCACTCCGCAAGTCCGTCTAATATCTTCTCCCTAGGTCTACCTGGTGCTTTCTTTCCTTCCAGCTTTCCCGTTGTGACCAGGTGCTCCAATTCCCTTTCCTAATAAAATGGCCTACAGAACAATTAACAGCATATAAGAATTAATTGACATTTTGTAACAATCTACCAACATTGGATCTGAGAATTAAACTAGACTAATGGGCTAATGTCATTGTTTTTGTGTAAAGGATATCTCTAGTCTCAGTGTACGAAAAATCGAGGTTGATATTTCTGTAAATAAGATAACACATTCAAAGAACGGATGGTGGACTGACAATGCTTTTGAACAAATACATACATTTTGTGTATACATTTATTTTGTCTTCCAAGAGTAAAAGCCTTAACCCTTTGATTCCCTCACCCTCTCCACCAGGAAAGGGTGAGGGAATGAAAGGGTTAAATTTTTGCATTGCTATCATGGGTGGCAATGTATGATGCTGGAGGACATGGTGCGGGAGTCAAAGTGTTAGTTTGTATGTGTGACCTCCCACCACGAAATCAGTCTTAACTCGCAGTCAGTCGAACAGCACTAGGAGCTGAAAAGGTGACTGAGGGTCTATCTGGGGTGTTTTGACTTTTTCTCAAAATTGATTTCTGTAGACTATAATCTAACCCCCACAGACATTTTTTTCTTGAAAAAAGATTATTAATCAATTCAAATCGGTATTTTAATGCACTGATCGCAGCAGAAAGAACGCAATTTCCTACCAAAAGTATCTATTTTTATCTCTTATTATGAACCATAACCTGTACAGTACCCGCACATGTAATATGCTGATGGAAAGCTCTTTGGTGCACCTTTCAGATAATGACAGCGAAAATTAGAAACAAACTGGTGAAAGCCACCAAATAAAGAAATTAAAGGAAAATTTGTAGGAGAGCACACAAAAACTTTAGAGGCCGTTTTCTCAAAATGGCCGTCATACAACTTAATGACTCTAACATACATAACTCTACATTTTTTTTGAGTACAAGCTTTATTCAAGTACCAAAATAATCTGCCGAATGTACACTTTCCAGAGATATGTATATCTCAAAATGCCCAAAATGCTAGTTAAGACTGATTTCGTGGTGGGGGGGGGGGGGGGGGTCACATATCAAGGACGCTAGCTGTCTGGAGCAGTGAGGTATCAGGCTTTGAGTAGCTGAGGACACTCAAAGTAATGGATGGAATCGTTTTTGTTATGTTCAGAATGGAAG
>JAPXFY010000026.1:37123708-37126208 GCA_030674185.1 Monoplex corrugatus | reverse complement strand
GGGGAGAGAGAGAAAGAGCGAGAGAGACAGACAGATAGACAGAGACAGACAGACAGACAGAGACAGACAGACAGAAAGAGAGACAAGAGAGAGAGAGACAAGAGAGAGAGAGAGACAGGGAGACAGACAGACAGACAGAGAGACAGAGACAGAGAAAGACAGAAAGATGGAGAGAGAAAGAAAGAGACAGAGAAAGACAGAGAGACAGAGAGAAAAGAGAGAAAAGAGAGAGAGAGAGAGAGAAAGAGAGAGAAAGAGAAAGAATGACAGAGAGAGAAAGAGAGAGAAAGAGAAAGAATGACAGAGAGAGAGAGAGAAAGAGAAAGAATGACAGAGAGAGAGAGAGAAAGAGAAAGAAGACGAGAGAGAAAGAGAAAGACAGAGAGAGAGAGAGAGAGAGAAAGAGAGCGAAAGAGAAGACAGAGAGAAAGAGAGAGAAAGAGAAAGAATGACAGAGAGAGAAGAGAAAGAGAAGAGAGACGAGAGAGAGAGAAAGAGAAAGAATGACAGAGAGAGAGAAAGAGAAAGAATGACAGAGAGAGAGAGAGAGAGAAGAGAGAGAGAAGAGAAAGAATGACAGAGAGAGAAAGAGAGAGAAAGAGAAAGAATGACGAGAGAGAGAGAGAGAGAGAAGAGAAGAGAAGGAGAGAGAGAGAAAGAGAAAGAATGACAGAGAGAGAAAGAGAGAGAGAGAAGAGAAGAGAGAGAGAGAGAGAAAGAGAAAGATGACAGAGAGAAGAAAGAGAAAGAATGACAGAGAGAGAGAGAGAGAAGAGAAAGAGAGAGAGAGAGAGAGAGAGAGAGAGAAAGAGAAAGAGAAGAAAAGAGAGAGAAAGAGAAAGAATGACAGAGAGAGAAGAGAGAGAGAAAGAGAAGAATGACAGAGAGAGAGAGAAGAGAAAGAATGAAGAGAGAGAGAAAGAGAAAGAATGACAAGAGAGAGAAAAGAGAAAGAATGACAGAGAGAGAAAGAGAAGAATGAAGAGAAGAAGAGAAGAATGACAGAGAGAGAAGAGAGAGAAAGAGAAAGAATGACAGAGAGAGAAGAGAGAGAGAAAGAGAAAGAATGACAGAGAGAGAAGAGAGAGAAGAGAAAGAATGACAGAGAGAGAAGAGAAAGAAGAAGAGAGAGAAGAGAAAGAATGACAGAGAGAGAAAGAGAAGAATGACAGAGAGAGAAAGAGAGAGAGAAGAGAAGAAATGACAGAGAGAGAAAGAGAAGAGAAGAAGAGAAGAAGAGAGAGAGAGAGAGAGAAGAGAAGAAGACAGAGAGAGAAAGAGAGAGAAAGAGAAAGAATGACAGAGAGAGAGAGAGAAAGAGAGAGAAAGAGAAAGAATGACAGAGAGAGAAAGAGAAAGACAGAGAGAGAGAGAGAGAGAAAGAGAAAGAATGACAGAGAGAGAAAGAGAAAGAATGACAGAAAGAGAAAGAATGACGAGAGAGAGAGAGAGAGAGAGAGAAGAGAGAAGAATGACAGAGAGAAAAGAGAGAGAAAGAGAAAGAATGACAGAGAGAGAAAAGAGAAAGAGAATGAGAGAGAGAGAAGAGAGAGAAAGAGAAAGAATGACAGAGAGAGAAAGAGAAAGAAGAAGAAAGAGAAAGAATGACAGAGAGAGAGAGAGAGAGAGAAAGAGAAAGAATGACAGAGAGAGAGAGAGAAAGAGAAAGAATGACAGAGAGAGAAGAGAAAGAATGACAGAGAGAGAGAGAGAGAGAGAGAGAGAGAGAAAGAATGACAGAGAGGAGAGAGAAAGAGAAAGAATGACAGAGAGAAGAAGGAGAGAGAGGAAGAGAGAGAAAGAGAAAGAATGACAGAGAGAGAAAGAGAAAGAATGACAGAGAGAGAGAGAGAGAGGATGAGGATGAACGCACGCAATATCATCATTCATTCGTTTTAACCAAAGTTTACCGTTAAGTTGCCATTGGGCAGCGAACCCAATATACAAAGCTCGGGACATTAACCTAAATCAGTGCGACGCGCAACGCACATACCGACACAGACACAATACATAAATCACTGCGCGCGCTCACAGCACACAACACACACACCACACACACACACACACAAATCACCGGCGCGCTCACACCACACAAACACACACACACACACAACACAACACACACACACTACACCACACAACACACACACACCCCACAAAACACACACCACACACAACACACGCACCCCAACACACACAACACACTACACCCACCACACAGAACACACACACAATCCCCCACAAAATACACAGCGCTCACACACTTTACGCACTGTGCACGCTCGCAGACACACAACACACATACACACACAAACATGTACAAGCACAAAAACACAACATAATTACAAGCTTCTTTCAATTTAGATGTAGATGTGCGCATGTGGCTCAATGACTCTGATATTGACAGACAGAACAGGAAGAAAAACAGAGACAGAAGAAGGGAGAAGAGAGACTGACAGACAGACAGACAGACAGAGGAGAGAAAGAGAGGAGAGAGAGA
>JAPXFY010000026.1:37116208-37118708 GCA_030674185.1 Monoplex corrugatus | reverse complement strand
GACAGGTTGACGAGTTTAAATATCTGGGAACGGTCATCTCACCCGACGCAGATGCACATCAGAAATAGCCAGCAGAATCGGCCAAGCTAAAGCAAAACAGCAATCAAGAAGATGAAAAGCGTGCTTACCAACAAATGCCTATCAATTAACATCAGGAAGAGAGTTCTTGAATGTTATATAGAACCGATATTGTTATACGGTTGTGAGGCGTGGACAGTCAACACGCAAAGCCCGAGCAAGATTGAGGCAGCTGAGGTGTGGTTTCTAAGAAGAATGTTGAGAGTTCCATGGACAGGAAAGAAAACACACGAGACAATCTTGATGGAGGCAGACACAAGAAGATCATTGATAAAGAAGATTAAGAAAAGACAGGCAACATTTATGGGCCATTTTATGAGGAAAGGGGAATTAGAGCACCTGGTCGCAACAGGAAAGCTGGAGGGAAAGAGAAACCGAGGTAGACCCAGGGAGAAAATATTGGACGGACTTGCAGGGTGGCTGAGGACAGAGAGGGTAGGAGATGTACTTGCAGCGACAGGGGATAGATTCATATGGAGGGCCATGATCACCAACGCCACGCGGCAGGGCACATGATGATGATGATTGATTGTTGGTCTCCCCGTAGATATGGACAGGGAGACAAGGTTCGTTATGCCATTTTTCCACAGGCTTGGGAGAGCTATATAGAGCTACGGGTGTAAACAACGTTGGTGTCTCGTTGGGCTAGCTGTCACAGTTCAAATAGTCTGAATTTGGAAACACAGCTAAAGATAAATCAACTGCCAGGTATTACATAGCCGTAGCGGTCAGTATCCCTGCCTGTCACGCGGGAGAGACCGGGGTTCATTTCCCCGCCGGGGAGTTTTTTTTGTTTATCGTGTCTCTGTAGCGCAATCGGTTAGCACGTTCGCGGCTGTTAAATTAAACGAAAGGTTGGTGGTTCGTGCCCACCCAGGGACGACGTTTTGTCAGCCGGAATAGCTCACTCAGTTGGGAGAGCGTTAGACTGAAGATCTAAAGGTCCCTGGTTCAATCCCGGGTTCCGGCACGGAACATGGTCCGGCGGTTGACACTTTTATTCCAGTGGTAGGCTGATAAAACACCAGTATAAAATATAGACAAGGTAAAACATAGTCTAGGTAGGGCCTCAGGACCTAGCCAGCTCGTGGGTTTATGTTTGTGCAGGCTTAAGGCTTGTGCCATGATCACCATAATGCTGATAAAACACCAGTTTTAAAATATAGACTAGGTAAAACATAGTCTAGGTAGGGCCTCAGGACCTAGCCAGCTCGTGGGTTTATGTATGTGCAGGCTTAAGGCTTTTGCCAATGTCACCATACACGTGGCACCTGTAACGTTAGTGCATATAGAATTCGTTCCGAGCCCAGAGACGTCATCTTGAGAAACTGAAACTGAAACTGAACTGTATTGCCAAGTAGAATGAATGCGAATACATATTCAAAAACCCCATATTGGTACAGTAGAGTTGTTTCCCTTGCATTATTGGTTTAGTTTTAAATGGCGACAGCATAAGGGCATCCCAGGAGTCATGACCTGGGTGCGGCCTGATCCATTCTTTAGAGTGTCAGGAGTAAGGGGCCGTAATACTTGCTTGACGGGAGTTATCTCCTCTGAGGACTTTCTGCTGTCCGACTCTCCCCAGACTGTCTTACTGCCTGTATTAAAACAAGAGAAGAGAGAAAGAGAGAGAGAGAGAGACAGAGAGACAGAGAGACAGAGAGACAGAGAGACAAGAGACAGAGAGAGACAGAGAGACAGAGAGAGAAAGAGAGAGAGAGAGAAAGAGAGAGAGAAAGAAAGAGAGAGAGAGAAAAAAGAAAGAATGAAAGAGAGAGAGAGAAAAGAGAGAGAGAAAGAGAAAGAA
The DNA here is from genome assembly GCA_030674185.1 of Monoplex corrugatus. Taxonomy (NCBI): domain Eukaryota; kingdom Metazoa; phylum Mollusca; class Gastropoda; order Littorinimorpha; family Ranellidae; genus Monoplex; species Monoplex corrugatus. Next base: position 37,116,823 of record JAPXFY010000026.1, on the reverse strand, counting down.
AAAGAGAGAGAGAGAAAGAGAGAGAGAAAGAGAGGGAAAGAAAGAGAGAAAGAAGGAGAGAGAGGAGAGAAAGAAGGAGAGAGAGAGAGAAAGAGAGAGAGAGAAAGAGAGAGAGAGAAAGAGAGAGAGAGAAAAAAAGAGAGAGAGAGAAAGAAAAAAGAAAGAGAGAAAGGGAAAGAGAGTGAGAGAAAGAAAGAGAGAGAGAGAGAGAGAAAGAGAGAGAAAGAGAGAGAGAAAGAGAGAAGCAGAAAGAGAGAGACAAAGAAGGAGAGAGAGAGGAGAGAGAGAGACTTCAGACTTCAGACTTCAGAATTTTTATTCAAGAAAGGCCATAGCCCCTACTGAAGGGGTGCTTATAAACATAATGAGATAATCAGATAATATATCATATAGGATTAACAATCAACAACAAAATAAATTGTGTATCACGATAAAGCAATTTCCCTGATTTTAACTGCTTTAAGCAAGAACAAACCAAAATTCTTAATATAATCAAAACGAGTTGAACACATTAACAAACACAGTTTAAACATATTTGGGCATCTATAATACTTTTGAGGGATAAACCTTGAACGGATCTTATCTAAAGCTGGACAACACAGGACAAAATGTATT
>JAPXFY010000026.1:37091208-37108708 GCA_030674185.1 Monoplex corrugatus | reverse complement strand
AAGTTTTTTTAAGTTGGTGGATAGATTGTGGAAGTCATAGGGTTAACAGTGTCTCCTGCGTTTGTATATGTCTGTGTGTGGGTGGGGAGGGTGGGTGGATGGTATGTTTGTGTGTGTGTGGGGAGGGTGGGTGGATGGTATGTCTGTGTGTGGGTGGGGAGGGTGGGTGGATGATATGTCTGTGTGTGGGTGGGGAGAGTGGGTAGATGGTATGTCTGTGTGTGGGTGGGGAGGATGGGTGGATGGTATGTCTGTGTGTGGGTGGGGAGGGTGGGGTGGATGATATGTCTGTGTGTGGGTGGGGAGGGTGGGTGGATGATATGTCTGTGTGTGGGTGGGGAGGGTGGGTGGATGGTATGTCTGTGTGTGGGTAGGGAGGGTGGGTGGATGGTATGTCTGTGTGTGGGTGGGGAGGGTGGGTGGATGGTATGTCTGTGTGTGGGTGGGGAGGGTGGGTGGATGGTATGTCTGTGTGTGGGTGGGGAGGGTGGGTGGATGGTATGTCTGTGCGTGGATGGGGAGGGTGGGTGGATGGTATGTCTGTGCGTGGATGGGGAGGGTGGGTGGATGGTATGTCTGTGTGTGGGTGGGGAGGGTGGGTGGATGGTATGTCTGTGTTTGGATGGGGAGGGTGAGTGGATGGTATGTCTGTGTGTGGGTGGGGAGGGTGGGTGGATGGTATGTCTGTGTGTGGATGGGGAGGGTGGGTGGATAGGTGGTTAAAGGCTGTGGTCGTTGAGGCTTTCTGCAAACTGGGTGCAGGCTGAAATGAAAGCATTAGGTTCTGCTTTTTTGTTTTTTGTTTTGTTTTGACGGGGTTTCTGACAAATGCAGAGGTAGGCGAAATCAATCACATAATGTTTATTTATTCATTTGTTTGTTTGTTCATTCGCTCGTGTCTGTTGATTAAGTAGTGGCCATTATTTGTCGTAAAGCGAGTGGTTCTGTATTGTTGCCGTTGACGACAAATATGCAGGGAGCTGTGATGCTGCTGTAGTTGTTGTTGTTGTTGTTGTTTTTGATGTTGATGTTGTTGTTGTTGATGATGATGATAATGATGATGTTATTGTTATTGTTGTTGTTGTTGGTGATGATGTTTGATGATGTTGATGTTGGAATTATTGATGATGATGATGATGTTAATGTTGTTGTTGTTTTGGAGGAAGAGGGATTTTTAGTATGTGTGTGTTTGTGCGCGTGTGTGCCTATGTGTCAGAGAGAGAGACAGAGACAGACAGAGACAGAGACAGACAGACGCAGAGATAGATAGATAGATGGAGGAGAGAGAGAGAGAGAGAGAGAGAGAACAGTGTGTGTGTGTGTGTGTGTGTGTGTGTGTGTGTATGTGTGTGTGTGTGTGTGTGTGTGTGTGTGTGTGTGTGTGTGATGAGAGAGAGAAAGAGAGAGAGAGTATGTGTATGTTGGCTTGTTTTGTTTTGTTTCGTTTTGTTTTGTTTGTTTCACTTCCTGTGCTTTCTTTCTTTCTTTCTTTTCCTCTAGTCCTATTTCCGTTCCTATTCTGAAGACTTTTTTTGTATAAGTGGAAGTTGCAGGCCTTTTTTTTTATATATCTAAAAGTAAATATTTCCAGCAGGAACATAGCGTAAAGGACAAAGAAATCCCTGCTGTAAAATAACACTACACTATGCTACCCTACTCTCCACCCAAAATAAGCCGCTGTGTACACATTGTCGATGGGGGTACACGGGTGTGCCAGAACCGGTCAGGCAGAAAGTCTTGTCCAGCAACTCCGTCTGGTGTTGATATTATACGAGTAGGAAGGGTGTGGGAGGGAGAGGTTGGTAATGGTGGTGGTGGTGGTGGTGGTGGTGTCTGCTTGACATTGTACCCACAGTGCTCCTGATACGTGGCAGCAGTCAATTGGAGTAAGCATTAGGTTTGTCTTGTTTTGTTTTGTTTTGGTTTGGTTTGGTTTTATGAACGTTTTAGTCACTTTTTGCTCCACATCAAATGGATACCAAACATACAATATGGCATCGAAAAACGATTAAAGAAAAGAGAACATATTCAGGGGGGGGGGGGGGGAGGTGCAAAAGTAGGTATACAGTTATGGAAAAAGAAAACACGTACAATACTCATTGCATTTATTATACAAACAAAATAACGAATATTGCATATACATGTAATGACAAGCACAGCCCTAATCCCTCAGATACTCAAACTGCTTGCTGTCGGTATTCACACACTCCTCTAATCGAGAGCGGACTTAAGCATTATAATAATGATGTGATACTTACTGTATACCTACTTTTGTACCCCCCCTGTACATACGAAAAGACTTCGCCAATAAACGAACTCTTTACAGCATACAATATTAAAACGAACTCTTTCCAGCATACAGACACACACAAGGACATTTGAATATATTATTGGTTCAAAAATGTAACATCAGGATCTAAGCATATGTCAAACATTCTTTTATGAAATTTTTTGCTATTGCTCAAACTATGTCTTGTTGCTATACGACAATCAAACATCAACGACCAATGTAGTAACAGAAATGACATCAATCTATACATACAAAACAAGTATTGCTCACATACAAACAACTTATGAAATATAGAACATATATGACAATATTCTAAACAATGAAGGTTTCATTGTGTGAATCAAGATTTAAGAACAAGTCATGACGAAAACAAAACAAAAACAAAACAGTTTTCTACACAAGGAGAACACTGGCATATAGTTGTTCCACAGAGCATTAAAAGTGGACAAGTGAAAGTTTATTTGTGCATTATACTGTTTAATTTTGAATCTCAGATTTTGAAATTCTTCGGAAAGTACGTCAAGAATTGTAGGCTGACAAAAAAAAAAAAAAAAAAAAAAAAAGTGGAGGGAGGGGGGGGGGGGGGAGTGTCCTAGGAAAACCAACCAGTAAACGGCAAAAAACAGATCATCATCAGATCACTCCATAACATTTTGACTCCCGCACCCCATCCACGAGCATCCTGCATTGTCAACCATGCTAGCAAAGCAAAAGCTTAACCCTTTGATTCCTGCACCCTATCCATCAGCATCATGTATATTCAACCATGCTAGCAAAGCAAAAGCTTAACCCTTTGATTCCCTCACCCTACCCATCAGCGTCCTGCAAGAAGCTGGTGGATAGGGTGAGGGAATTAAACGGTTACGTTTTTTTTCCAGTTGGTGGATAGAGTGCGGGAGCCAAAGGGTTAAGCCAGGGACAGAGAAAGGGAAGACTACCACCTTCTGACTAGAAAGCGGCATGTGGCACTGATGAGGTTCCGCGCTGGCCACAATAGGCTCAACGCTCGTATGAACCGCAAGTTTGAACTGAAACCTGTTTGTACGGTCAAGATGACCAGACCAACTAAACATGTATTACAGGTGTGTCGCCTCTATGGAATGGAATGACAGGAGACATGACCACTCTGACCACAACTGCTGTGACCACCAAAGCTTCCAAGGCAACTGGCAGGGCTGGAAGAAATGTCTATATTCATCATCGCTAGATGCGGCTGGACCATGTAGACGGCGATTTAGAGAAGAAGAGCCTTTGCAGGATTTGTGTAACTGATATCTGAGTCCAAGTATCTGACAGCGTCCATGTAAACCTGTCCACCTTCCCTGTCTGTCCTATCCCCTCTACCTATCCATGTTCCCTGTCTGTCCTATCCCCTCTACCTGTCCATGTCCCCTGTCTGTCCTATCCCCTCTACCTGTCCATCTTCCCTGTCTGTCCTATCCCCTCTACCTATCCATCTTCCCTGTCTGTCCTATCCCCTCTACCTATCCATGTTCCCTGTCTGTCCTATCCCCTCTACCTGTCCATGTCCCCTGTCTGTCCTATCCCCTCTACCTATCCATCTTCCCTGTCTGTCCTATCCCCTCTACCTATCCATGTTCCCTGTCTGTCCTATCCCCTCTACCCTGTCCATGTCCCCTGTCTGTCCTATCCCCTCTACCTATCCATCTTCCCTGTCTGCCTATCCCCTCTACCTATCCATTTCCCTGTCTGTCCTATCCCCTCTACCTGTCCATGTCCCCTGTCTGTCCTATCCCCTCTACCTATTCCATGTCCCCTGTCTGTCCTATCCCTACCTGTCCTTTCCCTGTCTGTCCTTCCCTCTACCTGTCCATGTTCCCTGTCTGTCCTATCCCCTCTACCTGTCCATGTTCCCTGTCTGTCCTATCCCCTCTACCTATCCATCTTTCCCTGTCTGTCCTATCCCTTCTACCATTTCTCTCATCCTTCTTCCTGTCCTGTCTTCCTATCCCCTCTACCTATCCATCTTCCTGTCTGTCCTATCCCCTCTACCTATCCATGTCCCTGTCTGTCCTATCCCCTCTACCTATCCATGTCCCTGTCTGTCCTATCCCCTCTACCTATCCATGTCCCCTGTCTGTCCTATCCCCTCTACCTATCCATGTCCCCTGTCTGTCCTATCCCTCTACCTGTCCATCTTCCCTGTCTGTCCTATCCCCTTACCTTCCATGTCCCCTGTCTGTCCTGTCCCCTATACCTATCCATGTCCCCTGTCTGTCTCCTAATGCCCTCTACCCTTCCATCTTCCCTGTCTGTCCTATCCCCTCTACCTATCCATCTTTCCTGTCTGTCCTATCCCCTCTACCTATCCATGTCCCCTGTCTGTCCCATCCTCCTATACCTATACCATGTCCCCTGTCTGTCCTATCCCCTCTACCTATCCATGTCCCCTGTCTGTATCCCATATCCCTATACCTATCCCATACTTCCCCTGTGCTGTCCTCATCCCCCTCTCTACCTACTATCCATGTCCCCTGTCTGTCCCATCCCCTATACCTATCCATCTTCCCTGTCTGTCCTATCCCCTCTACCTATCCATGTCCCTGTCTGTCCTATCCACTCTCACCTATTCCTATCTCCCCTGTCTGTCCTATCCCTCTACCTATCCATGTCCCCTGTCTGTTCTATCCCCTCTACCTATCCATTCCCCTGTCTGTCCCATCCCTCTACCTATTCCACCCTCCCCTGTTCTGTCCTAACCCTCTACCTATCCATCTCCCCTGTCTGTCCTAACTACCCTCTGCCTATCCATCTCCCCTGTCTGTCCTATCCCCTGTACCTATCCATGTCCCCTGTCTGTCCTATCCCCTATACCTATACATCTCCCCTGCCTGTCCTATCCCTCTACCTATCCATCTCCCTTGTCTGTCCTATCACCTCTACCTATCCATCTCCCCTGTCTGTCCTATCACCTCTACCTATCCATCTCCCCTGTCTGTCCTATCCCTCTACCTATCCATCTCCCCTGTCTGTCCCATCCCCTATACCTATCCATGTCCCCTGTCTGTCCTATCCCTCTACCTATCCATCTCCCTTGTCTGTCCTATCACCTCTACCTATCCATCTCCCTTGTCCGTCCTATCCCTCTACCTATCCATCTCCCCTGTCTGTCCTATCACCTCTACCTATCCATCTCCCCTGTCCGTCCTATCCCTCTACCTATCCATCTCCCCTGTCTGTCCCATCACCTCTACCTATCCATCTCCCCTGTCTGTCCCATCACCTCTACCTATCCATCTCCCCTGTCTGTCCCATCCCCCGTACCATTCATCCATCTCCCCTGTCTGTCCTATCCCTCTACCTATCCATCTCCCCTGTCTGTCCCATCCCCTATACCTATCCATGTCCCCTGTCTGTCCTATCCCTCTACCTATCCATCTCCCTTGTCTGTCCCATCCACTCTACCTATCCATCTCCCCTGTCTGTCCCATCACCTCTACTTATCCATCTCCCTGTCTGTCCTAACCCTCTACCTATCCATCTCCCCTGTCTGTCCTATCCCTTACCTATCCATCTCCCTGTCTGTCCTACCCTCTACCTATCCATCTCCCCTGTCTGTCCTAACCCTCTACCTATCCATCTCCCCTGTCTGTCCTATCACCTCTACCTATCCATCCCCTGTCTGTCCTAACCCTCTAACCATCCATCTCCCTGTCTGTCCATCCCTATACTATCATCTCCCTGTCTGTCCTATCACCTCTACCTATCCATGTCCCCTGTCTGTCCTAACCCTCTACCTATCCATCTCCCCTGTCTGTCCTATCCCCTATACCTATCCATGTCCCCTGTCTGTCCCATCCCTCTACCTATCCATGTCCCCTGTCTGTCCTATCCCTCTACCTATCCATCTCCCCTGTCTGTCCCATCCCCTATACCTATCCATGTCCCCTGTCTGTCCTATCCACTCTACCTATCCATCTCCCCTGTCTGTCCTATCCACTCTACCTATCCATCTCCCCTGTCTGTCCTATCCACTCTACCTGTCCATCTCCCCTGTCTGTCCTATCCACTCTACCTATCCATCTCCCTGTCTGTCCTATCCACTCTACCTATCCATCTCTCCTGTCTGTCCCATCCCCCGTACCTACCCATCTCCCCTGTCTGTCCCATTCCCTCTTCCTATCCATCTCCCCTGTCTGACCTATCCACTCTACCTATCCATCTCCTCTGTCTGTCCCATCTCCTCTACCTATCCATCTCCCTGTCTGTCCCATCCCCTCTACCTATCCATCTCCCCTGTCTGTCCCATCCCTCTACCTATCCATCTCCCTGTCTGTCCCATCCCTCTACCTATCCATCTCCCCTGTCTGTCCCATCCCTCTACCTATCCATCTCCCCTGTCTGTCCTATCCACTCTACCTGTCCATCTCCCTGTCTGTCCTATCCACTCTACCTGTCCATCTCCCCTGTCTGTCCCATCTCCTCTAGCTACCTATCCATCTCCCTGTCTGTCCCATCCCTCTACCTATCCATCTACCTATCCATCTCCCTGTCTGTCCTATCCACTCTACCTGTCCATCTCCCCTGTCTGTCCTATCCACTCTACCTGTCCATCTATCCTGTCTGTTATGCCCCATCTACCTCTTTCCCTCTATCTGTCTACCTCCCTCGCCTACCCCATTTCTTTCATCAATTTACCCCCTGTCTGTCCTATCCCATCTACTCATCCAATCCTTGCCTGTCCCATCCCGTTTACTTTGTTCATTCCGCCACCATCCCTTATCCAGAAAGAGAGAGTAAGATAAAGAAAGAGAGACAGACAAACAGAAGACAGACAGACAGAGACAGAGAGGGAGGTGCTCGTAGCTGACAGGTAACATGGAAACAACAACTAAATAAAGAAACAGAAACAAAAATGACCAAACAGACCACCTCCAAAGAACCGTGTAGGATGGTGCTTACTTGTTTTGTGTAGTTTCCTTAAAGGGAAAAAAAAATCAAAACCACGGATATGGCGTTTCCATCTCATTCTAATAATCAAAGGCTATGGTTAGTAAATGGATCTTTTAAAATCCCGCTGTGAAAGGACAGAGAAAGAAAACAAGGCATTGTGTAGGATAATAGTGTTTTGTTTGAGCAAAATGTCTTTCCTGCAGTGGAGACATTCAGCGTGTGTTTGTTTTGTGTGTGTGTGTGTGTGTGTGTGTGTGTGTGTGTGTGTGTGTGTGTGTGTGTGTGTGTGTGTGTGTGTGTGTGTGTGTGTGTGTGTGTGTGTGTGAGAGTGAGTGAGCGTGTGTGTCTGTGTGTATGTGTGTGTGTGTGTGTGCGTGCGTGTGAGTGAGTGAGTGAGTGTGTGTGTGTCTGTGTGTGTGTGTCTCTGTGTGTGTGCGTGTGGGTGTGTGGGTGTGTGGGTTGTGTGTGTGTGTATGGTCTGGCTCACATGGTATTCATTTCATATTTCTTTTCTCTGCACTTGCACCCTGTTGGGAAAAAAAATAACAACGTTTCAAAATTATTTGGAAATGTATATGCCGAGAAGACGGTCCAGATTTTGTGCGTGTCAAGGTCACTGTGACCTTTGAAGAAGAAACATCCGATGACGTGAATTGAGGACATGGAGATTGTCCCACACAGTGAAAGCAGAATTCAAACATCCTGAGAAACATTTTCTTTATTATTTTATTTTGGAAAGTATTGTGTACTACATCTTCCTGGAAAAAGTGCTGATTCTACATGTGAGGTTTTTGGGGTCTTTTTTTTTTTTTATTTGCAAGGGGGGGGGGGGGGGGGTAAGGGGGGTATTTTGTTGTTGTTGTTGTTGTTTTTTCTTTCTTTCTTTCATTCTTTTCTTTCTTTCGTCCTTTCTTTTTTCTGTCTGTCTTTCTTTTTCTTTCTTTCTTTATTCATTTATCTCTCTCTCTTTCTTTCTTTCTTTCTCTCTCTTTCTTTCTTTCTCTATCTTTCTTTCTTTCTCTCTTTCTGTTTCTTTCTTTCTCTCTTTGTTTCTTTCTCTCTCTCTCTTCTCTCTCTCTTGCTCTCTTTTCTTTTAATCTCTGTTTCGTTCTTTCTTTCTTCGTGTCATGATTTCCAAACTTACGCGTTTGCGATTTGTCAATGGTCCACCCCACCTTTGACTTAGATATGGTAAAGATCCACTAATAAAAAGCTGAGAAAATTGTGCTCACACTTTGCTTTTTGTCAGTTTCAGTTTCAGTTTCAGTTTCTCAAGATGACGTCTCCGCGTTCGGAATGAATTCCTTATGCACTAACGTTACAGGTGCCATGTGATGGAGAAGATCCACAGTGATCACGGCACAAGCCTTAAGCCTGCGCATAAACCCATGAGCTGGCCACGTCCTGAGGTCCTGCCTAGATGGTGCCATAACCCTGGGGTCGTAGGGGAGGGAGGTGGCAGAGACCTCAACTTTTCCCGGGCCAGCGCCACGATGGCCGCGCCGATCCCCTCTCCCTCGATTTAAGTTTATGTTCATATGCGCATTTTGATTTACCAAGACTTGAGAAAGGCAAGAAGACTAACTGGTCTTTAAGGATTGGGACCTGGGAAATTAACCTATCTCTCCATTGTTCTATACCAAGGCAGACGGGCAATGTCCTACTCTTCACGATTTCTCAACTGCCGTGGGATCTTTAACGTGCACAGCTAGAAGGCACACAGGTCCGACTCGTTTTTCGTCCCCTTCCGAAGGAATGTTTTTCATTTTCTTGAATGCTGGTTTGGCTTGGCCGATTCTACTGGCTATTTCTGATTCAGTTCGATTTTCCAGTCAAAATTAGGAGAAAAATCGAGGCCTCTACGGGGAAACGAAACCTGGAACCCCGAGTTTCGTTATTGGCAGGCGAACGTCTGAACCATTCTGCCACCCTTCTCCACGTTTTTTTTTTTTATCACAGACAGACAAACACCACCTCTCTCCTGTATATATATTCTGTCATCATCATCATCATCATCAGGTGCCTTGCTACGTGGCGTTGGCGATCATGGCCTTCCATCTGTTTCTATCCCTTGTTTCCGCAAGCACATCTTCCACTCTCTCTGTCTTGCAGGTCCGTCCGATATTTTTTCCCTGGGTCTACCTGGTGCTCTCTTTCCCTCCAGCTTTCCTGTTGTGACCAGGTGCTCAAATTCCCCTTTCCTCATAAAATGGCCTATAAGTGTTGCCTCTCTTTTCTTAATCTTCCCTATGAATGATCTTCTTGTGTCTGCCTCCATCCAGGCTGTCTCGTTTGTTTTCTTTGCTGTCCATGGAACTCTTAACATTCTTCTTAGAAACCACATCTCGGCTGCCTCAATCTTGTTCTGGCTTTGCTTGTTGACTGTCCACGGCCTCCCAACCGTTATAACATTACTGGTTCTATATAACATTCAAGAACTCTCATCCTGATGTTAATTGATAGGCATTTGTTGGTAAGAATGCTTGTCATCTTCTTGAATGCTGTTTTGGCTTGGCCGATTCTACTGGCTATTTCTGATGTGCATCTGCCGTCTGGTGAAATAATCGTTCCCGGATATCTAAACTTATCAACCTGTCTCAAGGTTCTGTACAGTAAAAAAAAAAAAAAGAGGTGTGTGGGGGAGGTTGAGTTGATTTTTTTTTTAAAGAAAAAGAAAAAAGAAATGAGTGGATGGGGTGAGTAGGTCTACCCTTGTGGGTGGATCTACCCCTCTTTCTGATTTGTTGAGTCAACATGTTCTGAAAGAGGGGAGTGGTGGTGTTGAGAGAGAATAAGACGAAAGATCAACAAAATATTACTACTGTTTGATTTGGGGGCGAGGCATTCCTAAAGTGAGGTCTCCTCTTCTCCTGTGCTTGGTTATAGGTCCTACTGATACACTCTTCTGGCCGTCTGGTCTGAGTGTGTCTGATACTGTATATTTCATACAGACACACACACACACTGCGCACGCGCGCGCGCACACGCACTCATAAATACACACACACACACTACGTTAAGCACCCTCATTGCACACACATACCACACACGCACGCACGCACACACCATACACTCACACACACACACACACACACACACGCACCACATACACACACACTACACAGTACACACACACGGACATACACATACATACGTATAACATACATACACGACACAAACACTTTCTTTCTTTTTCTGAAGATTAACCATTCAAGAATTGTTGTTTGTTGTGTGTCTAAAATCACTTTAGTGAATAGACATTAAATCAAAGACACCACACACGTACACACACACATACACACACGCACGCACATACACACACATATACACACAGACACACACACACACCGACACCCACCCACCCACCCTTCCCACACACACACAGACACACACACACACGCACACACACACGGCGCGCACACAACACACACTCACACACACATACACACACTACACACACACATACACACATACACACAGAGAGACACACCCACACACACACATACACACACACGCACGCACGTACGCATGCACACAAACAAACACACATACCCCCCCCACACACACACACATACACACACACACACACACGTACACACACACACATACACACACCACGCACATACACACACATATACACACAGACACACACACACAGACCCACCCACCCACCCACCACACACCCCACACAGACACACACACACACACACACACACACATACGCACACGCACACACACACACACACACACATACACACACTCACACACACACACACATACCACACACACATACACACATACATACACAGAGAGACACACCCACACCCACACATACACACACACACACGCACGCTCGCACGCACGTACGCATGCACACATACAAACACACATACCACACACACACACACACGCACTCACACACACATACACACACACACATACACACACACACACACACACACCACACACACACACACACACACACACACATACATACACCCACATCCACTTGAGCTCTCTCTTACTTATTACCGACACCACCCACTCATAATTTTGGTTTCATGTTTTCATTACGATTATATTTTTTCAAAAATATATAAAGGAAGAGGTGGAAAAAGAAGAAAATAGAAAGACGGAGAACTATAGAGACGAAAAAAAAAACCAACATAAAACAAATATGACCTCCCGCCACGAAATCAGTCTTAACTCGCAGTCAGTCGAACAGCACTAGGAGCTGAAAAGGTGACTGAGGGTCTATCTGGGTGTTTTGACTTTTTCTCAAAATTGATTTCTGTAGACTATAATCTATCCCCCACAGAAATTTTTTTTCTTGAAAAAATATTATTAATCAATTTTTTAATCGGTATTTTAATAATGCACTGATCGCAGCAGAAAGAACGCAATTTCCTAACCAAAAGTACCTATTTTTGTCTCTTATTATGAACCGTAACCTGTACAGTACCCGCACATGTAATATACTGATGGAAAGCTCTTTGGTGCACCTTTCAGATAATGACAGCGAAAATTAGAAACAAACTGGGTCAAAGCCACCAAATAAAGAAATTTTAAGGAAAATGTGTAGGAGAGCACACAAAAACTTTAGAGGCCGTTTTCTCAAAATGGCCGTTATACAACTTAATGACTTTAAACAACATATATTTTGAGTGCAAGCTTTATTCAAGTACCAAAATAATCAACAGAATGTACACTTTCCAGTAATACGTATATCTCAAAATGCCCAAAATGCTAGTTTAGACTGATTTCGTGGTGGGAGGTCACAAATACCTTGCCCTACCTCTCCATTCTGCTTTTGACTCTACTTGTTTATTAATCTCTTGACACAGATGTTCCACGACCTCTCGCCGTTCATTTTCTGTGTTCGTCTCGTCCTTACAGCTAGAATGAGGTTCCCCTGTCTCTTCAATGGTCACAAGCTCTTGTCTTCCTTTAAACCCTACTTGAAGTCATACCTTTTTGTCCGAACCAACTCCCTCTCCCCGTCTCCCCCATGGGGATGCCGGTGGGGTTCTTTTAGTATAAATAGTATCCCTACCTTCTGGAAATTCTGTGCTAGACATTTCCTCTTTTCTGTCACTGTCTTTGTTTCTGCCTTGTTTCTTTTCTGTCATTTCTTCCTTATCATTTTCTGCCTTGCTGGTCCATTCACATATATGTGTTCGATAAGGTCTTACGTACTTTTTCTTAGGATTGATAATTGGGTCATGTTTAAAGTGCGTTTTTGGCTCAAGGGAGGTGAGATATGCTGAAGCAATTTTAGGTAATTTATGCCTGTTTTTGTACGTCTTAGTGTCCTTATGTACGCTTAAACTTGTATTCAGGTGTGTTTTTAAATCCCCTGTGCGATAGATTGGACGGAGTGGTCAACACCGGGGGCATGTCCTTAGATTATGTGCGCAAATACATTTATTTGTGTATTTAAAAGGATTTTTTTTTTTTTTTTTTCCTGTTGAAGTTTTGTACGTTTTGAAGCGGTTAAAACCCTGGTATGGCTCTACGCAGTCGGCTGGGCTTTAAACAACAATAACAGTAACAACGGTCCGAACCAGTCGTCGTGGTGTAGTGCTTAACGCAACGGACTACATGACTGGAAGGTTGTGGGTTCGAATCCCCATCAGTCCCTTCAAAAATCATTGTGGGATTTTTCGGCTCAGCCGGGTCCTACCCAGAGTTGGGCGTGCTATAATGGGCTCATTGGGAAGACTGGGACCAACAGAGTCGAGTCTCATCCACTTTCACGGATGAGTCATTCAGGGTGTTGCTCAAATCTTTGACCACCACCGCAGATGTCTCTATCTCTCGGGCCTGGTTGACGCCAGGATATGTTATGATAGCAAGCATAGAGTACAGCCCTGTCATTCAGTCTCAATCCTAGATGGAAACTCCATAGCATCAAGATTATCATTCTCATCGCCATCATCATCATCGCACTGTAAAAAAAACAACTGTGCTAGCTTCTGTGGCCATTAAGGGTAGCGTAGAAAATGGGACACACACACACACACACAAAAAAAGAAAAAAAAAGAAAAAAAAAAAAGGTGAGCATGAAGGTAACCTCCCTGAGTGCGATGATCCTTATAAAAAAAAAAAAAATGAATAAAAAGATTGTTTGTCCAGCAATGATTATCCCCCTTTAAAGCTTCCACCCCTTCGTCCCATCCATAGACATCCTATATAGATGTCTGTGGTCCCATCCCCTTTCTGTCCTCCCACTCCCGTAGGCATGTGGTTTGTGGCCTTGAGGTTTTTTGTCTTTGGGAGTGTCTTTGAGCATAGAAGCAGATACAAAGTACAAAAACAGTAAGCTCAGAACACTCCTGAATGGGTAGCGCAAACTGTGTGTTAGATTTGAGAAATTCTACAACATGGGAGATAATTCTCAAGAGTTATGTCCTTTGATTAATATTATAAAAATTCTCCCTGCTTCCCTCTTATTTGTTTGGTAATGAGAGTGTGCGTTTTGTTTGATTTGATTTTCACTTCAACATTCAGCACTTTATGAGTTAATTTCATGTCATGGTCATCATCATCATCGATCATCGTCGTCATCGTCATCGTCGTCGTCGTCGTCGTCGTCATCATCATCATCATCATCATCGTCGTCGTCGTCGGTCGTCGTTGAAGTCGTCGTTGTCGTCGTCGTCGTCATCATCATCATCATCATCTTAATCATCAGTAGTAGTAGTAGTGGAAGAAGAAGTAATAGTAGTATTGTTATTGCTATCATTATTATGATCAACATCATCATCATCATTAGTATGTAGTTATCATTATTTGTTGTTGTTGTTATTATTATTATATTTTTATCAACATAATCAACATTATATTATTATCGACAGTAGTAGTAGTAATAATAATAATAATAGTAGTAGTGGTAGTAATAGTAGTAGCAGTAATAGTAGTGGTAGTAGTAGTAGTAGTATAATATAATAATATAATAATAATAATATTAATATATAGTAGTAGTAACAGTGGTACTTAGTGTAAACATACTTTGAATTAAATCTAGAATAACACACACACATTTCCAGAGAAACGACGCTTGATTGATGTGAATCAATTTCTTTTCTTTTTAATTTGAAAAGAAAAAAATTCAGAAAAATCCTATTGATCACAAACCATTGATTTTAGCAAGGTGATAAAGCGTGTGTTAAGGAAAGACTGCATGCAATCTTTTTAACGTCGGTGTGCTTTATTTTTCGCTTCAAATATTTACATTTCATTTACATTTCAAGCTTTCGCATTATTACATTTCTCGTTTTCCTCACTCAGTCAGAGAGAGAGAGGGGGGGGAGAGAGAAGGGGGGAGGGAGGAGGAGGAGGGAGGGAGGAGGGAGGGAGAGAGAGAGGGGAGGGAGGGAGAGAGAGAGGAGAGCGGGAGAGACAGAGAGACAGGAGAGAGGAGAGAGAGGGGGTGAGAGAGAGAGAGAGTGTGTGTTTGTATGTGTGTAAGTGCGTGTGTGCGTGTGTGTGTATGTGTGTGTGTAAGTGCGCGTGTGTGTAAAGTGTGTGTGTGTGTGGTGTGTGTGTGTGTGTGTGTGTGTGTGTGTGTGTGTGTGTGTGTGTGTGTGAGCGTGCGTATGTGCGTCTGTGTGTTTGTGAGAGTGCGTGCGTGCATGTGTGTGCGTGTCCATGCGTTTGTGTATATGTGTGGTGTGGGTGGTGTGGTGTATTGTAGTGCAATGCAATGCAGTTAGTGTAGTGTAGTGTAGTGTAGTGTAGCGTAGTGTAGCGTAGCGTATTAGCGTAGCGTAGCGTAGTGTAGTGTAATGTAGTGTACTGAAGTGGAGTGGAGTGGGGAGTGGGGGAGTGTGTGACTGGGCTGTACTCTACGCTTCTTATCACAACCAGGTCTAAGAGATGCAGACACCTGCAGAGCTGGTCAGGAAATTTTAGCAACACTTTTGTTGGCGATCTCTGAGGAAGATGAAACTCGACCGCGTGGTCCCAGTCTTCCCAAATGAGCTCATCTAGCACGGTCAACGCATCGTAGAAGCTGATAAGGGAAGGAAAATCCCACAAGAACTTTTTAGGCCGATGAGGGATTCGAACCTGCAATCTTCTAGTCAGAAGTCAGTTACGTGACCACTTCGCTACAGCGGTTGGTGAATTAACTAAACTTTACTTGAGATTCGTTATGCATATATTACTGTTGAAGTAGAGCGTGTGGCCTGGTAGTTCAACGCCTGCCTTCGACGTGGGAGACATAGGTTCAAATCACAGGTAATACCTCTCCTCTCCCTTCTCCTCTCTCCTCCCACCCTCTCCCATTGTTCCCCTCCACAAGATCTTATACGGTGATCTTGGTGACAATCTTTTCGGATGAGAAGATAACCCCATGGTTCCCCCACCCCCACCCCTATGAGAATGCCGGGGGATCTTTCATTGAAATTATATCCCCACCTTCTGGGAATTCTGTGCTAGAAATTTCCTCTTTTCTGTCACTCTCTTTGTTTCTTTTTTCCTCCTTTGCTTTCTGTCATTTATCCTATCAATATCTGCCCTGCTGGTCCATTCACCTGTGTGTGTTCGATAGTTTTCCGTATTTTCTCTTAGGATTGATAACTGGGTACGCGTATTAAGTACATTTGTGGCTCTAGATAATTTAGGCCCGTTTTTAGATATGTTTTAATGTCCTTAGTTATGTTTAGATTTGTATATAAATGTTTTCTTTTTTTGTTTTTTTGTTTTTTGTTTTTTAATCTCCTGTGTGATGAATTCGACGGAGTGGTCAACGCCAGGGGCACCTCCTTAGAAATCGATTTTGTGCAACAAAGGAATTAATATGTCTACGTAATTTTCTTTTCCTTTTTTTTTATTCCTTTTTTTTTTTTCTTGTTGAAGTATTGTGTATGTTTTGAAATGGTTATGGCCTTGATATGGCTCTACGCATTCGGCTGGGCTTTAAACAACAATAACAACACAACAACAACAACTCGTGGCTGGTGCTGTGTGCTGTATGCTGTGTGCTGTACACACTCAACTGATCAGTGCACCTGGAGAATCTGGAGTTTGTTCAAAAGGGATTTATCACCTACGGAGAGTTCCATATGCGCTCCTCCCAAATCTGCCAGCAATTATCTGGCAAACTTCCCCAGCTCGCGAAAAGCCGTATGCGCTGAGCAGCAATGCGTTGTAAGTCTAAATGAATTTTGAGAGAAGGGTTACGTAAGAACGATTCCATCTAACAATAATGATGATTTAAAACAATGATGATATCATAGTAATGATAATAGTAACAATCATGATGATTTTATTGATAATAATAAAAAACAATAATGGTGATAATAACAGTAATAATAACAATGATAATGATGATGATGATAAGAAGAAAAAGAAGATAATAATAACAATAATGATGATAATGATAATGATACTGCTACTACTAATAGTAGTAGTGCAACTACTACCACTACTACTACTATTACTACTACTGATGATAATAATAACAATAAAATGATGATGATGATGACGATGATGATGGGGAAGAGGAGGATAAGCGTTGTAATACATCGCTTAACCCTTTGACTCCCGCACCCTGTCTACCAGCTTCCTGCATTGTCAACCATACTAGCGAAGACAAAACTTATTTCTTTGACTCCCTCACCCTATCAACCAGCTTCCTGCAGAAAGCTGGAGGGTAGGATGAGGGAGTCAAAAGGTTAAGTTTTTTGCAGTTGGTGGATAAGGCAGGCACGGGAGTCGTAGGGTTAGTAACAATCGACACAGTTTCACTTTTCTCTAATATTCGTCCAGAAAGTAACCTGAATCTTCGGCAATTCAAAATTCAAACTGAATAGAAAAAGGTTGTAAAAACCCTGCACGTTGCAAAAGGAGTACACACACACAGAGAAAAACCTGAAGGACCAGTTTCCACCTCCTCACCCCCTCTCAGCCCCTCCCCCTCCCCCACGGATCATGTCATCAGACTACAGGTCGCTATTATGGCTGGCCCGACATAGCGACACGTCAAAATGGTCCTTTCGTGCTTGGTGCAAAAAGAAAGAAAGAAAGAAAGAAAGAAAAAAAAAACTGAAAAAAAAAAAAACTGAAAAAAAAAAACTGAAAAAAAAAAACTGAAAAAAAAAAACTGAAAAAAAAAAAACTTAAAAGAAAAATAGAAAAGAAAAACATGAAATGAAAAGAAAAAAAAAAAAGGAGAAAAGAAAAAAAATGTCAAGCCATCTTAACAGTCTTTCATTTCATATATAGAAATGTATATAAAAGAAAACCAGAATAGTTACAGTTATAGAAAATCTAACTGAAAAGACCACACAC
>JAPXFY010000026.1:37078708-37081208 GCA_030674185.1 Monoplex corrugatus | reverse complement strand
AATACATACCTTTTTGTCTGGCAGTGATTTCTCCCTTTACATGGTCACTCTCTTGTCCCACAGCCCTCCTGTCCTGCCCCTCCAGTTTTCGTGTGCTTCCAGCCCTGAAGTTTTGGTCGTTGTTTTGGTCGTTGTTTTGGTCGTTGTTTTGGTCGTTGTTTTGGTCGTTGCTTTGGTCGTTGTTTTGGTCGTTGTTTTGGTCAGTTTTGGTCGTTGTTTTTGGTCGTTGTTTTGGTCGTTGTTTTGGTCGTTGCTTTGGTCGTTGTTTTGGTCGTTGCTTTGGTCGTTGTTTTGGTCGTTGTTTTGGTCGTTGTTTTGGTCGTTGCTTTGGTCGTTGTTTTGGTCGTTGTTTTGGTGAATGGTGGTAGAACGCGCATTGGTTTGGTTCGTGTGTCAAGATTTGGCGCCTTATAAATATTATTATTATTTATTATTTATCAGTATTATTATCATTATCATTATTATTATTATTATTATTATTATTATTATTATTATTATTATTATTACCTGTCACAGGGTCGAATTGCTGGCGACTAAACCAGCAACCCCACCAGTCCTCTCAGGAGGATGGTGAGGAGGGTGGCTAGAAACCCTGGTGGAAATAAATTAGATCCATCAAAGGGCGCCAGCTCTGGAGAGCTACCCGCGGCCATCTAGCTAAGGGAGTAAACCCTGACAGTAAATCCGGTGTGGGGCCCCTAAGGCGGTTGGATGGCAAACTTTGTCACTTTCCGGCAGCTCCTGCGGCCGCGTTGGCACCAAAACGTAACAGCCCTGCTGTTCCTTTGGATCTGTCAGCGAGGTGGAGAGGGGGGACAAGTTGCATGGGTAACAGCCTGTCTTCCATATTACACTGCCCAGGCTTACATCCGTCCATTCATCCACAAACACCTACGACCTGGAGAGGACACTCCAGCCTCGTTACTAACACTAGTGTCGGCACAACACGGGAAGCAACAGATACCGGTGATAAGTCATTGCTCAACTGACGCCAGGGGTTGCTTCTGACGGTGGGAGAGACCTTCGTGTCTTACTGGACAGCTACCGCCCGCCTAAGCTGGGCAGCCCCCAGCCAGTTAGGTGCTGTCCCGCCATGACCTGCCTTCTTCATTGGGTGCATGAAGATTAGGAGAAAATCTGACAAGCAGGTCGTTAATTACCGCACCAAACAAAAAGAAAAATTCAAATTCAAGAAACGGATCAGGAAAAGGATCAGCAGTGAAACTGGGCTGTTGGAATGTCCAAACAATGATGCCTGGGCTCTCCCAAGATCTGCAAGACATCAGCGACGCCAGAAAAACCGCCGTCATAAACAGCGAACTAAAGAGGCTCAATGTGGACATTGCCACTCTGCAGGAAACACGGCTGGCTGACCCAGGAACACTAAAGGAAAGGGACTACACCTTCTTCTGGCAAGGAAAGAGTTCTGATGCCCCAAGAGAGCACGGAGTAGGCTTTGCAGTAAGGAACAGCCTGCTGAACATGATTGAACCAGGCAGCGGCGGTTCAGAACGACTCTTGACTCTCCGCCTCAACACCACCGAAGGCTATGTCACTCTCATCAGCGTTTATGCCCCAACTCTGTCCGCCTCTCCAGACACCAAGGATGAGTTCTACGAAAATCTTGCATCAACCATAAGGAACATCCCAGGACAGAACAAATTGTTCTCCTGGGCGACTTCAAGCCAGAGTGGGTGCAGACAATGACTCATGGCCCTTCTACCTCGGTTCCTTTGGAGTGGGGAAAATGAATGAGAATGGACAGCAACTTCTTGAGTTTTGCGCCTGCCATGAACTGTGCATCGCCAACTCCTTCTTCAAGACGAAGCCTCAGCACAAGTCTCCTGGAGGCATCCCCGCTCAAAACATTGGCACCAACTGGATTTGATCCTAGTAAGACGTGCCGCTATCAAAAACGTTCTCCACACTCGCTCTTATCACAGCGCAGACTGCGACACAGACCACTCTCTGGTATGTTGCAAGATCAGGCTACAACCAAAGAAGTTCCACTGCTCAAAGAAACAAGGGAACCCTCGCATTGACGTCAGCAAGATGTCTCAGCCAGATCTTGTAGAACAGTTCGCAGAGGCCTTTCAGAGAGAATACGATGCATTGCAGCCCAGAGACTCTGCCACTGAGAGATGGGAAACGCTACGAGACACCATGCACCGCATTGCTATGGCCACCTTTGGGAAGAAAACTGTGAAGTCCCACGACTGGTTTGAGGCCAAATCATCAGAGATGACTCCCACTGTTGAGGCCAAGCGTGCTGCACTCACCAAGTATAAGCGGTCACCCAGTGAGAAGAACCTGCAAATCCTCAGGGCTGCCAGAAGTAAGGTTCAGCTTAACGCCAGGCGCTGCGCAAACGAGTACTGGACAGAGCTCAGCGAAGAGATACAGAGTGCTGCTGAAAGAGGCAACATCCGAGGAATGTATGATGGCATCAAGAAGGCACTGGGACCAACACAGAGCAAGATCGCCCTCCTCAAATCCTCCA
>JAPXFY010000026.1:37013708-37071208 GCA_030674185.1 Monoplex corrugatus | reverse complement strand
GTTTTCCTGTTTATGTTCTATCAAGTGACCGTTACTCGTTTTCCTGTTTGTGTTCTATCAAAGTTACCGTTTCTCGTTTTCCTGTTTGGGTTCTATCAAGTGACCGTTACTCGTTTTCCTGTTTGGGTTCTATCAAGTGACCGTTATTCGTTTACTCGTTTTCCTGTTTGTGTTCTACCAAGTGACCGTTACTCGTTTTCCTGTTTATGTTCTATTAAGTGACCGTTACTCGTTTACTCGTTTTCCTGTTCGTGTTCTATCAAGTGACCGTTCTTCTATGTTCCATTTCTGTTTTTCGATTCTGAAAGGTAAAGTGTCGGCCCTGGTGAACCTGGAAGCGCGGGGTGGGGTGCCTGGTGAGGACCTGTTTGTGCACGGGGAGATCAAGAACCACAGTCAGCGCACGGTCACGGCCATGCAGGCCTCTCTCATCATGCTGTCCACCTACCACGCGCGCAAGAACACCACCTGCTTCCGCCAGGTAGGTGCAGTTTGCATTATGTACTGTTAGCAGCGGTTGTGAGTCGTGGACAGTCAACGCACAAAGCCAGAACAAGATTGAGGCAGCCGAGACGTGATTTCTAAGAAGAATGTTGAGAGTTCCATGGACAGCAAAGAAAACAAACGGGACAGTCTTGATGGAGGCGGACACAAGAAGATCATTCATAAGGAAGATTAGGAAAAGACAGGCAACATTTATAGGCCATTTTATGAGGAAAGGGGAATTAGAGAACCTGGTGGTAACAGGAAAGCTGGAGAGAAAGAGAGCACCGGGTAGACCCAGGGAGAGAATGCTGGACGGACTTGCAGAGTGGCTGGGGATGAGGAGAGTGGGGAAGATGCTAGGGGCAACGAGAGATAGAGATGGTTGGAAGTCCATGGTCGCCAACGCTATGCGGCAAGGCACCTGATGATGATGATGAAGAAGTCATCATCATCATGTGCCCTGCCGCATGGCGTTGGCGATCATGGCCCTCCGTATGTATCTATCCCTTGTTGCCGCAAGTGCATCTTCCACCCTCTCTGTCCTCAGCCACCCTGTAAGTCCGTCCAATATTTTCTCCCTAGGTCTACCTGGTGCTCTCTTTCCCTCCAGCTTTCCTGTTGTGACTTGGTGCTCCAATTCCCCTTTCCTCATAAAATGGCCTATAAATGTTGCCTGTCTTTTTCTAATCTTTCTTATGAATGATCTTGTGTCTGCCTTCATCAAGACTGTCTCGTATGTTTTCTTTGCTGTCCATGGAACTCTCAACATTCTTCCTAGAAACCACATGTCGGCTGCCTCAATCTTGTTCTGGCTTTGCTTGTTGCCAGGTAGGTGCAGTTTGCAATATGTACTCGTAACAGTAAGAGAGAGAGAGGGGGTGGGTGGGGGTGAGTTGTCTTCCTTTCTCTCTTGGTCCGGAGGCTGGGCTGGACCTGATTGGTGGGCGTTGTGTGGCTACGCCTCAGGGGTTTGGCATCTCCACAACTTGCCATTCGATTTGTAAACAAGGTAACTGATGACTGGGTCCGAATGGGTCATGCAGCGCATGGACAGCCCCCCCCCCCCCTTTTTGCTTGATGAAATGACTATCGAGTGGCGTCGGGAGCTTGGGAGGTGATCGTCAAGAGAGTGGCGAGGCATTGGTGCTCCGGGTCCCATCCGCACCCTCGTGGTCTTTCTTGTCAAGTTCGGTTACTTACGGACATTTTTCAAAGAAATATGTGTTTATGTTTTGGTTTATTTGTCTGTTTGTTTCTCGTATGTATTAATTTTTTTTCTAAGTTTACAGAATATTGGTTACGTGTGTAGAATATTATGGTGTTTTGATCGCAAAAGTTTCAAAAAATCGTCAAGCAGTTTTCAACTCGATTAATACATTGATAACATAATGTGCATGACCGAAGGGAGATGTTCAGCTCTGCCTCTCTCTGTCTCTGTCTGTCTGTCTGTCTGTCTGTCTGTCTGTCTGTCTGTCTTCTGTCTCTCTCTCTCTCTCTCTCGCCATGTCTGTTAATTACCCTGTATGATATTTAGTGTTTCCTTTTTCATCGTAATTGACAGTAATACAAATGATTACTGAGTAACTATTTATTTTGTTTGTTGTGTCGAAATGTATTTTAAGTTAAATATGCTACTACTGGAAGTAGTAGTAGTACTACTACTGCTACTACTCAACTACTACTAGTAGTAGTAATGAGAATGATAATAATAATAACAACAACACGAAGATGATAATAATAAAAGTAGTAATGATAATAATAATGATAACAATAATATCAATGATAATATGCAGTAGTAGTAGTAGTTCTACTGTTACAACAACAACAACAACAACTACTACTACTGCAGTTATTGCTTTGTTGTCATCATCATTGTCATCTTTTTTTTTATTATTGTTGTTTTTATTATTGTTAGTAATAGTGGTACCAGTAATACTATTATTAATATTATTATTGTTATTTAATTCGTATTAGTATCAGTATTGGTATTAGTATGATATACATCAAAATTCAATTGTCCTCGTTTTGTGTGTGTGTGTGTGTGTGTGTGTGTGTGTGTGTGTGTGTGTGTGTGTGTGTGTGTGTGTGTGTGTGTGTGTGTGTGTGTGTGTGTGTGTGTGTGTGTGTGTGTGTGTGACGCAACAGGTGGTGAGCAAGAAACGTGACGAGTTTGACGTGGGCCACAACGAAGGACGCCGCTGGAACTTCGTCCGTCTCACTCTCCCTCCTTACATCCCGGAAACCCGCCTGGAGCACTGCGACATCATCGAGATCGACTACTTCTTCCAGTTCAGGGTGGAGATCTCGGGCGGAGCCGAAATGAAGATGGAGACACCCATCCTGATGGGATCCCACCTCCCAGGGCAGGAGACGTCCCGCCAGAAGGGGGAGGGGAACCAGGATCCAGGAGCGAACATCAACAGGCAGTGGACGGTCCGCGCCAAAGGCTTCAACATGGACCTGGAAGAGGACGAGGTGGCGGACCTGGGCGAGCCTCAGCAGCACTGGGGGTTCTCCTCGGGGGTGCCCGAGCTGAGGGGTCCCGACAGGGCGGTGATGAGCAATCCTCTGTACCGTCACGGGTCCTTTATGAACGCCAGAGAGCAGCCCAAGGAGATGCCTGAAGAGCAGATGGAGAACACCAGGTTGTGATGATGGGTGCTGTGGGTTAGTTGGTTATTGTTTTTTTCACACTAGGTTGTGATGGATTTTTTTCCCCTAAAACAGCGTAGTGGCGCCTTCCCCCCTCCCCCCCCCCCACCTCCCGGACCATGTACATCGCCGCTCAAAGTCTTGTGTTCATCAGGAGCGGCGCTTTTCTGTGCTGAAGCCACAGCGTTTACTGACGTTCGATGTTTGTTGTCGCTGGGAAATGAAAATCGTTTGTTTATTTTATTTATTTATTTTTTCGTTGAGGTTTGATTAAAAAGTCCTACACATAGTGTGTACGAGGATTAGCTTGTAAAGAAGAAACAAACAAACAAAAAAAACAACGTTTTTAAAGAAACTTTATATCGTCACCTGCTTTGACTGCCTAAGCCTTTAAGGAAGGGGTGTGTGAGACCTCTCCTCTCAAAGGAAACAGACGGATCCCAAACCAACAACAAAATAGTAGGGGGTCGGAAATCCCATTGACCTCGGTCAGATACCTACCGGAGCCTGCTGAGGGACATTTGGGGAAAGGAATGTTCTGCGACCGGGTTTTTAAGTGCTGGAAATGAGGTCAAATGTGCGACCCAAAAGCATCGGGTCTTGTGACTTGTTTCTTTTTTAACGCTGGAGAGTTCCCTCCCTTTCCTCTCTCTTCCACTTCCCTCTCCGTGGCTGTCCTTTCAAACGTTTGCATACAACACAGTTGAGTACCTCGGAGCTCAGAACGTGTTGGAGTTCGTTCGTTTGGAGTTTGTTCAAAAGGGATTCATCGCATTCGGATAATTCCATATGCGTTTCACCAAAATCTGCCAGCAATTATCCGATAGCAAACTCTCTGAGCCAGGGCAAAGCCTTATGCGCCGGCAAGGTCTCGAAATGTGAAGGGATGAGACGTAACGTATGAAACACTAAAGCTGACACCACCAGAATGGTGAAAACATGAAGATTCGCAGCGAACAGACCAGTTTTTATATTGTGGGCTGGGATTGAACTCGAGATTAAGACTGGCAGGGAACAGACCAGTACGTTGTGTTTGATGTTGCAGGCTGGGATTGAACTCCAGATACCGATCAGATGTTTTCAGTCCTCGGCTCTATCAAAAGACCCGAACCAGCCTGCGTTGAGAACGCCGCGCTAAAGAAACCTGCAGTTTCCGTCTCTCGCCACTGGAATGTATGTAGGCCTTCTGGATCAGGCACTGGGCATTGTTGTTGTTGTTGTTGCTGCTGTTGTTATTATTGGTGTTGATTTTACTGTTATTGTTGTTGTTTATTGTTGATGTCGTTATTGTTGCTGTTGTTATTGTTGTTGTTTATTTTTCTTTTTGTGTGTTTAAAAAAAGATATCTTCCAATGTCTACCTAGTTTTTGTTTTTGTTTTTGTTTTTATTACAGTTTAAAGTGTCTTTAAAAAGAAATATTCTGCAACATATATGGAGCTTGCTTTCTTCGCCTAGTGACTCAATTCCCCCCACGCCCGCCACGCCGCCACCCCCATCCCCAATCCCCTCCCCACCCCCCATCCTCCATTCCTGTGAGGCATTTTGGTTATGGACGCCCAGTGCCTGGTAGACGTGGTAATGTCGCAAGACAGATCAGCATCAGACTGCGATTGTTCTTCGCCTCTTCTGTGGGCATTAACCATCCAAAGAAAGAAAGAAAGAAAAGAAAGAAAGAAAGAAAGAAACAATAAGAAGATGATGAAGCCAACTTGCTTTTAAATATGCTGGCGCGATATTGTTCATACAGTGGATGATTTGTCAACCACAACTTACGTTTTTTTTTTCCTTTCTTTTTTCATATGCCATGAACGCCACTGAATGCGTCATGATACTGCTGTGACTCCTTTTTTCGCCCCCCCCCCCCCCCCCCCCCTTTTTTTTTTTTTTTTTTTTTTGATGCTTAATTTGAATGACCT
Organism: Monoplex corrugatus; assembly: GCA_030674185.1. Lineage (NCBI taxonomy): Eukaryota > Metazoa > Mollusca > Gastropoda > Littorinimorpha > Ranellidae > Monoplex > Monoplex corrugatus. The sequence continues at coordinate 37,066,153 of JAPXFY010000026.1, read as the reverse complement.
GGAATGCTCCAGAAAATGTATGTGATCCACGTCATATCTGCAACCTTAAAAGACTCTTCAAGCCTACGCAATACCTTACGCATCGTCAGTACGGATGCAAGACCTTGACCTACACATACGCACGGGAGTTTACACCACCAGAAGGAACGGTGTATTAAATTAAGATGAGCGGTGCACATTTTAAACGCTGTTACATTGCGGACTGGAATTTGAACTCTAAAGTGTTGATTTTCTGTTGGTGTGCATTGTTTGTGGGTGATCTTATGTTTGTTTGTTTTTTTTTGTGATAGTATACTGAGTGAGGGCAAGGTGCAGGGATAACACCAAAGGGAAATGAGATGGGTCCAGCCTCCATAATAATCTTATAAACGATGAAATATTTTTGTACAGCGTATCATCTGTTAAGAGCCCTAAGCGCTTGATCAAAGTGTGACTGAGGCAGACGTAGCCTCATCATTATCATCTGAACTCGGTCACTGCACCTCCCAGTGTGAGCGTACGCTTTTCATGACAGCAAGGCGGTTCGTTTCATGAACAAAACACAGCCAATGCCGACAAATATTGCTGTCATCATCATCATCATCATCATCATCATCATCATCATCATCATCATCACTATCATCATCATCGTCGTCGTCGTCATCATCATCACGTGCCCTGCGGCATGGCGTCGGCGATCATGGCCCTCTGTACGAATCTACTACCCCTTGTCGCTGCAAGTACATCTCCTACCCTACATGCCGCTTTTTCTTCTTTCGTTCATCGTCAATGTTGCATGGTCAGGCTACATCTAGCGAGGACTGCAGCTGTTTTGTTTTGGTTTTGGTTTTTGGTCGTTTTTTTTTTTTTTTTTTTTCTCAGTTACGTCCAGCTGCGAATGTATGTCAGTCTTTACTGCTTTATTACTGCTTTACTTATAATAATGCTGATCCCGTAAAAAGTCTGAGGTCTCTCCACCACCTCACTCACTGCCTTACGACTTCAGGTTCATGGATATCTTTTATCTACTGTTTGTGTTAGTGATGTTAACTTTGGCATAAAAAAAAGAGTTTTGTAATGTTAACTTTGGCATAAAAGAATTTGTTTAGTAATGTTAACTTTGGCGTAAAAAGTGAGTTTTGTAATGTTAACTTTGACATAAAAATTAGTTTTGTAATGTTAACTTTATACACTACATGAACTGAATGGAACTCCAGGACTCTCATCTCTCGTCTAAGGCTGAAAGTTGAAATACTCGATGCCAGCAAAACACGAACAACACCAAACAAAACTCCTTGTTTTGAACCTGTCAACAAGAAACAACAGTGACCTGACACCGATGTGACCAGCATCCAACACTAAGGCAACCCATTTTTGGGGGTGGGTGGTGGGGGTAGGGGAATGGACAGTAAAGAAAACAAACAAGATGGTCTTGAAAGAGGCAAACACACACACACACACCAAATTACATTAATGAGGATGATTAGGAAAAGACAGGCAACATGTATAGGACATTTTATGAGGCGACAGAAATTAGAGCACCTAGTCACCATAGGAAAGCTCTGGGGAAAAAGAACATCAGGGAGAAAACAGTGCGGAGTGGATGAAAACAGAGAGGGTGGGAGATGTACTTGCGGGGATAAACAATAGATTCGTATGGAGGCCCATGAACGCTAAACGCCATGCAGCAGGGCACATGATGATGATAATAATGATGATGGTGATGCTGCTGCTGATGATTATGATGATGATGATGGGCACATGATGATGATGATGATGAGATGATGATGATGGGCACATGATGATGATGATGATGATGATGAAGAAGAAGACAGCAATTTTTGTTGGTATTGGCTGTGTTTCCTTCATGAAATGAACCGCCTTGCTCTCATAAAAGCGTGCGTTCACCGGTAGGTACAGGGACCAAATTCAGATCGCCGATTCAATCCTGTCTTTTTACGAAGGCGATGGTGCCAAGGGAGATAAGCAAAAGCAGGTTCACCGAAACATTATGCCCAAGTTTGTACCCTTGAAACCTTTACACAACGGTGCAAATCGATGCTCCGCAGATACTGACGGAAGCCAATCTAATCCATGATAGCTTGACTAGTTAGCTGCCATTTCAAAACATAGTAGGAAAACAAATTGCAAAAATACCGGCAGTGTTGTTTAGTTAGTATGTATGGCGACAATTAGGATGATAGATTCTCCTGTCAATCTGACGGATGAGTGGCCAACACCGATCTTCAGGGCCTGGCATGAGTCTTCATACAGAATATAAGACTAGTGCTGGATGCACCTGTTTTTCTGTCTAAAATGAATGGGAAGGAATCTTGCGACCTTACTTCTTAATTCTGTACAAGCAGAGGAAGTGTACGCCACTGATATATATGTGTAGAGTCCTTGAATGTTATATAGAACCAATACTGTTGTACGGATGCGAGGCGTGGACAGTCAGCAAGCAAAACCAGAGCAAGATTGAGGCAGCCGAGATGTGGTTTCTCAGAAGAATGTTGAGAGTTCCATGGACATCAAAGAAAACAAACAGACAGTCTTGATGGAGGCAGACACAAGTAGATCACTCATAAGGAAGATTAGGAAAAGACAGGCAAAATTTATAGGCCATTTTATGAGGAAGGGGGATTTGGAGCACCTGGTCACAACGGAAAGCTGGAGGGAAAGAGAGCACCAGGTAGACCCAGGGAGAGAATGCTGGACGGACTTGCAGAGTGGCTGGGGATGAGGAGGGTGGGGGAGATGCTAGGGGCAACGAGAGATAGAGATGGTTGGAAGTCCATGGTCTCCAACGCCATGCGGCAGGGCACCTGATGATGATGATGATGATATATATATATATATATATATATATATATATATATACATATATATATATATATATATATATATATATATATATGTACGTATATATATATAGAGAGAGAAGAGAGAGCTTTTAATGTTCTAGGATCGTTGGTGAATTAATTATATATATATATATATATATATTATTATATATATATATATATATATATATATATATATAGTGTGTTGTGTGTGTGTGTGTGTTGTGTGTGTGTGTGAGTGTGTGTTGCGCGCGTGCTGTGTGGTGTGTGTGCGTGTCTGGGTGTGTGTGTGTACATGTAGATATATATGTATATATACATACATACATACATATATATACATGTATATATATATATATATATATATATATATATATATATATATATATATATATATATATATATATATATATAACTTTACTAGGTGCTCGTTGGACTTCTTGTTTGTAATGTGTTGTTGATTTTACTCCAATATTGCTCATGAGATATATATATATATAAAAAAGGTGATGTTTTGAGTATTATTGTTGATCTGAAAATTCGATTATGAGTGAAAGACTTCTGGTTGAACCAAGACGATGGTGTGTACAGGTATGTGCCCACCCTGTTCCTCGTGTAAATAGGCTGATCAAAAATCCCAAGTCACTGAACTAAAAGAACTTTTAATGTTCTAGGATCGTAGGTGAATTATGTGTGATAATTATGTAATTCTACTGGAAACCGGAAGATCTGTGATTGAAAAATTAAAACATTATTATTATTATTATTATCATTATTATTATTATTGTTGTTTTCATTATTATTATTATCATTATTATCATCATTATTATTATTATTGCTGTTTCTCATACGAATGATGAACATAAAGTAAATACTAATGAATAATCCAGGATTTCTAATCGGGAAGAAAAGCTATTAATGCACTGGGGGATAATGTCTTTAACATAGCGATTGAGAACATGGGATGGTTGAATTTGACTTAAAAGTCCTCTGAATTTAGCTCGATAGTATCTGAATTTGGCTCGACAGTCCTCTGAATTTGGTTCGATAGTCCCCTGAATTTGGCTTGATAGTTGTCTGAATTTGACTTGAGTCGTCCGAATTTAGTTTTAGAGTATTCTGATTTTGGCTTGATAGTCCTCTGAATTTCACTTGATAGTCCTCTTAATTATGATACTCCTCTGAATTTGGCTTGATAGTCCCCTGATTTTGGCTTGATGATCCTCTGAATTTGGCTTGATAGTCCCTGAATTTGGCTTGATAGTCCTCCGAATTTGGCTTGATAATCCTCTAAATTTGGCTTGATAGTCCTCTTAATTATGATACTCCTCTGAATTTGGCTTGATAGTCCTCTTAATTATGATAGTCCTCTGAATTTGGCTTGATAGTCCTCTGAATTTGGCTTGATAATCCTCTGAATTTGGCTTGATAGTCCTCTGAATTTGGTTTGATACTCTCTGAATTTGGCTTGATGGTTCCCTGAATTTGACTTGACAGTCCTTTGAATTTGACTTGATACTCCTCTGAATTTGGCTTGATAGTCTCTGAATTTGGCTTGATACTCCTCTGAATTTGGCTTGATAGTCTTCTGAATTTGGCTTGATAGTCTTCTGAATTTGGCTTGATGGTCTTCTGAATTTGGCTTGATGGTCCCCTGAATTTAGCTTGATACTCCTCTGAATTTGGTTTGATACTCCTCTGAATTTGGCTTGATGGTTCCCTGAATTTGACTTGATAGTCCTTTGAATTTGACTTGATAGTCCTCCGAAATTAGCTCGATGGTTCCCTGAATTAAGCTTGATAGTTCGCTGAATTTGGCTTGATAGTCGTCCGAATTTGGTTTTGACATCCTCTAAATTTGACTTGATAGTCCTCTGAATTTGACTTGATAGTCTTCTGAATTTGGCTTGATGGTCCTCTGAATTTGGCTTGATGGTCCCCTGAACTTGACTTGATAGTCCTCTCAATTTGACTTGATAGTCTCTGAACTGATAGTCCTCTGCATTTGGTTTGATGGTCCTTTGAATTTGATTTGGTAGTCCTTTGAATTTGATTTGATAGTCCTCTGAATTTGGCTTGATATTCTTCTGAATTTGACTTGATAGTCCTCTTAATTTGATACTCCTTTGAATTTGGCTGAACTCTGAATTTTGCCTGTTAGGCTTCTGAATTTGGCTTGATAGTGTCCTGAACGTGGCTCGATAGTCTTCTGATTTTGACTTGATAGTCGTCGGAATTTGTCTTGACAGTCCTCTGAATTCAACTTTATACTATAGTTAGTAAGATCACGGACCTCATGGCAACCATCTTTCAAGGAAAAACAGTGGCTGGCAAAAGAAAGAAAGGCAGGCCTCCAGTCTCATACATCGAGAACATAACCAACATCAGTGGCCTAAATATTCAAGAAATTGTCCACAAAAGTCAAGACAGAGCGGGCTGGATGGAGGAGCGAGATGGTGGTGTCCTGAAGTGCAGCGGCCAACACCGAACCTGGTGACGCCGACAGATGAGGCAGGTGGGACTACATAGTTAGTCCTCTGGATTTGATGGTCCTCTGAATTTGGCTTGGTGGTTTTTTTTTTCTAAATTTGGCTTGATAGGCTTCTAAAGTTGGCTTGATAGGCTTCTAAATTTGGCTTGATGGTCCTTTGAATTTGATAGTCCTGAGAATTTGGCTCGATAGCCCTCTGAATTTGGCTTGATAGTGTTTGGCTTGATAGATTTTTTTTCTTCTATTTTTGTTGTTGTTGTTGTTGTTGTTGTTGTTGTTGTGGGTGTGTGTGTGGAAATGGGCGACATCATTGCTGTTGTCGAGATCCAAGGAGCGTTCTCCTTGCCAGATCCACCGCCTTCACGGGATAGGGCCTTTGGTGAGGCACTCCAGCCTCCCGCTGTCCTCCCCGAATAATTGCCACCGCATGTACTCGGTCTCAGCTGTTGTTGTTGTTGTTGTTGTTGTCGTCGCCTTTCTTTTGTGTTTGTTGTTGTTGTTCTTCTTCTTCTTGTTTTGTTTTGTTTTGGTTTCGTTTGGTTGGATTTGGGCATTTTGTTGGTAGGTTGGTCGGTAGGTTGGTTGTTGGTTGGTTGGTTTGTTGGTTGATTGGTTGGTTGGTTGGGGTTTGTGTGTGTGTGTGTGTGTGTGTGTGTGTGTGTGTGTGTGTGTGTTGTGTTTTGTTTGTTTGGGGGGAGGGGGGTTGTTTTAAGGGAACGTAACTGGTTAGAATGCCATATGTATATATATAACGCAGATGTGGTGAGTTTGAGTCGATTTGACTTACTCTTAGGTGATCCACAATTATTTTTGATTTTATGAATGAAATCAATATTTTTGTTGATGTTAAATGTGTAGCGTGGTTGTGTTAGTCTGCTTTTGGGTGTGTCAGAACGTTGTTAGTTAAGTCTGACAATAGATAATAGTTGAATTCATGTTGATATGCCGTCAGTTTGGATGAAAAAGGTAGCCTATATGTAAGTAAATCGTCCATGATCCAAGGTGTCCAAAAAAGTGTGTGATGTGTTTGTTTTTACTGCATTTTTATTTCAGTGTGTTTTACAATGTTAGGGGAAGGTGGGACGGTATAGGGTTTAGAGGGGAATATTATGTGTGTGTTGTGTGTTGTGTGTGTGTGTGTGTGGTTCATGTTAGAAAGGGGAAGTAGATGAGGGATAAAAGGCCGAGGTGTATACACACACATACACACACACACACACACACATATATATATATATATATATATATATATGTGTGTGTATATAGATATACATATATATCAAGAGAGAGAGAGAAGACAGACAGACAGACAGAGACAGAGATATACATATATATATACACATACATACATACAGACATACATGCATACATACATACACAGATAGGTAGATAGGTATATATATATATATATATATATATATATATATATATATATATATATATATATATATATATATATATACTGAGAGAAACAGAAGATGAGAGATAACTTCGAAGTAGGATATTTCAATTTCTTAAAATGATGAATACTTACATGCCTTGCCGTCTTATAAATAAATAGATAAATAAATATGATTAATTAATAAATGAACAGATAAATAGATTAATGAATAGATTAATAAATAAACAAATCAATTTTCAATTTCCAACAATGACGAATATTTACATATCTTGCTGTCTTGTAAAAGAATAAATGCGTATGCAGATAACAGTATTTCCATTTCTGACAATTATGAATACTTACATATCTTGCCATCTTGTAAGTATAATAGATATATAATATTATTTCAATTTTCAACAATGACAAATACTTATATATCTTACTGTCCTGTAAACAAATAAATAGATAATATTTCAAACAATGACGAATACTTACATATAATCAATTGATTTTTTTTTAATGTAAACGTCCTTGCATTTTTTGTTTGTTTGTTGTTGTTTATTCCCTGGAATGATGGAGAAAAGGAGCATTATTCGTTTCCAAGAAAGTCGCAAAGAAGAGAAATGTTAAGAAATTTATAAAAATAAAAAAAAAATACTGGTATGTCAATTTTTAATCCTAAACGGTAATTCTCATTTTAGAAGAAAAATTATAGCCGCATGTTTTTAAAAGGGAAACTAATCTGACGCTACTAATAAATTAGACAGTTACCTCCCCTGTTCTGCTTCCTTTCCTGTCAACATGGTCAAGCCAAAGAATACATACTGGTTAAAATAGAATCGTTAGTCAGGTCAATTGTGGCGATGAATCTGGTCAACAAAGAATATATACATACATACATAGGGCCTACATACATATATATATTCTTTGTTGACCTATATATATTCAGGCCTAATACAGTATCCTTGGTTGGGCCACATCTGGCCATGAAAATGGCCAACAGAGAATATATTATACATGCGAAATATAGTAATAATAATAATAGATCACTTTCATATAGCGCTATTCTCCTACACATAGGTAAAGACTCAATGCGCTTTACATTAACTAGTTCAATTTTCCCAATCAGCCCTATGCCTAGTGGTCAATTATACTAACTTCCACTCCTAGTCCCTCCCCCTCCCCCCCCAACACACACACTAGCACATCTGTTGCGAGCAAGTATAATATATACATTACTGAATCAGGAAGATCAAAAATCATGTTTCATTACAGGTAGTATTTATCAAAAAGATGAGTTTTGAGGCCCGCCTTGAAAGAAGAGATGGTGAACACCGGAGAGAAAAAGGCAGATTGTTCCAACAAGTGGGGCCTGGCAATGGAAGGCTTGGTGTCCTATGGTTTTGTGTTTTGATTTGACAGAAGCTTTTGGTTGCTTGACCTGAGACTGCATTCAGGCCTGTATGTTTTAAGCACAGAAGAGAGGTAGATAGGCAAGGTACCATCAAAATGCCGATAAGCCAGAGTAGCTAGTTCATACTCTACTCTTACTTCCACAGGGAGCCAGTGGAGCTGCTTCAATAGGCTGGTTGCTGTGGTGATCTTTCGCTTTCTGAATACCAGCCTAGCTGCACTATTTTGTACCCTCTGAAGGCGCTTAATAGGAAAGGATGGTAGACCTGCAAGAATTGCATTACAATAGTCCAGTCTTGACAGTACAAAGGACACGACAAGTTGTGCTGTGTCGTTTGTAGAAAGATACGATCGAATTGAACTGATTCTTCTGAGATGATAAAAAGCAGACTGGCAGACAGAAGAAATGTGCTTGTCCAAAGATAGTGTCTCATCAAGATGGACACCCAAGTACTTTGCTGACGATTGAAAAGGCACTGATTCAGAAGAGAGAATTAGAGGATCAGGCCTTAATTCAGAAAGACGAACATGGTCACTGATGACAAGAAGTTCAGTCTTGTTCTCATTTAACTTAAGTCTGTTTTTGTATCTGCTGACATCAGTTAAAAGCATAAAACCGCCTTGGTATGGTCATATAACAAGATCCAGTGGCCATGCTTAACCCTTTCAATCCTAAGTACTTCTAGACCTCTGATACTCTCAACCCTGAGTATTTCTAGAGAAATTCTAGCGAAAACTGGTGTCTCAGAATAAATCCTTCTAATGCTTAAAAATTTGCCAGGAAGAAAGTAAAGGGTGTCTGGAATTCGTTAATATAAACAGGATGTGGCAGAGGAGAGTAGGTGCTGGTAGGTCGTATACCGCATGCCAACACCATACCAGGCCAGGTCAACCGGACATGTCAGGCCGCTCCTGCGGCCTGCCGGGTCCAGACGTATTAATCGCACTGGCCGCTGCATCGTGTTCAAAGGGTTAATCAATCCTCCAGGGAACTGTACAGGCAGGAAGATATGCGAGGGGCAGACAGAAAAACCAATAGACTGACAACTCTATGGAATGGACAGAGAACCCATTTGTAGATATCCCCGTTATGGCACACAACCAACAGAGCTGGAGAAATCTGGTGAACAGTTCTTTATTGCTTTATTGCACCCCCCACCCTCCCCCAGACTTTCCACCGAGTTGAGGGAGAATAATAACAATTTGGTATCGGTCAGACCATGACTGGATGCTTAAGTAACTACATGTAAGCTTTTGAAGAGTCATGGGCAGTGACTATGGGCATCTGTATTACAAGAAAACCGGTGATTTACCTCTTTAAAATTCTGCATCAGAAGGGATACAATTTTTTTTCTCTTTCCAAGAATCTGAGGAGTTCATAGTTTTTTCAAGGAAAAATAAGATTGGTTTCTGCTAAAAATAGGGATTCAAGAAATCCCACGCCTGGTATTTTCATATTCACGGTGATTCCAGTAGTTTAACCCTTTGAACCTGGCTGGCCGATGCAGCGGCCAGTGCAATTAATACCTCTGGACCCGGCAGGCCGCTCCAGCGGCCTGACATGTCCGTTTGACCTGGCCTGGTATGGTGCTGGCGTGCGGTATGCGACCTACCGGCACCTACTCTCCTCTGCCACATCCTGTTTATATTACCGAATTCCAGACACCCTATACTTTCTTCCTGGCAAATTTTTTAAGCATTACAAGGATTTATTCTGAGACACCGGTTTTCGCTAGAATTTCTCTAAAAATACTCAGGGTTGAGGGTATCAGAGGTCTAGAAGTACTTAGGGTTGAAAGGGTTAATAAAGTAAAATGAGGCATTTTCAAGATACAAACTGTACATGTGTACAACTGAGTGTTATCGTCCATTAAATAAAGAGCTACAGAACTGAAATTTCTTAAGCGTTCTGATTTTTCTTGGATGCTTAAAGGCATGTTGCTTTGCCCACAATATGCAGGCAGTGTATTGATGCACAGTCTGCATATTCTTGTCTTTTGGTGGACGTGCTAGATGGGTGTTTTCATGTTTCCATAAGCCACCAAACACAGGCAGAAGTTACAGGATCTTTCAAGTGCATACTTGACAGTTTTTAAAAATTTTTTTTTTTATAGATTTATTATACTTTCAATACTGCCAGATCAATATTGAGTTGATTCAATATGTATTCAGAATCCAGTCAATCACAAGATGCCCCAAAAATATTAAATCCGTATGACGGTCAACTATATAAATGGTGAAAATATGTCTATGAAAATGTATATACAATTTTTTTTTAATCCACTGATCAGTATTTCTAAATTCCCTATGATGTAACAGCCCTTCTCCCAAGTGACCGATTCCCATGTACTGTGAAGGTCCAAAGTGCCCTTGCTAGGCAACAAGTTATGTATTACCTGCTTGGTCATTTCTACTTCCTAAGTCGTTGGAACTTATACCTCAGAGGGGCTGAACATGAAGCCTACCACAGAGGGGTTAAACATGTAGGCCCTACCACAGAAGAGTTACACATATACCACAGAGGGGTTAAACATTTACCATATACGGATTAAACATATACCACAGAGGTGTTGAACATATATCATATAGGGTTTAAACATATACCACAGAGGGGTTAAACATGTAGACCCTACTACAGAGGGGTTAAACATATACCACACAGGGATTAAACATATACCACACAGTGGTTAACATATTACCACAGAGGGGTTAAACATGTACCACACAGGGTTAAACATGTACCACATAGGGGTTAAGCATATACCACAGAGGGGTTAGACACATACCTCAGAGGGTTAAACATACCACAGAGGGGTTAAACATACACAACAAAGGGGTTAAACATACCACAGATAGGTTAAACATGTTGGCCCTACCACAGAGGGGTTGAACATATACAACAGAGTGGTTAAACACACCACAGAGGGGTTAAACATATACCACAGAGGGGTGAAATATATACCACAAGAGGGGATAGACAATACCATGGAGGGGTTAAACATATACCACAGAGGGGTTAACATGTACCACATAGGGTTGAACATGTACCACATAGGGGTTAAACATATACCACAGAGGGGTTAGACACATACATTAGAGGGGATAAACATTTACCACATAGGGGTTAAACATACACCACATATGGGTTAAACATACACTACAAGGGGTTAAACATATACTACAGAGGGTTAAACATATACTACAGAGGGGTTAACATATGAGGGGTTAAACATATACCACAGAGGGGATCTTTCACCTTGTGGAACAAATCAAAGCCTTGATGATCAAAATCTGGAAAACAGACGGGGTGTGGCAGAGTGTATCATCGACATAATGTATTTGACATACCGGTACCCTTTCTCCTTCGCAGCGAGATGTTTCTTTTGGATTTCAAGTCTTCATCATTTTCATCAAAAACATCCTGTAATAGTCTTGATTGACAGTTTGTCTCACTGGAAGGTGATGAACTGTTCACACACCCATGTTATCACCAACACACATCATCATAATCTTTTAAGCTTCCTTGCTATCTTCCAACGGGCCTTTAGAGAGCACAAGTGAGCCACTCAGACGAATGTTATCAATTCTGGCCACCCCAAGTTTCATCAATGGTAACTTTCAGATTCAAAACGCTGTTACCCTCATTTTTCTACCTGCATTACAATCTCCGCAACTTTAGCACCTGTTTTGATCCTCAGTATAGCAGTGCCAGACCGTTCTTGCCACAACACATCTCATTCTAAATTTACTAGTTTAAAATTGCATTAAATGATCCACAACCACCAGACCAATCTTGCCACATCTCATTCTAAATTGACTAGTTAAAAATCGCACAAAATCATCCACAAACAATACTATTGTCATGATGATCTCTTCACACACTACTCACTGGTCTTCATTCAAACTTTCTGTTTGAACATTTCTCTTGACAGTAGTAATAACATCCACCCCAAGCTATGCTTGCCTTTGACGTCGCTTTGATGAAACACACCTGCAAACTGCAGCTTTGTTAAAAAGTTTTGTGTCCCACATACATTTTGTAGCGTTTTTCAATGTAGCCTACGTGTACAGAACTTCATCATAGTTATAACACTCAACAAAACCTAAGTGCACTGCTCTTCAATTTAAGTTTCAGTTTCGTTTCTCAAGACACCGTCTCCGCACTCGGAATGAATTTCATATGCACTTATGTCACAGGTGCCATGTCATAGAGAAGATCTAGAATGCTCTTGGCTCAAGCCTTAAGCCTGCACATAAACCCATGAGGTGGAATTAGAATGACTGTGTCCAACATGGCATCGCCACCAATGACCTCACAATATTTGTATGTTATTTCATGATTAGGTCACGGAATAATGAGGCCAGCTGTACATAATTTCAAAGTGCTTCAACAGATACTAGGACATGTGTTGTTACGATATTCATGCCATCCACTGAATAACCCTTGTCTCACACACACACACACACAATACAAACACGCACACACACAACACCCTCACTCACTCACACATACACATACGTAAGCCAATGAGACATCAAAGCTTTACTGAAGCAGCCAATGCAAACCTCCATCATCACCATTCAATCAAATGCTGTGTAAACAACAATAGTAAAAACATACACAAATGAACCCTTTGGATCCCAACCCCCACACCCCTCACCAGCGGTAAGAACTTAATTCTTTCACTCTTATCATGACTGATTAGAAAAATAAGCTGATGATCGTATGAAGGACTCAAAGCGTCAAATGAATTCCCTCCCTCTCCCTCCCGCATTTCTATCCCCTCCCTTCCTCCCCCTCAGCTTCCCCCAAGCGATGACAAATTCCCAAGTGCCGTGCAGCAAAATGGGAATGCGCAACAAACACACATGTCCATTCCCACAGTCTTTCTATTCGAATGTCAGTCCGGGACCTTCAGTCTCTGGAGAAGATCTTCATGAACTCTGAATGCCTCCTGGCGAACGTCTCACCCACCAAGATGGGAAATATCAAAGAAGCATCACCATACACCTGTACACACAAACGAGACATTTCAAATCATTTATAACCCCTGCCGACACCACTCAATATTTTCACCTACACCACTAACAAAGGTCAAAGATCAAAAACCATCATAGAGGTCAAATTTAAAAACTATCAACAACTTTCAAAATGACATCAGTCAATATATCACAAGTTGGTATTGTAATGTTGTTTAGCTCTTTGAAGACGTAATATAGTTGCCTTGCACAACCACTGTGGACGCGATCAACGGGACCTGCCACAACCCTTGGAGACGCACGATTTTGGGGGGTTTTCAAAAAATTCTCAAAAATACAGACTTTAGAGCACAAGAACATATTTTATATCAAAATAAAATTCAATTTACGCTCTTTGAGCTGAAGCTACATACAAGTACAATACATCTATTCTACTTACCTTCCTAGAAGGTGAAATGGGGTAGGGTTTTGGCTCTGGGAAAGAAGTTTTTGATTGACAGTAATCCAACACATAAAGTCAGTAAAACACCCATTCTTGATCAGGTAATCCAGAAATCCAGGTAATCACAAGTCCTTGGTATGACCAGAAGATATAAAAGAACAAACACAGCTTTGTTTTCACACAGGTGAAGCAGCAAAGTGATTATGATGATCCTTTGAAGAAGAAGAAGAAGAAGAAGAGAAAGCCTAAATGTCGCCATTTTGGTGCAAGGACGGTCACTCCGGTTGGTTTGGATAAAGGCAAAAACTGTAACTAATCGGGATAAAATCGATGCAAGGGAAGTAACAAACACTTCAGAAGATACCAAAGAGTGTTCCTATATGTGTAGTTAGTTCCCCTAGACCAGCGACCGGCTTGCATCTATTTTTAAAAACCGAGCGGAATATCCGCTGTCACGTCTCTAATGGTGAGTGTTCGGCCAGCTGCAGCGGAATTGTCACATTTTGTACCTGCAGCGGAATATCCGCACATCTCTAATGGTATGGCCAGCTGCAGCGGAATGTCCGCTGTCACATCTCTAATGGTATGGCCAGCTGCAGCGGAATGTCCGCTGTCACATCTCTAATGGTATGGCCAGCTGCAGCGGAATGTCCGCTGTCACGTCTCCAAAGAGTTAAAATCCAGCTGGCTGCATAGTCATATCAGGGCTGTAACCACGTTAAAGCATACAAAACTTCAACAAGAAAAAAAAAAGAAAGAAAAGAAAATTAAGCACACATATCAATGCATTTGCGCCCATAATCTAAGGACATGTCCCCAGCGCTGACCATTCCATCAGGGGATTTAAAAAACACGTGAATACAAATTTACGCATACCTAAGGACACCAAAACATAAAAAAAAAACATGCATAAATTACCTAACACTGCTTTCACATCTCACCTCCCTAGAGCCAAAAATGCATGTACTCAATTATCAATCCTAAGGTAAGACTTAATCAAACATATACAGGTGAATGGACCAGCAAGGCAGAAAATGATAGGAAGAAATGACAGAAATCAAAGGAACAAGACAGAAACGAAGACAGTCAGAAAAGAGGAAATTTCTAGCACAGAATTTCCAGAAGGTCGGGATACTATTTATACTGAGAGAGCCCTCAGCATCCCCATGGAGGATGTCAAAAGTTACAAAATGTTCGAACAAGATGAATCTATCATTCAGCATTATCTGGCAAATGCAGATACGCACATGTACGCGTCTCATGTCGGCAAATGTAAAACATCTTTGGATCCCGGGACTCAAGATCTGAGGTCAAAAGATCAAGACCAGCCCACAATATATAAACTGGCCTGTTTGCTGCTTATCTTAACCCTTTAACTCCTGCACCCTGCCCGCCAATAAAAACTGGCCTGTTTCCTACCCATCTTAACCCTTTGACTCCTGCACCCTGCCCACCAATAAAAACTGGCCTGTTTACCTTAACCCTTTGCACTCCAGCACCCTGCCCACCAATAAAAACTGGCCTGTTTGCTGCTTATCTTAACCCTTTGACTCCTGTACCCTGCCCACCAATAAAAACTGGCCTGTTTGCTGCTCATCTTAACCCTTTGACTCCAGCACCCTGCCCACCAATAAAAACTGGCCTGTTTGCTACCCATCTTAACCATTTAACTCCTGCACCCTGCCCACCAATAAAAACCGGCCTGTTTGCTACCCATCTTAACCCTTTGACTCCTGCACCCTGCCCACCAATAAAAACTGGCCTGTTTGCTGCTTATCTTAACCCTTTGACTCCTGCACCCTGCCCATCAATAAAATCTGGCCTGTTTGCTACCCATCTTAAGCTTTCAATCAGTCTGGCAGTGTCAGCTTAGTGTTTCACAGATCCCTGCACCCTCTACCCTCTTCCCTACTGGGAGGACCTTTGCAGCACACAGATTACGTGCAGGCTTCTTCAAAATATTATGAAAGACAGATCTATAATCTGACAAGATAAAAGAATGAAATGTGGACCTATGGGCTGGCATGATAAAACAATGAAAGACCTATGAACTGACAAGGTAAAACAATGATACACAGATCTATACTCTGACAAGACAAAACAATGAAAAGACCGATGACCTGACAAGATTGTTACTGTTATTGTTTTTTAAAGCCCAGCCGACTGCATAGAGCCGTATCAGGGCTATAGCCGATTCAAAAAGTACAATCTTCAACAGGAAATATATAAAACAAAATTAAGTACACATATCAATTGCATATTGGTCACAACGGGCAAGCTGGAGGGAAAGAGAGCACCAGGTAGACCCTGGGAGAAGATACTAGACAGACTTGCAGAGTGGCTGAAGACAAAGAGGGTAGAAGAGATGCTTGAGGCAACGAGAGATAGAGACTGATGGAAGTCCATGATCACCAACGCCATGTGGCAAGGCACCTGATGATGATGATCGATGCATTAACGCACATAATCTAAGGAGATGCCCCTGGTGACCACTCCGTCCAATTTATCGCTCAGGGGATTTAAAAAAACACACCTGAATACAAATTTAAGCATACCTAAGGACATCAAAACATATAAAAAAAAGGGCATAAATTACCTGAAATTGCTTCCGCATAACTCACCTCCCCAGAGCCAAAAGTGCATACATGTACTCAATTATCAATCAATTATCAATCCTAAACAAAAGTATGTAAGACTTTATCAAACACATACAGGTGAATGGACCAGTAAAGCAGAAAATGATAGGAAGAAAGGACAGAAAGTAAAGGAACAAGGCAGAAACAAAGAGTCACAGAAAAGAGGACATTTCAGCACAGAATTTCCGGAAGGTGGGGATACTATTTATACTGAAAGAGCCCCCAGTATCCCCACAGAGGCAAATCTGACATGATGAAATGATGAAAGGTCTATAACCTGACAGGATAAAACAATGAAAGAGAGACAGACCTATGATCTGAAAAGATAAAGCAAAGAGTGAGAGATCTACAGTCAGACAATTTCATAACAATCTTAACCCTGTAAAGCTTACAGCCTGGGCAGCATTCCCAACCTGGCTGTTTCTGGTTCCACCACTTGTAATGGAGGGAGGGCACTTCATGCAACGTCTGATAACTCACGATTCATTCAAGCAAATTACAAGAAATTGAACACAATTATTGAAAAGCATGCGGGTTTTGTATCTTGCATGAATTTTCACATATTTTCTGAGTTCACATGCACTTGACACAGCATTAAAAGTCAGCTGACAAAGAAAGCTGTGCAATCCCATCCATTTTGAAATCAAAATCATTTTAGTGTTTAAAATCAAAGTCATCTCGGTATCTAATTCGGAGAAGCTACAGTTCACTTTCATCTATGCTGACCCGATTTTCTCACAATTTCTGTCATTTTCTGTGTCAAAATTTATTGTCCATGTCATGAAATACCTCTCTGAGCACTAGTTTCACAATGAACCATCAACTACTGGCAATGGTTGTTGAAAGAAGAACAACTGCATATAATAGGCTGAAAATGATGCAGACAGCTATCTTTCTTCAATGGAAGATGGACAAGGAAGTCAGCAACAGTTGTATCTCTTCTACCAATGAATTGTATAGTTTAAAAGTAACCAGTTCGAGAAATAGAAATTCAGCACCCAAACACTGTTTCTACCAATGCTTTGTGTGCTTAACCCTTTGGCTCCCGCACCCTGTCCACCAACTGCAAAAACTTGACCCTTTGAGACTCCCTCACCCTATCCACCAGCTTCCTGCAGGAAGCTGGTGGATAGGGTGAAGGAGTCAGAGGGTTAAGTTTTAAGTTTTTGCTTTGCTAGTACAATTGACAATGCAGGATGCTGATGGACAGGGTGCGGGAGTCGAAGAGTTAAAGCAACCATTTTAGAAGACAGAAATTCAGCACAGTGTTACTACCAATGCTTCATGTAGTAAAAAGTAACCATTTTAGAAGACAGAAATTCAGCAGCCAAGCAGAGTTAATCCTGACCTTCACAGGGGTAGCTGACATTTTGATTTTGCCCCAAGAGATAGCTTCATCAGGACGTGCTCCTGAGTCACTGCCATCAAACTCGGATGCCGTGTTGACAAACACTGAGTAGTCAGCACCGTTCCTCTGGAAAACACCGTAAAACATTACCATTCAACTAATATCACTTAGTGAAAAAATGTCAAATGGAATGTAGATTTAATTTATACATCTATTCATAAGAGAAGAGCACCTGACATGAGAGAAATATTTCTGTCCACCATTACGATAATTTCAGCCCTTTCAATAAAATATCAAAGCCTTGGCAATACACAAGCCCTTTCAATAAAATATCAAAGCCTTGGCAATACACAAGAAAGAATAGATTGTTAGCCGTTAGCTTCCATTAGTTAAGAGAAAAAACGAATCCATACATTTTCCACAAAACATTTTCTTTGAGGCATCTGAAGAGACCTGCACCAAGAAACCTGACAATATATGCGACAGGGAACAAAATCAAAGAATTTACATAGTAGACAAGACATGAAAATATGATTTGGTAAGTAAAAGATGCATGTATACATGATGTATATAATAGAAGAAAAAAAAACTTTTAATAAAAAAGGGAGAAAAAAAAAAAAAAAAAGAACAATACGACAAAGCTGTTCAAACAATTACTCTTTTAATACAAAAATTTTCACAGAAAATCCAGATTTCTTATTTCTCAAGGTCCTCACGGCCTTGATCTAAAACAATTAATGGAATGCTTATTTCTTAGCACTGATATTCTGTTCACACATACATTCGTTCTAGCACTCATATTCTGTTCACACATACATTCGTTCTAGCACTCATATTCTGTTCACACATACATTCGTTCTCTCACTTCTCTTTCATTCTATTCTGATCCAAAGGAAGTTCAAGTTCACACTGCTTGTAGCCCAGCAACTACTAAAGACACACCAGAGCTAACACCAAGTCAAAAGATGCAAAGGAAAGATTAAAAAAAAAAGTTCAATTTTCTAGAGGCAGACTGTAGCTACATACCATCAGGTTGGCATTACACGTATGATGCTTGCATACACCTCCTCCCAGGATGATCATGCCCGAGTGAACTGAATACATTGCTTGGCTGTTCATTCGCCGCAAGTCTGAAACCCACAATACACTGTTCATTAACACACATGTTTCATTATCAACACTCAATGAATACAAATTTTCTTGACAGAAAAAAATAAAAGAAAAACATTTTTCAATACAAAAAAGAGAAAAGAAAGAAATAGTATGACAAAGCCATTCCAACAATCTCCCTTTTCACACAAACATTATCACAGAAAATCCAGATTTTGTATTTCTTAAAGTCACCATGACCTTAAAGAAGCTTTGGTTGAAAGGAAACTTGACGTACGGCGAACAGTCAAACAGTGGAAACATATTCTGAATACTGTAATAAGTTCCTCTCAAACTCCTTCTTCACTTCACTACAAACTCATTTCCTCAAAGACTGCAGATTCTTGGCACTTGTTTAGTTTGTGTATCCATGAATTTAAAGACTCAATAGCCTTTACCAAAAGTAGGAAAAGATACACCCATGAAGAGCTGTAAAAACCTTGTTCATTTTTATCACACACATCTCTGGCTAACATAAAACAACAAGAAAAGAAAGGTGAGACTGCAAAAGACAATGTCCAATTTAGACAGTAAGGCACTGTTAATATGACTTTTACAGCTCTGTATGCTCCCTCGTAAACTCTTTCAGTATAAATAGTATCCCCGTCTTCTGAGAATTCTACACCAGAAATGTCCTCCTTTTTGTCATGAGCGCATGCATGTGTGTTTATATTTGTGTGTGCATGCACACATGTGTACATGTGTGTGTGCATTTGTATGAGTGTGCAGGTAAATGCAACGCAAGTGTGCAAGCATGTGTCGGCATGCGCAAACACACAAACATGCACATCTATAAGCATATGTTAACACCGCCACAGGTTACATACAAACCTTCCACAATGTCGACAATGAGCCCTGGATTCTTGTACGAGTGGAAGAACATGATGTCCCCAAGGGAACCATCTGTCAGCGCTGGACAGAAGACTGGAATGTTGTTCTGCAAAACGACAACAATGTTTTCTAAACATTCTATAGACAAGACTTCTTCAGCAAACAAGAAACCTTCAGCTGATTTGTTTTTGGTTATTTTTTTTCCCATACTTCCTTTTTTTTCTAAGGATCAATGCACTTGGATAAATTCATTCTGCTCACTTTTTTTTTAATTTCCTTTTTTTTCCCCACACTTCCTATTTTTTTTTTCTTCTAAGGATCATCGCACGTAGGAAATTGTTTTGTTTTTTCCTGTCCCCATGTTCCATCATACACGCCATTTTAATGGCCACAGATGCTGGTACAATTTTTCACAAAGCTAGAATCATGATGATGGTGGAACGAACAGTTCCATTCTCAACTAAGACTTCATAACAGAGCTGTATTCTTAGGGGTGCCAATGCCAGATGAAAAAAATCTGACAATCTAGGGAGGTCTGGGGGAATGCTCCCCTAGAAAACTTTTTTGAATATAGATGCTAAACAGTGTAATCCGACACTATCTGGCGCAAGTTTATGATTGTTTCGGATCCCATGTGCTGAAGCAAATAATTTATGCATACTGGTGTCAGATTTCAAGAAAAATAATTTGGTGGGTATTTTTCCAATGTATGCTCCAACAAACATTCAACAACAACCTAGACGGAACAGCTTCAAGATTCTTTGTAGTTTTCTGCCTCATCTGGTGCTTCTTAGACTTGAAATGGTTTGAGAGTTTGTGGATGCCTGCTCAACTACAGTTATTTTAACTGACTTCACAACAGCACACGACACAGTAGGCTATGCCAGCCTGTTAATTTTGAAAGCCATGTACTCATTTCCATGACATCAATTTTTCGTGAAATCCACTCCTAACACCGCCTATTTTTGCAGTCTCTGTCGAACGTTTTCGCTGCGGCAGACCATCTTTACAGAATATCGGCCTGAGACATGATCACACTCTTCAAAAGTTTTGCAATCAGTTCTGAAAACAGGCCGCACCTGACAAACAAAATACACTGGAAGTGACTTTCGCAGAATATGGTACCGGATTTATCCCCCTTACCGAAATTTTGTTGTCTGCTACGAGAGATCAACAGACTGACAAAGAGCTATTTTGCAGAAGAAAAAAATTATCGAGTTTTTTTATTTTATCGGAAAGCAAATCTTTTCTTTCTCTGAGGCAGCCTGTGGATTTTCTCAGATTTCCGAGAAAAATCAGAAAATTGGGAGCCCTGATTCTACACTTCCTCTCAGGATATGTCTTGTCAAACGGGCCAGAAAGACACAGACAGCAGCGGAGATGGTCTGGAAATCTGAGCAATACCCTCCATGACCCATCCATAAAGAGACTGAGACATGATTGCATGGACCCAGTCTTCTCAACAGTTGCATAGCATCCCAGCTTCCCAACAAGCCCATAGCTCATTGAACTCTTCATAGGAGCCGATTGCAGCCAAAAAAAAAAAAAGCTCAATTTACACTAAGGCCCAGCCAATCCTCCAAAGCCATTATTTTCAGAACTGTAAAGATGTCACAAAACCCAACCAAAGGGGTCTTTCTTAATCAAAATATAGCTCAACACCACAGGCAAAAACACCAAGATACTTGAATATACCACTAAATGCAAAAAAAAAGGGACACAAACAAAACAAAGCAAAACAAAACAAAGCAGAACAAAACACCAGATAATCAATTGTAAATTTGAGTGGAGCACGTAAAGAATTATTCATGTGTGATGACTCCCTTTTGAACAAATTCCAAAGGATCCACTAAGCTTTTTTTCATTTTGCTTTTAGCATATATGCTGAGAAACAGAATGCTTTCACGATGACAAAAGTGTCTTTGCAAGCAGAATGCTAAGAGACAGAAAGACAAGAGAAAATTGGAGGAAGGTGTTAACTGATTAAAGCATAACTTACATATTGATAAAGACAAAACACGCAGTAAGCACAGTAATAAACCGTAACAAAGCCCAAACACTTATGCAGTAAGTCCAGTAATAAACCGTTAACAAAGCCACGACACTTACGCGGTAAGCCCAGTAATAAACTGAGTCAGGGTTGTTGACCTCTTTGCCCAAACGGTGAATCATCTTGGACGGTGTCCACATCAGTCCCTGCAACAAAAGAAAATGTATTAGTTCAGCATCTCTGATGTCAATAATACATGGGGACTGCAGCTGGAGGGATGAATAGGTGGTCTCCATTCCCAGAAAAGGGTCAAAGGGGGGTGGGGAGGGAATGTCACTCACTCGGTCCAGCTCCATGACAGAGCAATTCCTTTCATACATGGCTTATTAGGCAGTATCCTTAGGAAGATGGATAAGAACCGGCACTGCTGAACTCTGTGAACCAGTAGCAATGCAGGGTCTCATTCTGGTGGGTGGCCCCCATGGCAGCTCGACATCTCTGGCTCCTGTGGGCTTCCTGTCTCTTGGACTTCCAAGGGATGAATATGGGGTTGGTAGTGTCTTGTGGAGCTGGACTGAGCTGCGAGGGATCAATTCTGCTGAGACCGCACAGAATTTGGGAGGACAAGAAAACAACAACAAAAGAAACAGTTTGACAAGCTAATGTACTGTAATCAAATCTATCAATCCACAGAAATTAAAAAGTAATATATATATATATTATATATATATATATATATATATATATATATATATATATATTCATGTGTGTGTGTGTGTGTGTGTGTGTGTGTATGTGTGTATGTGACATACATATATACATACATAATATACATATATATAGAGAGAGAGAAACAGACACACAAAGACAGACAGATAGACAGAGAGACAGAGAGGACAGAGAGAGAGAGAGATACAGATACTGATATAGATACAGATACAGACATAGATATAGATATGAATGTACAAGTCTGTTATTGTTAACTGGTTTTTTTCCCTCCTTTTCTCTTTTTAAGGTAACAACCTACTCTCCTTTGTTGCAGTATATTTAAATTTTACAAGTCTGTTTTCAAAACCAACACTAAATCACATGATTTCATCTTTTGCTTTTAAAATTCAAAATGAGTCATTTTCAATTTTGCATCAATTGTCCTTTTGCACTTATGATTACTGTACATTTGTTGTGCTGTTTTTGTTTTGTTTTTCGTGTTTTTGTTTTTTTGCGTTCACGGGCTGCACTTGAGTAAACAACATATCTGTATGGCTGTTTATTACCCTGCCATTATGGCAGTCATGCTCCGTTTTCAGGGATGTGCACATTCACAATCTTGTGTTTCCATAAGCCACCAAAATACTGATATACCTTACATGAAATCCAAAACAAGTGTGACTGCCCACGTTCAAGCAACCAGGAACCAGGAAAAATACAAAAGAAGAATAAGAACGCATATTTAATACAACAAGACAAGACAGGCGCAAATTTTCGACCAAAAAGACTGAAACTTCCTGCTGCTCGGTCAAGTGTGAGAAAAGGAATAAAACTTTTTATTCCTTTTCTCACACTGGACCGAGCAGCAGAGAAGTTTCAGTCTTTTTCTCCTAATTTTTGTATCTGGTGTTTGTTTGTTTGTGATCTTACACCTGACAAAGGTCAGTTGGCTGAAAATTTGTGCCTGTCTTGTTTTATTGTATTAAATACATGTTCTTATTCTTCTTCTGTAATTTTTCTGATACCTTACATGATCTTTAACATGAATATGTAATGTTCTGCATGCAGACATACGCAAAAAGAATTTCAAGTAGTTGCAGGTTGCCAAACAAGCATCTTAATAGTAATAATACTGTTAATATACACAAACGCAGCATTTTATCCAGAAACAAGCAAAGCAAAAGACAAGTAAGTATATAAAGACAATTCTACATTTAGATTTTACAGAACTGTGTGAGAGAGAGGAATGAACAATCATCTCACCAACCTCAACAGACATGGACACAAAACAGGCATTCATCTGCTGAGCATTTTCCCATCACAACTTCATTTGTTTTTGCGGTCTACCTGTACATTTGGCATTTGGTCTAAAACTAAACTGCATCTGCGCTTTCTTAACAGAAGGATTTTATTCCTTTTCATCCCCTTCTAACTCTGCAAAGTCAACACCTACCTGTTCTCGCTGTTCGTGCAGCATTCTGTCCAGGATGGGGGTCAGCCAGTCCTCAAACAGGCAGTAGTTGTCGTTTGGCACCAGCAGATTGCCGATACGGTTGATGCCCTTGTTGCGCAGCTCTCTTCCCGACAGGTGGAAGTCACCAAGGTAAGTGGGCCCCAAACACTTGATGAAGTCCTCTTCTATGCCCCCTGCTGTGGTCACCAGGCAGTCCACCTGTATCACATGCCAGACTGTTATTACTGTTACTGTTATTTTTGTTTAAAGCCCAGCCGACTGTGTAGAGCCATAACAGGACTATAACTGCTTCAAAACAACAAAACTTAAAACAGGAAAAAAAGAAAGAAAAGAAAATTAAGTACACATATCAATGCATTTGCGCAAGTAATCTAAGGACATGCCCTGGTGTTGACCACTTCATCCAATTTATCGCACAAGTCATTTAAAAAAGACACCTGAATACAAATTTAAGCATACCTAAGGACACCAAAACATAAATAAAAACATGCATAAATTACCTAAACTTGCTTCAGCATATCTCACCTCCCAGAGCTAAAATGCACTTAATACATATACCAATTATCAAGCCTAAGAAAAAGTATGCAAGACTTTATCGAACACATACAGATGAATGGACCAGCAAGGCAGAAAATGATAAGAGGAAATGACAGAAAGCAAAAGTACATCACCACACACACACACACACACACACACACGCACGCACACACGCACGCATACACATACACACACATGGAAACCAAACACTTCGAAACCAACTGACCATATTATGCTGAACAAGGTATCGGATGACCTCCCTTGTGCCAGCAGATATGAGATTGGATGTGTAGCTGAGGAAAATGGTACAGTTGCTCTTATCCCGGCCACAGGGGTTGATATTCATTTCCGTCCTGTGTTCTTCAGGGACAGGCTGCATCTTGCAGGTGATCTGAAATATTCCCACATTTGTGACATTGTCAAAACTCAAAGGCAGACACAAACTGAAGGGAAAAAAAAAGCAGACCCACCTGGTCTAACTCCATTTGTAAGAAGATGTTTCATGCAGCAAATGATCAATATAATTAATATAGTCATGATTTCATAAGGCACTAAATCTTGCAATAAAAATCAAACCAAAGCGCACTAAATCTTGCAATAAAAATCAAACCAAAGCGCACACCCTCATCATTTACTCGCCAGACACAAAAACAATTCAACTTTCAAGGGTACAAAATTAACAACTATAACTAGTATAAGACTCTGGGTTTGAATTCCATCGATCCTATTAATTATTAATATCGTTGTGGGATTTTTCACTCCCAAATGGCTCAGACCCAGGGCTGAGTGTGTATGTGCTCAATGCGAAAACTGGGACCATGCAGTTGAGTTTCACCCACTTCACGGATGCATCGTTGAGGGTGATGCATAAATCCGACTAACACTACAGGTGCCTGTATCTCTTAGGCCTGGTTGATGCCAGGATGCAGTACGAAAATAAGCATAGAGTACAGATTTGTCACATAGTTTCAATCCAGAATGAAACTCCACAGCATCATAATTATTATTCCCACTGTCATCATCAGTATAGTATTGTGAAATATTATGCCTAATTCTGTGGCCTTTTTGTAACATAAAAAACAAGCATAAAGCAAAACGAAAGAAACACACACACACACACAAAAGCACAAGCATACTGTTAGAGGACAGGACAGGACTAAGACAGGGAGGGGGTTGAAAAGGGAAAGTGGGGTGTTCCTGCTGAACAAAAAGGTCTATTTTGAAGTTAGACTTAAAAAAGTTATCAAGTTCTCTGAAAGAGACATGGGAAGGTTTTTCAAGTTGTAAGGAACAGATACAGAAAATTAATGGTGAATGACTGTGGGACATTTGTATCAAGAAATTTGTAGACAAACAGTATCAACAGCAGAGTGGAACAGATGCAGAAAATTAATGGTGAATGACTGTGGAACATTTGTATCAAGGAATTTGTAGACAAACAGTATTAACTCACTCGCTATGCACGATTATGCCCCTTGCCGTTCCCCTGATACGCACCATTTGTATAGGTCATGAGAAAAATTGGCAGGTCATATACTAAAAGACTGGTGTCCAAAATGCTGAAATTTCAACTGTCTAACCCTCATGGTTGCTGAGTAATGGTACAAGTAAAATTAGAGAAATTTTCAGGTGAAAGATGTCTTACAAAATACAGAGTCAGGTCAATACATCAGTTCCTAAAGTCACATTTTGAATGAAATTTCATAAATGATAAAATGCAACGTGCACACACCACATGTACTGAAGGAAGATATCATGTTGAACAGTTCTGAGTTGTTGAGTACTGTTCAGCCATTTGCTTTTCCGTCGTCTGCTTCGCTGAGGAGATAGTGGGTCATGAACTTTGCACTGTCCACACACCAACTGAGTAGTACAGTGACCTCATGGTCTGAAACGAGGCTAAGAGTGACCAAAGAATCTATTTCTGGCTATTAGTTTTGGTTAAGGGAAATACTGAAAGCCCCGCGAATTTTCGAAACTCAAGTCGGATTTCTCCAACGCTCGTAGACAAGCGTTGTTGAGACATGATCCGGAAATCCCGACGCTCGTAGCGAGAGAGTTAAAAGCAGAATGGAGAGGTTGGACCTCAATCAACATCCAAACCAAGTCAGAAACAGTGACCACATCAACAGTGCTGAAGTAATTACTTAATTACTGAGTCAGCATGTACAGCAGCAATGAAGATTCTACACACTTGTCTGTCTAGGCAAGCCTCTTATAGCTTATAGTATCCAAAATATGTTTCTGGACCTTCAGTTCGCCTACTGTTCATCACCACGTATTCTTGGATCATCTTCTCTTAAGTCTTCCTTCTGGTGTCCTGTGAAGGTCAGTCCAGGTGATAATATCATGCTTTCTGCGGATGATGTGCCCAATCCAGCTCCACTTCTTTTTAGGATGCTGGTGTCCATTCTTTCATGGTTGCACTGGCTGAGCAGTAGCTGGCTGGAGACCGTGATGGCCAGAAGATCTGTTCAAGTCTTAGGAGATTTCTTGCACGGAAGACTGGTAGTTTAGTAAGGTCGTTCTTTGTCATACTTCAACATTCTCAACCTTAACATATAGTGTGAAAAGGACATGCTCTGATACAGTCTCTTCCCGGAGGTGATTCTGAACTGGGGGGAGGGAGGGATGGGGACCTAAACATACTGTTTAGAATTTTGAAGACGTTTCTGACTTGCTGAGAAAGCTATCACTAATGATTAACAACCTACAGTTTCTGTCATTCTGAACATCAGCTAGTTCACATACTTTTCTGACACCTCATCCTCAAATTTTTTCTCTCAAAATTCTTGAGTTCTGAACTGATGAATAATAAAACATCATGTATGAAACAAACTGTCAAAAAGCATTTCATAATTGTCATCACTGTCGTTATTTGCCAGCAAATGGCTGTTACTAAGGGTTAGTTGTATCCTAAAAAAACTAAAACCGTAATCAATCACAAGCACGTAAACAACAAATTTACAAACACGTAACAAGAATTTCAATAAAACAACAAAGCACAACTTTCTCTGATATCTGCCAGCAATGCATCTCACAAATTAATACTCAACAAAACAGCCACAGTATAGTAACATGTACAAAGAAAACTTTTCTAAAAACTATAAATAAAATAATAACAATAATAACAACAACAACAACAAATTGAACAATAATACTGATTCAAGAAACAAATCAAGGCGCACACTCTCATCATTCACCAAAGCAATCACCCAACAATGATCAAAACTCCAGGACATGAAGCACACACAAACTGGTAAGGGGAAGACAGGAGGGGAGTGAGGCATGTAACCCTGACCCAAACCATCATTCTCCCTCTGTCTCACACACACACAAAAGATGCTGCGCTAGATTACACTAAAGCCTGTCAGACGAGTGACTTTTGACCCAAGTTCTCATCCTCTCCATCTCAACACACACACACACACACACACACACACACACACACACACACACACACACACACACACACACACACACTCTGTTCCAACATATTCTCTTTTGCTTTCATGTCCTCTTTTTTTTTTTTTTATCCAAGACTTCAGAAAGGCAAGAAGGCTAATTTAATTAGGCTTCAAGGGGAGGGACCTGGGAAATAAACCTCTCTCTCCAATACATACAGTTTTTTTTAATGCCAGGACAGCCGGGTGTATGCCCTGCTCTTTACGATATTTAACTGCTAAGGATGTTTTAGCGTGCACAGACCAAAAGGCACATAGTCGACTTTCTTTTTTTTTTTGGTTCCCTTCTGAAGGACTAGACATTCACTTCAATTTTCCAGTTGAAATGATGAGGAAAATCAAGGCCTCAACGAGAAACAAACCCTAAAAGAAGAACCTCGAGTGTAGTTATTGGCAGGTATAAGTCTGACCCATTCTGCCATCTTTCTCCTTATCCAATACAATAGCCAGATCAACATGGCAAAGTGGTCAGCAAACTGAAGAGGCTACTGCTTGCGAGAATACAGGTTTGAACCCCCATCAGTCAAAAAAAATTATTGTAGGATTTTTGGGCCCTCAATGACTCATACCTATCAACTGTGTTATGGAATCATTGAGAAGACTGGGACCACACAGGTGAATCTCATCCATTTCACTGATGTGTGACAGAAAAGACTGTTCAAATATCTTAATCGACACCACAGGTGTAGACTGTTCAAATATCTTGATTGATACCACAGGTGTCTATAGTATAAAGATCTCTCCGGCCCAGTTGATTCCAGGCTATAATATGAAAACTGGATAAGAGCAGGCACTGTTAAACCCCACCAAAGTGACCCAATGACAGTGCAAAGTCTCCTCTAAAGGGTGTTCCCATGGGGGCCTGACAGTGCTGGTTCCCATGGACTTAGATTCGGTGATGTGATGAACAGCCGAATGAGTGGTGTGTGCCATGGGGTCAACGCTAATATAATGGTGAAGAAGATTGGGTAGGATCTTTTTCAGTAGCAACAACAACAACAAATACATAAAGAAAAATAACAGTAAAATGGCGCATACCATTCTGTTGATCTCATCAATGGCTTTACCGATGCTGGTGGCCTGAAAACCAGTGCGAGTGTAGGAGCGGAAGAGTTCATGGTAGTCGATGCCGTTATTGAAATCATATCCACGCACGGTCTGACTCCCAGCTGGCATGCCCTGACTCCGCACAAGAACAGCTTCCACTGCTGTCTGAGGAACCTGTCCTTCTGCCATGATGCGAGGAACTGCACAGCAACATGGAGGGATGGAAAGAAAATTATTTATCTATAATGCTTTTCACAAAATATTTTCATTGTCTAATTTAACCCATCATAAAAAAAAACCAAAAAAAAACCCCAATACCTTCTGTTCAAACATCACAAACAAAAGCCAATTCTTCACATTCAAACATTTCCAAGAAAAAGCTCCGGTGTTAATCATTTATTCACATCAGGCTGCAAGTTAACATAACTCTTGTCAGATGGAGCGAGCGGTCATGGGGTAGGTGATGATTGCTGTGGTGGTCGTTTGTGTCCAGAGCAGAAAGGGAAGTCTCTCAATCAAAAGACAAGTCCTTGTTTTGATACTTGACTCTTTATTATTAAGAGGACATCAAAGAAGAAGGAGACGTGGAAGAAGAAGTCAAAAAGACATGTAGAAGAAGACAGTGCCTGTAACTAGTGTAAGACACAAAACAAGTCTCTTAAATACAATGACAAAGTGCACATTTTGTGAAACTAACAATGTCAATGTACAAGAATGAACTACTACATTATAATAAAACAGAAGGCGTCTACATTTACAAACAAAAGCACTAGCATTTGTAAACATGCAACAAATAATTGATAACAAAACGTTGAGTAACCCTTTGGTAAGTTGAGGGTAAACTACCCTACTGCCTGTTCAATAGCATTAGCATAGAGTAGACTTCCAATAATGTACTGGCAACATAATGCACAGTCATATTCAGCTGTTTGGCTGCCATGGGCTGAGTTAACTAAAGTTGTAACATAATATCTGAATGGGCAGCTATTGGACAGTTAATATTCAGTGGTGACAACAAACATAGTATTTGACTATGGGAACTATGTTATCACAAACAGTAGGTCTACCTTATCAAACAGCAGTCAACAGTGTTGAGAGAAAAACACACTTGAGTTATCTATTAGTATTACCCATTAGCTCTATGTAATTAAGTAGGCTATAATTCTAGATCCAGTGCTAGAGACAATGACAACAAAATAGCATAGCATATTACTATTAAACCATGCCATCAAAACAACACTCTATACATGATTATAAGTGGTGCTGATCAGACAAGGGATACACCAAATGGATCAATTAGCTGAGCACGTGTTTCATCAATTACCATTATGCATACAGGCCTACATACAACATTGTCAAGTATAAAACAGTGCTCCTCTGCACAATAATGCATTGCATCTTGGTAGCTATCAGACAGTTAATATTCAGTGGTGACAACATAGTATTTGACAATGAGAACAATGTCATCACAAACAGCACCTTATCAAATAGCAGTCAACAGTGTTGAGAGAACAACACACTTGAGTCATCTATTACCCATTAGCTCTATGTCATGATTAAGTATAATTCTAGATCCAGTGCTAGAGACAATGATAACAAAATAGCATAGCATATTACTATTAAACTATGTCATCAAAACAACACTCTATAGGTCTACATGATTATAATATAAGTGGTGCTGATCAGACAAGGGATACACCAAACAGTAGGTATGTCACAATCGGCGATTACGCGTGCGCGAAAAATTGAGTGGAAGACAGCGACCGGCGTGGCGGCACACTCGAGAGGGTAGGCAAACAATCGCTCTTTTTTTCGTTAATGTATTCATGTGTCCGATAATTACCGACCTGAGTACCAAAGTCCGTACTTTTCTCATGATGACCTGGTCATTTTCATGGGCTTCTTCTCAATTGCTGACAGGGCAGTGGTGGTGTGGACTGTGGTGTGTGCGGCCGCATCTCCCAAACTTACGGGTATGATCTTTAAGTCAATTAAATTGACCACCAATAAGAACATGCATTTTCGTACTTATGTGTAAAATTTGGAGCAGGTATTACATCAATAAACCGTTTTACGCCATATCACTATTACTGTTGTCGTTCAAATGTCTCATAGTAACATACAAGTAACTCCTGGCTGCATTGCCATGAAAACAGTCCATATAAGCACACCACAGCGTTTTACTCGGTTTAGTTCACAAAACCATACATTCCATGGCAGATTTTTTTCTGAATTAGTATTACTCAATCAGTATTTTTGTTTTGTAAAGAAATACCAAGACTGGGGTGTGTCTCGGTAATGACACTTGGATACCCTTCATGTATAATAAAGCAATGCTTTGTTTTTTCCATTTTTGTTATTGTTTAGATTTGCATTTGATATATTTGGTTTTTACACAGATGACTTTCATGATTCCATTCTTAAATGCCTGCACATTTTTATAATCTCTTCATTTAGCAAGCTGTAACACACACGCGTACACACATATTTACGTACATAACACATTATCTTTCATGTAGTATGACAGCTTAAGAAAAATGTATTTACGCAAGAAAAAAAAAAAAAAAATTTTCAAAAAGGTTTGCTTGTCAGGGTAAATAATTGAAAAGATACACTGTCCTTACTACCAGTAGAATTTTAAATCAAAATTGCAATATGAACTTTCCAGAAGAGCAAGTTATAAACCAATTCAGTCTGTGAATCTTTTTTCCCCTCAAAACAGCTTAATTAGTAATTAATCTGTAATCTCTTAGTCTTAATAAAGACTCAAGTTCTATGTTACCAGGAAACTTGAGAGGTCTTTTCAGTGAAATATTTAACTTTAGGATTTTTAAATTACCATCACAGGCTTTCAATTTTTTATTTTAATTAACAATATGAATATATTTACATCACATATCTATACACACATATATATATGATATATAATGATACACATACATATTTATAATCATAAACATCTGTATATAAAAGCCAAGAGGTATTTAATAAATGCACAGGTTGACAACTTCTTAAATGTGTTTTTTCATGAAAAACTGTAATTAATTGATTATTACATAAACTATAAAGATTTAGCCTAATGGTATTGAATAACTGTTGATAATTATCTTGAGGCTTTACTCAACAATTTTCAAGTCAGAAATTTGATGATTTTGGAAACTGTAAAGATTTTAGGAATCTCAGTTAATTTTCGCTTTTGCCAGTTGAGGCAATTAATGAATTAATTCCTAATTAATGCAAAACCCCAGAGATTCATGAAGGTCTTAATCATCTTGGCTAAACAAAGACCTTTCTACGGATACTTGATTTTTTTCAATCGGTTCAGTCGTTCCAAAGTTATGGTGCTTTTTGTGATGAAACGGCACACACGCGGTCACAGTTTTTGCTATGTAATCCAATGAAGGAAAACGTCGAAAATTTAATTATTCAAAAAATCGTAACTTTCGTCAGAGACAATCAATCAAAGAACTTTTTATACCATTTTAAAGTTCTTTTTTTTTGCTCTTTTTAATGATGGTAATTACATATTTATTAAAAATATTTGAAATTTTTTGTAACATACATACCGAGTTGATCTTCGCTTCAGCCAGTTAAGGCAATTAGGCCTAATGAATGAATTGTTAATTAATGCATGGACTCAGAGATTGATGAAGGTCTTAATCATCTTGGCTAAACAAAGACCTTTCTACTGATATTTGATTTTTTTCAATCGGTTCAGTCGTTCCCGAAACTGCACAAACAGCTTGACCTTACCTTTTTTTCCTTCTTCTTCTTCTCTAATAACGATGAAAAAAAATGTCGGAGAAATATGCACGGTTCTCACCAGCTGGACACGCAACTGTCGATACAATGTGTGCAATGCTGACAATAACGATTACAAAAAACAAAGATATCAAAAGGTGTACATCCTCTTCTTCAGTGGTAGCATGATAACGAATCGTAGGGACGTGTACAAGAGCTTCTAGCGTTTATTTAGACCTACATTAGTTTTCCTTGCTTTCTGTTTGTGCAACTTCCGGGATTTTATGTCACTTCCTCTTCCAGCGCCCTCTACCCACTCCCTTACTAACTCCGCCATCTCCCCGTTCCTATTATCGACAGATACTACTGTAATATCAATCAAGAAAAAATAAACAAGGGAAAATTCTGTATGTACACATTTTCCAACGATTAACGAATCTTCGAAAACGCTAACCAAGTAGGCCTGAAAGCTCAAAGTATTTCTGAACACTAACATTCTATAATGTGACGGTGGCACCTGTCTGCTCACCTTTTGTCGTCTGCTGCACACTGCCACTGCTCGTTCCCGGCAGATTCAGAAATTGGGAGCTGGAATGCTGCCTTCCCACTGAATCAAAATGAACATCCAGATCTACATCGAAGTCGATATCTACTTCCGGTTCGTCATGGCTCTTCCTTTTCGAGGTCGCTGTCGCCGACGGTGTTGCAGTACTTTCTCCAGAACTGAAACGATGACTCTGGCTGCTGCTATGGACAGATAACTGCGTTGCCGCGTCAACTCGAGGCCGCGAGGGCCGCACCCACGGAACTTCTCGTGGTACGTCTTGGGTGAGACTAAGAGAAATCGGTGCTGTTCGGCGGACTTCTGCGTTTTCGACCCATTCCACAGAGTCGGGTATGTCCGGATCAGGTCCGTGAATATGCGCTTGAGTGTGGTGAACTGCCATGCGTTGGTCCCCATCGCACCATTGCGTGTATGCTCTCCCAGGACATCCGCGGCGCGTGCAACGCCATGTTGTCTTTCGGATCTTGTCATTTTCGCGATCTTTTCGAAACACGTAACCAGCACTTGACAGCTTTTTAGCTTTCATAGGAGGGATGCTGTCCATTGGCAGCTGACTGATGGGAAGAACCTGACTGGCCGGACGATCCAGTTTGGCGGTTTTATGAGCTAAAACGTTGCAGAATAATGGTGGTTGCACAAAATGTAGCACTGATTAACTCCCTTCTGTCCGCACCGTCGCACGGCGCGCGCGCGCGCGCCTGGCGCAGATCTGTCTCGCTCGCGCGGAGAGCGCACTGCGCGCGCAAGCGCATTGCAAAACCTTACCGATTGATACGTTCCTTTGGCTTGCTTGAAAAAAAAATTAAAGAAAGAAAAAAAAAAAAAAGAAAGAAAAGGAAGAGGCGCTGTGACGTTGACATGCTAACTTCGCTGTAATGCCCTGCGCGCAACTAGTTTGTTGGCCCATGAAAAGTGGGCCTTCAACAGTGCTTGAAACGCACGTAGCGATAAACTGATTGTCACGACTTTCAACTCGCAAATCTAATTGTTACAGAATCTGAAGACAGAATATATGTTAATTAACTTACTGAACATGTAATAGTAAGAAGACGACAGTCAAGCAATATTAATGATTTCTCTCATATTTCTCTTTTCAGTTGTGATCGTGGCCGAAAAACTGGCATAACCCAGAGTATTCATGTACAGATGTAGGCTACATGTTGTGCCATTTCCCCCGTTGATTAGACCAACTGTTCTATTATTAGTACACAACTTTGCTAATAATCTGTTACTTCTAGAATGCAACGAGCATTGGCCACATAACTGTTGTCCTGGGCTATTTGCGCTGTACGGATGACGCTATCACAGTTCTTACAAGTTCATACATAATAATAGTTTCATTTATGTAGCTCAGCCAGTCCCTATCAAAGGCATGTCCAATCGCACTAAGTTGCAGTAATAGAACATCATCAAAGTTTTAATCAAGTAATAACAGACATTGACAAAACCTGTCAGCGTCACCGGGTTTAGCGTTGGCCGCTGCACTCTGCGACACAGCCACCCGCCTCCAAATGGCTCTGTCTTCACTTTTGTGGATGACTTCTTGAATATTTAGGCCACTGATGTTGGTTATGTTCTCGATGTATGAGATTGGAGGTCTGCCTTTCTTCCTTTTTGCCTCTGTTTTTCCTTGAAAAATGGTTGCCGTGATGTCTGTGTTCTTGCTACGTGACACATGGCTAATGTGTTTTAGTCTTCTCTTGTTGGTGTCAGCTAGTAATTTTCTGGTGGTATCAGGTTCTTCCAGGACACTTTCATTGGTTCTTCTTATGTGTCGATTTGACACGTAGTAGTCTCCAATAAAACTACATCTCTGCTGCCTCAATTCTTTTGTGATCAGCTTTTCTGAGAGTCCAGGCTTCGCAGCCATAAATCATGATTGGCCAGATCAAACATTTTAATTAAATTTTCAAATTTCAGGCCATTTGGTATGCCTCTGTCTTTCAGATACTGTAATAAGTAGTAGGAACCACGAATAACAAAAAATAAACCTTGTAAAGAAGAAAGAAATAATATGGGGCCTACAAAGATGGATCCAATGCCTCTGTGTTTCAGATATTGTAATGAGTAGTAGGAAGCACGAATAACAAAAGTAAACCTTGTAAAGAAGAACGGAATCATACATGTAGTAGTAGTAGTAGTAGTAGTTGGGACTGGCTTTCAATGGCCTAGGCCTTTCGGCCTATTTACATAAAACAGGTGTTAATGCGCATTTTCTTTTTGTTTGCACAAGCCTAATCAGGCCTTTAATTATCATAATCGAAGAAAAGTTTTTAAAATTTTGGAATTTCGTTCAAAAAATTCTTGAATTTGTTAGTATCTTGTGCAAATTTTATGTTAGTTGGGAGTTTATTCCACAAAGGGGCTACTCGATGTGAAAAAGAAAATTTTCTTGTGTTAGTACGACAGTGCTGAATAAATATCTTTCCTTCCTTGTTTCTTGTGATATTACATTGTGAAACAGAAAAGAGTGAGTCAACACAAATATTATCAACTCCATTAAATATCTTATACGTTTGAATAAGGTCACCTCTTGTCCTTCTGCCTTTAAATGAGTGTAATTTCAAATACTTCAATCGTTCTGCGTAAGATTTATCTTTGCATTCTTTTAATAGCTTTGTTGCACGTTTTTGTACTCTTTCTACACTACGCACAAAAAGTTAAGGATCACTTGCACAAAAATTCATAACTTTCAAAATAAGAAAGCCAATGCGTTGAAGTTTGGCAAACATTTAATTCCATGCTTTAGTGATAACGATACACAATTGCTTTCAATTTCGAGCAATCGTTTGGTGTGTACATTTGATCAAAGTGGGTACGTATCGAAATTTGATTTCCCAAAGTCATTGAAATCACAAGACAGGGCATTCTGATGCTCCCAAAAGTTCAGTAATGCGTGTAACCGCCATGGCTGTTCTGGCACTCGACGCAGCGAGTCCTCATCGAGTTGACCAGGTTGGTGAAGATCCTCTGTGGAAGCGCCTGCCACTCAGCCTGCAGCATCTGGTAGAGGTGTTGGGCATCCCTGGGAGGGGGGTGGTTGCTCCTCACTTTGCGATCCAGCTCATCCCAGAGGTTCTCAGTCGGGTTGAGATCGGGACTGCATGCTGGCCACTCCATTCTGTTGACTCCAGACTGCTGCAGGAAGTCGTTGACCACCCTTGCCTTGTGGGGGCGAGCGTTGTCATCCTGGTAGACAGCCGTCGGTCCCATCTGCTGCAGTGTAGGCACAGCCAGCGGTCGAAGGATCTCATCCCGGTATCGGAGGCCAGTCAGGTTACCCTGTACATGATACAAGGGTGTTCTGTGGTGAAGGCTGAAGGCCCCCCAGACCATTACAGAACCTCCACCAAAGGCCACCTTTTCTTGGACAGTGGTGTCAATAAAGCGTTGCCCTGGGCGCCTCCAGACCCTCAGTCGGCCGTCGTTGTGGTTCATGGTGAAGCGTGATTCATCACTGAACAGGACCTGAGACCATTGCTGACGTGTCCACCTCACGTGACGTCTGCAGAAGGCGCGGCGTGCTGCCCTATGGGCTGGAGTTAAGCGTGGCCGTACAGCTGGGCGACGAGAACGGAGGTTAAACCCATGAAGGCGGTTCCGTATGGTCTGCTGGCTGATGTTGATGTTAGTAGCCACCCTCAGCTGCCTTCGAATGATGCTGGAAGAGGCTGCTGTTCTTGTCTGCAGGGTTGTCGTTCAATGAGACGATCTTCACGTGGGTTTGTCTTCTTCGGTCGACCAGATCTGTGTCTTTCATGGACCCTCCCAGTGGCTGTGAAGCGTTGAATCAGTCTGACAATGACCGAGATGGACACCTGAAGTCGCCTGGCCCCTTCTCGCTTGGGAACACCATCTTGGAACCATGCAACAGCTAGTCCCCTCTTAAACTTGCTCAATTTTCGTCGTGGAGGCATTGTCAGATCAGGCCTACTACTGGTGGAATGTCTTCTTATAAAGCCAAGCAAGAGACAGCATCTCACACATAAACAGCAGTGCTTGCACGTGCATAATGGTTTTTCCATCTGGCTTGTGCAATGTGTTCAGGCAGAAAGGTCCAAAACAAGGTCCTTTTTCGCAAGTTTCCGCTTTTCCGTTTGCGGCCAAGCTCAGTAGTAGAGAATCCCGTGCAATTTTCGCACTAACACAACATCGCCCACTTACAGCTGAACAAGAATTCATAACAATTTGGCTGGACTGAGAAATAAATAACAGTAGCGAACTGAGTTTATTACGCACCTGTTTTCTCATAGTGATCCTTAACTTTTTGTGCGTAGCTTATTTGCGCTGACTGTCTTTTACATGGCCTAAGAGGATGGATCAAAAAGTTCTGTCACATCACACAACAAAAATGGGAAGTCCAACGTATGTGTTTTATCAGAGTCCTTCGAAATATCTCCTCCTCTCTTCATATAGTAGCAGAGTTTCATCTTTTTGAAAGATTGACTGAGCTACGGAAGGAAGCTACGGTTTCACTGCTTTTCCCAAGTCTTTCAGTCTTGTAAACTTCATGCAAGCCAGATTTTGTTTCAGAAGGGGAAACAACCGTAAGTGGCATGGGACTAAGTTGGAACTCTCTCTCTCTCTCTCTCTCTCTCTCTCTCTCTCTCTCTCTCTCTCTCTCTCTCTCTCTCTCTCTCTCTTTCTCTCTCTCCTATTTTTCTCTATTTGTTTGGTTTAGGAGGGGGGTTTGTTTCTTGCCTTCTCTCTCTCTTTGTCTTGGAGAGAGGGGGTTCTAGAACCCACGTAACACACCTCCACCCACCCACCCCTGTCCCTTTGGGTCCCGACCCTTGACCCTTGACCCAAATTCAGTGTGATCTTCTGCCTGTCTCGCCTCACAAATTGGAGAAAAATGAATCCTTAATCCAGTTTCGTTTACTGGCCAAGGCTTCCATGATCGCATGTTGACGATGCCACGATGCTCTCAGTCCGGCACCAATAAGACAAAGATCCAGAATCAATAAATCAAACATCCAGCATCAATAAGACAAAGATCCAGCATTAACGAGACAAAGATTCAGCATCAATAAGACAAAGATCTAGCATGAGTAAGACAAAAGTCTAGCATCAATATGACAAAGATCCATATCAATACGACAAAGATCCAGCATCAATAAGACAAAGATTCAACATAAATCTGACAAAGATCCAGCATTAATCAGACAAAATCTAGCATCAACAAGACAAAGATCCAGCATCAATAAGACAAACATCCAGCATCAATAAGACAAAGATCCAGCATCAATAAGACAAAGATCCACATCAATGAAACAAAAGTCCAGCATCAATCAGACAAAATTCAGCATCAATAAGACAAACATCCAGCATCAATAAGACAAACATCCAGCATCAATAAGACAAACATCCAGCATCGACAAGACAAAAATCAAGCATCAATAGGACAAAGATCCATCATCAACAAGACAAACATCCAGCATCAACAAAACAAAAATCCAGCATCAATAAGACAATAATCCAGCATCAACGAGACAAAGATCCAGCATCAACGAGACAAAGATCCAGCATCAATAAGACAAAAATCCAGCATCAATAGAACAAAGATCCAGCATCAACAACACAAAGATCCAGCATCAATAGGACAAAAGATCCAGCATCAATAAGACAAAGATCCAGCATTAACAAGACAAAGATTCAGCATCAATAAGACAAAGATCCAGCATGAGTAAGACTAAAATCTAGCATCAATAAGACAAGACAAAGATCCAGCATCAATAAGACAAAATCCAGCATCAACAAGACAAAGATCCAGCATCAACAAGACAAAGATCCAGCATCAATAAGACAAAAACCAGTATCAATAAGACAAGGATCCAGCATCGACAAGACAAAGATCCAGCATCAACAAACAAAGATCCAGCATCGACAAGACAAAGATCCAGCATCAACAAGACAAAGATCCAGCATCGACAAGACAAAGATCCAGCATCAACAAGACAAGGATACAACATCAACAAGACAAAGATCCAGCATCAACAAGACAAAGATCCAACATCGACAAGACAAAGATCCAGCATCAACAAGACAAAGATCCAGCATCAATAAGACAAAGATCCAGCATCAATAAGACAAAGATCCAGCATCGACAAGTCAAAGATCCACAATCAATAAGACAAATATCCACCATCAATAAGACAAACATCCAGCATCAATAAGACAAAGATCCAGCATCAATAAGACAAACATCCAACATCAATAAGACAAAGATCCAGCATCAATAGGACAAAGATCCAGCATCAATAGGACAAAGATCCTGCGTCAATAAGACAAACATCCAACGTCAACAAGACAAATATCCACATCAATAAGACAAACATCCAGCATCAATAAGACAAAGATCCAGCATCAATAAGACAAACATCCAACATCAATAAGACAAAGATCCAGCATCAATAGGACAAAGATCCAGCATCAATAGGACAAAGATCCTGCATGAACAAGACAAAGATCCAGCATCAATAAGACAAACATCCATCATCAATAAGACAAAGATCCAGCATCAATAGGACAAAGATCTGCGTCAACAAGACAAACATCCAACGTCAACAAGACAAATATCCAGCATCAATAAGACAAACATCCAGCATCAATAAGAGAAACATCCAGCATCAATAAGACAAACATCCAACATCAACAAGACAAAGATCCAGCATCAATAGGACAAAGATCCAGCGTCAACAAGACAAAGATCCAGCATCAATAAGACAAAGATCCAACATCAATAAGACAAAGATCCAGCATCAATAGGACAAAGATCCTGCGTCAACAAGACAAAGATCCAGCATCAATAAGACAAATATCCAACATCAATAAGACAAAGATCCAGCATCAATAGGACAAAGATCCTGCGTCAACAAGACAAAGATCCAGCATCAACAAGACAAAGATCCAGCATCAACAAGACAGATCCAGCATCAACAAGACAAAGATCCAGCATCAACAAGACAAGGATCCAGCATCAATAAGACACATATCCAGCATCAATAAGACACATATTCAGCATCAATAAGACACATTCAGCATCAATAAGACAAAGATCCAGCAACAGTAAGACAAGGATCCAGCATCAATAAGACAAGGATCCAGCATCAATAAGACAAAGATCCAACATCAATAAGACACATCCAGCATCAATAAGACACATATTCAGCATCAGTAAGACAAAGATCCAGCATTAATAAGACAAGGATCCAGCATCAACAAGACAAAGATCCAGCATCAACAAGACAAGGATCCAGCATCAATAAGACAAAGATCCAGCATCAATAAGACACATATCCAGCATCAATAAGACACATATTCAGCATCAATAAGACAAAGATCCAGCATCAATAAGAGAAAAATCCAGCATCAATAAGACAAAAATCCATCATCAGTTAGACAAAGATCCAACATCAGTAAGACACATATACAGCATCAATAAGACAAGCAACCAGCATCAATAAAACAAAGACTCAGTATCAATAAGACAAAAATCAGTAAGACAAAATCCAGCATCAATAAGGCAAACACCCACCGTCAATAAAACAAAGATCCAGCATCAATAATACAAAGATCCGGCATCAACAAGACAAAGATCAGCATCAATAATACAAAGATCCGGCATCGAGACAATATCGATCAAAATATCACAGACATCATGACAATCAGATCAAGGACAATCCAGCATCAATAAGACAAAGATGCTCTAACAAATCAGTATAAGACAAAGATCCAGCTCATCAAGTAGGTAGACAAAGATCCATGACATCCAGCATCAATAGGACAAAGATCCAGCATCAATAAGACAAGATAGATCCATGAAAAATGTCAGTAAGACAAAGATCCAGCATCATTTAGACAAAGATCTCCAAGCATCAATAAGACAAAGACCCCATCAGCTTCAGTAAAGACAAAGATCCAGCATCAATAAGACAAAGATCCAGCATCAATAAGACAAAGATCCAACATCAATAAGACAAAGATCCAGCTTCAGTAAGACAAAGATCCAGCATCAGTTAGACAAAGATCCAGCATCAGTTAGACAAAGTTCCAACATCAATAAGACAAAGATCCAGCATCAGTTAGACAAAGATCCAACATCAGTAAGACAAAGATCCAGCATCAATTAGACAAAGATCCAACATCAATAAGACACATATCCAGCATCAATAAGACACATATCCAGCATCAATAAGACACATATCCAGCATCAATAAGACAAAGATCCAGCATCAATAAGACACATATCCAGCATCAATAAGAACAAAGATACCAGCATCAATAAGACACATATCCAGCATCAATAAGACAATATCCAGCATCAATAAGACAAAGATCCAGCATCAATAAGACAAAGATCCAGCTTCAGTAAGACAAAGATCCAGCATCAATCAGACAAAGATCCAGCATCAATAAGACAAGCAACCAGCATCGATAAGACATAGACTCAGTATCAATAAGACAAAAATCAGTAAGACAAAATCCACCGTCAATAAAACAAAGATCCGGCATCAATAATACAAAGATCCGGCATCGACAAGACAAAGATCCAGCATCAATAATACAAAGATCCGGCATCGACAAGACAAATATCCAGCATCAGTAAGACATGTCCAGCATCAATGACAAATATCCAGCATCACTAAGACATATCTAGCATCAATAAGTCAAAGATCCAGCATCAGTAAGACAAGGTTCAGTTTTTACGTCGACACCCACCTCAGGGTGGCCATGGCCGACGGGATAACCATCCCAGGGAATTGGGGGAAGGGGGACTTATCTACTCCTGCGCTGACACCACCAGATACAGCATCAGACCGAGCGAGGATCCTCTCGGGATGAGACTACCACCACAACCTCCACCGACAGCCTCCTTTAGCCACTGATACCTCATTCTGAATAATATTCACTGCAGGTATAGAAGCGGCGAGAGGAATCCGAACCCGAAGGCACACAAGACCAAGGTATGAAGGGCTACAGAACCTGGGAAAACTGTACGACTGATGATTTTCATGATAATGGGAACGATGATACAATCATGATAGGACTGAGTTGCGTGACTGGGCAAACCTGAATAATTTATGCCCTACGCTTGCTTAATTAAAAAAAAACAAAAAAAACGTCCTCACGACAGACAGGCCCAGTAGATACAGACACTTGCAGTGACAGTCAGGGTATTTGAGCAACAGTTTCAACGGTGCGTCCCGGGGTGTGCTACAGACATTAAAACTGGCCTTCTCACTGTCCCATCTTAACACCATTGTTGTTCTGGTGGTGTCAGTACAGTATAGGATTAGATAAGCCCCCAATCCCCCAATTCCCTGGGATGGTTATCCCGTCGACATTATCACCTGAGGTGGGTGTCGACGTAAAAACTGAACCAAATCAATCAACAACAACAACAGAAAAAAGAAAAAGAAGAAAAAAGAAAAAAAGATGTATCCGTAGAGTCGACGGGATTATACTGTGTGGTCCCAGTCTTCCCAATGAGCCCATACGAGCGTAGCACATCAACATGGATAGGA
Source organism: Monoplex corrugatus (assembly GCA_030674185.1). Lineage (NCBI taxonomy): Eukaryota > Metazoa > Mollusca > Gastropoda > Littorinimorpha > Ranellidae > Monoplex > Monoplex corrugatus. The sequence goes on along the minus strand of JAPXFY010000026.1, from coordinate 37,023,607 downwards.
GACGGCCAAAGCCGAAAAATCAAACAATAAACTCTGTGTGTGTGTGTGTGTGTGTCTGTGTGTCTGTTTGTGTGTGCCTGTGCGTGTGTGTGTGTGTGTGTGCGAACGCGTGTGTGCGTGCGTGCGTGCGTGAGTGTGTGTGTGTGTGTTTGTGTGCGCGCGCGTGTGTGCGTGTGTGTGTGTGTGTGTGTGTGTGTGTGTGTGTGTGTGTGTGGATTGATACTGTGAGGGTTTGAACCTGGTATCCACGGTTTCCCAATTGGCAGTCCGTTGTATTAGTTGTTTATATATGTATATATAAGACGTCATCTTGAGAAACTGAAACTAAAATTGTGTTAGCTCTCACACACACACACACACACAACACACACACACACACACACACACACACACAACACAACACACACACACACACACACACACACACACACACACACACACACACACACACACACACACACACACACACACACACACACGTTTGTATGAATGTTGCCCACAAACCACTTTCAACCCAGTGACAGTTCACTAGGACTTATAACATAATGCTCCCTGAGACACTGCGCATTGCGACATACTTTTGCCTCTCAGCATAGACGGATCCAGATATTCACACTCACTATTCACACCGTACAGAACTGATCGTGTTACAAGTGAGTGTGCCTAAATGCGGATTACCTCGACGTTGCGTTTACGTAAGCAGGGACAGAGATAGCAAGCAGAACTAACTTACTTAACACTGATTTTTTTTTTACACTGCAGAGGACCACGTAAAACTCATGGCGGTTTGTGCAGTTTATATACATGTATAGCTCGTTTCACAGAGAATGGTGTTTTTGTTTGAGTAGATTCGCTAACTTTAGTTAGTTAATGTGTATACATGGAAAAGTCATAAAAGCTTGAAAATTCTTCGTTGATCTGGTGTGTTTGTGGAAACTGACGTACTGGGTTTCGACTTACTCCAGGTATGTAAAATCCGTCTTCATTTCATTGCTAACACTTTTCAGGCATTCGTCAAGTTATCATTTCTTTTTGTTATGTTTGTTTGAAGTAAAGCCCAGCCCACCGCATAAAGCCATGTCAGGGCTGTAGCCGTTTCCACACACACACAATACTTCAACATGAAAACAACAAAAAGAAAATTAAATGCTCGTATCAATGCATTCGCGCACATAATCTGAGAAGATGCCATTGGCATTGACCACTCCGTCCAATTTATCACACGAGGAATTAGATAAAAACATACCTGAATACAAAAGCATAACTAAGCATACTAAAACATCTATAAAAACAGGCCTAAATTAACTGAAATTGCTTCCACCTATCACATTTCCCTAGAGCCAAAAAATGCACTTAATATACGTGCCTAATCATCAGACAAAGTACGTAAGACTTTATTGAACACAAACAGGTGAATAATAATTAATAATTACAATATTTATATAGCGCAAAATCTTGATAAAATCAAATCTAAGCGCTGAAACAGACACACACGATTCACGCACGCACGCACGCACGCACGCACACACACGCCCGCACACACGCACACACACACACACACACACACACACACAACACACACACACACACACACACACACACACACACACACACACGCATGGCTATAAATGGGGAGAAAGAATAAAAGCAATAAAAGCCAAGAATAAAAGCAATGGAAAATTATAGAGAGCATATCATATACAATTATATATTATAACAATGTGATTCCCCTGACAGGCTGCAGAGGGGGGGGGGGGGGGGGGGGGGTTGAGTGAGGTTAGGATTTTATGCAGAGTAGAAAAGGTGAGTTTTGAGAGCGGACTTGAAGGAGACAAAAGTAGGTTGCTGACGGACTGAGAGAGGAAGTTTGTTCCAGGAGAGTGGACCAGAAACAGAGAAGGCTCGTGGACCATAGGTATTGAGCTTAGTGCGTGGAAAGCGAAAAGTCAGAGGATCGGAGGCAGAGCGGAGGGTACGTGAGGGAACATAGATCTCAAGTAGGCTTGACAGGTAATCGGGGGGCTGCGTTATTGAGGCTTTTGTAGCACATGGTGTCTAGTTTGTACTGTATGCGCTTTGATACAGGGAGCCAGTGAAGTTGTGCCAGGAGAGGAGATATGTGGTCAGCTTTTTTCTTTTTGAGTACAAGGCGTACAGCATTGTTTTGAATGCGCTGTAGGATGTGAATGGTGGAAGCAGGAAGACCAGACAGGAGTGAATTGCAATAGTCAATGCGAGACATTATGAAGGAGAGAACGAGTTTTGCAGTTGTTTCGACAGAGAGATACTTCCTGATCAGGCTTATGCGATGGAGATGATAGTAGCAAGATCTGGCAGTTTGAGAAACAAAGTTGTTCATGGAAAGGATAGAGTCAATGCAGACACCAAGGTTTTTAGCTGAATCAGAAATTGGGACTGATGTGTTACATAATGGGAGAGAAAGAGGAGGCAGCTGAGAAAGTTTTTGACGGGTGCCAATGAGGATAGCTTCTGTCTTGTCGTCATTAAGCTGAAGTCTATTGTGTGTCATCCAGTTCTTAATGTCCGAGTAACACTCAGTGGTGCGAGTCAACAGGCGCTGTATATTATCAGGTGAGTCACTGTCTTGAAGTTGGGTGTCATCAGCATAGAAGTGGTGTTTTATAGAGTGGGAGTTGATGATGGTGGACAGGGGGGAGGTGTAAAGAGTGAAAAGAACAGGGCCAAGGACAGATCCTTGTGGAACACCACAGGTCAGGTATGCAGGTTGAGAATAAGTGCCATTGATGAGAACAGTTTGTTTTCTGTTTGATAGATATGAAGTGAACCAGGAGAGAGCAATGTCAGAGATGCCAAAAGTATGATGAAGTCTAGAAAGGAGAATACCATGGTCAATGGTATCAAAGGCTGCAGACAGATCAAGGAATGTGAGGAGAGAGACTTTGCCAGTATCAGTTGCAAGGAGGAGATTGTTGAGAATGTGTAGTAGGGCAGTTTCAGTGCTATGGCACTGGCGGTAGGCTGACTGGAAAGGATTGAGGAGATTGTTGGCAGACAGGTGAGAGTTCAGCTGGTTGAGGACGACTTTTTCAAGGAGTTTTGACAAGAAAGAGAGATTAGAGATAGGCCGGTAATTTTTCAGTTCATTTGGGTCTAAATTGTGTTTCTTGAGGAGAGGGTGAACAATAGCAGACTTAAAAAGAATCTGGGACAGTTCCAGTTTGAAGAGAAGTGTTGATGATGTCAGTGATGAATGGGAGGAGAGTAGGGAGACAGTCGGAGTAGAGAGAACCTGGAAGAGGATCCAGTTCGCAGGTTTTGAACGACATGGATCTGATTGTGTTGAAAATTTCTTCTTGTGAGACTGGGGTAAAAGTAGTAAGAGGTGTGCCAGAGAAGGAAGGGTCAGGTGGGCATGGTTGACAGGGTGTCCTGTCAAGCCTGTCACGAAGAGTTTGTATTTTGGTGGTGAAATACTTGGAGAATACAGATGGGAGTTCTTCATTTGTATGTTTTGTTGGGAGAGGTAAATCTTTTCGTGTGCCAAGGAGATGAGTCATGGTTGTAAAGAGTTCTTTTGAAGAAGAGGCATTCAAGAGGCATTGAATGGACCAGCATGGCAGAAAAACATAGTAAGAAATGACAGAAAGCTAAGGAACAAGGCAGAATCAAAGAGACTGACAGAAAAGAGGATATTTCTAGCGCAGAATTTCCAGAAGATGGGGATACTGTTGTATTCATACTGAAAGAACCCATGGCATCCCCACAGGGATATTCGTCATGTAACCTAACAAGGAGTAAACATAAAAATTGAATCCCAGGTACCAGGGATGACGATGATTGGTATAAAGCTCTGTCATCATGAATAAAGCATCATAAAATCCTACTTGACCCAGCTCATTAATTGATCATGAGGATCTCAGGATCTCAGGATCTAAGAACTATCATAGAGAGGTCAATCGAATTGAATAAGGATTTATGTTATGCTTTGTTGATTATACCAAGGCTTTCGATCGGGTAAGACATGAAGAATTGATCAACCAACTAGAAAGACTCAATATTGATGGAAAAGATCTACGAATAATCAGAAACATGAATTGGAAACACACGGCAGCAATGAGAATAGAAACGGATATAAGCTCTTTCCAAAACATCGAAAGAGGAGTCAGGCAAGGTTGTGTTCTATCACAGTCAAGCAAGGTTGTGTTCTATCACCAGATTTGTTTTCACTTGACAGTGAAACCATCATGGGAAACGTAGAAGAATGCCCTGGATTAAAGGTTGGAGGAAAAATGATAACATTCATTATGCGGACGACACTGTACTAATTGCAGAAAATGAAAGAGACTTACAAAACCTTGTGAATATAATAGAAATAGAAAGCAAAAATAAAGGGTTGAAGCTAAATAGCAAGAAGACTGAAGTCATGGTGATCAGTAAAAAACAAGAAATCTCCTCATGCAAAATAACAGCAAATGGCACAACTTTGAGACAGGTTAATAAGTTTAAATATCTGGGAACGGTCATCTCACCAGACGGCAGATGTACATCAGAAATAGCCAGCAGAATCAGCCAAGCCAAAGCAGCATTCAAGAAGATGAAAAGCATTCTTACCAACAAATGCCTGTCAATTCACATCAGGAAGAGAGTTCTTCAATGTGATATAGAACCGATAATGTTATACGGTTGTACTAATTGTGAGGCGTGGACAGTCAACACACAAAGCCAGAACAAGATTGAGGCAGCTAAAATGTGGTTTCCAAGAAGAATGTTGAGAGTTCCATGGAAAACAAAGAAAACAAACGAGACAGTGTTGCTGGAGAGCAGACACAAGAATATCATTCATAAGGAAGATTAGGAAAAGACAGGCAACATTTATAGGCCATTTTACGAGGAAAGGGGAATTAGAACACCTGATCACAACAGGAAAGCTGGAGGGAAAGAGAGCACCAGGTAGACCCAGGGAGAAAATTATTGGGCGGACATAAGGAGTGGATGAGGACAAAGAGGGTGGGAGATGTACTTGCAGCGACAGGGGATAGATTCGTGTGGAGGGCCATGATCGCCAACGCCATGCTGCAGAGCACATAATGATGATGACGGTAATGGAGTTCGGCTACCTAGTTCTCGGATTGCCCTTTCTGCTTAACCCTTTGACTCTCGCACCCTATCCACCAACGGCAAAAACTTAACCCTTTGACTCCCTCACCCTATACACCAACTTCCTGCAGCAAGCTGGTGGATATGATGAAGGAGTCAGAGGGTTTGGTTCCAGCATGGTTGATGATGCGGGATGCTGGTGGACAGGGTGCAGGAGTCAAAGGGTTAAGCGTGTGGACATTGTCCTCTCCTATAGTGATCCCAGGTAGCAATCAAGGCTGATAAGAGTCCCGTAATATAAAACGAAGCAAACGTCTTTCACTTGAAGAATACATCTAGCCTTTATTGTTATCATTATTTTCTTTTTTCTGTCCCATTTTTCCCCCCGTTCTTAAAAACGCTTATCATTTCTTAAGCTGGCACAAGTTTAAATGTTACAGTTCATAATTTGCCATCATTTATCATGCATGTTTGCGGGAACATTTTGTAAGCATCTGAACTTGCTGTTGTTCAGAGTTATCGTTTCATTACTGTATTTATAGAGCGATAGACATTTTCGAAAATGACATTGTAGTATAGCCTTAGTCGAAATGGAAATTCCCGTTTAGTTTTATACTAAGCCCAGGCCGTTTTTAGCCTACTATAATTATATATATAACAACAGCCTGAATCTGGAAAGAACGTTCATTGTCGTGCGTCATTCAGTGGTGGTGACTGTCATGGTGGAATGTTAAGTGTACTTTTCCACCAGAGGTCTGGTACAGGTGAGTGACCGATAGATTCACAAAGTTTTTATGAATGCGAAATACAACAATGAAAGCGAAACGTTGGACTTTCGAACCGAAGGTCCTGGGTTCGATCAGACCAAGACACAGGCTCTGTCAGGCGGGCTAAACATGTTTCTGACCTCCATGTCAAGTATATGTGTGTGTGTATGTCCGCCTGCCTGGTCTGTGCTGCATGCAGAATATCAAAATAATACGCGCGCTAGAAATCATTTGAGTCGTGTTTGTGGCTGGCTTTTGGAAACATGAAAACACCCAGCATACACACCGCATCCCCACGAAAGATGCAGAGTGTGCAACAACAAAGTGGAATGTGGCCCGGGTCTAATGGCCTAAAATGGCGGTTGTCCAAACCCCGTCCTCTTTCAACCATACTGTTCACCTGTGTTCACCTGTCGGCGACATCATTCTTGATGGTACATACGCTTAGAATGACACTAACATCACAAAGATGTTATTATGACCTGTGTGAATTAAGATCTAATTTAGCCTACAGATATCTGCACGTAGTGGAATCATGCTAGTTTGTTAATACGAACATGTATATGTTTGAAGTTCTACAGTTTATTGATCACTTTTATGATGCAACTTTTTTTACACATATAAGATTTGTAATACTTTATTTGCTGAATACCATGTACTCGATTTAATGTGTTCCGTTTGTGTCTATCTGTAATTCCCCTTTCGACAATGTGTATGGTCTTAATTGAATACATTATTTGTATTTGTATTCGTGTTCGTATTTTCATTCGTATTCGTATTCGTTTTCGATTCGTGTTCGTATTCTCTCTCTCTCTCTCTCTCTCTTCTCTCTCTCTCTCTCTCTCTCTCTTCTCTCTCTCTCTCTCTTTCATCTCTCCTCTCTGTCATCTCTCTCTCTCTGTCTCTCTTGTCTCTCTCTCTCTCTCATCTCTTTTGTTGTCTGTCTGTCTGCTTCTCTGTCTCTGTCTCTGTCTGTCTGTCTGTCTGCCTCTCTCTGTCTGTCTTTCTCTCTGTCTGTCTGTCTGTCTTCTCTCTTCTGTCTCTGTCTCTTTTCTCTTTCTTCTCTTTCTCATCTATCTATTATCTATCTATCTATCTATCTATCTATCTATCTATTATCTATCTTCTATCGTATCTATCTCTCTCATATAATTACTTTAACTATAAAGTGCACAGTACTATTATCAATCGTAGAATGCAGGAATGGACAGAAGGCAACAACATCACTGGAAATATCAAACAGAGTTCAAACGTAACTATTCTACCACAGACCACAAGTTCATTTTAATGACAGTTGTCTAGAAACCGTTTTTTCTTTTTAAACCATAAGTTGTATGTTGTCTTTAAAGATTTTGTTGGAAGGCATTTAAATCAATCCGCAGAAGTATCCTTTGGCCAATTTTGTTAAAAAAGATGATAATGTAGGAGGAAAGTTGTTGAGATATATAATGAATATGTATAATGTATAACTGTAGGAAACAAGGGTTTATTGTGGTGGAACGTTGATTGATTATATTGAAATACACTTGTGATGTGAAACAGCATGATGTACGTACATGTGCAGTCCTGTTCTGTTTTCGCTTTTTATTAGTGAATTAACCTCTGATGTGGTTTGTAACGAAAAAGATGGTGCTCAATTTACTGGATATATGTTACAGTTACTCGTCTTCATTTTGGCAGATGAAGTTTTTTCTATTGTCTGAAACAAGTGGTTGTCTACAAAAGCAACAAAACAATTTATACAGCTGCATTTTCTCTTCAATTGAGCTAAATAATGTCTAAAAGCAAGATTATTGTATTTATAAAAGGTGGATATCTACATAACAGGGAATGATGGATTAACGATGAAATTGTCATGCCTGTTGTGAATGTATGTAACAGATATTTAGGAATATATTTTCCAATGGGACAAAGTTTTACTGTTGCTGGTTTAGAGACCTGGCAAGCTTAGCAAAAACGGGCGTTGCTCTGTGTCATGCAGAAACTGTCTATGCTAGAAAATAGTTCCTTTGAAGTATTGATGAAATTGTTTGATTCACAAATTCAGCCTTATACACATTACAGAGCTGAAATATGGAGTCTCAGTAGCTCTCTACAGTGTGAAGAGGTTTATCTATTTGCCACGAAAAAAAACAAAAAAAACAACAAAACTTAGTATGTCAGCGCAAACTCTTAACGATGTGTGATTTATGGGGGAAACAAACCATTTCGAGTTTATCTTAATTCTGTTGTCAGCTGTATTAGTTATTGCTTGGAGACTATCAGAGACGCCAGAGAGAATAAATTCATTCATAGGAAAGCATATGATATGTTGTTTGACTTGTATGCCATGGGGAAAATAAAGGATGTGTCAAGTGTAAAGGTCAAGTTTCATGAACTGGGAGACAAGATATGTGTGGATGGATCAGATTGTGGGGGATATCAGTGCAACTGTTCGTACATTTTTTTTTTAACTTGATTGGTTGATTGTAGTGGGCAGAATTGGAGTGCTCGTGTTCAAAACAGTCATAGATCAGATTTTCATAGGCGGTTTAACCTTTTTGACTCCGGCACCCTATCCACCAACTGTAAAAACTTAATTAATCCTTTGCCTGCAGGAAGCTGGTGGACAGGGTACGGGAGTCAAAGGGTTAATCCATCGCATTGCATTCCCAGATACTTGTTGATTAAAATGGATAAACGTCATGACAAGTTTTAGACTAAGGGTACCTGAGGTCTACATGTATGGACATTATTATCGTTATAGATTTTTTTAGGATCATTGCATTCAGGGAGGTTACCTTAATACTCACCTTTTTTTATATTTTCCCCCTGTCCCATTTCCTATGCAACCTTAATGACAGCAGAAGCTGGAACAGTTTTTAACAATGCGATGATGATGATGTCGATGAGGATGATAATCATGATGCTATGCATTTCCATCTAGGATTGAGACTGCGTGACAGGGCTGTACTCTACGTTTACTATCATAATATATCTTGGCGTCAGCCAGGCCCGAGAGATACAGACACCTGCGTTGCTGGTCAGAGTCAGAAGATTTGAGCAACACCCTCAATGACGCATCCGTGAAGTGGATGAGACTGGACTGTGTAGTCCCAGTCTTCCCAATGAGCCCATAGCACGCCCAGCTCTGGGTAAAAGCCGGTTAGAGCCGGAAAATCCTAGAATGATTTTTGAAGGGACTGATGGGGATTTGAACCCACAACCTTCCAGTCAGTAGTCCGTTGCGCTAACCACTACACCACGGCGACTGGTGATAGCTATAATCTTATTTGTCCATTATGTAAAAAAGGCAACAAGAGATTTTATGAAATTCATGTTGTGTTTTGTCATCCAGCACTAAGCAGTCTTAGAGCTGAACTGAGTCCTCAAAAGTATTGTCAGCAAGCTTTACTATATAGACTGAGTTTGCTTATGGCATCCTCATAGCATCTTCCAAAGGAGATAATGCTAAACAGCTTGCCATTTATTTGTATCATCATCATCATCATCATGCGCCCTGCTGCATGGCGTTGGCGATCATGGCCCTCCATATGCATCTATCCCTTGTCACCGCAAGCACATCTTCCACCCTCTCTCTCCTCAGCCACTCTGCTAGTCCGTCCAATATTTTCTCCCTGGATCTACCTAGTGTTCTCTTTCCTTCCAGCTTTCCTGTTGTGACCAGGTGCTCTAATTCCCCTTTGCTCATAAAATGGCCTATAAATGTGGCTTGCCTTTTCCTAATCTTCCTCATCAATGATCTTCATGTGTCTGCCTCCATCAAGACTGTCTCGTTTGTTTTCTTTACTAGCTGTCCATGGAACTCTTAGAAACCATGTTTCCGCTGCCTCAGTCTTTATTATTTTGTATAAAGCCTGTACACTCATGATCTTTGTGGAACTTACATGCTTTTGTAAATTATTTTTTCAAAATAATCTTTATGGTAAAACAGTGTAGGCCTATCTTTAAGTAATGTATGTGCATTTCACCCCTTCATGAAGGACCAGGCCTCTCTCTGTCTGTCTGTTGCTCTCCTTTCTGAGTGTATGTGCATGGGGCAATACTGAATGG
>JAPXFY010000026.1:36998708-37008708 GCA_030674185.1 Monoplex corrugatus | reverse complement strand
CTGTCTGTATCTGTTTGTGCATATGTAAAAGAAGTCTAATTGGTTGTATATTTCTGTCTGTTTGTAAAAGAAGTCTAATTGGTTTGTATATTTCTGTCTGTGTCTGTCTGTATGTAAAAGAAGTAGTCTAACTGGTTTGTGTATTTCTGTCTGTTTCTGTCTGTATGTAAAAGAAGTAGTCTAACTGGTTTGTGTATTTCTGTCTGTTTCTGTCTGTATGTAAAAGAAGTAGTCTAACTGGTTTGTGTATTTCTGTCTGTTTCTGTCTGTATGTAAAAGAAGTAGTCTAACTGGTTTGTGTATTTCTGTCTGTTTCTGTCTGTATGTAAAAGAAGTAGTCTAACTGGTTTGTGTATTTCTGTCTGTTTCTGTCTGTATGTAAAAGAAGTAGTCTAACTGGTTTGTGTATTTCTGTCTATAATTCTTTGTCTATATGTAAAAGAATTCTAATTGGTTTGCATATTTATGTCTGTATCTGTTTGTCCATTATGTAAAAGAAGTCTAATTGGTTTGTGTATTTCTGTCTGTATATGTTTGTCCATTATGTAAAAGAAGTCTAATTGGTTTGTGTATTTCTGTCTGTATCTGTTTGTCCATTATGTAAAAGAAGTCTAATTGGTTTGTGTATTTCTGTCTGTGTCTGTCTGTATGTAAAAGAAGTAGTCTAACTGGTTTGTGTATTTCTGTCTGTTTCTGTCTGTATGTAAAAGAAGTAGTCTAACTGGTTTGTGTATTTCTGTCTGTTTCTGTCTGTATGTAAAAGAAGTAGTCTAACTGGTTTGTGTATTTCTGTCTGTTTCTGTCTGTATGTAAAAGAAGTAGTCTAACTGGTTTGTGTATTTCTGTCTATAATTCTTTGTCTATATGTAAAAGAATTCTAATTGGTTTGCATATTTATGTCTGTATCTGTTTGTCCATTATGTAAAAGAAGTCTAATTGGTTTGTGTATTTCTGTCTGTATTGTTTGTCCATTATGTAAAAGAAGTCTAATTGGTTTGTGTATTTCTGTCTGTATCTGTTTGTCCATTATGTAAAAGAAGTCTAATTGGTTTGTGTATTTCTGTCTGTGTCTGTCTGTATGTAAAAGAAGTAGTCTAACTGGTTTGTGTATTTCTGTCTGTTTCTGTCTGTATGTAAAAGAAGTAGTCTAACTGGTTTGTGTATTTCTGTCTGTTTCTGTCTGTATGTAAAAGAAGTAGTCTAACTGGTTTGTGTATTTCTGTCTGTTTCTGTCTGTATGTAAAAGAAGTAGTCTAATGGTTTGTGTATTTCTGTCTATATTGCTTTGTCTATATGTAAAAGAATTCTAATTGGTTTGATATTTTGTCTGTATCTGTTTGTCCATTATGTAAAAGAAGTCTAATTGGTTTGTGTATTTCTGTCTGTATTGTTTGTCATTATGTAAAAGAAGTCTAATTGGTTTGTGTATTTCTGTCTATCTTAATCTTTGGTCTAATTGTTATGAATGTCTGTATCTGTTTGAGCATATGTAAAAGAAGTCTAATTGGTTTGTGTATTTCTGTCTGTATCTGTTTGAGCATATGTAAAAGAAGTCTAATTGGTTTGCTATTTCTGTCTGTATCTGTTTGAGCATATGTAAAAGAAGTCTAATTGGTTTGTGTATTTCTGTCTGTATCTGTTTGAGCATATGTAAAAGAAGTCTAATTGGTTTGTGTATTTCTGTCTGTATCTGTTTGAGCATATGTAAAAGAAGTCTAATTGGTTTGTGTATTTCTGTCTGTATCTGTTTGAGCATATGTAAAAGAAGTCTAATTGGTTTGTGTATTTCTGTCTGTATCTGTTTGAGCATATGTAAAAGAAGTCTAATTGGTTTGTATATTTCTGTCTGTATGTTTGTCCATTATGTAAAAGAAGTCTAATTGGTTTGTATATTTCTGTCTGTATCTGTTTATCCATATGTTTATTGATTTGTGAGAAAATCTGTTGGTGTGGATTTTTTTCTATGTTATATCTTATAATAAACACCCAGCCCACACTCCTTCTCTCCCCCCACCCCCCGGGAGGATGCCGGGGACTCTTTCAATATAAACAGTATCCCGACCTTGTGGAAATTCTGTGCTAGAAATTTCCTTTTTTCTCCCCATCTTCTGGCAATTCTTTGCAGAAATGTCCTCTTTTCTGTCACTCTCTTTGTTTCTGCCTTGTTCCTTTGCTTTCTGTCGTTTCTTCCTGTCATTTTTTGCCTTGCAGGTCCATTCACCTGTATGTGTTCGTTAAAGTCTTGCACACTTTTTTTCTTAGGATGGATAGTTGGTTGGATAATGTATTAAATGCATTTTTGGCTCTAGGGAAATGAGATATGCAGAAGCAATTTTAGGTAATTTAGGCCCATTTTTGTATATGTTTTGGTGTCCTTAGCTATGCTTAAATTGTATTCAGGTGTGTGTTTTTTTTAAAATCCCCTGTGTGATAAATTGGACGGAGTGGTCAACGCCAGGGGCATGTCCTTGGATTATGTGCGCGAATGCATTGATTTGTGTACTTAGTTTATTGTTGTTGTTGTTGTTGTTGAAATTTTGTATGTTTTGAAACGGTTATAGCCTCGATATGGCTCTACGCAGTCGGCTGGGCTTTAAACAACAATAACAATTATAGTCCACACTCAGATTTTTTTTTCTTAAAATCACTAGTTCTCAACAATTCGAGTATTTCACTGTGACAGCAGTAAACTTTGTGGCATTGTTGTGTTTTTTTTTTTCAGCTGTAGCCCAAGCACTCATGCATGTAGCCATTGTAATAAATCATAACTCCTAGGCTAAACCAAACCGCAGACTTCTTACTCTGTGACTTTAACCCTTTGACTCTCCCAGCCTTTTTTTTTTTTTTTTTTTAGGATCATCGCACGCATGGAGGTTACCTTTGTACTCACATTACCCCCCTCCCCCTCCATTTTCTACGCCACCTTAATGACCACAGAAGCTGGAAGAGTTGTTATAACGTGATGATGATGATGTCGATGAGGACGATAATCATGATGCTATGGAGTTCCATCTAGGATTGAAACTGCGTGACAGGGCTGTACTCTACGCTTACTATCATGATTATATCCTGGCGTCAACTAAGCCTGAGAGACACAGACACCTGCGGTGCTGGTCAGAAGATGTGAGCAACACCCTCAATGATGGCATCCGTGAAGTGGATGAGACTCGAATGTGTGGCCGGTCCCAAGTCTTCTCAATGAGCCTATAGCACGCCCAACTCTGGGTAGTAGCCGGTTAGAGCCGAAAAATCCCACAGTGATTTTTGAAGGAACTGATGGTGATTCGAACCCACAACCTTCCAGTCGGTAGTTCGTTCCGCTAACCACTACACCACCGCGACTGGCTGACTCCCGCAGTCTGTTCACCAGCATCCTGCATACTCATCCACACTAGCAAAGCAAAAACACAAAAACAAAAACAAAAACAAAAACAAAACAAAAAACAAAAAAAAGGTTAACCCTTTGATTCCCTCACCCTGCAGGAAGCTGGTTGATAGGATGAGGGGGTCAAAGGGTTAAAGTTTTTGCTGTTGATGGATAGAGTGCGGGTGTCAAAGGGGTTAATTAAACACACAAAACCTGTGGCTAGACAGACCACAACCAAAGAGAATAGTGCCTACTTTTGCCACAATGGCCTAGACATGCAAAGAGAGAGAGGGAGGAGAGAGAGAGAGAGAGAGAGAGAGAGAGAGAGAGAGAGAGAGAGAGAGAGAGACAGACAGACAGGCAGACAGAAGGACAGACAGAGACAGAGATCGAGAGAGAGAGAGATGGAAAGAGAGAGAGAGACTCAGAGAGAGAGAGAGAGAGAGAGACAGAGGCAAAGATATATATATATATATAAATATATGTATACATATATATACATACATATATATATATATATATATATATATATATATATGCATAGAGAGAGAAAGAGAGAGTGAGAGCGAAAGAGAGAGTTAGAGAGAGAGAAAGAGATAGATAGATAGATAGATATATAGATAGATATATAGATAGATAGATAGTTAGATAGATAGATAGATAGATAGATCGATAGATAGATAGATAGGTAGATAGATAGATAGAAAGATAAACAGACAGACAGACAGACAGACAGAGGCACAGAGAGAGAGACAGAGACAGACAGACAGACGTTCTGAGGCGCAGAGAGAGAGAGAGAGAGAGACAGAGACAGAGACAGAGGCAGACAGAGACAGACAGACAAACAGACAGACAGGCGTACAGAGGCACAGAGAGAGAGAGAGAGAGTGAGAGAGAGAGACAGACAGACAGACAGAGACAGAGAGACAGAGACGGACAGAGACAGAGGCAGACAGACAAACATACAGACATATAGAGGCACAGAAAGAGAGAGACAGAGAGAGAAGAGAGAGAGACAGACAGACAGACAGTCAGACAGACAGACAGAGACAGAGACACAAAAGAGACAGAAACAGAGAGAGGTAACCAACTCTTTATATATTGCCTGTCTTCAGGCCATCTGCTGAAACAGGACACAATGATGAGAAGCATCCTGCGCAAATTCGTTGAGTGTATGCACATGCACATGGACGACGTGATCGACCGACTCATCTCACAGGAGGTTCTGCAGACCAAGCATCACGAACTGCTGACGGTGCATAGGGAGAGAGGACAACTTGCCCGGAGAATCTGGGATCTTCTTCTTCGTCTGCCTCATAGAAAGTTCGAGGTTTGCTTAGTACACGTAAAACGACCATTGAATTTGCAGATTCGGTGTTCGTTCAAGAGATCTAGGAAGGTTTACTTGTAAACTACCATTGAATTTGCAGATTTGTAGTTTACTCAAGAGGAAGGTTCGCTTTTGTAAACGATCATTGAATTTGCAAATTTGGTGTTCGTTCCAGTGGAAGGTTTACTTGTAAGCGACCATTGAATGTGCAGATTTGGTATTCGCTCAAGAGGGAGGTTTGCTTGCAAATGAACATTGAATTTGCGGATCTGGTGTTCGTTCCAGCGAAAGGTTCACTTGTAAACGACCATTGAATTTGCAGATTTGGTGTTCGTTAAAGAGATCTAGGAAGGTTACTTGTAAACGACCATTAAATTTGCAGATTTAGGTTTGGTGTTCGTTCAAGATGGAGGTTTGCTTGTAAGCGACCATTGAAAAAAATTGCAGATTTGGTGTTTGTTCAAGAGGAAGGTTGGCTTTTGTAAACGACCATTGAATTTACAGATTTTGGTGTTTGTTCAAGAGGGAGTTTTGCTTGCAAATGAACATTGAATTTGCAGATCTGGTGTTCCCTCCGGCGAAAGGTTCACTTGTAAACGACCATTGAATTTGCAGATTTGGTGTTTGTTCAAAAGGAAGGTTTGGTTTGTAAACGACCATTGAATTTGCAGATTTGGTATTCGTTGAAGCGGAAGGGTTGCTTGTACACGACCATTGCAAAAATTGCAAATTTGGTGTTCGTTCAAGAGGAAGGTTTACTTGTAAACGATTATTGAATTTGCAGATTTGGTGTTCGTTTCAGCGTAAGGTTCGCTTGTAAACGACCTTTGAAAAAAAAAAATGCGGAATTGGTGTTCGTTCAAGAGGAAGGCTTGCTTGTAAACGACCATTGAATTTGCACATTTGTTGTTCGTTCAGGAGGAATTTTGGCACTCAGACAAGTTCCAAGTCGCTGTCCATACTATCCTCAACCACCACTCACCGCCCTCTTTCTTTTCTTTTTTCTTCTTTTTTGTTGTTGATGTGTGTACCTTTTGTTTACTTTAGTGGGATAGCAATCGTCTGGTGTGAACCTTCCCACTGAAGGGCCTAGATACACAGCTCTCCAGCCCTCAGCATTCAGCATTCCTTTATTTCTTCTTGTTCGTGTTCTTGTTCGTGTTCTTGTTCTTGTTCTTCATCTTGTTCTTGTTCTTCATCTTGTTTTTGTTCTTCATCTTGTTCTTGTTCTTCATCTTGTTCTTGTTCTTCATCTTGTTCTTGTTCTTGTTCTTCATCTTGTTCTTGTTCTTCATCTTGTTCTTCTTCTTATTCTTGTTCTTCATCTTGTTCTTGTTCTTCATCTTGTTCTTCTTCTTATTCTTGTTCTTCATCTTGTTCTTGTTCTTCATCTTGTTCTTGTTCTTATTCTTGTTCTTCATCTTGTTCTTGTTCTTCATCTTGTTCTTGTTCTTCATCTTGTTCTTGTTCTTCATCTTGTTCACGTTCATGTTCTTCATCTTGTTCTTGTTCTTCATCTTGTTCACGTTCATGTTCTTCATCTTGTTCTTGTTCTTCATCTTGTTCTTGTTCTTCATCTTGTTCACGTTCATGTTCTTCATCTTGTTCTTGTTCTTCATCTTGTTCTTGTTCTTCATCTTGTTCTTGTTCTTCATCTTGTTCACGTTCATGTTCTTCTTCTTGTTCTTCATCTTGTTCTTGTTTCTTTTTTCTTGTTCTTGTTCTTGTTCTTGTTGTTGTTCTTCTTCTTCCTCTTCTTCTCCTTCTCACCCGTTTTCTCCTTTTTCTCCTCCTCCTTGTTCTTCTCCTCTTCCTCCTCCCGTTCTCCTTCTTCTCGTTCTCCTTTGCCTTCTTCTTCTCCTTCTTCTTCTCCTTCTCCTTCTTCTTTTTCTTCTTCGTCTTCCTCTTCTTTTCTTCTTTCTTCTTCTTCTTCTTCTTCTCTCCTCCTCTCCTCCTTCTCCTCCTCCTCCTCTTTCTTGTTGTTGTTGGTGGTGGAGGTGGTGGTGGTTTTCTTCTTCTTCTTCTTTTTTCTCTTCTTCTTTTTCTCCGCCTCCTTCTCTTCCTCCTCCTCCTCCTCCTTCTTCTTGTTCTTCTTCTTCTTCTTTTTCTTCTTCTTCTTTTTCTTGTTCTTGTTCTTGTTCTCCTTGTTCTTCTTGTTCTTCTTGTTCTTGTTCTTGTTCTCCTTGTTCTTCTTCTTCTTCTTCTTTTTCTTGTTGTTGTTGTTGTTGTTGTTCTTCTTCTTCTCCTTCTTCTTCTTCTTTTTTTATTCTTCTTCTTCTTCTTCTTCTTGTTCTTGTTCTTGTTCTGTTGTTTTCTTCTTCTTCTCCTTCTTGTTCTTGTTCTTGTTCTTGTTCTTGTTCTTCTTCTTGTTCTTCTTGTTCTTCTTGTTCCTTTTTGTTTTTGTTGTTGTTGGTTGTGGTGGTTTTCTTCTTTTGTTCTTGTTGTTGTTGTTGTTGTTCTTCTTCTTCTTCTCCTTCTTCTTGTTCTTCTCCTCCTCCTCTTCCTTCTCTTCCTCCTCCTTCTCTTCCTCTTCCTCCTTTGTTCTTGTTGTTCTTCTTTTTGTTGTTGTTCTTCTTCTTTTGTTGTTGTTGTTGTTGTTGTTGTTCTTCTTCTTCTTCTTCTTTTCTTCTTCTCCTCCTCCTTTCTTCCTTCTCTTCCTCCTCCTTCTCTTCCTCTTCCTCCTTCTTGTTCTTGTTGTTCTTCTTCTTTTGTTGTTGTTGTTGTTGTTGTTGTTCTTCTTCTTCTTTCTTCTGTTTAATTTCCTAATGTGAACTGTCACTAATGTTTCTCGCTCTCCATAACCAGGAGCACGTGATACCACTGCTGGAAGAACTGGGTTTTCTGGAAGAGCAGGACGCCACCCCGACTCTGAGGGCGTGCATGTGTCTGCGCTGTGCCATGGAGCATTTCCTGCCCTTGGATGAGCTGGCTGACGCCCTGGTCTCTATGGGCGTGCTCAAGGCAGCGGAATACAGGTAACCAAAAGTAGAAATACCATAACAACAACAAGAACAACAACAACAAAAATGAAGAAAATAAATCAGTCCATATCAAATCAACAAACGAATGTTTGTCTTTTGAGGGGTCAGGTAACCACAGTAAAACAACAATAACAACAACAACAACAACAACAAAACAACAACAATCAACAACAACAACAACAACAACAACAATAACAATAACAACAATAACAACAATAACAAAGAGAAATATATCAGTCCTTACAAATAAAAAAAAAAGATTTTCTTTTGAGGGGCCAGGTAACCACAGTAAAAACAACAACAACAACAACAACAACAACAACAACAACAACAACACAATGAACACAATAGATCAGTCCATGTCAAATCAACCAATGAATGATTTTCTTTTGAGGGGTCAGTTAACCACAGTAAAACAAACAACAACAACAACAACAACAACAAGAACAACAAAAACAATAACAAAGAGAAATATATCAGTCCTAACAAATCAACAAATGAATGATTTTCTTTTCAGAGGTCAGGTAACCATAGTAAAACAACAACAACAACAACAAACAACAACAACAACAACAACAACAACAGCAGCAGCAGCAACAACAACACAACAACAACAACAACAACAACAACAGCAGCAACAACAACAACAGCAGCAGCAGCAACAACAACACAACAACAACAACAAACAAACAACAACAACAACAGCACAACACAACAACAACAACAACAGCAAAGAACAAAATAAATCAGTCCATATCTAATCAACGAATGAATGATTTTCTTTTGAGGGGTCAGGAAACCACAGTTAAAAAAACAAACAAACAAACCACCACCATCACCACCACCAACAACAACAATAACAAAAAAATAAAGCAGTCCTTACAAATCAACAAATGAATGCTTTTCTTTTGATGGGTCAGGTATCTATCTATTAATTAATTAATTAATTAGTTTATTTATTTTTTGTCTCTTTTTATTTTGTCTAAAAGCACGTATGTGAATAGACGTTAAAATACATAACGATTGAACACACATACACACACACACACACACACACACACACACACACACACACACACACACACACACACACACACACACACACACACACACACACACACACACACACACTTAAGCCTGCCTTCCATAATCACAAAGAAGAAAACAGAATGGATAATGCCATTACTTATTTCTGTCTTATTCTTTCTCTTCTCAAATGACCAGGGACACGGTCAAAAGCTCCTTGCTGGAGCTGACCAAGTGGAAGATGCTATTTACCTGTCTGAAACGTGAGCATCAGAACCAGGAGGTGGTCAGCATCGTGGAACAATTCCTGAGAGAGTACGAGATCCCCGTGCCCGAGGCATGAGGAATATTCTAGGAGGGGGCACAACCTGTGCCTGCAACAGTATGGATGCGGTGAGTGGTTTGCCTCCCCTGTGCCAGTACTGTGTCAGTTCTGCGCCGCTCCACAATAGGAACAAGATATGATTTAGCTCGAGTTCAGTCCTTGCCCGTTACTTTAAAAAAACTGGTGTATTCGCTGCCCATTTGAATATTTCTATCATTTTGGTGGTGTCAGCTGAGTGTTTCATAAGTTTTTCGCTCCTCTCCTCCCCCCCCCCCCCCCTACTCCGTCTGGGATTTCCGTTTCATGATCTTACCAGCGCATAGGGTGTTGCGTAAAGCTCCAGTAGTCTGTCAGATGACTGCTGACAGATGTGGATGGAGCGCATATGGAATTGTCCGAGTGCGATGAAACCCTCATGAACCGACTCCAAAAACCTCTAAGCTATGTCATTGATGTGAAAGACAGCAATGAAGGTTGTCTTCTTTTGTCTGTTCTGGGCCGGCCTTCGCATAGTAAACCGAAGTGTGTTTCAGGGCTTTTAAAACCCATCGACTACTCAAGATGACGTCTCCGCGCTCAGAATGAATTCCATATGCACTAACGTCACAGGTGCCATGTGATGGAGGAGATCCAGAATGATCACGGCACAAGCCTTAAGCCTGCACATAAACCCACCAGCATGCTGCATTGCCAACCATCGCTAGCAAAGCAAAAACTTAACCCTTTGAATCCCTCACCCCATCCACCAGCTTCCTGTATGAAGCTGGTGGATAGGGTGAGGGGATCAAAGGGTTAAGTTTTTTGTGTGTGTGTGCATTTTGTGGACAGTGTGCAGGAGCCAAAGGGTTAATTAAACGTCTCCTTTCCGTTGTTCGTCGCCAGATGTTTTTTGAGTTTTGTTCTGTTTTATCTTCCTTCTGTTGTCCAGAGATGGGCAGTCCGGGTGTTATTGTCCTGATTTGTCCATGTGG
>JAPXFY010000026.1:36976208-36983708 GCA_030674185.1 Monoplex corrugatus | reverse complement strand
TACATTCAGCCATATTTATCAACACAGTGTTGTTCTTAGAATACTTTTTGACCATTTTACATTTTCTACATTCAGCCACATTTATCAACACAGTGTTGTTCTTAGAATACTTTTTGACCATTTTACATTTTCTACATTCAGCCATATTTATCAACACAGTGTTGTTCTTAGAATACTTTTTGACCATTTTACATTTTCTACATTCAGCCATATTTATCAACACAGTGTTGTTCTTAGAATACTTTTTGACCATTTTACATTTTCTACATTCAGCCACATTTATCAACACAGTGTTGTTCTTAGAATACTTTTTGACCATTTTACATTTTCTACATTCAGCCACATTTATCAACACAGTGTTGTTCTTAGAATACTTTTTGACCATTTTACATTTTCTACATTCAGCCACATTTATCAACACAGTGTTGTTCTTAGAATACTTTTTGACCATTTTACATTTTCTACATTCAGCCATATTTATCAACACAGTGTTGTTCTTAGAATACTTTTTGACCATTTTACATTTTCTACATTCAGCCATATTTATCAACACAGTGTTGTTCTTAGAATACTTTTTGACCATTTTACATTTTCTACATTCAGCCACATTTATCAACACAGTGTTGTTCTTAGAATACTTTTTGACCATTTTACATTTTCTACATTCAGCCACATTTATCAACACAGTGTTGTTCTTAGAATACTTTTTGACCATTTTTCATGTACATTCAGCCACATTTATCAATACAGTGTTGTTCTTAGAATACTTTTTGGCCATTTTTCATGTACATTCAGCCACATTTATCAATACAGTGTTGTTCTTAGAATACTTTTTGGCCATTTTTCATGTACATTCAGCCACATTTATCAATACAGTGTTGTTCTTAGAATACTTTTTGGCCATTTTTCATGTACATTCAGCCACATTTATCAATACAGTGTTGTTCTTAGAATACTTTTTGGCCATTTTTCATGTACATTCAGCCATATTTATCAATACAGTGTTGTTCTTAGAATACTTTTTGGCCATTTTTCATGTACATTCAGCCATATTTATCAATACAGTGTTGTTCTTAGAATACTTTTTGGCCATTTTTCATGTACATTCAGCCATATTTATCAATACAGTGTTGTTCTTAGAATACTTTTTGGCCATTTTTCATGTACATTCAGCCATATTTATCAACACAGTGTTGTTCTTAGAATACTTTTTGGCCATTTTTCATGTACATTCTGCCACATTTATCAATACAGTGTTGTTCCCTTTTTTATGATTTAATCGTTTCTCGGCCAGTTCAGAGTTGTTCTCTTTTTGATTTAATGGCTCTTAAGCAGCGTGAATCCATGATCATCTATAGAGGCCAGAAACAGTTTGTGTGGGTGGTTGTCTTTATTGGTTGCATATTGTGGCCTTTGTTTATTTTATGATGTTTAACCCTTTGACTCCCGCACACTTCCCATCAGCATCCTGCATTGTTAACCATGCCAGCAAAGCATAAACTTAACCCTTTGGCTCCCTCACCCTATCCATCAGCTTCCTGCAGGAAGCTAGCAGATAGGGTGAGGGAATCGAAGGGTTTCAGTTTTTTGCAGTTGGTGGTTAGGGTGCGGGAGTCAAAGGGTTAAATAAACACACAACATGAATAGAAAACACTTTTATTGTACATACTGTATGCTACTGTACTTGCAAGTCTACTTTTGGAGCTATCACTTGGTGTTGCACTTTTGGGGTTTTTTGTTGTGTTTTTTTTTGTTTTTTGTTTCGTTTTTTTTTTTGTTAATTGGTGTAAGGGAAAGAGTTTCCAACTTAATATGATCGGAAGCCAAAAATCTCTCGGTTCATTAAAGAAAAGCGAATTCTCAACCCGATCCCATGGAGATCAGCAGTCAATTTGAATCTTTGGAGGGATTCTGAATATCTGGACAATCTGACCGATCCTGAGCCCCAAATTCAGTCACAATTCCGT
Organism: Monoplex corrugatus; assembly: GCA_030674185.1. NCBI lineage: Eukaryota > Metazoa > Mollusca > Gastropoda > Littorinimorpha > Ranellidae > Monoplex > Monoplex corrugatus. The sequence goes on along the minus strand of JAPXFY010000026.1, from coordinate 36,981,741 downwards.
GCCATGAAAACACACACACACACACCACACACACACACACACACACACAGACACGCGCGCGGGCGCGTGCACACACACCTCACAACACACACACACACACACACACACACACAACACACACACACACACACACACACACACACACACAAACACAAACACAAAACACAAACACAAGCAAACGAACGAACGAACAAACAAACAAACAAACAAACAAACACACAAACTAAAGCAAAAAAACAAACAAACAACATAACCCAAAAGGTTTACTTTCTTTGAAAATTCAGATTATCTAACGCTGACAGTACTCTGTTGCTTCTCTTTTGCAGATCGTTTATTCTCAGTGTCCTGTCATATACCTTGCCAGTTTTCAATCGTCAATAACTGATAACCACCCCCCCCCCCCCCCCCCCCCCCCCCCCAAAAAAAAAAAAAAAGAAAAGAAAAAAATGAAAACTTAAAACATGCGCGATAAGCTAACTGCCAAACAACAGCATCTTCTGGCATCATTCTTAGATAAACATTGAACGAAAAAAAAACCAACGCAGAATTTTTCAAGATTATTCCGATGTTCTTGTCCATTGATAATTTTTACCATTAAAGAGAAGTTTCCAAGCCTCTCTCCCAGCCCCCACCCCTCACCCCTCACCCCCTTCCCCTTAAATCTTTACAGTTAGCGCACAGTATTTCGCCTAAAATCGTTTCCCCAATTGTTTTACTTACATTTTGTTGTTGTTGAAATTATGACTTGAGTACATTGGTTCGTTTCGCCTAGAGAGTTATTTGTAGAATCGTTTAAAAAAAACACCTGAAGTTGGTCACCAAAACAAAACAAAACAAAAACACAAAAAAAATCCACCTCCAAAAGGAAGACACAACAGTCAAACTGATCCATCGGTGTCTTTTGTCTGGTGCTGAATTATTTGCTGAGTCTTTCCAATCATGGATTTCGTCAGCAACAAAGAGTTGTCCTTGATGCTGTCTCATGTTTGAGTTTGACATGAACTGAGTTCAACATATATACCAGAAACCCGAATGTTCAGGTGAAACGATCGTGTTCATGAGGTGAAAAGACCGTGTTCGTTAGGCAAAACGGGACCGTGTTCATTAGGCAAAACGACCGTGTTCATTAGGCAAAACGACCGTGTTCATTAGGCAAAACGGGACCGTGTTCATTAGGCAAAACGACCGTGTTCATTAGGCAAAACGACCGTGTTCATTAGGCAAAACGGGACCGTGTTCGTTAGGCAAAACGGGACCGTGTTCATTAGGCAAAACGGGACCGTGTTCGTTAGGCAAAACGGGACCGTGTTCGTTAGGCAAAACGGGACCGTGTTCGTTAGGCAAAACGGGACCGTGTTCGTTAGGCAAAACGGGACCGTGTTCGTTAGGCAAAACGGGACCGTGTTCGTTAGGCAAAACGGGACCGTGTTCGTTAGGCAAAACGGGACCGTGTTCGTTAGGCAAAACGGGACCGTGTTCGTTAGGCAAAACGGGACCGTGTTCGTTAGGCAAAATGGGACCGTGTTCATTAGGCAAAACGGGACCGTGTTCATTAGGCAAAACGGGACCGTGTTCATTAGGCAAAACGGGACCGTGTTCATTAGGCAAAACGGGACCGTGTTCATTAGGCAAAACGGGACCGTGTTCATTAGGCAAAACGGGACCGTGTTCATTAGGCAAAACGGGACCGTGTTCATTAGTCAAAACGGGACCGTGTTCATTAGGCAAAACGGGACCGTGTTCATTAGGCAAAACGGGACCGTGTTCATTAGGCAAAACGGGACCGTGTTCATTAGGCAAAACGGGACCGTGTTCATTAGGCAAAACGAGACCGTGTTCATTAGGCAAAACGACAATGTTCATTACGCAAAACGACTGTGTTCCTTAGGCAAAACGGGACCGTGTTCATTAGGCAAAACGACAATGTTCATTGGGCAAAACGACAATGTTCATTACGCAAAACGACCATGTTCATTAGGCAAAACGGGACCGTGTTCATTAGGCAAAATGACCTTGTTCATTAGAAGAAACGACCGTATTCATTAGGCAAAACGACCGTATTCAATAGGCAAAACGACAGTAATCAGTAGGCAAAACGATCGTGTTCAGTAGGCAAAACGACAGTGTTCAGTAGGCGAAACGACCGTGTTCAATAGGCAACGACCATGTTCATTTAGCAAAACGATTGTGTTCATTAGGCAAAACGACCATGTTCATTAGGCAAAATGACTGTGTTCAATAGGCAAAACGACCGTGTTCATCAGGCAAAACGACCATGTTCATTAGGTAAGATGATTATGTTCATTAAGTAAAACGACTGTGTTCAGTAGGCGAAACGACCGTGTTCAATAGGCAACGACCATGTTCATTTAGCAAAACGATTGTGTTCATTAGGCAAAACGACCATGTTCATTAGGCAAAATGACCGTGTTCATAGGCAAAATGACCGTCTTCAATAGGCAAAACGACCATGTTCAATAGGCAAAACGATCATGTTCAATAGGCAAAACGACCGTGTTCAATAGGCAAAACGACCGTGTTCAATAGGCAAAACGACCGTGTTCAATAGGCAAAACGACCATGTTCAATAGGCAAAACGACCGTGTTCAATAGGCAAAACGACCGTGTTCAATAGGCAAAACGACCATGTTCAATAGGCAAAACGACCGTGTTCAATAGGCAAAACGACCATGTTCAATAGGCAAAACGACCTGCAATAACGGCAATGCTCGAGATGGGAAGACATCGCAAAGATCAAAGTATAAGGCGAAATCAATTTAGGCGAACCGTATGGCATCTGACAAAATGGAGACGACTGTCATTTGTTCCTGGTACAAGTCCTTTGTTGTACAACTGAATGGCATATAGATATTTGAATTGTGAAGACACGATATTAGTTCTTGTAAATGTTGATGAGCACCCGTGCTCGTGCTGCTGTTTATTGGAGATTGTACCAAATGGTGCCACATGTATCAGTTGACATCCTTTCTTACGTTATAATTGAAATCATCAATGAACTAGTATGCTCAATCGTTAATTTTGTTAAATATCATCCTGTTGTTGATAAAAATTGATGCATGTTGATTTTATTATCAAAGAACGTAACTCATGAGAGTCACGTAGGAATTATCTCCCATATTGCAGAACTTCTTAAATCCAACACAGTTTGCGCTACCCATTCAGCTAGCATAGAAGCAGATACAAAGCACAAAAACATTAAGCTCAGAACACTCCTCAAAAAAGGAGCGCCCAAGCCTACCTTTATACTCTGCAACGTAAGGTAGGCTTGGGCGCTCCTTTTTTGAAAAGTGTTCTGAGCTTACGGTTTTTGTGCTTTGTATCTGCTTCTATGCTAGCTGAATGGGTAAGCGCAAACTGTGTTGGATTTGAGAAGTTCTGCAATATGGGAGATAATTCCTACGTGACTCTCAAGAGTTATGTTCTTTGATTAATATTATAAACATTGTCCCTGCTTTCCTCTTATTTCTTTGTTATTACCTATATGCCTTGGAAGCAACCCTGTATATATTCTGACTTCTCTGTGTGTGTGTGTGTGTTTGGTCAGTTCAAGAATAAAAGACTATGTCAATCTTCAACATAAGACCAATATATTTGGTTTGTATTTCTTCCACTCTCATAGTTGTGTGTGGGGTAGTAGCAGTGTATAAAGGTAGGCTGGGGCGCTCCTGTTTTGTTGATTTAAAAAAAAAAGGAACATGTACTAAATGAAACCTTTTTGAATTGAAGTGAAATAAATCAGCCGTTTTGAAGCGAAATTTCTTTGACTGTGTTTGCGTGCTGTTTGAGTTTTACAATAAACAGCAGAATTACACCCCCCCTCCCCCACCGTGGAGATGCCAGGGTCTCTTTCAGTATAAATAGTATCTCCACCTTGGTAATTCTGTGCTAGAAATTTCCTCTTTTCTGTCACTCTCTTTGTTTCTTTCTTCCTCCTTTGCTTTCTGTCATTTCTTCCTATCATTTTCTGCCTTGCTGGTCCATTCATCTGTCTGTGTTCGATAAAGCCTTACGTACTTTTTCTTAGGATTGATAATTGGGTACATGTATTAAGTTCTTTTTTGGCTCTAGGGAGGTGAGATATGCGGAAGCAACTTTAGGTAATTTATGCCTGTTTTTATATGTTTTGGTGTCCTTAGGTATGCCTGAATTTGTATTCAGGTGTCTTTTTTAAAACCCCTGTGCGATAAACTGGACGCAGTGGTCAACGCCAGGCGCGTGTCCTTAGATTATGTACGCGAATGCATTGATATGTGTTCTGAATTTTCTCTTCTTTTATTTTCCTGTTGAAGTTTTGTATGGTTTGAAGCGGGTATAGCCCTGATACGGCTCTACGCAGTCGTCTAGGCTTTAAACAAAAATAACAGTAACATCACAGCAGAATTACAGCCTATTAGAATAAATTTGGACTGAAAATACACCACGTTTTTTTATGTTTCAATAAACCAGCCACGGATATGGATTGCAGGATCTTTAACGTGCATAGTTGGATATTCTGCTTGCCTATACACACGAAAGGGGTTTCTAGGCACTGGCGGAGTTTATACTCATACTGATCTGGGAGATCAGAAAAATCCCCCCCCCTCACCACCACAGTTTACCTACCAGGCGGAGGTCACTCGGGGGGTGGGGAGGCAGCTTCCTATTGGAGGCTCGGTTTCAGTTTCAGTTTCTCAAATGACGTCTCCGCGCTAGGAACGAATGTCCATATGCACTAACGTCACAGGTGCCATGTGTATGGTAATCATAACACATGCCTTTAACCTGCACATACATGTAAACCCATGAGCTGGCCAGGTCCTGAGGCCCTACCTAGAGTATGTTTTACCTAGTCTATATTTTATACTGGTATTGTATCAGCCTGTCACTGGAATAATCTTGGTTACATGTAAATGACATGTGTATCTCTGAATCTTACCTTCAAAAAAGGAACACATATATAAAGTAAAAAGGTCAATAATGAAAGGTCTGAATCACAACACAACTAGTCTAGCTATTCTGTATAAACTCGTCTCACATGACAGAACCCCACCCCCACCCCCCTCCCTTAGTCAATGCTCAAATGCTCAGCTGTCTAGCAAATTGATGAAGAAGACAATATTTTCTAAATCATAGATAGGTATGTATCTATATATTTATCTATCTGTCTTTCCAATTCCCCTCTCTCTGTATCTGCTGCAATCGCTTTCGGATCCGGATTAAGACCAAAAAAGAAGTATTCATTTTAAATATACTTTCCTTTCACTTTCACTCTCATACATTTCTTTTTATCTTGATTTAACTTATCAATTGATTAATTGAGGCTTATCTTGATTTATCTTGTCTGATCTTATCTTATAGTATCTTACTTCTGTGATCCGTGTGTGTGTCCGTGTGTGTTATGTGTGTGTCCGAGTGTTGCCCTCGCACGGGTTCGAACAGATACATGCACATGCACGTCCGTATCATCACAAAACACACACACACACACACACACACACACACACACACACACACACACACACACACACACACA
>JAPXFY010000026.1:36961208-36968708 GCA_030674185.1 Monoplex corrugatus | reverse complement strand
ATGTCTTCTGTTAAGTCGTATCCGAGCTCTTCGAGAAGAGATGTGACTTTAGACCAGATTTGAAAGAGACGAGGGAGTCAGAGTGACGAAGGCTGCCAGGGAGTTTGTTCCATATTTTGGGACCTTGGAAAGAGAAGGACCTTTCACCATAAGTCTTAGTTCTTGCAGATGGTATCGTGAGAAGTCGAGTGTCAGAAGAGGAACGCAGTTGGCGGGATGGAGTATACACTGGGAGTAGTTCAGAAAGATATTCTGGGCCAGAACCACAAACAGCAGAAAAGGTCAAAGTAGATATTTTGTACGATATACGATCAGGTACAGGAAGCCAATGGAGAGAGCGAAGAAGAGGAGTGATATGTTCAGATCTAGAAGCTTTACAGACGAGCCTAGCAGCATTGTTTTGGATTCGCTGGAGTCGGTCTAAAAAATATTTTGGAATCCCTGCCAGGAGTGAATTACAGTAGTCTATCCTAGACAGAACAAAAGCACATACAAGTGTCTTCGTTGCCTCACTGGAGAGGTACTGACGAATTGAACTAATCCTGCGCAGTTCCAAATAGGCAGCCTTACAGACATTAGAGATATGTTGTTGGAAGCAAAGAGACTGGTCAAGGGTCACACCGAGACTTCGAACTGCTGAAGAGAAAGGAACAGGGATGTCATTGATCAGCATAGAATCAGGAAGATCAGAGTGTTGAAGTTTTTTCGGATAAACTAACATGAGCTCGGTCTTGTCGTCATTTAGTTGAAGCTTATTAAGAGTCATCCAGGTCTTTAGGTCTGCAATGCACTCCTGCGTCCGTACCATCAACGAGTCAATTTCAGCAATGGAGGCTGACTGATGAAGTTGAGTGTCATCGGCAAAGCTTTCGTGCAACATGGCGTGACCATTGATGACATCGGACACAGGAGAGGCATACAGCACAAAGAGGACTGGGCCTAGCACAGAACCCTGCGGTACACCGTACTTCAGGGTGACAAGTCAGAATAAACACCATTCACACAAACTCTCAATGTACGGTCAGTCAGATAAGAAGCGATCCATGCAAGTGCAGTGCCACGAATACCAAAAGAAATTTCAAGTCTGCTCAAGAGGATAGAGTGGTCGATAGTATCAAAAGCAGCTGATAAGTCTAAGAGAGCAAGAACAGATATTTTATCATCATCCAGTCCAGAAAGGAGATCATTTACAATCCGGACAAGGGCCGTTTCACAACTATGACCATGCCTATAAGCTGACTGATGGGCATTAAGTAAACTATTTCTTTCTAGATGGGCCAAGAGTTGCGACAGCACGATCCTTTCAAGCAGTTTTGACAAAAATGACAAATTTGAGACAGGGCGATAATTTTTCAAGCTATTTTGATCTAAGGAAGGCTTTTTGATGAGTGGACGCACAACTGCAGATTTGAAAATTTCAGGGAAAATGCCTGAGGACAAGGATGAGTTCATGACATAAGTAATATGTGGCAGCAGAACATCAAGACATTCAAAAAGCAGAGAGGAAGGAATAGGATCAAGTTCACATGATTTAGGGCTAGAACTCATACACACTTTCCTCACAAACTCCTCTGTCACTGGCTGAAAACAATGCAAGTCGGGACCATTGTACACATGTTCCGGAATGGGTGAAGATGGTATGACACATGAGTCTAGGTTTTCGCGGATAAGGGCTATCTTGCCAGTGAAGTAGTCCAAAAATTTTTGAGGCAGTTCTTGCACCGTAAACACTGTGGGGAGAGGAGTGCTGTTTGTTTTTCCAAGCAGATTATTACTCAAATTAAATAGCTGTTTGGCTGTGGTGCATGCAAGGAATTTCGCGGAATAAAAGGTGGACTTAGCAGTGTCAACGATGAAAGTGACATGGTTCCTAGCAGATTTAAAAATTTGCTTATCAACAGTTAAGCCTGTAGCATGGCTGCGTCTTTCAGCTCTTCTCCTCTCCCGCTTTGCTACTAAAAGTTCTGGTCCTACATCATTAAACCACGGTGACGGAGGACGACTGGTGACAAGGCGCTGAGTCGATGGGGCATGTCGGTCGAGGGCTGTGCGGAGGGTGGTGGTCAGCTGGTCAGCAGTGGGCTCTGAGGGGAGGACAGCTAAAATATCTTCTTTAAAAACAGACATGTCAATGGAGGCCAGCTTGCGGACCTCTCTGTATACACGGGGGATGGGGGGCTTTGCGGCATTCAGGTGACATGTCACACTGTAGTGGTCCGAACAAAGAGTTTGATCGACAACAGCCGACTTAACAAGACAGTCCTGCTCTCTCTGCAATACCCAGTCCACAATATGGCCTCGGACATGTGTTGGCTCAGTAACAGACTGAGTAAGATGAAACATATTTATGATGTCAAGCACTTTGGCAGTATAAAACTCGCTAGGCTTATCAAAATGAAAATTAAAGTCGCCAACAATCAACAGAGAGCCAGACAAACTGTTAGCATATTCTAAAAAGTCTGGTAGCTCTTCAATAAACTTCGCATCAGACAATTTGTTCTTTTTGTTTGGTGGTGGACGGTACAAACAAAAAACTTGAAGATGAGACTGGGGAAGAGATAAAGTTAACTGAGAAAGTTCAAAGGTAGTATGGTTGAAGGGAAAACTGGAGGTGAAGGAAGAATTTGGCATCAGTTTGTCCGAAACAACAAATGCTGTTCCACCACCACAAGTAGATGTGAAGCGGGGGAAAGAAGTGGAAGTATAACCAGCTGGGGCAAGATCGCGACATTTTGGTTCGTCACCCACGACCCGTAACCACGTCTCCGTTAAACACACGACATCTAGTCCGTTCGACACAAGGTGTTCATTAATTGCAGACCGCTTCAGTTTAGACCCGACAGACTGGGCGTTAAACAGACACAAAGAGATCGCAGATCTGGGTTGAGTGAAAGGGGAGAAAGTCATCGGCACATGAATTAAGTTGTCAAAGTTCACGCCTCTAACAGTGCTTGCTTGGTCAGCTGGTGTAGCAGGCCTTGCACCACACACCACACCGATCTTCCTCTGCTTACGACGACCTGCTCGATGAGTGCGAACACGGGGGAGACGGTATCCTATGCCTGCCTCTCTGATGGCGTTGAGAACAGAAGGATCCAGTGTGGTTGATGGGGGCTGCATGGACAGCAACTGTTCGCACGTGTAGGACAAGCGCGAACAAAGCAGATCGTTCGGGCGCCTGTGGTGGCTATCAGGCGGGCGCTGAGTGAAACTCAGCGAGGACTATATGTTGGCAAAACCGGTCAAAAAACAAAACCAAATAGCTTGAAACTCCAAAGGTAGAATGGCACAAAACAAACACCAATAGGTAGTCCACTCCATCATGAATCTTTCACACAACTTTCACGACGAAACACAGACTCATTCCAGCATAAGAGCAAACTGAACGAGAGGAGAAAGCTATTCGTGCCTGCCAGGCGTAGCCATGCATCCAAACCAAATTTCTATTTGTACGCTCATTTTTGAAGCCATGACTATTGATAACCTGGAATCATTTGGTTTATCGTAGTACTTGGACTGAATTAACAGGTGTCTCAGATCCTCAAGGGCTGGACAACATAGAATAAAGTGAATTTCATTATCAGTAACATTGTTACATAATGGGCATTTCGTTGTCTCTTTGCTATGTCTTTTATATTTTAACCTATGCACTGATAAGTCGGACATACCAAACCTAAATCTTGTGAACACATATCTAATGAATCTGTTAAAGTCCAACAACAAGTTTGCTTCTATCTCGTGTGATTGTTTAAACGTTCTATATTGTGCAAACACATCACTAGTATTGATATGATAATCCCAATTTAACCATCTACAATCAACTAATCTTTGTTTGAAAGTTTTTATAAAAGACTTTATACAACCCAGACTCTGATTTTCCTAGACACGAAAAACCGTATGCATTCAAAATATCACGGGACTTTTGAGGCCCAATTTATTTTTCCTCTGTTGGCTAAATTTAATAGCATTTTATATGCCGTTAAAGGAAATCTCTCTTCACTCATTTTCCTTGTTCTATACACGTTTTTACATAATTGTACCCGTGTTTTATACGTATTTTATACATAAACTTACCCGTGTTTTGTGCATAGTTTTTACAACATTTTACTCGTGTTTTATACAGTTTTAACACAATTTAACTCGTGTTTTTGACATAGTTCTTACATGATTTTACCTGCGTAAACATAGTTATTGCATAATTGTAATGTCTTTTATATATATATATAGGTTTTTGCATAATTTTACCCCTGTTTTATACATAGTTTTTGAATAATTTTTCCCGTGTATTGTACAGTTTTTATATAATTTTACCCGTGTTTTCTTAGATAGCTTTTACACTATTTTACCCGTGTTTTATACTGTTTTTACATTATTAACCGTACTTTACACATAGTTATTATATGCTCTTACCCTTGTTTTAACCCCCGTGGGGATGCCGGGGACTCTTTCAGTATAAATGGTATCCCCTCCTTCTGGAAATTCTGTGCTAGAAATTTCCCTTTTTGTGTCACTGTCTTTGTTTCTATCTTGTTCCTTTGCTTTGTCATTTCTTCCTATCATTTTCTACCCTGCTGGTCCATTCACCTGGATGTGTTCAATAAAGTCTTACATACTTTTTTTTTAAGATTGATAATTGGGTACATGTATGACGTGCATTTTTGGCTCTAGGGAGGTGAGATATGCAGATGCCATTTTAGGTAATTTGTGCCTGGTTTTATATATGTTTTTGTGTCCTTACGTATGTTTAAATTTGTATTCAGGTGTGTTTTTGAAATCCCCTGTGCGATAAATTGGACGGAGTGGTCAACTGTGGGGCATGTCCTTATGTTATGTGCGCGAATGCATTGATATGTGTACTTAATTTTCTGTTTTCTTTTCAATTTTTTTCTTGTTGAAGGTTTGTGTGTTTTTAAGCGGGTATAGCCATGATATGGTGTACAATTACATACGGACGACAGGATTCTTTCCTCTAAACCTGGAAAATATCTACCCAGTCCTTCCAGTTATTGCCCAATATCTCCAACCAGCTGTCTTTGCAAAGTGATGGAAAAAAATGATCAACAGCAGACTGATGTGGAAACTGGAGAATGACGGGTATCTTGGCTAAAGAACAACGCGGTTTTCGCAAGCACCATTCCACAATGGACCATTGAATCCGCCATGAAACGACGATCCACATGCATTTCTGAATAAACAGCCTGTAATGGCTATCTCTTGATCTGGAGAAAGCATTTGATACCACCTGGAAATCAGGAATTCTTATGGATCTACATGAACTGGGTTTTCGGGGTCATCTACCCCTGTTTATCCGAATTGTTTTTTTTTTGTTTGTTTTTGTTTTTTTGCCAAGCGACAGTTTCAAGTACGAGCTGGTACTACTCTGTCCGACAACCATGAGTAAGAGCTGGGTGTAGCACAAGGAAACATTTTCTCTCTTGCGCTGTTCAGTATTAAATTAAGATCAACAATATAGTGAAGTCTGTACAGCAGGGCTAAGACTGTTCCATGTTTGTGGATGATTTTGCAGTTGACACAAGTGGAAGCGTCTATGCAGGCGTCTCACCTGTAGAAATAGAGGATTCAAATATGACATGACACCAATAGAAATGAAGGTTTAAAACACGACGTCACACTTGTAGAAAGAAAAGTTTAACATTTGACATCTCACCTGTAGAAATATAGGTTTAAAACAATACGTAACACCTGTTCGGGGAAAAAAAGCGTTTAAAACGTAACGCCTCATCTACGGAAATTAGGGTTTAGAACATAATATCTCCTCTGTAGAAATTAAGGTTTAAGACATGACGTCACACTTGTAGAAATAAAGGTGTTAAACATGATGTCACACCTGTAGTAATAAGGTTTAAAAATGTCTCACCTATAGAAATGAAGATTTAAAACATGACGTCACATTTTAGAAATAAATGTTAAAAACATGACGTCTCGCCTGTACAAATAAAGGTTTAAAGCACAATGTCTCACGTGTGAAAATAAAAGTTCAAAATAGGACGTCATTCCTGTAGAAGTAACGGTTTAATACATGATGTCTCACCTGCAGTGTTTTTTTAATTTTTATCTTAACCTGGTTGTCGTTTTTGACGTGGCGTTCGCCCTGATATGGCTCCAGTAGTCGGTTGGGCTATAAGCAATATGAACTGAACTGAGCGTTTTCGTCAGAGTGGTAGAATGGGCATATATTTGGCTTTCATGTTTCGTGTGCGTGTCAATCTCAAGCTTTTTTCTTCTTCATTTTTGTTTGTTTTTGTTTTGCTTTTAAAGTTGTTTTGAGGTGAGGTGCTGTATAAATAATCATTATCACGTGTTGCGTATTGTATTATCATTATTATTGTTATTATTATTATTATTATCATTATTACTACTACTATTATTATTATTATTATTGTTGCTGTTGTTCTTGTTCTTGTTGTTGTCGCGAATCATCTTTCTCACCGAAAAAGGCAGTTGCTCTCCCATCACCTGGATGTGTACAGAACTGAAATGATGGAAATCCAACTTTTCTAGGGTCATCATCGCGAGGTAGTACTTTCTCTATCTGTTCCTGAAACCTTAGGGAAAGAGGTTTTACGCGATCGATAACATCGCAATCCCATTGAATGCTTGAACTTGCGCGATGTGAGACATAAAGTCTTAAGGCAGATTCTTTACAGAACGTCTTCAGAGATGTTCTTCTAGACGTAATTTTCAAGTGTTCGCACTTGGAGATCAATACATTTCGTCTGACACGGTGCTACTTACGGGAATAACATTAAATGCGTTTCAGACTTAAAAGCTGATCTTGTGCTTGTCGTTTAATTATTGGCTTCTTAATTAAGCTTCAGAGTCTCTAACATTTTCAAAGCAAATGGACATACACCCTGTCTACGAGATGACACGTTACCTATTGAACAAAGAACAATCAAGCTTCTTGTTCTGTACCATTAATTGGCACTGCGCCTAAACCTTTCTGACACTTCTCTATGCCGATCTTCGCTTGACAACGAAGAACATTCAGCCTACATTTTTAAAATACAACAGTACGAAGACCACCTCCTGAGGACTTCTGTGGACGCACGGCAGACTCCTTAAAGAACCTCTTCTGAGACGTCCCTCCTGATGCGATTGTCGTTTTTTACAAGATATCAATAGATTTCACTTGATATGGTTTTACATCCTAGTACGATTTTCTTTAATTGAATTTAAGACTTTTCAAGGTTAACAGAGAGCATGGTTTTTAACTGTTGTCTTTTATCTTAACCTGGTTGTCGTTTTTGACGTGGTGTTGCCGCCCTGATATGGCTCTGATAGTCGGCTGGGCTATAAGCAATATGACCTTGAACCTGGTGTTAGCCCCGATATGGCTCTAGTAGTCGGCTGGGCTACAAGCACTATGAACTTGAACCTGGTGTTAGCCCTGATATGGCTCTGGTAGTCGGCTGGGCTACAAGCACTATGAACTTGAACCTGTGTTACCCTGATATGGTGTAGTATCGATTGGGCTAT
>JAPXFY010000026.1:36948708-36956208 GCA_030674185.1 Monoplex corrugatus | reverse complement strand
AGCGCCTGCATGCGTGTTTGCTTGCGTGTATATGTTTACGTGTGTGTGTGCGCGTGCGCATGTATGTTGCGTGCGTATGTGTGTGTGTATTTCTGTGTGTATGATTCTATGTGTTTTAGTTTGTGCGTGCGTGTATGTGTGTTCGTGCGTGCGTATGTGTGTGTCGTGCGTGCGTATGTGTGTATGTTCATGCGTATGATTATATGTTTGTGTTTTAGTGTGTGGGTATGTATGTGTGCGTACGCACTGTGTGTGTGTTTGTGTGTGTGTGAGTGCTCGCGTGTGCTCTCGTGTGTTTGTTTGTGTGTATGCGTATGACGTAGATAGCAGACTCAGACATAGCTATGGCTGTGGGAACTCAGACACAGAGCTATAACACAGAAAATCATTCACATTATTAAACGTGTGTGTATGTTCATGTGTATATGTTTTGTGTTTTAGTGAGTGTGTATACATGTGTGCGTACGTGCATACGTCCTTTCGTGTGTGTGTGTATGTTTATGTGTATGATTAAATGTTTGTGTTTTAATGTGTGTGTATGTATGTTGTCTGCCAACCTCAGCGACCGTGTCAACCTTCGACGTGGACAAGGCAGAACCCTGACTCTGAGGGCTGATGTTACGAATGATCTTGATCTTGATCTTGATCTTGATCTTCTCGGCGTTTCCCCAGCAAATCGTCATGAACACGAACAGCATCCAATTTTCACAATTAATTGGTTCGTTCTAATTTGCTGAGCGTTAAATATATATATTTTGGCCAAGCCAAAACAGCATTCAAGAAGATGACAAGCATTCTTACCAACAAATGCCTATCAATTAACATCAGAAAGAGAGTCCTTGAATGTTATATAGAACCAATACTGTTGTACGGATGCGAGGCGTGGACAGTCAGCAAGCAAAGCCAGAGCAAGATTGAGGCAGCCTGGGTGTGGATTCTCAGAAGAATGTTGAGAGTTCCATGGACATCAAAGAAAACAAACGAGACAATCTTGATGGAGGCAGACACAAGTAGATCACTCATAAGGAAGATGAGGAAAAGACGACCAACATTTATAGGCCATTTTATGAGGAAGGGGGATTTGGAGCACCTGGTCACAACGGGAAAGCTGGAGGGAAAGAGAGCACCAGGTAGACTCAGGGAGAGAATGCTGGACGGACTTGCAGGGTGGCTGGGGATGAGGGGGGTGGGGGAGATGCTTGGGGCAACGAGAGATAGAGATGGTGGGAAGTCCATGGTCGCCAACGCCATGCGGCAGGGCACCTGATGATGATGATGATGTATGTATGTATGTATAAATGTGTGGTGCGTATGTACTGTGAGCGTGTGCGCGCTCGTGCATTTGTGTATGTGCGTATGACGTAGATATCAAAACTCAGACATCGTTACGGTCATGGGAACTCAGACACAGAGTCATAAAACACAAAATCGTCACATTAAACGTGTGAGCGAAGGGCTGGGGTCTGGGATGGGGGTAAAGGCGCAGCGCGTGTTTACGTGCCTGTTGCTAGGAGGGAGAAGCACGGTAATCAAGTGGGTAACTAACTGTCGGGACTTGTGGTGGTCGTAAGGTGCTGGGTTCGATCCGCTTAGACGCCTTGGTCTGGTGGATTAAAAAAAAAGGTGGAGCAAGTCAGCCGTGTGTGTTGACTTTGCCTGGTGTGTGGATAAACCTCCCTTCGTGGGTATACACCGGCAGAATAGCAAAAATATATGTCAACACATCCTGTTTATCTGTCTATGTGTCTGTGTCTGTCTGTCTCTGTCTCTGTCTCTCTCTGTCTCTTTGTCTCTGTCTCAGTCTCTCTTTCTTTCTCTTTCTCTCTCCCTCTCTCTCACTGTCTGTGTGTATGTATGTGTTTCTTTCTCTCTGTCTGTCTCTCTCTCTCTCGCATGCTCGCTCACTCGCTCGCTCTTCCTCTCTCTCTTTCTCTGTCTATGTCTGTGTGTGCATGTGTTTCTCTCTCTCTCTCTCTCTGTGTCTTGTCTGTCTCTCTCTCTCTGTCTGTCGGTCTGTCTTTCTCTGTCTCTGTCTTTCTCTGTCTCTTTCTCTGTCTCTTTCTCTCTCTCTCTTTCTCTGTCTCTCTTTCTCTCTCTCTCTTTCTGTTTCTGTCTTTCTCTGTCTTTGGGGTTTCCCAGTCTCTACCCAAGTCAATGTGTGTGTTGACTTTGCCTGGTGTGTGGATAAACCTCCCTTCGTGGGTATACGCCGGCAGAATAGCAAAAATGTATGTCAACACATCCTGTTTATCTGTCTATGTGTCTGTGTCTGTCTGTCTCTGTCTCTGTCTCTCTCTGTCTCTTTGTCTCTGTCTCAGTCTCTCTTTCTTTCTCTCTCTCTCTCTCTCCCTCTCTCTCTCTCTCACTGTCTGTGTGTATGTATGTGTTTCTTTCTCTCTCTCTCTGTGTCTCTGTCTGTCACTCTCTCTCTCTCTCTCTCTCGCATGCTCGCTCACTCGCTCGCTCTTCCTCTCTCTTTCTCTATGTCTGTGTGTGCATGTGTTTCTCTCTCTCTCTCTCTCTCTCTGTGTCTTGTCTGTCTCTCTCTCTGTCTGTCGGTCTGTCTTTCTCTGTCTCTGTGTCTGTCTGTCTTTCTCTGTCTCTGTCTTTCTCTCTCTCTCTGTCTTTCTCTCTCTCTCTCTCTCTTTCTCTGTCTCTCTTTCTCTCTCTCTCTTTCTGTTTCTGTCTTTCTCTGTCTTTGGGGTTTCCCAGTCTCTGCCCAAGTCAATGTGTGTGTTGACTTTGCCTGGTGTGTGGATGAACCTCCCTTCGTGGGTATACGCTTGCAGAATAGCAACAGTGTATGTCTACAGATCATGTAACTGTCTTTGGCTGTCTGTTGTCTCTGTCTCTGTCTGTCGCTCTTTCTCTGTTTGCCTGTCTGTCTCTTTCTCTCTCTCTTTCTCTCTCTGTCTGTTTCTCTTTCTCTTTCTCGCTCTTCATCTCTTTCTCTCTCTCTCTCTCTCTGTTTGAATGTCCCTTGTTTGTCTATATGTCTCTCTCTCTTTCTTTCTCTTTCTCTCTCTCTCTGTTTCTCTTTCTCGTTCTCGCTCTTCATCTCTTTCTCTCTCTCTCTGTTTGAATGTCTCGTGTTTGTCTGTATGTCTCTCTCTCTCTCTCTCTCTCTCTTTCTCTCTCTCTCTCTTTCTCTTTCTCGTTCTCGCTCTTCATCTCTTTCTCTCTCTCTCTCTCTGTTTGAATGTCTCTGTTTGTCTGTATGTCTCTCTCTCTCTCTCTTTCTCTCTCTGTCTGTTTCTCTTTCTCTTTCTCGCTCTTCATCTCTTTCTCTCTCTCTGTTTGAATGTCTCTGTTTGTCTGTATGTCTCTCTCTCTCTCTCTCTCTCTCTCTCTCTCTTTCTCTCTCTCTTTCTTTCTCGCTCCCCATCTCTTTCTCTCTATTTATCTGTCTTTGTCTGCATGTCTCTCTCTCTCTCTTCCTCTGTGTGTGTGTGTCTCTCTCTCTCTCCCTCTTCCTGTCCCCCCCTCTCTCACTCTCTCTCTTTCTCTCTGTTTCTATCTCTGTCTGTCTGTCTGTCTCTCTTTCTTTCTTTCGCTCTCTCTGTGTCTCTCTGTATGTGTGTATGTCTCTCTCTCTCTCTCCCCCTCTCTCCCCCTCTCTGTCTGTCTGTCTGTCAGTCTCTGTCTCTGTTTCTCTCTCTCTCTCTCTCCCTCTCTGTATGTCTGTCTGTCTGTCTGTCAGTCTCTGTCTCTGTCTCTCTCTCTCTCTCACACACACTCTCTCTGTCTCTGTCCCTCTTTCCCTCCACCTTTCTCTCTTCTGTTCTCTTTCTCAGTTTCTGTCTTCTGTCTCCCCCCTCACTCCTTCTTTTTCTCTCTTTCTCTCTTTTTCTTTCCATTTCTATCGGACTCTGTCTCTGTCTTTCCTTGTCTGTCTGCCCCTCCCCCCTCTCTCTGTGTCTTTCTCTGTCTGTTTGTGCTCTCTCTCTGTCTGTCTGTCCGTCCGTCTGTCTGTCTGTCTGTCTGTCTCTGTCTCTCTCTCTCTTTCCCTCTGTGTGTGTTTGCGTGCGTGCGTGCGTGCGTGTGTTCGTTTCGTTCTTTGATTTAACGTCTTTTCACTATAAGTGATATTAAACCCCACGCGCGCGTGTGTGTGTGTGTCTGTGTGTATGTGTGTGTGTGTATGTGTTTGTGTGTATTTGTGTATGTGTTTGTGTGTATGTGTGTGTGTGTGTGTATGTGTGTGTGTATGTGTGTGTGTGTGTGTGTGTGTGTGTGTGTGTGTGTGTGTGTGTGTGTGTGTGTGTGTGTGTGTGTGTGTGTGTGTGTGTGTTTCTTTGTCTCTCTAGTTCTCGTTCTCACTCTTGCTGTCTTCCTCTCTTTTTACCCCTAGCCCCCCCCCCCTCTCTCTCTCTCTTTCGATTATGTGTGCGAATGTGTTAACATGTGTACTTGATTTTCTTTTTCAATTTTTATTCAGCAAGGAATTGTGTACGTTTTGAGATGGTTTTAACCCTGATATGGCTCTGCACAGTCGGCTGGGTTTTGAATACTATTACTACTATCACTACTGCTACAACTACTACTATCGCTCTTTACCCCCTCACCCCCCTCTCTCTATCCCCGTGGGGATGCCAGGGGCTCTTTCAGTATTAATAATATCCCCACCTTCTGGAAATTCTGTGCAATAAATTTCTCTTTTCTGTCATTCTCTTTGTTTCTTTCTTCCTCCTTTGCTTTCTGTCATTTCTTCCTGTCATTTTCTGCCTTGCTGGTCCATTCACCTGTATGTGTTCGATAAAGTCTTACGTATCTTCTCTTGGGATTGATTATTGGGTACATGTATTCGGTGCATTTTTGGGTCTAGGGAAATGAGATATGCGAAAGCAATTTTATGTAATTTAGGCCTGTCTTATGCATGTTTTAGTGTCCTTAGTTATGTTTAAATTTGTATCCAGGTGTGTTTTTTTTAACCCCACGTGCGATAAATTGGACGGAGTGGTCAACGCCAGGGGCATCTCCTTAGATGATATGCGCGAATGTATTGCTCGTATGTGTACTTAATATTCTTTTCCTTTTTTTTTTCTGTTGAAGTATTGAGTATGATTTGAAACGGTTAAAGCCCTGATATGGCTCTACGCTGTCGGCTGGGCTTTAAACAAAAATAACAGTAACAGTAACCTCCCCCCCCCCCCTCTCTCTCTCCAGATAATGTGCGCGAATGCATTGATATGTGTATGGTAAAACAAAATATGACTGCTGGATCTTGAGGGTAAAAACAAAATATTGAAAAATACCTTGTTTGTAAAAGATCCTTGGGAGTATATAACACGACGTTTCGAGCCCAGGCTCAGCTCGACAAAGGGCCTGGGCTCGAAACGTCGTGTTTTATACTCCCAAGGATCTTTTACAGACAAGGTATTGTTTAATATTTTGTTCATTGATATGTGTACTTGATTTTCTTTTTCAGCTTTTGTTTTTTCTGCGAGGTGTTGTATACCTCCCTCTCCCACTCTCATTTCCCCTTCTTTCTTTCTCCTTATTCCTTTTTTCTGGCCGTTTCATTCTTCTGTTTCGTGCTTGTCTATGTTCTCTCTTCAAATGTTCAGTTTTCAGTATCATTACGGGCGCGATAATCATGTGGTACTTATGGCTTGAATGTTATATAGAACCAATACTGTTGTACGGATGCGAGGCGTGGACAGTCAACAAGCAAAGCCAGAGCAGGATCGAGGCAGCCGAGATGTGGTTTCTCAGAAGAATGTTGAGAGTTCCATGGACAGCAAAGAAAACAAACGAGGAGACAGTCTTGATGGAGGCAGACACAAGTAGATCACTCATAAGGAAGATTAGGGAAAGACAAGCAACATTTATAGGCCATTTTATGAGGAAAGGGGATTTGGAGCACCTGGTCACAACGGGAAAGCTGGAGGGAAAGAGAGCACCAGGTAGACCCAGGGAGAAAATGCTGGACGGACTTGCAGAGTGGCTGGGGATGAGGAGGATGGGGGAGATGCTGGGGGCAACGAGAGATAGAGATGGTTGGAAGTCCATGGTCGCCAACGCCATGCGACAGGGCACCTGATGATTATGATGATGATGATGATGATGATGACTTATGGCTATGGCTGGACTTCCAGCCTGAAGGTCTGAGGTTCGATCCTGCTGCCTTGGAACATCTTGCTTAGAGGATAAAGGGTGGAGATTTTTCTGATCTCCCTGCACACCATGTGTGCAGATCTGCTAGTGTCTAATTCCCCCCGTCCTACAGATCACACGCGCGTGTGCATACACACACACACGCACGCGCGCACACTTACGCACACACACACACTCATATATATGTGACCTCCCAGCACGAAATCAGTCTAAACCATCATTTTGGGTATTTTGAGCTATACATATCACTGGAAAGTGTGCATTCTGTTGATTACTTTAGTACTTGAATGAAGCTCGTACTAAAAAAAAAATGTAGAAGTTATGTATGTTTAAAGCCATTAAGTTGTATGACGGCCATTTTGAGAAAACGGCCTCTAAAGTTTTTGTGTATTTTCCTACACATTTTCCTTAATTTTCATTATTTTGTGGCGTTAACCTTGTTTGTTTCTAATTTTAGCAGTCATTATCCGAAAGGTGCATCAAAGAGCTTTCTATCAGTATATTACATGTGAGGGTTCTGTACAGGTTACGGTTCACAATAAAAGGCAAAAATAGGTACTTATGGCGAGAAATTGCGTTTTTTTCTGCTATGATCAGTGCATTAAAATACCATTTTAAACTGATTGATGATATTTTTTCATGAAAAGAATTTCTGTGGGGGATAGATTATAGCCCACAGAAATCAATTTTGAGAAAAAGTCAAAACACCCCAGACAGACCCTCAGCTCCTAGTGCTGTTCGACTGACTGAGAGTTATGACTGACTTGGTGGTGGGAGGTCACACACACACACACACACACACACACACACACACACACACACACACACACACACACACACACACACACACACACACACACACACACACACACACACACACACACAGATATGTATATATCATCATCAGTCCCGTAGTCTGGTTGACCGTTGGGGCACCACTGAAGATTTTGCAACCAATTTCTTCCACTCCTCACGGTCCTCAGCTTTCCGCAGAATGATGTTCCATTCAAGGCCAGTCCACTCTCTGATACTGTCTTTCCATCTTTTTCTCTGTCTGCCTCTTCGTCTCCCTCCCTGAACTGTTCCCTGCAAGATGGTCTTGGCCAGTCCAGATGATCGTGTGACGTGCCATTGTAATCTTCATTTAGTGTGTCTTGGGCAATGTCGCATGGCGGAGCCCATCCCTCTTCATGCCAGACCACAGCCGACGTCCTCCATCTGGGTGATTCGCCTTGGTCTTGAACACACATATGTATATACCATATATACACTCACAGAAGAATGATAATAATGATACAGATGAGGCACCAAATCTTTCATCAAGAATCGAACCGAGGCACGCACTCTCACCAGTCACCAAATCTCCTGGGCACAAAGCACACG
>JAPXFY010000026.1:36926208-36931208 GCA_030674185.1 Monoplex corrugatus | reverse complement strand
TCTCTCTCTCTCTCTGCTTCCTCTTCCTCTCTTCTCTCTGCTTACTCTCTCTCTCTCT
The DNA here is from genome assembly GCA_030674185.1 of Monoplex corrugatus. Lineage (NCBI taxonomy): Eukaryota > Metazoa > Mollusca > Gastropoda > Littorinimorpha > Ranellidae > Monoplex > Monoplex corrugatus. The sequence goes on along the minus strand of JAPXFY010000026.1, from coordinate 36,931,150 downwards.
CTCTCTGCTTGCCTCTCTTCTCTTTCTTCTGCTTGCCTCTCTCTGCTTGCCTCTCTCTCTCTGCTTGCTCTCTCTCTGTCTCTCTGCTTGCCTCTCTCCTCTCTGCTTGCCTCTCTCTTGCTTGCCTCTCTCTCTGTTGCCTCTCTCTTGTTTGCTCTCTCTCTCTCCCTCTCTCTTCTCTTGCTTGCTCTCTCTCTCTGTTGCCTCTCTCTCTGTTGCCTCTCCTCCTCTGTTGCCCTCTCTCTTCTCTCTTCTTGTCTCTCTCTCTCTCTTGCTCTCTCCTCTCTGCTCTCTCTCTCTCCCTCTCTGCTTGCCTCTCTCTCTCTCTGTTGCTCTCTCTTCTCTTGCCTCTCTCTCTCTGCTTGCTCTCTCTCTTGCTTGCTTCTCTCTCTGTTTGCCTCTCTCTTCTCTGTTGCTCTCTTCTTTCCTCTCTCTCTCTCTGTTGCCTCCTCTCTCTCTGTTTGCCTCTCTCTCTCTCGTTGCCTCTCTCTCTCTGCTTGACTCTCTCTCTCTGTTGCTTCTCTCTCTCTGTTGCCTCTCTCTCTCTCTGTTGCCTCTCCTCTCTCTGTTGCCTCCTCTCTCTCTTTTGCCCCTCCTCTCTGCTTGCCTCTCTCTCCTGCTTGCCTCTCTCTCTCTGCTTGCCTCTCTCTTCTCTCTGCTTTCCTCTCTCCTCTGTTGCCTCTCTCTCTCTGCTTGCCTCTCTCTCTTCTGCTTGCCCTCTCTTCTCTTTGCTCTCTCTCTCTGCTTGCCTCTCTCTCTCTGCTTGCCTCTCTCTTCTCTCTTGCCTCTCTCTCTCTCTGTTGCCTCTCTCTCTCGTTGCTCTCTCTCTCTCTGCTTGCCTCTCTCTTCTCTTGCCTCTCTCTCTCTGTTGCCTCTCTCTTCTCTGTTGCCTCTCTCTCTCTGCTTGACCTCTCTCTCTCTGCTTGCTCCTCTCTCTGTTGCCTCTCTCTCTCTGCTTGCTCTCTCTCTCTGTTGCTCTCTCTCTCTCTGTTGCCTCTTCTCTCTCTCTCTCTTGCTCTCTCTCTCTCTCTGCTTGTCCTCTCTCTCTGCTTGCTCTCTCTCTCTCTGCTTGCTCTCTCTCTCTCTCTGCTTGCCTCTCTCTCTCTGCTTGCTCTCTCTCTCTCTGCTTGCCTCTCTCTTCTCTGCTTGACTCTCTCTCTCTCTCTGTTGCTCTCTCTCTCTCTGTGCCTCTCTCTCTCTTGCCTCTCTCTGTTGCCTCTCTCTCTGCTTGCCTCTCTCTCTCTCTTGCCTCCTCTCTCTCTTGCCTCTCTCTCTGCTTGCCTCTCTCTGCTTGCCTCTCTCTCTGCTTGCTCTCTCTCTCTCCTCTCTCTCTGCTTGCCTCTCTCTCTCTGCTTGCCTTCTCTCTCTGCTTGCCTCTCTCTCTCCTCTCTCTCTCTTCTCTCTCTCTCTTGCTTCTCTCTCTCTCTCTCTGCTTGCCTCTCTCTCTTGCTTGCCTCTCTCTCTCTCTGTTCCTCTCTCTCTGTTTGCCTCTCTCTCCTCTCTCTTTCCTCTCTCTCTGTTGCCTCTCTTCTCTGTTGTCCTCTCTCTCTTTTCTCTCTCTCTGTTGCCCTCTCTCTCTGTTTGCCTCTCTCTCTGTTTGCCTCTCTCTCTGTTTGCCTCTCTCTCTGCTTGCCTCTCTCTCTGCTTGCCCCCTCTCTCTGCTTGCCTCTCTCTCCTCTCTCTCTGCTTGCCTCTCTCTCTCTGCTTGCCTCCTCTCTCTGCTTGCCTCTCTCTCTGCTTGCCTCTCTTCTCTCTGCTTGCCCTCTCTCTGCTTGCCTCTCTCTCTGCTTGATCTCTCTCTGCTTGCCTCTCTCTCTCTGCTTGCCTCTCTCTGCTTGCTTCTCTCTGCTTGCCTCTCTCTCTCTGCTTGCCTCTCTCTCTCTGCTTGCCTCTCTCTCTGCTTGCCTCTCTCTCTGTTGCCTCTCTCTGCTTGCCTCTCTCTCTGCTTGCCTCTCTCTCTCTTGCCTCTCTCTCTGCTTGCCTCTCTCTCTGCTTGCCTCTCTCTCTGCTTGCCTCTCCTCTCTGCTTGCCTCTCTCTCTCTTGCCTCTCTCTCTGCTTGCCTCTCTATCTGCTTGCCTCTCTCTCTTGCTTGCCTCTCTTCTGCTTGCCTCTCTCTCTGCTTGCCTCTCTCTCTGCTTGCCTCTCTCTCTCTGCTTGCCTCTCTTCTGCTTGCCTCTCTATCTGCTTGCTCTCTCTCTGCTTGCCTCTCTCTCTGCTTGCCTCTCCTCTGCTTGCCTCTCTCTCTCTGCTTGCCTTCTCTCTCTGCTTGCCTCTCTCTCTGCTTGCCTCTCTCTCTCTGCTTGCCCCTCTCTTCTTGCCTCTTCTCTGCTCTCTCTCTGCTTGCCTCTTCTCTCTGCTTGCCTCTCTCTCTGCTTGCCTCTCTCTCCTGCTTGCCTCTCTCTCTCTGCTTGCCTTCTCTCTGTTGTCTCTCTTCTGCTTGCCTCTCTCTCTGCTTGCCTCTCTCTCTGCTTGCTCTCTCTCTCTCTGCTTGCCTCTCTCTCTGCTTGCCTCTCTCTTCTGCTTGCCTCTCTTCTGCTTGCCTCTCTCTCTGCTTGCTCTCTCTCTGCTTGCCTCTCTCTCTCTGCTTGCTCTCTCTCTCTTGCTCTCTCTGCTTGCCTCTCTCTCTCTGCTTGCTCTCCTCTCTGCTTGCCTCTCTTCTCTGCTCTTTTCTGCTTGCCTCTCCTTCTGCTTGCCTCTCTCTCTGCTTGCCTTCTCTCTCTGCTTGCTCTCTCTCTCTTGCTTCCTCTCTCTCTCTGCTTGCCTTTCTCTGTCTCTGCTTGCTTCTCTCTCTCTGCTTGCCCTCTCTCTCTGCTTGCTTCTCTCTCTTCTGCTTGCCTCTCTCTCTGCTTGCCTCTCTCTCTCTGCTTGCCTTTCTCTGTCTCTGCTTGCTTCTCTCTCTCTGCTTGCCTCTCTCTGTCTCTGCTTGCTTCTCTCTCTCTCTCTGCTTGCCTTCTCTCTCTGCTTGCCTCTCTCTCTCTCTGCTTGCCTTCTCTCTTCTCTGCTTGCCTCTCTCTCTGCTTGCCTCTCTCTCTGCTTGCCTCTCTCTTGCTCTCTGCTTGCCTTCTCTCTCTGCTTGCCTCTCTCTCTGCTTGCCTCTCTGCTCTGCTTGCCTCTCTCTCTGCTTGCCTCTCTCTCTCTGCTTGCCTTTCTATGTCTCTTCTTGCCTCTCTCTCTCGCTTGCCTCTCTTCTCTGCTTGCCTCTTCTCTCTCTCTTGCCTCTCTCTCTCTGCTTGCCTCTCCTCTTGCTTGCCTCTCTCTCTCTCTGCTTGCCTTCTCTCTCTCTGCTTGCCCTCTCTCTCTCTCTGCTTGCTCTCTCTCTCTCTCTGCTTGCCCTCTCTCTCTCTTTTTGCTTGCCTCTCTCTCTCTCTGCTTGCCTCTCTCTCTCTCTCTGCTTGCCTTCTCTCTCTCTCTGCTTGCCTCTCTCTTCTCTCTCTCTGCTTGCCTCTCTCTCTCTGCTTGCCTCTCTTCTCTGCTTGCCCTCTCTCTCTCTCTGCTTGCCTCTCTCTCTCTTGCTCTCTCTCTCCTTTGCCTCTCTCTCTCTCTCTGCTTGCTCTCTCTGCTTGCTCTCTCTCTCTGCTTGCCTCTCTCTCTCTCTGCTTGCCTCTCTCTCTCTCTGCTTGCCTCTCTCTCTCTCTGCTTGCCTCTCTCTCTCTCTCTGCTTGCCTCTCTCTCTCTCTCTGCTTGCCTCTCTCTCTCTCTCTGCTTGCCTCTCTCTCCTCTGCTTGCCTCTCTCTCTCTCTGCTTGCCTCTCTCCTCTCTCTGCTTGACTCTCTCCCCTCTCTGCTTACTCTCTCCTCTCTGCTGACTCTCTCCTCTCTCTCTGCTCGACTCTCTCTCTCTCTCTTTCTCTTATAGCCTGTTTTGTCCCTCTCTCTTTCTCTCTTTCACTATCCTCCTAATCTCTCTGTCTGTCTGTCTGTCTCTGTCTCTCTGTCTCTGTCTTTCTCTGTCTGTCGGTCTCTCTCTGTCTATCTCTCTCTGTCTCTGTCTCTGTTTGTCTGTGTGTCTGTGTGTTTGTCTGTGTGTCTGTGTGTCTGTCTGTCTCTCTCTCCCTCTCTCTCTCTCTCTTTCTCTCTGGCTTGCACACTCACTCGCTTCGTACAAACAGCATGCAAGGCTTGGTCTCAGCTAAGGCATTTCTCAGACGTAGGTCAAAGTACATTAACCTATTTTCTGATGGCTAGACCCAGATGCCCAGCACACAAACACGCGCACGGGCACACTCACGCACGTACACACCGCTCGCACGCACATGCACACATACACACACTCAAAACGCACATGCACACACATATAAACACGCGCGGACACACATACACATACACATGCACACACACACATACACACACCCACGCGAGCGCGCACATACACACACACATACACACACACTCGCACAACTTACACACACACTCGTGCGCGCGCGCGCATACGCAGATACGCGTGTGCGCACGCACATAACATGCATACACACAAACACTGACATACAAACACTGACATACACACAAACACACACGCATACAAACATACACGCACACAAAGACATACACACAGATACTCAAATACGCACGCACACATATTCACAAAGCACACACACACACACACACAACACACACACACTCACATACCACACGCAACTCACACACACACACACACACACACACACACACACACACACACACGCAACACACTCACACACACACACTCACACACACACTCAAACACACACATTCACACTCACAAAAAAAAAACCCACACACACACACACACACTCACATACGCACACACACATTCACACCCACAAAACACACACACACACACACACACACACCACACCACACACACACACACACACACACACACACACACACACACACACACACACCACTCACACACGCACACACATATTTGTCTAAAATCACTTTAGTGAATAGACATTAAATC
>JAPXFY010000026.1:36898708-36916208 GCA_030674185.1 Monoplex corrugatus | reverse complement strand
TGTGTGTGTGTGTGTGTATGTGTGTGTGTGTGTGTGTGTGTGTGTGTGTGTGTGTGTGTGTGTGTGTGTGTGTTTACATGGTTATAGCCCTGATATGGCTCTGAGCAGTCGGCTGGGCTCTAGGCACAGACAATTAAAAACAATGAGAAAAGAACACGTAAACAGAATATGAACGCGTATTGATACAACCAGACAAGACAGGCGCAAATTTTCGGACAGTTGGCCCTTGTCAAGTGTAAGATCACAAACAAACAAAAACCATATACAAAAATTAGGAAAAAAAAAAAGTTTGAAACTTCCCTGCTGCTTCGTCCAGTGTGAGAAAAATAAATAAAAGGAATGATAAAAAAAACAAAAACAAAAACACAACCACTGCAACAGTCCTTCCCTTGGAGTGTCTGTGGAAGGACATGTGTCTCAAAGGACGATCTTGTGTCTCACATGAAGACCCACATGGGGGCGATGATGACCAGTATCCTTCTTTCTTCTTTTTTTCTTCTTCTTTTTCTTTCGTTTTCACCCCTCTACATGGTCAGGTCACATCTGGCAATGAATGTTGCCGGTTTTTCTCCTGTTCCTGCTGGCTGTCTTGGAGCTTTGAGGCCAGTGGAAATGTAATCGGCCATGTCTCCTGTCGCTCCACTTGATACAGTGACATTGCTGTGAAGAAATGTTAGTTGTCTGGTTCTCTCAATGGTCGGATCGCCCTCATGAGGATGCTGGTGAGCTATTCCATCACAAATAGTATCCCCACCTTGTGGAAATTCTGTGCTAGAATTGTCATCTTTTCTATCAGTCTCTTTGTTTCTGCCTTGTTCCTTTGTTTTCTGTCATCTTTTCCTGTCATTTTCTTTCTTAGATGGTCCATTCACCTGTATGTGTTTGTTAAAGTCTTACACACTTTTTCTTAGGATTGATAATTGGGTACATGCATTAAGTGCATTTTTGGCTCTATGGAAACGAGATATGCGGAAGCAATTTTAGGTAAGTTAGGTCCGTTTTTGTATATGTTTTAGCGTCCTTACTTATGTTAACATTGAATGTTTTCTTTTTTCAAATCCCTTGGTGATAAATTGGACGGGTTGGTCGACGCCAGAGGGGCATGCTTGGATTATGTGCGCGACTGCGCTGATATATGAAGTCAGTATTTTTTCCCAGTTTCTTCTTTGTCTTTGTTCTTTAATGAGGTCTGGTGTACTCTTTGACCTGGTTCTAGCCCTGATACAGCTGTGCGCAGTCAGCTGGGCTTCAGGTGAGAATAACAATAACAATTGGTCAAAGGTTTGAACATATCACACGCTTTGTTTATTGGTTGAGGCACTCGCTGTTCGAGCCCCTGTATGTTTTTCATTATGTCTGTCAGTCTGTTCATGAGCAAGTCAGTATGAGTCATTCAATAAAAATCAGTTAGTTTGTGCGTCTGAAAGTGTGTATCTGTCTCTCCCTGTCTATCTCATTCAGCTCAGCCCCAATATATATATATATATATATATATATCCACTCATATATGTGTGTATATATTATGTACATGCACATGTATACACAAGTGTGTGTGTGAGTGTGTGTGTGTGTGTATGTGTGTATGTTGTGTGTGTGTGTGTGTGTGTGTGTGCGCGCGCGCACGCGTATTTCAGCATGCATGCGTGTGTGCGTGCGTTTATATATGTGTGTGCGTTTATGCGTGCCCGGGTACGTGCACACCCGAGTGTGTGATGTGTCTACGTGTGTTGCCACGACACTGCGCCTACGTCAGGGAGAATGTTGTAAGGCAGGCACACAAACACACAGACAGACTCGTTAAGTACAAACACTTCATTACTGTTAGTCGGGACTTACATCAACTGAATGAGTAGAGTTAATTAAACCTCAGCACCGAGGGTTGGAATAAAATAGGTACAGGAGTGGGTAAGATGTCAGACTTCCAGACGGTAGGTCTGGGGTTTGATCCTTCTTTACACATAGTCCTAACACAGCGAAACAACTTACCCTTAATCCAATTTTTTCAAGTATTGGCCATAATCATCATCATCATCATCATCATCATCATCATCATCATCATCATCATCATCATCATCATCATCATCATCATCATCATCATCAGGTGCCTTGCCGCAAGATCATGGACTTCCATCTGTCTCTATCTCTTGTTGCCCCAAGTATCTCCTCCACCCTCCTCGTCCTCAGCCACTCCGCAAGTCCGTCTAGTATTTTCTCCCTAGGTGAAGAGACGACCTAGATGGATTTGACAAGAACTGGAGAGGAAAAGCACTGGAACAAAGTGAATGGAAGCAGCTGGGGAAGGCCTACGTTCAACAACGGACTTTCGATGGCTGAAAGATAAATAAATGGATAGCTGCAAGAATTTGTATGCATATACATGAATGTACACGTATTACTATGCATAGCAATGTTTGAATAAACATCATGTCCATGTTCACTATTAATACAGTTCATTTATCACCAAATGTATGGCTGGGTGCAAGAAATATCTGTATGGTGTTGTGTGTGTGTGGTGTGTGTGTGTGTGTGTGTGTGTGTGTGTGGCGTGTGTGTGTGTGTGTGTGTGTGTGTATGTGTGTATGGTTTGTTGTATGTGTGTGTGTTGTGTGTGTGTGTGTGTGTGTGTGCATGTGTATGTGTGTATGCGTTTGTATGTATGTGTGTGTGTTTGTGTGTGTGTGTGTGTGTGTGTTTGTGCATGTGTGTATGTATGTGTGTGTGTTTGTGTGTGTGTGTGTATGTGCATGTGTGTATGTATGTATGTGTGTTTGTGTGTTTGTTTGTGTGTGTGTGTGTGTGTGCATGTGTGTATGTGTGTGTTTGTATGTGTGTGTGTATATGTGTGTGTGTGTGTGTGTGTGTATGTGTGTGTGTGTGTGTGTCTGTCTGTCTCTGCCTCTGTCTGTCTGTCTATCTGTCTCTCTCTGTCTCTCCGTCTGTTTTGTCTGTCTGTCTGTCTGTCTGTCTTCTTTCTCTCTCTCTCTGTATGTGAATAAAGTAACAAAACACAAACAAGAAACAGATAAACAAATGATGAAGTGTTTGTTACCTAGTAGTGAAATCACCAGTTTAGGACGCGACAAATCCTGGTCTGAACCATCACACATTCGACAAAATGTTTACCCCCCCCCATCCCCCATTCTACACCTTCAGTTCCAGTCTGGGTGATAGTCTTTCAGAAATAAATAGTATCCCCCACCTTCTGCAACGTCTGTGCGAGAAATTTCCTCTTTTCTGTCACTCTCTTTGTTTCTGCTTTGCTTGCTTTCTGTCCAAAAGGGAGGCATACCAGGAATGCCTGGATGCTTGGAACATGCCACGTTGATTTGGGATGCCATCCAAAAAGCAAGAACAGAGAAGAGAGACATTGACGTAGTTTGGCTTGATCTGGCGAATGCATATGGATCAGTTCCACACGATATGATCCAGCTGGCTCTTGAAATGTATCACATCCCAGAAAACATCCGAACAATGCTGAGGAAGTATTTCCAAGGGTTCTCAATGCGGTTCTCTACCAAAGAATACACCACGGACTGGATAGACCTAGAGGTGGGCATTGCAATGGGCTGTGCAATCTCTCCCATACTGTTCGTGTTGGCAATGGAAGTCATCTTGAAAGCTGCAATGAAGAGGTCAGGTCCAGTGAATCTGGGAGATGGATACCAGATGCCTCCTCTGAAAGCTTTCATGGATGACACAACAGTCTTGTCCACGGATGAGGAAGAGACACACCAAATCTTAAAGCAGCTGGATGAGCTGGTGGCCTCTTCAAGAATGAGGTTCAAACCTAAGAAATCCCGAAGTCTCTCACTGCGAAAAGGAAAAGTGGCAGATTCAGTCAAATTCATGGTAGCCAACCAAGCCATCCCCACTGTCACAGAAGAGCCAGTAAAAAGTCTCGGAAGATGGTATGATGACTCCCTGAAAGACACACAAAGGGGATGTGAAACCAAGCAAACAGCAGAAGAAGGCCTGAAGAAAATAGATAACTGCGGACTGCCAGGCAAATACAAAGTCTGGTGTCTACAGTTCATGCTGATACCAAAGCTGCTGTGGCCACTGCTAATCTATGACATTTGCACCAGCACAGTCGAAGCAATGGAAGCCAAAATCAACAAATACACAAGAAAATGGCTCGGTGTCCCACCTGGTCTCACTGATGTTGCATTCTACTGTCGTCAAGCAATGCTGAAGCTACCTCTGAAATCCATAGTGGAGGAATACAAAGTTGGAAAAGCAAGACTGTTGAGCATGCTGGAGGAATCGGAGGACAATATCGTGAGAGCAGTTCATCCAAAGCTGAGAACTGGCAGAAAGTGGAAAGTCCAAGAGGCTGTAAACAATGCCAAGAGAAACCTCAGCATCAAAGAAATAATTGGACACACGCAAACCAACAGACAGGGACTGGGAGCAACAAAAATGCAGTGGTGGTCCAAAGCCAAAGGGAAGGAAAAAAGAGACATGATCATACAGGAGTTGAAGGAAGAAGAAGATGTCAAAAGAGTGCAGAAGGCAGTCCAGCAAGGTCAACAGGGGCAATGGACAACATGGGACAGTGCACTCCAAAGAAGTCTCAGCTGGAACGATATGTGGCACATGGCTCCTCTAAGGATAAGCTTCCTCCTCAGATCTGTATATGACCTGCTCCCCTCGAATGCAAACTTAGTGAAATGGGGGAAAGCAGACGACCCAGCATGTCCGCTCTGTCAGAAGAAACAAACAGTGGAACATGTCCTAAGCTCTTGCAAAGTAGCGCTAGCCCAAGGAAGGTATACATGGAGGCACAACCAAGTTCTGAAAGTGATCACAGATGTGGTTAGCGAAAAAACCATGACCCCAAACGCACCAATTGCTATGACAACGTTCTACAAAGCAGGAGGGAAACAGGTCTGGCCCGAAAGGGCTATGACAACCAGCACATTGCCAAAGGGTCTTCTGGATGGAGCAGTCGACTGGGAGTGTACAGCAGACCTCCCAGAGTGGAGAAATTACCCAGATGTCATCAGCAAGACAGGCATGAGACCAGACATCGCTCTCCACTCTGACTCCTCGAAACAAGTGATTCTGATAGAACTCACTGTGCCATACGAAAGCAGAATGGAAGAAGCACATATCTACAAGACCGAAAAATACGCCGGTCTTGCCAGCACCCTGAAGAAAGCAGGTCTGCGGGTCAAAATCTTCGCCATAGAGGTCGGGGCAAGAGGGTTTGTGGGCACCTCCGCTTATGATCTCATGAAACAACTCGCCATTTCTGGGAAGAAGAGGACTAGAGCCCTTAAAGCGATGGCAGAGGCAGCAGAAAGGAGCTCAAGCTGGATCTGGGCAAGGAGGAACCAAAAAAGTGAACTTCATAAGGATTAAATTCCATACAGATGATGTGTGCCCCGTTAGCACATTGGTAAAACCGCGTACCGCAGTTCTGAAGCGCAGAATCGCCCAGGTTCGATCCCCGGCGTGGGAAAAAAAAAAAAAAAAAAAAAAAAAAAAATGACAACAGCAGAAGGGCATCCAGGAGTCATGACCTGGATGTGGCCCGGCCCCCCGAGAGTGTAAGGAATTCAGGGCCGAAACACTTGTCTAAAGGGGGTTACTTCTCTGAAGACCTTCTGTTGTCTAGCTCTCCCTAGAGTTTCTTTCTACCTGCACATGGTCAGTCCATTGACTTCCGGGAATAGTTCGGAGGACATTCGGGAAAGACCGAAGGACACTGGGAAAGACTAGATCTGCGGGCTTTGTGGGTTGGCTTCCCACCTCGCCTTTGATAACATGCCACGAGTTTTCCAAATGAAAGATGCTCCCAGGATTCACCGAAAGGGGGAGAGAATGATGAATCCATCGGCACTGACTCCATCACGACTGGAAACGCACAACGGACCATGATCAATGACCAGTTGGAATTTCCGTGTGCGTGTGGAAGGAGATTCACCACCAAACGCGGCATGAAGATCCACAGGACAAAAATGGGCTGTTTGAAGACACATACGAACCAGCAGCAGCGCACTGCGATAGCAGGTGAGACGTTGGATGACCAAGGCCAGGAATTAAACCATAGTGCCAAGGACATCCACGCTGACGGTTCTGATGCGGATTTTGCACAAGCTCTTAACGCCAAACGTGGAAAACTCAATTTGCCGCCTGCCGGTGCAAAAGAACAATGGGAGAAATTAGATGAGGAACTTGTCCTTAAGCTGAATGCGCTAATAGGGAACAGTACGCTGGAACACAAACTCGACACATACGGAGACATCATATACTCTATCTGCAGGGACACTTATGGAGTGAAGCAGCCAAAGACAAAAACGCCTCCCCAGAAATCCAGAAGACAGCAGCAGATGGAGAGCATCCGGAGGGAGAAAAGGAAGCTTAAAAAGCGAATGAAAACTGCCTCAGAATTCGAGAAGCAAGGGCTCCTGGAACTCTGGAAAGATCTGAAGGCCAAACACAATGCTCTCAGCAAAGTGGAATCAGCAAGGCGAAGAAAGAGCAAAAAGAAGAAGACTCAAGATCGTTTCTTCAAAGATCCCTTTGACTTTGCAAGAAAGCTGTTTGAACAACCCAAATCAGGGACTCTCACAGTGGGCAAGGAAACCCTAGAGCAGCATCTCAGGGAAACATATTCCGATTCTCAGCGCGAGGCACCACTTGAAATCCAAAATCTGGTTTGGCCTGCAGCGCCAGAAGGAAAATTCAATAACAAACCACCAACACTGGATGAAGTGAAGAACGTAGTAAAGAAAGCCAGAGCCAAGTCAGCACCTGGACCAAACGGAATACCATACCTGCTCTACAAGAAATGCCCAAAAGTGCTCGAGTGGCTCCACAAGATGATTCGATCAGCATGGAGGAACCAGAAGATCAGCGACCAATGGATGAGAGCTGAAGGAGTGTACATTCCGAAGGAGCAGAACTCCAGCAGCATCAATCAGTTCAGGCCAATATCACTTCTGAACGTCGAGGGGAAAATCTTCTTCTCTGTTATGGCAGCAAGATTGACAAAATACCTGACTGAAAACAAGTATCTGGATATGTCAGTCCAAAAGGGAGGCATACCAGGAATGCCTGGATGCTTGGAACATGCCACGTTGATTTGGGATGCCATCCAAAAAGCAAGAACAGAGAAGAGAGACATTGACGTAGTTTGGCTTGATCTGGCGAATGCATATGGATCAGTTCCACACGATATGATCCAGCTGGCTCTTGAAATGTATCACATCCCAGAAAACATCCGAACAATGCTGAGGAAGTATTTCCAAGGGTTCTCAATGCGGTTCTCTACCAAAGAATACACCACGGACTGGATAGACCTAGAGGTGGGCATTGCAATGGGCTGTGCAATCTCTCCCATACTGTTCGTGTTGGCAATGGAAGTCATCTTGAAAGCTGCAATGAAGAGGTCAGGTCCAGTGAATCTGGGAGATGGATACCAGATGCCTCCTCTGAAAGCTTTCATGGATGACACAACAGTCTTGTCCACGGATGAGGAAGAGACACACCAAATCTTAAAGCAGCTGGATGAGCTGGTGGCCTCTTCAAGAATGAGGTTCAAACCTAAGAAATCCCGAAGTCTCTCACTGCGAAAAGGAAAAGTGGCAGATTCAGTCAAATTCATGGTAGCCAACCAAGCCATCCCCACTGTCACAGAAGAGCCAGTAAAAAGTCTCGGAAGATGGTATGATGACTCCCTGAAAGACACACAAAGGGGATGTGAAACCAAGCAAACAGCAGAAGAAGGCCTGAAGAAAATAGATAACTGCGGACTGCCAGGCAAATACAAAGTCTGGTGTCTACAGTTCATGCTGATACCAAAGCTGCTGTGGCCACTGCTAATCTATGACATTTGCACCAGCACAGTCGAAGCAATGGAAGCCAAAATCAACAAATACACAAGAAAATGGCTCGGTGTCCCACCTGGTCTCACTGATGTTGCATTCTACTGTCGTCAAGCAATGCTGAAGCTACCTCTGAAATCCATAGTGGAGGAATACAAAGTTGGAAAAGCAAGACTGTTGAGCATGCTGGAGGAATCGGAGGACAATATCGTGAGAGCAGTTCATCCAAAGCTGAGAACTGGCAGAAAGTGGAAAGTCCAAGAGGCTGTAAACAATGCCAAGAGAAACCTCAGCATCAAAGAAATAATTGGACACACGCAAACCAACAGACAGGGACTGGGAGCAACAAAAATGCAGTGGTGGTCCAAAGCCAAAGGGAAGGAAAAAAGAGACATGATCATACAGGAGTTGAAGGAAGAAGAAGATGTCAAAAGAGTGCAGAAGGCAGTCCAGCAAGGTCAACAGGGGCAATGGACAACATGGGACAGTGCACTCCAAAGAAGTCTCAGCTGGAACGATATGTGGCACATGGCTCCTCTAAGGATAAGCTTCCTCCTCAGATCTGTATATGACCTGCTCCCCTCGAATGCAAACTTAGTGAAATGGGGGAAAGCAGACGACCCAGCATGTCCGCTCTGTCAGAAGAAACAAACAGTGGAACATGTCCTAAGCTCTTGCAAAGTAGCGCTAGCCCAAGGAAGGTATACATGGAGGCACAACCAAGTTCTGAAAGTGATCACAGATGTGGTTAGCGAAAAAACCATGACCCCAAACGCACCAATTGCTATGACAACGTTCTACAAAGCAGGAGGGAAACAGGTCTGGCCCGAAAGGGCTATGACAACCAGCACATTGCCAAAGGGTCTTCTGGATGGAGCAGTCGACTGGGAGTGTACAGCAGACCTCCCAGAGTGGAGAAATTACCCAGATGTCATCAGCAAGACAGGCATGAGACCAGACATCGCTCTCCACTCTGACTCCTCGAAACAAGTGATTCTGATAGAACTCACTGTGCCATACGAAAGCAGAATGGAAGAAGCACATATCTACAAGACCGAAAAATACGCCGGTCTTGCCAGCACCCTGAAGAAAGCAGGTCTGCGGGTCAAAATCTTCGCCATAGAGGTCGGGGCAAGAGGGTTTGTGGGCACCTCCGCTTATGATCTCATGAAACAACTCGCCATTTCTGGGAAGAAGAGGACTAGAGCCCTTAAAGCGATGGCAGAGGCAGCAGAAAGGAGCTCAAGCTGGATCTGGGCAAGGAGGAACCAAAAAAGTGAACTTCATAAGGATTAAATTCCATACAGATGATGTGTGCCCCGTTAGCACATTGGTAAAACCGCGTACCGCAGTTCTGAAGCGCAGAATCGCCCAGGTTCGATCCCCGGCGTGGGAAAAAAAAAAAAAAAAAAAAAAAAAAAAATGACAACAGCAGAAGGGCATCCAGGAGTCATGACCTGGATGTGGCCCGGCCCCCCGAGAGTGTAAGGAATTCAGGGCCGAAACACTTGTCTAAAGGGGGTTACTTCTCTGAAGACCTTCTGTTGTCTAGCTCTCCCTAGAGTTTCTTTCTACCTGTCATTTCTTCTTATCATTTTCTTGCCTTGCTGGTCCATTCACCTGTACGTGTTCTAAAAAGCCTTACGTACTTTCTCTTAGGATTGATAATTGGGTACACGCATTATTAACTGCATTTTTTTGGTTCTAAGGAAATGTGATGTGTAGAAGCAATTTTAGGTAAATCCAGGCCCGTTTTTTATTTGTATATTTTAGTGTCCTCAGTTATATTTACATTTGTATTCATGGTTTGTTTTTAACCCTATGGTGATAAAGTGGACGGAGGGGTCAACACCAGTGACATATCCTTAGATTATATGCGCGAATGCATTGATACGTGTCCTTAATTTTTTTTTTTTTTTTTTTTTTTCGTCAATATGTTTTTGAGATGGTTATAGCCCTGATATGGCTCTGCACAGTCGGCTGGGCTTTAAACAACAATTATAATAACAATGACCCTTTACCTAGTTTCAGTGCCCGTTTCTCAAGACGACGTCTCCGAGCTCAGAACGAACTCCATATGCACTAACGTCATAAATGTCATGGACAGCAAAGAAAACAAACGAGACAGTCTTGATGGAGGCAGACACAAGTAGATCACTCATAAGGAAGATTGGGAAAAGACAGACAACACTTATAGGCCATTTTATGAGGAAGGGGGATTTGGAGCACCTGGTCACAACGGGAAAGCTGGAGGGTAGGAGAGCACCGGATAGAAAATGCTGGACGGACTTGCAGAGTGGCTGGGGACGGGGAGCGTGGGGGAGATGCCAGGGGCAACGAGAGATTGAGGCAGATGGAAGTCCATGATTGCCGACACCATGCGGCAGGGCACCTGATGATGATGATGATGATGGTGATCATGGCACAATCCTGAAGCCTGCACATAAACCCATGAGCTGGCCAGGTCCTGAGGTGTCCTACCTAGCCTATGTTTTACCTAGTCTATATTTTATGCTTATATGATATCAGCCTATCACTGGAACAGTCTTGGTTTCGTGTAAATGACAATCTGTGTATCTTATCTTCAAAAAAAAAAGGAACATATGTGACCTCCCACCACGAAATCAGTCTTAACTTGCAGTGAGTCGAACAGCATTAGGAGCTGAAAAGGTGACTGGGGGGGGGGGGGGGGGGGGGGGGGGGGTTCTCTGGGGTGTTTTGACTTTTTCTCAAAATTTATTTCTGTAGACTATAATCTATCCCCACAGAAATATTTTTCTTGAAAAAATATTATTAATTAATATAAAATGGTATTTTAATGCACTGATTGCAGCAGAAAGAACGCAATTTCCAACCAAAAGTACCTATTTTTGTCTCTTATTACATTTGTATGAACCGTAACCTATACAGTACCCGCACATGTAGTATACTGATGGAAAGCTCTTTGGTGCACCTTTCAGATAATGACAGGTGAAATTAGAAAGAAACTGGGTCAAAGCCACCAAATAAAGAAATTAAGGAAAATGTGTAGGAGAGCACACGAAAACTTTAGAAGCCGTTTTCTCAAAATGGCCGTCATACAACTTAATGACTTTAAACATACATAACTTCTACAGTTTTTTTTTTTGAGTACAAGCTTTATTCAAGTACCAAAATAATCAGCAGAATGTACACTTTCCAGTGACATGTATATCTCAAAATGTCCAAAATGCTAGTTTAGACTGATTTAGTGGTGGGAGGTCACATATATAGAAAATAAATAATTAATCAAAGGTCTGAATCACAGCACAACTACCTTCTCTGTTTAAACTCATTCTGTCATTAAATGGATACGGGATTTGAAATAAGAGACATCCCCTCATTGTGCGCCTAATGGATAAATTATGAGGTGCTATCTCCCTGGCAACATTTCCTCTGATCGGATCTCTCTCTGTCTCTGTCTCTGTCTCTGTCTATGTCTGTCTGTCTGTCTCTCTCTCTGTCTGTCTCTCTGTCTCTCTGTCTGTCTCTCTGTCTCTGTCTCTCTGTCTCTATAAAATACCATTTTATATCAATTAATAATATTTTTTCAAGAAAAATTTTTTTGTGGGGGATAGATTATAGTCTACAGAAATCAATTTTGAGAAAAAGTCAAAACACCCCAGAGAGACCCTCAGTCACCTTTTCAGCTCCTAGTGCTGTTCGATTGACAGCGAGTTAAGACTGATTTCGTGGTGGGAGGTCACATATGTTCCTTTTTTTTTTGAAGATAAGATACACAGATTGTCATTTACACGAAACCAAGACTGTTCCAGTGATGGGCTGATATCATATAAGCATAAAATATAGACTAGGTAAAACATAGGCTAGGTAGGACACCTCAGGACCTGGCCAGCTCATGGGTTTATGTGCAGGCTTCAGGATTGTGCCATGATCACCATCATCATCATCATCATCAGATGCCCTGCCGCATGGCGTCGGCGATCATGGACTTCCATCTGCCTCAATCTCTCGTTGCCCTTAGCATCTCCCCCACCCTCCCCGTCCCAGCCACTCTACAAGTCCGTCCAGCATTTTCTCCCCGCTCCTACCCCAGGTCAATGCACAAAGCCTCTGCTGCCAGTCCACCAGGCTTTGCCTTTCAAGTGAAGTTGTCAAGGCGGATCGAACCCCAGATCTTCCAGTTGGCCGGTTGGAGGTCCGTCGTTTACCTACGTGACCGCCGACACGTCTGTGACAAAAAATCAACAGTGTCTGGTCAATGTTCCACGTCCGCCTTTGAGAGAGAGAGAGAGAGGAGAGAGAGAGAGAGAGAGAGAGAGAGAGAGAGAGAGAGGAGAGAGAGAGAGACAGACAGACAGACAGAGACAGACAGAGAAGACAGAGACAGAGAGAGACAGAGAGAGACAGAGAGAGACAGAGAGAGACAGAGAAGACAGCAGACAGACAGGACAGATACAGATGACAGACAGACAGGACAGACAGAGACAGAGAGACAGAAGACAGACAGACGACAGAGAAACGAGAGAGAGACAGAGGGCAGACAAGACAGACAGATACAGACAGACAGACAGACTGACAGGACAGACAGACAGACAGAGGACAGACAGACAGAGACAGAGAGAACGAGAGAGAGACAGAGACAGACAGACAGACTGACGGAGAGACAGACAGAGACAGAGAGACAGAGAGAGTCAGAGAGAGACAGAGACAGACAGACAGACAGACAGACAGACAGATGACAGAGAGACAGAGAGATAGAGAGAAGAGAGACACAGAGAGACAGAGACAGAGAGAACGAGAGAGAGAAAGAGAAAGAGAGAAGAGAGAGACAAAGAGAAAGAGAGAAAGAGAGGAAGGGGGGGGGGGTTTCCGATAACACCACATTTTGTTTTATACGATCAGTTAGCATACATGCCCAAAATATCATAACATGCTCTACTCCGTCCCCCTTCTTGCTCTCCTCTTTCGCTTCATACACACACTAACACACAAATGTAGTAAGTGTATGTGTGAAGGTTGAACAATTTTATTATTTTATTGTCATTGTTGAGAGAGAGAGAGAGAAAGAGGGAGAGAGAGAGAGAGAGAGAGGAGAGAGAGAGAGAGAGAGAGAGAGAGAAAGAGAGAGTGTGTGTGTGTTTTCAGACCTCATAATACTTTATTACTCAAAGATTGTAGCATTAGGTCTCATTGGGTATGTCTTGCAGCGAGGGAGAGAGGGAGAGACAGAGACAGAGACAGAGACAGACAGACAGACAGACAGACAGAGACAGGGAGAGAGAGAGAGAGAGAGAGAGAGAGAGAGACAGAGACAGAGACAGAGACAGAAAGGCAGACAGACAGACAGACAGAGACAGGGAGAGAGAGAGACAGACAGAGACAGAGAGACAGAGAGACGGACAGAGAGAGAGAGAGAGACAGACAGACAGACAAAGACAGAGAGACAGACACAGAGAGACAGACAGACAGACGACAGACAGAGACAGAGACAGAGGCAGAGACAGAAGCAGAGAGAGATCCGATCAGAGGAAATGTTGCCAGGGAGATAGCACCTCATAATTTATTAATCAGGCGCACAATGAGGGGATGTCTCTTATTTCAAAATCCCGTATCCATTTAACGACAGGCCCCACTTCAAGGCAGTTCACAGACGCATGGAGCTGAGAATAAAAGACACACAGAGAAGCCGAATGTGGAAAAGAGAGAGAGAGGGAGGAGAGAGAGAGAGAGGAAGAAGAAGAAGGAGGAAGAGGAGGAGGAGGAGGTAGAGGGAAGGGGAGGGGGATAGGGGTTGGGTGTAGCAGGCAGATTGATGATGGTGGGGAGGGAGGTGGCAGAGAGGAAAGTTTACTATACGGTTAGCTCTAATGCTACCTTTGCCGCCTCTGCTTGCTTCGTAGGGGTCTTTGGCTTTTTGGCTTTATGTACGGGTGGATGTTAGCTGTGAGAGAACGACTGAGAAAAAAAGACCAGGACCAAGGAGTGTATGTGTGGTGTGTGTGTCTGTGTGTGTGTGTCTGTATCTGCTGCTGTTGTTGGTGATTCTCAAACCGTCCTCGCCACTTGTGATGTGTTTGGTTAGTAGTGTAGTGTAGTGTAGTGTAGGTAGTGTAGTGTAGTGTAGTGTAGTGTAGTATAGTGTAGTGTAGTGCAGTGTAGTGTAGTGTAGTGTAGTGTAGTGTAGTGTAGTGTAGTGTAGGGATGCTTCACCCATGCAGAAGTGAATTGTTCTTTTGTTTTGTTTGTCGTTCATGGACCGAGTGTTTATTTATCAAACGTAATCATAATTGGTGAATAGGAAAACCAACCAACCAACCAACTAACAACAACAACTACAACAGTAAAACAATAACAACAACGAAAAGAAACCAACCAAACAACCAGCCAACCAACCACCACCACCACCACCACCACCACCACCAACACACAACAACAACAACAACAACAACAAAACAGTGCTCTGCAAAAAGAAATTTATAAAATCCAAAACAAGTGTGATTGCCCGCGTTCAAGCAAACAGGAACCAGAAAAACAGGGGGAAAAAAAAGAATAACAACGCAATATTTAATACAACCAGACAAGACAGGCGCAAATTTTCGGCCAACTGGCCTTTGTCAAGCGCAAGATCTCAAACAAACAAACACCAAATACAAAATTTTTTTTAACTTTTTTTTGATTCATTTTTAACAAGAATAGATATCAACAAACAATGTTGTAACAGAACAAAACAAGAAAAAAAAAAGATGATAATTTCAATTCATAATAATTGTTTACATAAAAAAAAGAAAAGAAAACATATAGCCTACAAAACATATAAAACAATATTCTAATCAATGATGATTTCATTAATGTACATCAATATTTAAGAAACATGTCATGAAGAAAGTCTGTTTTTTACACAGGGAACATTGATCTATAGTTGTTCCACTGAGCATTAAAAAAAAAGGACAAGCGAAAGTTTATTTTGGCATTATATTGTTCAATTTTGAATCTCTGGTTTACCATTCTTTGGAAAGCATGTATATTTGGAACACACTTGTCTATTTTGCATACAAATACAAAATTTAAGAGACGCGCTGTCAAAGGAGAGAGCAGCCCGAGTATAACGTGGTAAATTTACTGTGACAAAAGAAATGAATATGAATGAGTATGAAATATGAATATGAATGAACATCCTGTTCAGTGTTAGGGGAGATAAAGAAGCGAGGGAGGGGGGGGAGATAAGCACCACTCTACCCCCCCCATAGGTTTCACTCCGACAGTAGTTGAGGTCTCTATCACCTCATTTCAGTACTGCCGTGGAGTTTTGGAACAGTCCTTATCTTTAACTTCAAAGTGGAAAAAAACGTTTGTAGAAGAAGGAATTTGTAATGGATTTTTTTCATTCTTTACCTTTAACTTTAAAGTTAAAGGTAAAAATTCCAAAACTAAAGTTTGAAAAAAAAAAAAAAAAAAAAGCGACAGCAGAGAGGCATCGAGGAGTCATGACCAGGATGTGGCACGGCCCCCTTAGAGCGTCAGGAGTTAAAGGACCGAAACACTTGCTTGACGGGAGTTATCTCCTCTGAGGACCTTCTGCTGTCCAGCTCTCCCCAGAGTTTCTTACCACTTAATTAACCCTTTGACTCCCACATCCTGTCTACCAGCATCCTGCATGGTTACCGATGCTAGCAAAACAAAAACTTAACCTTAGACTCCCTCACCCTATCCACCAGTTTCCTGCAGGAAGCTGGTGGATAGGGTGAGGGAGTCAAAGGGTTAAGTTTTTGCAGTTGATGGGCACGGTTTGGGAGTCAAAAGGGTTAAAGAGGAAAAACTTTTGTAGAAAAGGGCATTTGTATTAAGTTGCTTTCCGTTTCAGTTTCAGTTTCGATTTATCAGGATGGCGTCTCCGCGCTCAGAATGAATTCTACAGCCTACACTGACGCCAAAGATTCCGGTGTGATGAATAAGATTCAAAATGATCATGGCCTAAACCTTACTTACATATCTGCGCATAAGCACTATACTCACCGGTAAGATTTTTTTTATGGAAATGTTCGTTGTTGTGTTGGAAAACAAATACAAATGAAAAAAAACATCTCGTGCAGGAATTTTTTTTTTATTAAGGGGGTAGACCTACCCAGATTTGGGTACAAAGATTGTGATGTTCAATGTTTCAGTTGTAATTAACCAATCACCATGATATTTGGCAAGAAGATACCTCAGACAGTATTCTTTGGATTGAATATCTTTGTTAGGGTATGTGAGTTATGACAAAAAATAATTAATTAATTAATTGCGATTTTTCGCGAGATTGTATACATCAGACATAATATGTTCAAACGTTTTCATCCGATTTCCTTGATGTTTGGCAACCATATAGCAGGGACAGGAAACTACAGCCGGTAGTAAAATCTTGCAGTTCTGCTTGAACGAAACATTTTTATCAAAAATTGTATTATAACTTTTAAAAAAAAAAATTATTCTAAAAATTGGTGTGACGATTGTACAGAAAATAATGACAGTAGAGCTAAGATTTTACTACATGCCATACATACTATACAGATGTGTTTGCTCACTAAATATCAAATTCCTAAAATGAATATATATGTAGTTATGAATGTCACAGTATGTACTATATTTTTTCATTTTCGCGAGAACATTTTGTAAAGTACCTTGTAAGCGCCCACCCCCCCTTAAGCACAAATTTCTTAGAAAAGTAGGCGGTGGGCGCTTACTAGGTATCCTACCCTTTGTCCAAAGTATAATTCAACCATTGAAGGTACAAGTTAACACCAAAAGACTTGAATTCAAACAAAAATCCTATTTATTCCAATTTTAAAACGAAAGGCAAAAGAAAGCTGGTAATTTTCAAGCATACACATCCTGTCTATCTTTCTCAAAGTAAAACAGGTCACATTGCCACTGAAAATCATAATCACATGTCATCATTGGAACTTCTT
This sequence comes from Monoplex corrugatus, assembly GCA_030674185.1. Lineage (NCBI taxonomy): Eukaryota > Metazoa > Mollusca > Gastropoda > Littorinimorpha > Ranellidae > Monoplex > Monoplex corrugatus. The sequence goes on along the minus strand of JAPXFY010000026.1, from coordinate 36,899,449 downwards.
TGTCCAAAGTATAATTCAACCATTGAAGGTACAAGTTAACACCAAAAGACTTGAATTCAAACAAAAATCCTATTTATTCCAATTTTAAAACGAAAAAATTCTTTCTCAAAGTAAAACAGGTCACATTGCCACTGAAAATCATAGTCACATGTTGTGCCGCTTATTCAAAAAATCCAAATCCGTCTGCTTCTTCCTCGTCATCATTGGAACTTTCATCATATTCATCTTGCTCCTCTGTAGCAGCTTCCTGTGGCAGAATGCCATCCATCTCATTTGGGAACCACTCGAGTGCCTGATCGTCCTCGGAGCCGTCCATGGCATTTGAGATGGCGCATCGAAGGAAGCAGGTGCGGATGGTCTCCTCTGGAACTCCTTCCCAGGCCTGGCTGACCCAGGTGATCACGTCTTGCCTAGTGGGCTGGGTCAGGTTGCCAGCTGCCGTCAAAGGGCGGGGCTGTCGCATCCACTGCACCACTGATCACGAACACGATCCTTGAAGGGCTTGGCGATGCCAACGTCGACTGGCTGGGCAAGCCCAGTGCAGCCTGGGGGCACAAACACGACGTCAACATGTCTTTCGTTCAATGCCTGGCGGATCTGAGGAGTCTGGTGCGCCCTGTAGCTGTCAAGGACTAGCAGCCGCCTGTGGTCCATTTCACCGACCACTTGCTCCACCCACATCTGAAGGGACTCCCTTGTCATCCATCCGTTTCTTGTTGCTTGGATACGAACATTCGCAGG
>JAPXFY010000026.1:36886208-36891208 GCA_030674185.1 Monoplex corrugatus | reverse complement strand
TGATGACAATGATTATGATGATGATGTTGGTGATGATGGTAGTGGTGATGATGATACGATTACTACTAGTATTGCTACTACTGCTGTCATTATTACTATTGTGATAATACTACTACTGATGATGATTATGATGATGATGGTGATAATAATAATAATGATAATAATAATAATGATAATAATAATGATGACGATAACAACAACAACCATAATAATAATAATATGATGATGACGATGATAATAATAATAATAATAATGATAATAATAATGATAATAATAATAATAATAATAAAAAATAATAACAACCATGATGATGATGATGATGATGATGATGATGATGATGATATCTAACGTTACTCTTAGTATCATCATCATCATGTTTTTTCTTCTTTTTCTCCTTCTCCTTCTTGTTATTATTATTGTGTTTGTTATTATTATTATCATTATAGTAGTAGTAGTAGTAGTAGTAGTAATAGTAGTAGTAGTAGAAATAGTAGTAGTAGTTGTAGTAGAGTTGTAGTAGTAGTAGTAGTAGTAGTAGTAGTAGTATCTTTATTATCATTATTGCTATTATTTTGTTGAAACTGGTGTTATTGCTGTGGCACTTTCGAAACCCGTATTAGTAGGCTGTAATTCGTTTATATAGGAAGCACAGCATCTATTATCAGTGTTTCGTACATTATATTCTTTTGCATTTATTTCTATTTGTGAATTTATTTTCGATTTTGGCATGAATATTTTTCTATCAGATTATGTATAACAACAACAACGTTGTACCAGTGTTATAGAACACTCACGAGTTTATCATTTGCAAGCGAACAGACTCCCACCCCCAAAATCCCACCCCGTGGGGATGCCGGGGGGCCTTTCAGTATAAATAATATCCCCACCTTCTGGAAATTCTGTACTAGAAATTTCCTCTTTTCTGTCACTCTCTTTGTTTCTGCTTTTGTTCCTTTGCATTCTACCATTTCTTCCTATCATTTTCTGCTTTGCTGATCCATTCGCCTGTGTGTGTTCGATAAATTCTTACGTACTTCCTCTTAGGACTGATAACTGGGTACTTGTTTTCGGTACATTTTTGGGCTCTAGGGAAATGAGATATGTGGAAGCAATTTTATGTAATTTAGGTCCGTGTTTATATGCTTTAGTGTTTTTAGTTATGTTTAAGTTTGTAGTCAGTTTTTTTTTTTTAATATTAAATCCCCGGTGTGATGAATTAGACAGAGTGGTTAACATCATGGGTATCTCCTTATATTGATGAATTGGACGCATTGGTCAATAACTGGGGTGTCTCCTTTAGATTATGTGCGCGAATGCATTGATATGTGTACTTACTTTTCTTTTCTTCCTTTTTTTTTTGTCCTGTTGAAGTATTGTGTATGTTAACAAGCGGTTATAGCCTTGATATGACCCCACGGTCATTTCATCAGACGGCAGATGCACATCGGAAATAGCTGGCAGAATCGGCCAGCCAAAACAGCATTCAAGAAGATGACAAGCATTCTTACCAACAAATGCCTATCAATTAACATCAGAAAGAGAGTCCTTGAATGTTATATAGAACCAATACTGTTGTATGGATGCGAGGCGTGGACAGTCAGCAAGCAAAGCCAGAGCAAGATTGAGGCATCCGAGATGTGGTTTCTAAGAAGAATGTTGAGAGTTCCATGGACAGCAAAGAAAACAAACGAGCAGTCTTGATGGAGGCAGACACAAGTAGATCACTCATAAGGAAGATTAGGAAAAGACAAGCAACATTTATAGGCCATTTTATGAGGAAGGGGGATTTGGAGCGCCTGGTCACAACGGGAAAGCTGGAGGGAAAGAGAGCACCAGGTAGACCAGGGAGAGAATGCTGGACGGACTTGTAGAGTGGCTGGGGATGAGGAGGGTGGGGGAGATACTGGGGGCAACGAGAGATAGAGATAGTTGGAAGTCCATGGTCGCCAACGCCACGCGGCAGGGGCACCTGATGATGATGACGCAGTCGGCTGGGCTTCAAACAAAAATAACATAACAATAACAATTAGTGAACAGACCGGCTGACCAGCTGCAAGTTATCGCGCGTTAAGCAAAAAGTTATAACAACTCTCCACCTGTTTTTTTATTTCCGTTAATGAATAATACGCTTGCTTGGTTTGGTTTTCAAATGGTCGGAAATATAGTTTGCAGGTTTTCCGTAATTCGTGAACTACGCACTTCCTGATAAGCTTACACGAAGTAGGAAAGAAAGTATGCTATATTTTAAGAAAGAAAAAAAAATCCGTTTTTATTGTTTTCTTCAAAGGGAAATCAGATATTCTGGATCTGTAGGAGTGTCAGTGTTAGCCAGAAGACAGTTACACTTTTTTTGTTGTTCGAGTTTATGGGTGGATCGTAATGTTGTTTTGTTTTTTGTTTAAAACAAGTGCGACTGCCCGCGTTCGAGCAAACAGGAACCAGAAAAAACACGAAAACGAACCAACCGTATTGTTTTATTTATTGTGTAGTTGTGTGTGTGTGTTGTTTGTTGTGTTTTTGTGTGTGTGTGTGTGTGTATTGTGTGTGTGTGTTTGTGTGTGTGTGTGTGTGTGTGGTGTGTGTTGTGTGGTGTGTGTGTGTGTGTGTGTGTGTTTTGTTTTGTGTGGTGTTGTGTGTATGTTTTGGGTGTGTGTGTGTGTGTGTGTGTGTGTGTGTGTGTGTGTGTTGTGTGTGCCTTGTTTGGGTTTATCATTATATCTCATTGTGCTGTCTTGTTGATGATAATGATAATGATGATGATGATGATGATGATGATGATGATGATGATGCTGATGATGATCCTGATGACGCCCCTGTGGGGATGCCTGGGGCTCTTTCAGTATATATAAAATTAATAGTATCCCCATCTTCTGGAAATTCTGTGCTAGAAATTTCCTCTTTCTTGTCGCTCTCTTTGTTTCTGCCTTCCTCCTTTGCTTTCTGTCATTTCTTCCTATCATTTTCTGCCTTGCGGGATCCATTTACTGTATGTGTTCGATAAAGTCTTACGTACTTGTTCTTAGGATTGATAATTGGTACATGTATTCGGTGCATTTTTTGGGGTCTACGGATATGAAATATGAGGAAGCAATTTTAGGTAATGTATGCTTGTTTTCATATATGTTTTAGTGTCCTTAGTTATGTTTAGATTTATGTTTTTAGTGTCCTTAATTATTTTTAATTTAATTCATGTTTGGTTTTAAATCCCCTGAGTGATAAGTAAGACGCAGTGGTCAACGCTAGGGGCATTCCTTTCATCATGTGCGCAATGAATTGATATGTGTAATTTTCTGTTCTTTTTTTTTTTACTTGTTGAAGTAATGTGTAAAGTAATGTAAGACAGCAACATTTATAGGCCATTTTATGAGAAGGGGGATTTGGAGCACTGTCAAACGGAAAAGTTGGAGAAGAAGCACAGTAGGGCCCAAGGAGAGATGCTGGCGACTTGCAGAGTGGCTGGGATGAGAAGGTGGGGAGATGCTTGGGCAACGGAAATAGAGATGGTTGGAAGTACATGTCGCAACGCATGCGGCAGGCTACTGATGATGATGATGAAGTATTGTGTGTTTGAAACGGTTACAGCCCTGATATGGCTCTACGCAGTCGGCTGGGCTTTAACAAAATCAACAGCAAACAGTAGGTCAACAGGAGTGGTATCTACTTAGAGCATGAGCCTGAATGCATTGATATGTGTATTTAATTTTCCGGGTTGTTTTTGTTTGTTGTTGTTTTTTTTCAAGTATTGTGTATGTTTGATACGGTTACAGCCCTGATATGGCTCTACGCAGTCGGCTGGGCTTTAAACAAAAGTAACAATAAGAATGTTTAAATTTGTATTCAGGTATGTTTTTTGTATTCCCTGTGTGATAAATGGGGACGGAGCGATCTACGCCAGGGGCATCTCCTTAGATTATGTATTGATATATGTGTACTTAATTTCCTTTTCCTTTTTTTTTTCTTTCTTTTTTTTTCTGTTAATGAATAATACGCTTCCTTGGTTCGGATTTCAAATGATCGGAAAGATAATTTGCAGGTGTTCTGTATTGCGTGAACTACACAGTTCCTAGAATAAAGCTTACACGAAGCGGGAAAGTGAATATGCAACATTTTCAGAAAAGAAATCCATTCCGTATGTTCTTCTTCTCTTCTTTTCTTCTCCTTCTGTCTTTTTCCTTTTTTTTTTTTTTTGTTTAAAGAGAGACCAGTTATTCTGTTTCTGTAGGATCATCAATGTTGGACACAAGATGATTCCATTTCTTTGGTCGTTCAGGTGTATGGGTGGATCGTATTGTTTGTTTTTGTTTGGGTTTCTGATTGTGTCTCTCATTTTTGTTGTCTCATTGATCACAATACTAATAATTTGTGACCTCCCACCACGAAATCAGTCTTAACTCGCAGTCAGTCGAACAGCATTAGGAGCTGAAAAGGTGACCGAGGGTCCATCTGGGGTGTTTTGATTTTTTCTCAAAACTGATTTCTGTAGACTATAATCTATCCCCCACAGACACTTTTTTTCTTGAAAAAATATTATTAATCAGTTTAAATCGGTATTTTAATGCACTGATCACAGCAGAAAGAACGCAATTTCCTATCAAAAGTACCTATTTTTGTCTCTTATTATAAACCGTAACCTGTACAGTACCCGGGCATGTAATATACTGATGGAAAGCTCTTTGGTGCACCTTCCAGATAATGACAGCAAAAATTAGAAACAAACTGGGTCAAAGCCACCAAATTAAGAAATTTAAGGAAAATGTGTAGGAGAGCACACAAAAACTTTAGAGGCCGTTTTCTCAAAATGGCCGTCATACAACTAAATGACTTTAAACATACATAACTTTATTCAAGTACCAAAATAATCAGCAGACTGTACGCTTTCCAGTGATATGTATATCTCAAAATGTCCCAAATGCTAGTTAAGACTGATTTCGTGGTGGGAGGTCACATTTAGGATTTTTTCCCCTCTCCTGTGCTTTTTGTCTTTCCATTCGTTTCCTTTG
>JAPXFY010000026.1:36848708-36853708 GCA_030674185.1 Monoplex corrugatus | reverse complement strand
AAGAAGAACAAGAACAAGAAGAACAAGAACAAGAAGAACAAGAACAAGAAGAACAAGAACAAGAAGAAGAAGAACAAGAAGAAGAACAAGAAGAAGAACAAGAAGAAGAACAAGAACAAGATGGAGAAGGAGAAAAGAGAAGAAAGAAGAAGAAGAAGAAGAAGAAAAGAAGAAGAAAGAAGAAGAAGAAGAAGAAAGAAGAAAAAGAAGAAAAGAAGAAGAAGAAGAGAAGAAGAAGAAGAAGAAGAAGAAGAAGAAGAAGAAGAAGAAGAAGAAGAAGAAGAAGAAGAAGAAGAAAAAGAAGAAGAAGAAGAAGAAAAGAAGAAGAAGAAGAAGAAGAAGAGAGAAGAAGAAGAAGAAAAAAGAGAAAAGAAGAAAAACATCGGTAGTGAGGCGTGTAGTGCAATAAACTGCATAAATTATCGATTTAACCCTTTGATTCCGGCACCCTGTACACAAGTATCTTGCATTGTCGCCCATGCTAGCAAAGCAAAAAACAAAAAACAAAAACAAAAACAAAAAACCCTCTTTGACTCTCTCACTCTGTCCATCAGCTTCCTGCAGGAAGCTGGTGGATAGGGTGAGGGAGTTAGAGGGTTGAGGTAGGGTTGTTTTTTTTTACAGTTGATGGATAGGGTGCGGGAGTCAAAACGTTAAATGGACATTTTTGGGGTTTTATTTTTCGATTTCCAAAAGAAGACAAAAAGTGATGTAGATGCAGGTGAAGCAAATTTTCTGTTACACTAATCGGACATCTGTACTTTACTTTATTTTATTTCGTAGATTTCAGTTGCATGCAGATACATGCCCCCTGTGGGGAATGCTGGGGGCTCTTTCAGTATAAATAGTATCCCCCCCCCCCCTTCTGGAAATTCTGTGCTAGAAATATCCTCTTTCCTGTGTATCTCTTTGTTTCTTTTTTCCTCCTTTGCTTTCTGTCATTTCTTCCTGTCATTTTTCTGCCTTGCTGGTCCATTTACCTGTATCATGTTTTCGATAAAGTCTTAGTACTTTCTCTTAGGATTGGTAATTGTGTACATGTATTAAGGGCATTTTTGGCTCTCGGGAGGTGAGCTAGAGACGCGGAAGCAATTTTAAGTAATTCATGCCCGTTTTTATATATATATATTTTGGAGTCTTTGGGTATGCTTAAATGTGTATTCAGGTGTGTTTTTTTGTATTCCCCATGCGATAAATTGGACGGAGTGGTCAACGCCAGGGGCATCTCCGTAGACTATGTGCGCGAATGCATTGATATGTGTATCTATTATTCTTTTATTTTCCTGTTGAAGTTTTGTATGTTTTGAAATGGTTATAGCCCTGATAGGGCTCTACGCATTCGGTTGGGCTTTAAATAACAATAACAATAACAATAACAACGACAATAACAACAACAATACCAATAACAATAACAACAACAATACCAATACCAATAACAATAACAATAACAACAACAACAATAATAATAATAACAATAACAACAACAATAACAATAACAATAACAATCACAATAACAATAACAATAACAATAACAATAACAATGCAGATACATGAAGCATCAGCTTTTTTCTAAGCGCTTCACATTTCCTCCTTTATTGATGCTTTTCTTCTTTCATTTTTGTTTAGACATTACGTGATATACTCTTCCTAATTTGAAGTCTGTGTTTATCAATAAATAACTCCTAATCTAGAGTCTGTGTTTATCAATAAATAACTCCTAATCTAGAGTCTGTGTTTATCAATAAATAACTCCTAATCTAGAGTCTGTGTTTATCAATAAATAACTCCTAATCTAGAGTCTGTTTTTATCAATAAATAACTCCTAATCTAGAGTCTGTGCTTATCAATAAATAACTCCTAATCTAGAGTCTGTGTTTATCAATAAATAACTCCTAATCTAGAGTCTGTGCTTATCAATAAATAACTCCTAATCTAGAGTCTGTGTTTATCAATAAATAACTCCTAATCTAGAGTCTGTGTTTATCAATAAATAATCCTAATCTAGAGTCTGTGTTTATCAATAAATAACTCCTAATCTAGAGTCTGTGTTTATCAATAAATAACTCCTAATCTAGAGTCTGTGTTTATCAATAAATAACTCCTAATCTAGAGTCTGTGTTTATCAATAAATAACTCCTAATCTAGAGTCTGTGTTTATCAATAAATAACTCCTAATCTAGAGTCTGTGTTTATCAATAAATAACTCCTAATCTAGAGTCTGTGTTTTTCATAAATAATTCCTAATCTAGAATCTGTGTTTATCAATAAATAACTCCTAATCTAGAGTCTGTTTTTATCAATAAATAACTCCTAATCTAGAGTCTGTGTTTATCGATAAATAAGCAGATTGACATTTTCGCCAGTCTTTTACAACATTCATAATGTAGTGTCTGTATGTTGATCTAAATGGTTTGCCATTCTCGTTAATATTTTACAACATGATATCTTGTCTGTCTTTTTTGTGATCGAATGTCTGCATACATAGGTGTGTGTGTATGTGTGTGGTGTGTGGTGTGTGTGTGTGTGTGTGTGTGTGTGTGTGTGTGTGTGTGTGTGTGTGTGTGTGTATGTATGTGTGTGTGTGCGCGCGCGCGCGCATGCGTGTTGTATGGTAACACTGACATATGCAACTCTAATATGAAGACAAACATTCGTCATTATTGTTTACAGATCACAATTTCATCACAAAATATGAACGAAAATATTCCGTTCCTGTATGTGCACGCATGCATTCGTATGTGCGTGTACGTGTATGTGCTTGTACTAGCCCTGATATGGCTCTATGCAGTCGGCTGGGCTTTAAACAAAATAACAATAATGTGCTTGTACACTTGTAAATGAGCCATGAAAACGTGTTGATGGGCAAGTGCCGTATGTATGTGCATGTGTATTTTGGTTGGCCGCCTATATCTTACGTCTAGTTTGAAAATTTTCTGCAAAGAAAAGTTCTTTTTTTATTGTTTATGTATACTGATACAGTGAAAATTACTATGAGAGCCCAGGCAGTTTGGCTAGCCTGTGTGTCTTCAGATTTTTCTGTGAAGATGTTGTTATGGGTGACACTGGTTCATTTTCTAATCTGTGAAGATGTTGTTATGGGTGATACTGGTTCATTTTCTAATTTGTGAAGATGTTGTTATAGGGAGCTGGTTATTTTCAATTTGTTCGTTGTTCCTTGATTTAGTCTTTTCACTATAAGTGATGAGTCATGTGTTTGTATGACTGGTTCATTTCTGTGATAGTGTTGTTATGTGTTGGTCATTTAATCTGTGAAGATGTTGTTTGTGGTGATATGGTTCATTTTCTAATCTGTGAAGATGTTGTTATGGGTGATCTGGTTCATTTACTAGACTGTGAAGTGTTTGTAGGGTGATACTGGTTCATTTTCTTACCTGTAGGATGTTTCATGGGTGAACTGGTTCATTTTCTAATCGTGAAGATGTTGTATGGGTGATACTGGTTCATTTCTTAATCTGTGAAGATGTTGTTATGGGTGACTGGTTCATTTTCTAATCTGTGAAGATTTGTTATGGTGACACTGGTTCATTTTAATTGTGAAGATGTTGTTATGGGTTGAACTGGTCATTTCCAATTGTGAAGATGTGTTTATGGTGACACTGGTTCATTTTCTAATCTGTGAAGATGTTTTAGGGTAGATACTGGTTCATTTTCTGACTGTGAGGATGTTGTATGGGTGATACTGGTTCATTTTTGAATCTGTAAGATGTTGTCATGGGTGATACTGGTTTCATTTTTGACCTGTGAGGATGTTGTTATGGGTGACACTGGTTCATTTTCTAATCTGTGAAGATGTTGTTATGGGTGATACTGGTTCATTTTCTAATCTGTGAAGATGTTGTTATGGGTGACACTGGTTCATTTTCTAATCTGTGAAGATGTTGTTATGGGTGAACTGGTTCATTTCTAATCTGTGAAGATGTTGTTATGGGTGAACTGGTTCATTTTCTAATCTGTGAAGATGTTGTTATGGGTGATACTGGTTCATTTTCTAATCTGTGAAGATGTTGTTATGGGTGATACTGGTTCATTTTCTAATCTGTGAAGATGTTGTTAGGGTGATACTGGTTCATTTTCTAACCTGTGAGATGTTGTTATGGGTGAACTGGTTCATTTTCTAATCTGTGAAGATGTTGTTATGGGTGATACTGGTTCATTTTCTAATCTGTAAAGATGTTGTTATGGGTGATACTGGTTCATTTTCTAATCTGTGAAGATGTTGTTATGGGTGATACTGGTTCATTTTCTAATCTGTGAAGATGTTGTTAGGGTGAACTGGTTCATTTTCTGAATGTGAAGATGTTGTTATGGGTGACACTGGTTCATTTTCTAATCTGTGAAGATGTTGTTATGGGTGATACTGGTTCATTTTCTGACTGTGAGGATGTTGTTATGGGTGATACTGGTTCATTTTCTGACCTGTGAAGATGTTGTTATGGGTGATACTGGTTCATTTTCTGACCTGTTAAGATGTTGTTATGGGTGATACTGGTTCATTTTCTAATCTGTGAAGATGTTGTTATGGGTGATACTGGTTCATTTTCTAATCTGTGAAGATGTTGTTATGGGTGATACTGGTTCATTTTCTAATCTGTGAAGATGTTGTTATGGGTGACACTGGTTCATTTTCTAATCTGTGAAGATGTTGTTATGGGTGATACTGGTTCATTTTCTAATCTGTGAAGATGTTGTTATGGGTGACACTGGTTCATTTTCTAATCTGTGAAGATGTTGTTATGGGTGATACTGGTTCATTTTCTAATCTGTGAAGATGTTGTTATGGGTGATACTGGTTCATTTTCTGATCTGTGAAGATGTTGTTATGGGTGATACTGGTTCATTTTCTGATCTGTGAGATGTTGTTATGGGTGATACTGGTTCATTTTCGTGATCTGGTTCTTATTTTCTAATCTGTGAAGATGTTGTTATGGGTGATACTGGTTCATTTTCTAATCTGTGAAGATGTTGTTATGGGTGCACTG
>JAPXFY010000026.1:36841208-36846208 GCA_030674185.1 Monoplex corrugatus | reverse complement strand
AGAAACTGGGAAAAAAAAAACAACCCAAATCACATGGCTCTTTCGCAATACCTGTATCAATCTGCCGCTTACACGTGAGCGAGCATATTGTTGCTGTCTCGGTCATAAACGCCGGACATCATCATCAGAGAGTTGATTGATTTGTCTTGTGTAATTCTTTCCGCCCTGGTGCCAGTGTGTGTGTTGTGTGTGTGTGTGTGTGTGTGTGTTGTGTGTGTGTGTGTGTGTGTGTCTGTGTGTGTGTGTGTGTGTGTGTGTGTGTGTCTGTGTGTGTGTGTTGTGTGTGTGTGTGTGTGTGTGTGTGTGTGTGTTAGTACAACGGACTGCCTGATTGAAAGGTTGTGGGTTTGCATCCCATCGGTCTTGTTTTTACAGAAGTAATGAAAATGATGATGATGATGATGATGATAACAATAAAAACAATGATAATCATCATCATAACAATGTTAACAATAACAATAACAATAACAACAATAATAATAATAATTATTATAATAATAATAATAATAATAATAATAATAATAATGATAATCAGAAGAAGAATAGTACCAACAACAACAACAATAATAACACTTATAATGATAATAATGTTAGCAAGAACAATATCAATCTTAATGATAATCATCATCATCATCATCATCATAATGACAACAATAATGATACTAATGATAATAATGATGATAACAATAACATATGCTGCAATGCATACATGCACACACACTCACGCGCCCGTGCAAGCATGCACGCACGCACGCACACACACACACACACACACACACACACACACACACACACACACACACACACACACACACACTCGTCTAAATTCACACATGTGAATAGACGTTAAAAGAAATAACGAACAAACGAACGAACACACACACACACATACACACACACACACACACACACACACACACACACACACACACACATACAAATACACACATACAAACACACACACAGGTATCACAATCCTGTATGATTCTCTTCTGGAATGATGGTTCCGTCTGAGCTGTGAGGAAATGGTCCTCGTCTCATGTCAGTAAGAACAAAACGAGCAAAGCGCCGTAGCGTTGTCTGATATTATTGATACAGTGACAGCCCCATTTTCCCTCTTGCTGGCACCGGAAAGTCTATGGCCATTATACAGTACTACTGATTTCCTTCTGTACATTTTTTGTTTTCTCTCTGCCTGTCTGTCTCTGTCTGTGTCTGTTTGTCTTTCTGTCTGTCTGTCTGTCTGTCTCTGTCTGTCTGTCTCTCTGTCTCTCACTATCTCTGTCTCTATCTCTCTGTCTTTGTTTCTCTCTCTCTCCCTCTGTTTCTCTCTCAAAGTCTCTTTCTCTCACTCTCTCTCTCTCTCCCCTCTTCTGTGTCTCTGTTTCTGTCTCTCTGTCTGTCTAATTCATTCATTCATTCATTCATTCATTCATTCATTTATTCATTCATTCATTCATTTATTCATTCATTCTGTCTCACTGTGTGTCTGTGTGTCTGTCTGTTTGTCTGTCTCTCTCTCTTTGTCTCTCTCACTGTCTGTATCTCTGTATCTCTCTCTCTCTCTCTCTTTCTCTCTCTCTCCCTCTGTTTGTGTGGAAAGAGGACATTTCTAGCACAGAATTTCCAGAAGGTCGGGATACTCTTTATACTGAAAGAGCCCCATGGAATCCCCACGGGGGATGCACCCATATCACAATCCTGTATGATTCGCTTTTGGGATAATGAGTCCGTCTGGGCTGTGAGGAAATGGTCCTCGTCTCATGTCAGTAACAACAAAACGAGCAAAGCGCCGTAGCGTTGTCTGATATTATTGATACAGTGACAGCCCCATTTTCCCTATTGTCAGCACCGGAGAGTCTGTGGCCATTATACAGTACTACTGATTTCCTTCTGTACATTTTTTGTTTTTTCTCTGTCTGTCTGTCTGTCTCTGTCTGTGTTTGTCTCTGTCTGTCTGTGTTTGTCTCTGTCTGTCTGTCTCTGTGTCGGTGTCTATGTCTACGTCTGTATGTCTGTCCGTTTGTCTCTATTCATTCATTCATTCATTCATTCATTCATTCATTCATTCATTCATTTATTCATTCATTCACTTCTTCATTTCTCCATTTCTTCATTAAGTCTCTGTCTGTCTGTCTGTTTTTCTCTCTTTGTCTTTGTCTCTGTCTGTCTCTGTCTGTCTGGCTGTCTGACTCTCTGTCTGTCTCTGTCTGTCTCTCTCTCTCTCTGGCTCTGTCTCTCTCTGTCTCTGTCTGTCTGTCTGTCTCTCTTTGTGTGTATGCTGGGCGTTTTCATGTTACCACAAACCACCAAACACTAACATGGCTATATTTTTCTTCAATACATGTATATGACGTTCTGTGTACGTTCGTCCACGTATGGTCTTAGGACCTGGCCAGCTCATGGCTTTATGCGCAGGCTTAATTTGAATTAAGGCTTGAGCCGCGGTCACCATACATATGGCACCCATTACGTTAGTGCATATGGAATTCGTTCCGAGTGCGGAGACGTCATCTTGAGAAACTGAAACTGAAACTGAAACTGAAACTGAAACATGTGTACGTTCTCGTATGACGGGGTGGGGGTGGGGGTGTAGGGGGTCACGGCACTAACGGGTCTGTACATGTGCTGACTTGGGAGATTATGGCGGGGGGGGGGTGGAGGGGGCACAGCACTAACTTGGGAGATTATGGGGGGTTGGGGGGCACGGCGCTAACGGGTCTGTACATGTGCTGACTTGGGATATTTGGGGGGTTTAGGGGGGCACGGCGCTAATGGGTCTGTACATGTGCTGACTGGGAGATTATGGGGGGGTGGAGGGGGGCACGGCACTAACGGGTCTGTACATGTGCTGACTTGGGAGATTTGGGGGGGGGGGTTAGGGGGGCACAGCGCTAACGGGTCTGTACATGTGCTGACTGGGAGATTTTTGGGGGGATGGGGGCACGGCGCTAACGGGTCTGTACATGTGCTGACTTGGGAGATTTTGGGGGGGTATGGAGGGGGCACGGCGCTGACTTGGGAGATTATGGGGGGTGGGGTGAAGGGGGGGCACGGCGCTGACTTGGGAGATTATGGGGGTGGGGTGAAGGGGGTCACGGCGCTGACTTGGGAGATTATGGGGGGTGGGGTGAAGGGGGGGGCACGGCGCTGACTTGGGAGATGTAGTTGGGAGATGGGGGTGGTGAAGGGGGGGCACGGTCGCTGACTTGGGAATTATGGGGGTGGGGTGAAGGGGGGGGCACGTGCGTGACTTGGGAGATTATGGGGGTGGGTGAGGGGGGGGGCACGGGTGACGTTGGACTTGGGAGATAGTGGGGGGGGGGATGGATAGGGGGGAGGGGGGCACGGCGCTGACTTGGGAGATTATGGGGGTGGGGTGAGGGGGGGGCACGGCGCTGACTTGGGAGATTATGGGGGGGTGAAGGGGGGCACGGCGCTGACTTGGGAGATTATGGGGGGGTGGGTGAAGGGGGGGCACGGCGCTGACTTGGGAGATTATGGGGGGTGGGGTGAAGGGGGGTCACGGCGCTGACTTGGGAGATTATGGGGGGTGGGGTGAAGGGGGGCACGGCGCTGACTTGGGAGATTATGGGGGGTGGGGTAGGGGGGTCACGGCGCTGACTTGGGAGATTATGGGGGGTGGGGTGAAGGGGGGTCACGGCTGCTGACTTGGGAGATTATGGGGGTGGGTGAGGGGGGGCACGGCGCTGACTTGGGAGATTATGGGGGGTGGGGTGAAGGGGGGTCACGGCGCTGACTTGGGAGATTATGGGGGGTGGGTGAAGGGGGGCACGGCGCTGACTTGGGAGATTATGGGGGGTGGGGTGAAGGGGGGTCACGGCGCTGACTTGGGAGATTATGGGGGGTGGGGTGAAGGGGGGGCACGGCGCTGACTTGGGAGATTATGGGGGTGGGGTGAAGGGGGGTCACGGCGCTGACTTGGGAGATTATGGGGGGTGGGGTGAAGGGGGGCACGGCGCTGACTTGGGAGATTATGGGGGGTGGGGTGAAGGGGGGCACGGCGCTGACTTGGGAGATTATGGGGGGTGGGGTGAAGGGGGGTCACGGCGCTGATTTGGGAGATTATGGGGGTGGGGTGAAGGGGGGACACGGCGCTGACTTGGGAGATTATGGGGGGTGGGGTGAAGGGGCGCACGGCGCTGACTTGGGAGATTATGGGGGTGAAGGGGGGCACAGCGCTAACGGGTCTGTACATGTGCTGACTTGGGAGATTTTGGGGGGGTATGGAGGGGGGCACGGCGCTGACTTGGGAGATTATGGGTGGGGTGAAGGGGGGGCACAGCGCTAACGGGTCTGTACATGTGCTGACTTGGGAGATTTTGGGGGGGGTATGGAGGGGGGCACGACGCTGACTTGGGAGATTATGGGGGTGAAGGGGGGCACGGCGCTGACTTGGGAGATTATGGGGGGTGGGGTGAAGGGGGAGGGCACGGCGCTGACTTGGGAGATTATGGGGGGTGGGGTGAAGGGGGGGCACGGCGTTGACTTGGGAGATTATGGGGGGTGGGGTGAAGGGGGGTCACGGCGCTGACTTGGGAGATTATGGGGGTGGGGTGAGGGGGGGCACGTCGCTGACTTGGGAGATTATGGGGGGTGGGGTGAAGGGGGTCACGGCGCTGACTTGGGAGATTATGGGGGGTGGGGTGAAGGGGGGGCACGGCGCTGACTTGGGAGATTATGGGGGGTGGGGTGAAGGGGGGTCACGGCGCTGACTTGGGAGATTATGGGGGGTGGATGAAGGGGGGGGGGGGCACGCCGCTGACTTGGGAGATTATGGGGGTGGGGTGAAGGGGGGTCACGGCGCTGACTTGGGAGATTATGGGGGGTGGGTGAAGGGGGGTCACGGCGCTGACTTGGGAGATTATGGGGGGGGGTGAAGGGGGGTCACGGCGCTGTCTTGGGAGATATGGGGGGTGGGGTGAAGGGGGGCACGGCGCTGACTTGGGAGATTATGGGTGGGGTGGGGTGGAGGGGGA
>JAPXFY010000026.1:36828708-36833708 GCA_030674185.1 Monoplex corrugatus | reverse complement strand
CCTTTAATAAAGATTATAGTCACTGTTTGGCATACCATTGGAAGATTGTGGGCATGAGTGCGTAAATTGCATGAGAGCGAGAGTATGTGTTTGTGTGTGTGGCTGGGTGGGTGAGTGTGTGCATATATATATATATATATGTATGTATGTGTGTGTGTGTGTGTGAGAGAGAGAGAGAGAGAGAGAGAGAGGGGGGGAGACAATGTGTATGTGTGTGAATCGAGAGAGAGAGAGGGAGGGAGAAGAGAGAGAGGGGGACAGAAGGTGGTAAAGAGAGGGAGAGGGGAGAGAAGGAGGGAGAGAGAGGAAAGGGGAGAGAGGGAGGGAGACAGAGAGAAAGAGAAAGAAGAGGCGAGAGAGAAAAAGAGAGAGAAGGAGAGAGAGGAAGGAGGGAGAGAGAGAGAGAGGGGGGAGGAGAGGAAAGAAGGAGGGAGAGGGAGAGAGATCGGGGAAGACAGGAGGAAGTGTGTGTGTGTGTGTGTGTGTGTAGTGTGTGTGTGCCTGTGTGTGCTGTTGTTGCTGTGTGCTGTGTTTGTGTGTTGTGTGTGTGTGTGTGTGTGTGTGTGTGGTGCTTGTGGTGTGTGTGTGTGTGTGTGTGTGGTGTGTGTGGTGGTGGTTGTGCGTGTTTGCGGGCGCGTGTGTGCATGTGTATATATATGTGAGTGGAATATGGAGACATTTATCCATAAGAGCCAGCGCACATTTCAAACGTGTGAACATAAAACTTCTAGAAATCGCAATGGATTGTATCATTTTCGTATAAACAAACAAACAAACAAACAATAAAACAAAAACAAAAAAACAAAAAAAACAAACAAAAAACCGCATACACGAAGAAAGATTAAGACTCAAAGAATGGCACGATATTGTCAAGCTTTCTTGATTTTTCGCATATGGCCGTACGTACGTTCCCTCTCTCTCTATCTCTCTCTCTCTCTCTCTCTTCCTCTCTCTCTCTCTCTCATCTTCTCTCTTTCTGTCTCTCGCCTCTTCTTTCTATTTCTCTCTCTCTCCCTCATTATCTCCCCTTTTCCTCTTCTCTCTCTCCCTCCTTTTCTCCCCTCTCCCCTTCTTTACACCTTCTCTCCCTCTCTCTCTCTTCTCCCTCCCTCTCTCTCTCTCTCTAGATTCACACACATACACATTGTCTCCCCCTTCTCTCTCCTCTCTCTCACACACATACACACACTCACCCACCCCACACACACACACAAACACACTCTCGCTCTTATACAATTTACGCACTCACGCCCACAATCTTCCAGTGGTACCGTCTAATATCACTCATAGTGAACAGACGTTAAATCAAAGAACGAACGAACGAACGTTCTTTTCGTCTGTGCAGGCGGTATGTTGCTGCGCAGTCTGCATACTCCGGTCTACAGCGGGTATTCTTGCTGAGCGTTTTCCTGTTTCCGTAAGCCACTGGACGCTGACATGACTATACAGGATCTTTTACGTGCGGAGTTCATATTCTGCGCGTGTATGCACAAGAAGAGGGTTTAAAATTCAGGTAACAACAGCTGTGCGTTCATGTTGAGCGGGGAAGATTGGGAAAATCTCCACCCTTTATTTTACCAGGCGGAAGGTATTCAAGCAGGATCAAACCCCCAGGCCTTTTGATTCCGAGTCTAGACGTCTTGCCCATTTGACCACCAGGCTTGTCCAAAAGGGTTTATATCTTTGGTCATTGGCCTTCACAAGACACGCACGCACACACACACACACACACACACACACACACACACACACACAACACACACACACACACACACACACACACACACACACACAGAGGCACAGACAGACAGAAAACACACACACACACTCACACACACACACGCGCACACACACACACACACACACACACACAACACAACACACAGAAAACCACAGACACACACAGACATACACACACTCACTCACACACACACACACAGACACACACACACACACATACACACACATACACACACACACACACACACACACACACACACACACACACACACACACACACACACACACACACCACACATTAAAAAGAAAGAAAGAAAAACACCTAAAGTTAATACGTACAACAACAATATAATAATACACGCGCGCGCATGAGTGTGTGTGTGTGTATGTATGTATGTATGTTGTGTGTGTGTGTGTGTGTGTGTGTGTGTGTGTGTGTGTGTGTGTGTGTGTGTGTGTGTTGTTTGTTTGTGTATGCATGTGTATTACTGTTGTAAATATTTTAAGAACGTGATCTCTTATTTTACAAGATTTCTGCTTTTCTTGTTTTGTATCTCCATTTGATATGAAGGGAGCTAATGTCTGTCTGTCTGTCTGTCTGTCTCTTTCTCTCTGTCTGTCTGTCTCTCTGTATCTGTCTCTCTCTGTTTCTCTCTCTCTTTGTCTCTGTATCTCTGTCTCTGTCTCTCTATCTTTTCTGCTCTGTCTGTCTGTCTGTCTGTCTGCCTATTTGTTAACCAGCGTATTTGATATTTAAATTTTTGTGGACTTATTCAAAATTCTATGAAATTGTTTTGGTTAATCAGCGACTTAAATACTGACCTAATCTCTAATATAATTAGTCTTGTATGAATTCTTTTTGTGTCAATCAGTAACTTGTATGTGAAATACTTTTCTATCTATCTCTGGCTTAAATCAGTACGTAAGAAGTTTTTGTTTGTTAAACAGTGAGTTATTAAATTCTTAACTAAAGTCATATTTCATTCAAGGTGATCTCTTTAGTACCTATACGAAATATTTCATGTAATTAGTGATATATTTTAGTACTTGTCTAAATTTCTACTTTACATGGTGACTGATCTTTCTTTTTTTTGGTTTTTTTGTTTCTGTCCATGAGGAGGGTGGGGGGGGGGGATGCTAGGGGCAACTAGAGATAGAGGCAGATGGAAGTCCATGATCGCCAACGCCATGCGGCAAGGCACCTGATGATGATGATGATTGTGACTGATTGAGTACTTGTATGAATGTTTGCTGTATTTTATTCACCTAGAATACCTCCTGCCCCGTATTCAAGTATGTTTTTAAATCCACTGTGCGATAAATTGGACAGAGTGGTAAACGCCAGGGTCATCTCCTTAGATTATGTGCGCGAATACGTTGGTATGTGTACTTAATTTTTTTTTTTCCCCTTTTTTTTTCTCTTGGAGTATTGTGTATGTTTTAAAACGGATTATAGTCCTGATATGGCTCTACGCAGTCGGCTGGGCTTTAAACAACAATAACAATAACAATAACTTAGAATAAAATTATTAGCATGTTTAGCACTTAATATACAGGGGGGGGGGTGGGTGCAAAAGTAGGTATGCAGTTATGATTAAAGAAAACACGTACAATACTCATTGCATTTATTATACAAACAAATGAATATTGCATATACAATGTAATAATAACAAGACAGCCTTAATAATCACCTCAGATACTCAAAAACTGCTTGCCGTCGGTATTTACACACTCCTCTATCGAGAGCGGAATTAAGCTTATAATAATGATGCGATACTTACTGATATACCTACTTTCCCCCCCCCCCCCCACCCCCTGTACAATGTCTTCTTTTTTTATACTCAGTATCTTTTGTAAAGGTTTATTCTAATCATTGCCTTGTTTAGTATTTGAATAAAATCTGTGATTTATTTACTGATCTATGTATGCTGTACTTGTTGATTTTTAAACCGTTTTTAGTGAGTGTTCTGAGCTTACAGGTTTTTGTGCTTTGTATCTGCTTCTATGCTAACTGAATGGGTAGCGCAAACTGTCTTAGATTTGAGAAGTTCTACAACATGGAGATAATTCCTACGTGACTTTCAAGAGTTATGCTCTTTGATTAGTATTGTAAAAATTCTCCCTGCTTCCCTCTTATTTCTTTGGTATTACCTATATGCCTTGGAAGCAACCCTGTATATGTTCTGTCTTGTCTATGTGTGTGTGTGTTTGTCGGTTCAGGAATAAAAGACTATGTCAATCTTGGAACATAAGACCAATATATTGTATGTATTTCTCTCCTCTCTCATAGTTGTGTGTAGGGTTGTTGCAGAGTATAAAGGTAGGCTTGGGCGCTCCTTTCTTTTAAGGAGTGTTCTGAGCTTACGGGTTTTTGTACTTTGTACCTGTTTCTATGCTAGCTGAATAGGTAGCGCAAACTGTGTTAGGTTTGAGAAGTTCTACAACATGGGAGATGATTCCTACGTGACTCTCAAGAGTTATGTTCTTTGATTAATATGTTTCATAAATACATTCTAGCGCTTTTCTCCAAACTATTTGCATTTACTGCTTATTAACCCTTTGACTCCTGCACCCTGTCCACCAACTGCAAAAACTTAACCCTTTGATTCTCTCACCCTATTCACCAGCCTCCTACAGGAAGCTGGTGGATAGGATGAGGTAATCAAAGGTTATTTTTTTTTGCTTTGCTAGCATGGTTGGCAATGAAAGATGCTGATAGACAGGGTGCAGGAGTCAAAGAGTTAAACACTTTGACTCCCACACCCTGTCCGCCCTCACCCTCATCATCATCATCAGGTGCCCTCCGCATGGCGTTGGCGACCATGGACTTCCAACCATCTCTATCTCTCGTTGCCCCTAGAATCTCCCCCACCCTCCTCGTCCCCAGCCACACTGCAAGTTCCGTCCAGCACTCTCTCCCTGGGTCTACCTGGTGCTCTCTTTCCCTCCAGCTTTCCCGTTGTGACCAGGTGCACCAAATCCCCCTTCCTCATAAAATGGCCTATAAATGTTGCCTGTCTTTCCTAATCTTCCTTATGAGTGATCTACTTGTGTCTGCCTCCATCAAGACTGTCTCGTTTGTTTTCTTTGCTGTCCATGGAACTCTCAACATTCTTCTTAGAAACCACATCTCGGCTGCCTCGATCCTACTCTGGCTTTGCTTGCTGACTGTCCACGCCTCGCATCTGTACAACAGTATTGGTTCTATATAACATTCAAGGACTCTCTTTCTGATGTTAATTGATTGGCATTTGTTGGTA
>JAPXFY010000026.1:36816208-36823708 GCA_030674185.1 Monoplex corrugatus | reverse complement strand
GGTGTTAAGGGAAATGAACGGGCCGATAAACTTTTGCAGGCGATGCCACTACAACAAAAATTCTCCTTCTGGGAAAGTTTGAGGTCCTTAAACGCTTCAAATCATACCTTCGTGAACAAAATGTGAGCCATCGAATGTTTAACAACAACAACAACAACAACAACAACAACAACAACAACAACAAAATTAGAAAGAGGAAGTGGCCGGAAATCCACTATGAAACGAAAAACAAGATGTATCATTAATCAGACCAACATTGGTATCATCTCATAAGTAACACTGCACAGACTCTTACAGAGTGGAATGGAAAGTATTTGGGCTTTTCCTGGAACAGAGATACAGGAAAAGTGAAGAAAAGAAACAGACAACTGAAGAACAAGCAAGTTTGCCAAACCGTCCGTGTGTGTGTTCGTGGGCTGTTTGTTGATTGTCATCCAGTTATGTCTGTAAGTTTGTCATGATATGTATATATGGGTGTCTCCTTTTTGCTGGTGTTGTTGTGTTGTTGTTGTTGTTGTTGCTGTTGTTGTAGCTGTTGTTGTCGTCCATCATGCTGTGTCGATATGGGTGTGTATGTGTGAATGTATGTATTTATGTCTGTGTGCGGGCATGTGGATTATATGCATGTATTTACTGTCATTTGTTATTTTCATCTCTTACCTGTTTATTTATCTACATACTCCTTTATTTTGTATTCATTTATTTACCTACTTACTTCTTATTCACTTACTCACTCACTCACTTGCTTATTTGTTTGCTTATTTGCTTGCTTATTTACTTGCTTGCTTACTTATTTACTTACTTACATGTACTTACTTATTTACCTATCCATGATTAAAGAAAATATTGTAATCACCCAGTTGATAGACGGCTGAGCGTTTGGGCATTGACTAGAGGTGGGGTGGTGGTGGTGGTGGTTCTGTCATGTGAGACGAGTTTATACAGAATAGCTAGTTGTGTTATGATTCAGACCTTTGATTATTTATTCACTTTATATATATGTTCCTTTTCTGAGGGTAAGATACACACATGCACATGTCATTTACATGTAACCAAGATTATTCCAGTGGTAGGCCGATAAAAAATACCTGTATAAAATATAGACTTGGTAAAACATAATAAAGTAAGGCCTCAGGACCTGGCCAGCTCATGGGTTTATGTGCAGGCTTAATTAATAAGGCATGTGCCACAATCACCATACACGTGGCACCTGTGACGTTAGTGCATATGGAATTCGTTCCGAGCGTGGAAACGTCATCTTGAAAAACTGAAACTGAGATAATGTTGATGAAAACCTCTCTCTCTCTCTCTCTCTCTCTTCTCTCTCTCTCTCTCTCTCTCTCTCTCTCTCTTCTCTCTTCTCTGTCTTCTGTCTTGCTTCCCTCTCTCTCTCTCTTTGTCCCTCTCTGTCTGTCTGTGTCTCTCTCTTTTTAAAAAAAAAATTACTGTACGTCCGGCAAATCAATATGAAACGATAACAAGGAATCTTTGTGTGTTATCTCAGTGAAGTTACCGAAACGACGAACTGAATATCGTAGAAATATCCATTGTGATGATGCTTCATATTCATGTCAGTTGGTTGTGTATGTACATGTATGCGATGTGCGCTCGTCTTGTTTACAGTCATATGATCGAATTGTTGTTTGTCCTGTATTTGTTCCCTTTGTGAGAGCTTGTTTGCTAAATGAAACATATTTCTGTTTCCAGCCTCTTCCTTCCTTCCCTCTCTCTCTCTTAGGTTACCAAACCTCTCTATCTCTCTCTCTCTCTCTCTCTCTCTCTCAGAAATCGAACTCCTCTCTCTTTCTCTCTCTCTCTTCTCTCCTCTCTTCTATCTCTCTCTCACTCTCTCACTCTCTCTCTCTCTCAGGAAATCGAATTCTCTCTCTCTCTCTCTCTCTCTGTCTATCTCTCTCTCACTCTCTCACTCTCTCTCTCTCTCAGGAAATCGAATTCTCTCTCTCTCTCTCTCTCCTCCTCTCTCTCTCTCTCTCTCTCTCTCTATCTATCTATCTATCTATCTATCTATCTATCTATCTATCTATCTCTTTCTTTCTTTCTTTCTTTCTCTCTTTCTCAGGATATCGAACTCTCTCTCTCTGTCTCTCTCTGTCTCTCTGTCTGTCTGTCTGTCTGTCTGTCTGTCTGTTTGTCTGTTTGTCTGTCTGTCTCCCAGACACCTAACTTTTTGTCTGTCTCTCTCTCTCTCTCTCACCCCTCTCTTAGCATATCGACCCCCCCCCCCCCTCTGTCTCTCTCTGGAACCTAATTTTTTTTGTCTCTGTCTCTCCCCCTCCCTCTCTCTCTCTTGCCCTTCTCTTAAGATACTGAACGCTCTCTTGTCTCTCTGTCTGTCTGTCTGTCGTCTGTCTGTCTGTCTGTCTCTCTCTCTGTGTCCCTCTCCCTCTCTCTCTCTCTGTGTGCTTTCGAATGTGCAAAATAACAACGGCTAGTTTTAACACGTACCCAGAGACACTTGATGCTGCCGTTCTTGAGTAATGAACGAAGCGTTTACAATTCTCAAGTTTCTCTGTGTGTGTGTTGTGTGTGTGTGTGTGTGTGTGTGTGTGTGTGTGTGTGTGTGTGTGTGTGTGTGTGTCTCTCTCTCTCGCTAGTCTTTATTTCTCTAAAAAATTCTCTACAGTCTTAACCGTCCTCGTCTCCCCCTCCGCCCTTCTCTCTCTCTTTCTCTCACGCATTCATTTTTTTCTCACTCATTTTGTGTCTCTGTCTGTCTGTCTGTCTGTCTGTATCACCCTCTCTCTATCTCTCTCTCTCACCCTCTCTCTGTCTCTCAGGATACCGAACTCTCTCTCTCTCTCTCTCTGGAACTTAACTTTGTGTCTGTCTGTCTGTCTCTCTTCTTCCCTCTCCTACTCTCTCTCTCTCTCTCTCTGCCTCTCTCTCCTTCTGTCTCTCCCCCCCACCCCCCGCTGTCTCTCCCACCCACCCCCCCACCATATGTGCAAAATAACAACTGCTGGTCTTGACACGTACCCAGAGACACTTAATTAATGCTACCGTTCTTGAGTAACGAACGAAGCGTTTACAATTCTCAAGTTTCTCTCAGTGTGTCTCTCTCTAGATCTAGTCTTTATTTCTCTAAAAATTTCTCCGCAGTCTTAATCGTCCTCGTCTCCCCCCTCCGCCCTTCTCTCTCTCTCTCTCTCTCTCTCTCTCTCTCTCTCTCTCCCTCCCTCTCTCTCACTCTCTCACACGTTCATTTTTTCTCACTCATTCTCTGTCTCTGTCTCTCTCTGTCTGCAGGTCTGTCTGTCTGTGGGTCTGTCTGTCTGTCTGTCTGTCTCACCCTCTCTCTCTCTCTCTCTCTCTCTCACCCTCTCTCTGTCTCTCAGGATACCTAACTCTCTCTCTCTCTCTGGAACTTAACTTTTTGTCTGTCTGTCTCTCTGTCTGTCTCCTTCCCTCTCCCACTCTCTCTCTCTCTCTCTCTCCTCTGCACCTCTGTCTCTCTCTCCCTCTGTCTCTCTCCCCCCCTCCCTCCCCCGCTCTCTCTCTCTCTCCCTCCCCCCGTATGTGCAAAATAACAACGGCTAGTCTTGACACGTTCCCAGAGACACTTAATGCTGCCGTTCTTGAGTAATGAACGAAATGTTTACAATTCTCGTGTTTCTCTGTGTGTGTGTGTGTGTTTCTCTCTCTCTATCTTTGTTTCTCTAAAAAAAATTCTCCGCAGTCTTAACCACCTTCATCCCCCCCCCCGCCTCCCTGCTCTCTCTCTCTCTCTCTCTCTCTCTCTCTCCTCTCTCTCTCTCTCTGTGTCTCTCTCGTAAATTTTAGCTGCCAGCACCAACCCTCGCGCTTGCAGCACTTGGAGCAGGTGCCAGCCGTCCGTCTGTCCGTCCGTCCCTCCGTCCGTTCGCCCCGTGCGTCTCACGTGCCTCCCCATCACAGGCTGCTGCGCGCGGCCAGTCCGGGCTATAGCAACATTGCGGTGTCACCGAGTGTAAAACCGGCTTCCTGTCAGCAAAGTTTCCATCCAGACAGGGGAGGTAAGTCGTCCCATATATAAGCTCCAACATCTGCGCCGTTCAGTTCCATCTTGGGACGAAATGAATGAAACTGTTTTGGATTCTGGTTTGGACCGTGTCTCTGGTGTGTGTGTGTGTGTAAAGTTTACATCACGGAAATGATGTTGCATCGTAGTATTGTGTATTGAGTTCCAAAAATCTGTGAGAAATTTGTTTCGATAATCAGGTAGGTCTTATGATATAAAAAAACAACAAAACAACATAAAATAACAACAACAACAAGAACAAACAAACAAATAGTAGCCTTTGGACCGGACAAGGTCGTGGACGTGTTCGTTTTAAAAACAAACAAACAAACAAACAAACAAATAGTAGCCTTTGGACTGGACAAGGTCGTGGACGTGTTCGTTTTAAAACAAACAAACAAACAAACAAACAAACAAACAAACAAACAAACAAATAGTAGCCTTTGGACTGGACAGGTCGTGGACGTGTTCGTTTTTCAATTAACCTGATCGAAACGCTGTGGTCAGTCAGTGTGACTGGTTTGGGGACTCTCCTTTTTTTTTTTCCCCCCGTGTCCATCGATTTGTTTGTTTGTTTGTTTGTTGAATGATAGTGGTGGAGACGTTCCACGGTTCGATACTTCTGGGCTGCTAGGGAAGAAGATTTTGAAAGATGGGGTGAGTACAATTTGATATTTCTGTCATGTCTCGGTGGTTAGGTAGCCTGCTGCTGTTTCTGCACTTCGGATCGATTGAATTAATTGAGTTAGCAATTAATTAATGGATTAATTTCAGAAGTGATCTTTCTTCTTCTTCTTCCCGTCCCACGTAAAAATGAACAAAAAACAGATAGATAGATAGATAGATAGATAGATAGATAGATATAGATAGATAGATAGATAGATAGATAGATAAATAATAGATCAATAATCAAATCAAGTCAAATCAAATCAAATCGAATCGAATCGAATCGAATCGAATCGAATCGAATCGAACTGAATTGAATTGAATTGAATCGAATCGAATCGAATCGAATCGAATCGAATAAAATACATTAGTAAATCAGACCGTAAAATCTTAGAGCGCTTGCGAAAAATAACAGATGTATTTTGAAAACCAAGTGGACCT
Source organism: Monoplex corrugatus (assembly GCA_030674185.1). Taxonomy (NCBI): domain Eukaryota; kingdom Metazoa; phylum Mollusca; class Gastropoda; order Littorinimorpha; family Ranellidae; genus Monoplex; species Monoplex corrugatus. The sequence continues at coordinate 36,818,583 of JAPXFY010000026.1, read as the reverse complement.
AACACTAAACCAGTCCCAAATCCTCGCTCTTGGTTCGCCAACCCAAATAAAATAGTGAGGGTTAAGGTTAGGGTTAATGTTCAGGTTATATGTTGTCAAATGTAGCGGAAGTCTGACCGAGGGACTGCCGATTGTTAAAGTTACGAAAAGAGTTAGGGTTAGTGTTCAGGTTGTATGTTGTCAAATACAATGAAAGTCTGACCGAGGGACAGCCGAGTGGTAAGGTTACGAAAGTGTTATTTATAAATGTGACCCCCCACCACGAAATCAGTCTTAACTCGTAGTCAATCGAACAGCACTAGGAGCTGAAAAGGTGACTGAGGGTCTATCTGGGGTGTTTTGACTTTTTCTCAAAATTGATTTCTGTAGACTATAATCTATCCCCCACAGACATTTCTTTTCTTGAAAAAATATTATCAATCAATCTAAAATGGTATTTTAATGCACTGATCGCAGCAGAAAGAACGCAATTTCCTATCAAAAGTACCTATTTTTGTCTCTTATTATGAACCGTAACCTGTACAGTACCCGCACATGTAACATTCTACAGAAAGCTCTTTGGTGCACCTTTCAGATAATGACAGCGAAAATTAGAAACAAACTGGGTCAAAGCCACCAAATAAAGAAATTTAAGGAAAAGTGTAGGAGAGCACACACAAACTTTACAGGCCGTTTTCTCAAAATGGCCGTCACACAACTTAATGACTTTAAACATACATAACTTCTACATTTTTTTTTGAGTACAAGCTTTATTCAAGTATCAAAATAATCAGCAGAATGTACACTTTCCAGTGATATGTATATCTCAAAATGCCCAAAATGCTAGTTAAGACTGATTTCGTGGTGGGAGGTCACAAATAGTATCTGGGAAATTTTTCCACGTTCTTGAATTAAACTCGCCAAATTATTGTTAGATAAAAATTTAAAGAAAAAAGGGATGGTGGTGGTGGATGGGTGGGTGGGGTGTGTCATACTACGATATTGTGTTTTCCCCCGTGGAGAGCGTCCCACTTTTCACACAGAAAATCTTTCGTTCTCTCACAAGTCGACTCAGAAGACAGAGCAACGTTTCTACACCTTTACTGCAATAAGCTGTCTGATTCTCAGCTGACCATTATATACATGTACATGTTACAGTGAACAGCAATCAGTTTACATTTACACAAATATCAACCCCCTGTTGCTATCAGCAGACTGATTACAGTTAACACACGTCACAGGAAAAGTTTCGATGTGGCAAAACAAAACGAAAATAAAACAAATGAAAAAAATTCCTATGCACTCCCGTCCAGGGATTTTTTATTTATTTATTTATTTATTTATTTTCTAAGTTCCATTTTTTTTTTGTAAGGCGCGTGTACGTACATTTTGTTTGTTTGTTGGTTGGTGTGGTTGGTTGGTTGATTTGTTTTGTTTGTTTATTGCTGCACGATCTTCACACTCAGTCTTTGCTGGGCGTGCATGCTGGGTGTTTGCATGTTTAGATAAGCCTGTGGCCACTGCCATGATTTACAGAATCTCTAACATGCGAATATGATAATCTGCCTGCTTATACACACAAATAGGGACCTAGGTAAAGGTAGTTTACACTCACGTTGACCTGGGAAGTTGGACAAATCTTCATCTTTTTACCCACCAGGCGGAGGTACCCAGGCAGCATCGAACCCCACACCTTCCAAGTGGAAGTCTTGACGTTTACCCGCATGACTACCGCGCCCGACCCCCGTGGGGATGCCGGGGGCTCTGTCAGTATAGATAGTATCCTCACCTTCTGGAAATTCTGTGCTGGAAATTTCCTCTTTTCTTTCACTCTCTTTGTTTCTTTCTTCCTCCTTTGTTTTCTGTCATTTCTTTCTATCACTTTCTGCCTTACTGGTCCATTCACCTGTATGTATTCGATATAAAGTCTCGCGTACTTTTCCTTAGGATTGATTGGTGGGTACATGTAATAAGTGCATTTTTGGCTGTACGGAGGTGAGATATGCGGAAGCAATTTTAGGTCATTTAGGCCCGTTTATATATATATGTTTTAATATCCTTAGATATGCTTAAATTTGTATTGTTGTGTTTTCTTTTAAATCCCCTGTGCGATAAATTGGACGGAGTGGTCAACGCCAGGGGCATGTCCTTAGATTAGGTGCGCGAATGCATTGGTATGTGTACTTAATTTTCTTCTAATTTTTTTTTATCCTGAATACAAATTTAACCATATCAAAGGACACCAAAACATATCTACAAACAGGTCTAAATTACCTAAAATTGCTTCCGCATATCTCACCTCCCGAGAGCCAAAAATGCACTCGGTACATGTACCCAACGTTTTGAAGCCGTTATAGCCCTGATATGGCTCTGCGCGGTCGGCTGGGCTTTAAACA
>JAPXFY010000026.1:36806208-36808708 GCA_030674185.1 Monoplex corrugatus | reverse complement strand
TACTAATATTTGACTTTGTATGTATGGTAGTATTCTGTGAGAGGCTTCATTCATGTCGTTACGTAAACAACTAACTAACTAACTAACTAACTAACTAACTACTAACTAACTTACTTACTAACTATTACCTAACTAACTAACTAACTAACTAACTAACTAACTAACAAATAACTAACTAACTAACTAACTAAGTGCATGCGCTTTTTTTCCATCGCATTACTAATCTTTGACTTTGTATGGTATGGTAGTATTCTGTTAGAGGCTTCATTTGTGTCGTTACGTAAACTAACTAACTAACACTAACTAACACTAACTACTAACTAAACTAACTAACTAAGTGCATGCGCTTTTTTTCCATCGCATTACTAATCTTTGACTTTGTATGGTATGGTAGTATTCTGTTAGAGGCTTCATTTGTGTCGTTACGTAACTAACTAACTAACTAAACTAACTAACTGACTAACTAAGTGCATGCGCTTTTTTTCCATCGCATTACTAATCTTTGACTTTGTATGGTATGGTAGTATTCTGTTAGAGGCTTCATTTGTGTCGTTACGTAAACTAACTAACTAACTAACTAACTAACTAACTGACTAACTAAGTGCATGCGCTTTTTTTCCATCGCATTACTAATCTTTGACTTTGTATGGTATGGTAGTATTCTGTTAGAGGCTTCATTTAGTTCTGTTACAGAGACTATCGCATCGTTAGAGCTTCATTTATGTTCTGTTTCAGAGAACTATCACAATCTGTTAGAGCTTCATTTATGTTCTGTTTCCAGATACTAATCACATCTGTTAGAGGCTTCATTTATGATTCTGTTTCAGAGACTATCACATCTGTTAGAGGCTTCATTTATTTCTGTTTCAGAGACTGTCACATCATGTTAGAGCTTCATTATATTTACTGTTATCAGAGACTTCACATCTGTAGAGCTTCATTTATGTTCTGTTTTCAAGACTATCACATCTGTTAGCGCTTCATTATGTCGTTTCAGAGACTATCACATCTGTTAGAGGCTTCATTATGTGTCTGTTTCAGAGACTATCACATCTGTTAGAGCTTCATTTATGTTCTGTTTCAGAGACTATACACATCTGTTAGAGGCTTCATTTATGTTCTGTTTTCAGAGACTGTCACATCTGTTAGAGGCTTCATTTATGTTCTGTTTCAGAGACTGTCACATCTGTTAGAGGCTTTATTTTGTTATGTTTCAGAGACTGTCACATCTGTTAGAGGCTTCATTTATGTTCTGTTTCAGAGACTATCACATCTGTTAGCGCCTTCATTTATGTTCTGTTTCAGAGACTATCACATCTGTTAGAGGCTTCATTTATGTTCTGTTTCAGAGACTATCACATCGACTAACTGTGCAAAGGATGACGAAAACTGATGATAAAGCAGAATGTGATCACTGTTTTCAGTCAGCACTGCTTTAAAAAAATCATTTTTTTAATGTCTGTACTTCAATTGACACACCCCTCGAGGGCTCATTCAGCATAAATAGTATCCCCCCCCCCCCCACCTTCTTTCTGGCAAATTCTGTGCTAGAAATTTCCTCTTTTCTATTACTCTCTTTTGTTTCTGCCTTGTTCCTTTTGCTTTCTAGTTCTGTCATTTCCTTCATTTTCTTCTGCCTTGCTGGTCTTTTCACCTGTATGTGTTCCATTAAGTCTTACGTACTTTTTCTTAGGGTTGATAATTGGGTACGTGTATTTAAGTGCATTTTGGGCTCTAGAGAAATGAGATCTGCGGAATCAATATTAGGTAATTTAGGCCTGTTTATGTATATGTTTTAGTTATGATTAAATCTGTATTCAGGTATGTTTTTTAAATCCCCTGTGCGATAAATTGGACGGAGTGGTCAGCACCAAGGGCGTCTCCTTAGATTATGTGCGCGAATGCATTGATATGTGTACTTAATTTTTCTGTTCCTTTTTTTTTTTTTTCCTGTTGAAGTGTTGTATGATATGTTTTGAAACGGTTAAGCCCTGATACGGCTGTACGCAGTCGGCTGGGCTTTAAACAAAAATAACATTATCAATAATTTGAGTTGACAGTGAGTTTGTACATAAAACAGTAATTATCATAAATCATAATTATACAGCGCAAATTTCCAAACTCTTGGACTCTGTGTGTGCATTAGGTCTATAAATATGGATTCAGTCTTTTTTTTTTATTTTTTTTTTTTTTTTTTTTTAAATCGAGCACAGAGCTGTTAAGCGAGCTTGAACGGCTATCCACTATGTTGTTGAACATTATGCGGCTTGGTTAGCGTGCTGTTTTATTTTTGTCTTATTTGATTTCATTTTATTTTATTTCATTTTATTTTATTTCATTTCATTTTATTTCAGTTTAGTGTAGTTTAGTTTTTGATTTATCTTGTTTTATATTGTTTTAGTTTAGTTTAGTAGTTTAGTTTTAGTTTAGTTTTAGTTTAGTCTATTTTTTGTTTATTTTATATTTAGTTTTAGTTTTAGTTTAGTTAGTTTTGTTTTTA
>JAPXFY010000026.1:36793708-36796208 GCA_030674185.1 Monoplex corrugatus | reverse complement strand
TGTCTCTCTCTCTCTGCTCTCTGTCTGTCTGTGTCTTTCGCTCTCTCTCTCTATTCCCCTCTCCCTGTCTCTCTCGCTCTCTGTCTGTCTGTGTCTTTTCTCTCTGTCTGTCTGTCTGTCTCTCCTGTCTCTCTCTCTGCTCTCTGTCTGTCTGTGTCGTTCTGTCTCTATCCCCCTTCCCCGTCTCTCTCTCTCTCTCTGCTCTCTGTCTGTCTGTGTCTTTCTGTCTCTATCCCCCTCTCCCGTCTCTCTCTCTCTCTCTCTCTGCTCTCTGTCAGTGTCTTTCTCTCTCTCTCCCCCTCTCCCAGTCTCTCTCTGTCTGTCTGTCTGTCTGTCTGTCTGTCTTTCTCTCTCTATCCCCCTCTCCCTGTCTTATCTCCATTAGCCTCTACCTACCGCTCTCTCTTTCTCCTCTCTGTGCGTCATTGCCCTCACCCCCCCCCCCCCCCCCTTTCTTCTTTCTCGCCTATCTCAGCCTTTCACTTTTTGTCTTATCCTCTGCCACTGTGTTTGCTATGTCTGTTTCCACCCCCTCCTCTGTCTGTCTGTCTGTCTGTTGTCTGTGCGTCTGTGTGTCTGTGTATGTCTTGTGCTCTGTCTGTCTCGTCTGTCTGTCTGTCTGTCTGTCGTCTTTCTCTCCCCCCCCCCCCCCCCCCCGTTTGCTTCAGTCTGCATCTCTCACTTTCCCCTGTCTATTTCAGTCTTTTTCTCTTTCTCCTCTCTCCTTTCTACATATTTCTCTGTATTTGCCTGTACCTGCCCACCCCCCCCTCTCTCTCTCTCTCTTTCTACCTCCCTTCTCTATCTCAGTCTCTCTTTCTTTTTTTTCTTTCTCCTTTAAAAAGTTAAACTTCTGAGTTATTTGATCAAAAATTGAATTTCCTTAGTCGTATCCAACATCTTAAAACCTAATTCCAGAAAGCTGTGAACATTCTTCGAGTTGTAGCTCACACAGACTCGGGTGCCTAGCAGAAAACGCTACTTTCCCTTTAATTCGCTTTGAACTGGGCTGTGGCTGCGCAGTGTATGGTTCTACAAGACCCATCTACCTAAAACTGCTGGATCCCATTCACCATCAAGGGCTGCGCCTCTGTCTTGGTGCATTCAGAACAACTCCTGTCTACAGCTTATATTATTATGCAGAGGCAGGGGAGCCCTCCCTGACCAGCCGTAGACTGAAACTGACGTTAAATTTCTGTTTAAAAACTGTTCTCTGAACCGGAAACCAGCTGACGACTGGTCTTCCACCCCAAATTTCAAAATGAATTTGAAAAAAAACAAACAAACTCGAAAGTCACTCCTCCTTTGGGAATCCGCATCCGTTTTCCACACGAAAAAAGGCAATATGGTTATAGATTAAGCAGTTGTTTCAGATTTCTTCAACTTTTCAAACAAACAACCCAGCATGGACGTTGAAAACACCTGAGGTTTAATACGAAATCCAAAACAAGAGTGACTGCCCGCGTTCAAGCAAACAAGAACCAGGAAAAAAAAAAAAAAACACGAAAAAAGAATAAGAACTCGTATTTAATAAACAAAACAGCAAATGGCACAACCTTGACACAGGTTGATAAATTCAAATACCTGGGAACGATCATTTCATCAGACGGCAGATGCACATCAGAAATAGCCGGCAGAATCGGCCAAGCCAAAACAGCATTCAAGAAGATGACAAGCATTCTTACCAACAAATGCCTGTCAATTAACATCAGGAAGAGAGTTCTTGAATGTTATATAGAACCAATACTGTTGTACGGATGCGAGGCGTGACAGTCAACAACAAAGCCAGAACAGATTGAGGCAGCCGAGATGAGTTTCTAAGAAGAATGTTGAGAGTTCCATGGCCAGCAAAGAAAACAAACGAGACAGTCTTGATGGAGGCAGACACAAGTAGATCACTCATAAGGAAGATTAGGAAAAGACAGGCAACATTTATAGGCCATTTTATGAGGAAGGGGGATTTGGAGCACTGGTCACAACGGGAAAGCTGGAGGGAAAGAGAGCACCGGGTAGACCCATGGAGAAAATGCTGGACGACTTGCAGAGTGGCTGGGGACAAGGAGGGTGGGGGAGATGCTAGGGGCAACGAGAGATAGAGGCAGATGGAAGTCCATGATCGCCAACGCCATGCGGCAGGGCACCTGATGATGATGATGATGATGATTTAATACAAAACAAGAAGTGTGAGAAAAGGAACAATCCTTTTCTCACACTGGACAGAGCAGCAGGGAAGTTTCAGTCTTTTTCCTCCTAATTTTTGTGTCTGGTGTTTCTTTGTTTGTGATCATACGCTTGACATCAGTTGGCCAAAAATTTGCGCTTGTCTTGTCTTGTATTAAATACGCGTTCTTAATCTTTTTTCGTCTTTATTTCTTTTTTTCTGGCACCTAAGGTTTGTTTTGATCTTGCTTCCTTGTGTGAAGAATATACCAGTTCACTGACGTACAAGTCGTTTTGTGCAGAACTGTGTGAGAAATTTCCGTCATCCCACAGAATCTTC
>JAPXFY010000026.1:36761208-36768708 GCA_030674185.1 Monoplex corrugatus | reverse complement strand
TAAGGCTTGTGCCATGATGACCATATACATACACCATACGCCATCTTGAGAAATTGAAGCTGAATGCTGAGAATGGCACTGTCAAATATGAAGCACACACTGTATATCATCATCATCATCATCAGGTGCCCTGTCTCTATCTCTTGTTGCCTCAAGCATCTCTTCCACCCTCCTTGTCTTCAGCCACTCTGCAAGTCCGTCTAGTATTTTCTCCCTGGGTCTACCTGGTGCTCTCTTTCCCTCCAGCTTTCCCGTTGTGACCAGGTGCTCCAAATCGCCTTTCCTTATAAAATGGCCTATAAATGTTGCCTGTCTTTTCCTAAACTTCCTTATGAATGATCTACCTGTGTCTGCCTCCATCAAGACTGTCTCGTTTGTTTTCTTTGCTGTCCATGGAACTCTCAACATTCTTCTTAGAAACCACTTCTCGGCTGCCTCAATCTTGTTCTGGCTTTGCTTGTTGACTGTCCACGCCTCACAACCGTACAACAGTATTGGTTCTATATAACATTTAAAACTCTTTTCTGATGTTAATTGATAGGCATTTGTTGGTAAGAATGCTTTTCATCTTCTTGAATGCTGTTTTGGCTTGGCCGATTCTGCCGGCTATTTATGACGTGCATCTGCCGTCTGATGAAATGATCGTTCCCAGGTATTTAAACTTATCAAACTGACTCAAAGTCGTGCCGTTTGCTGTTATTTTGCATTGGGGGATTTCATGGTTTTTTTTTTACTGATCACCATGACTTCAGTCTCCCTGCTGTTTAGTTCCAAGCCCTTACCTTTGCTTTCTATTTCTAGTATATTCACAAGGTTTTGTAGGTCCCTTTCATTTGTATGTAATTAGCACGGGACGGTGTCATCTGCGTATCGAATGTTGTTTATCATTTTTCCTCCAACCTTTATTCCAGGGTCTTTATTCCAGGTTTTTCATGATGTTTTCGCTGTAAAGTGAAAACACACCGTATAAAGAATGGCCAAAGTTGAATGACCGGAGTTGTTGTGAAATACATAATGTTAACTCATCATCAAACACAACCTTATTGAATGTTTGGACATGCAGCCAATGTAAAACAGAAGCACTGTACGGTTTCAGTTTCTCAAGACGACGTCTCCTCACCCGGAACGAATTCGATATGCACTAACAGTCACAGGTGCCATGGGTATGGTCATCATGGCACAAGCCTTGATTAAGCTGCACGTAAATCCATGAGCTGGCCAGGTCCTGAGGCCTTACCTAGCCTTTTGTTTTACCTAGTCTGTATTTTATACTGGTATTGTATCAGCTGCTGCAGCAGAAAAGCGAGTCCGCAGAGAAAGGATGACAGCCAACAGACCAGCATCAGCATACACATGCGACCGCTGCGACAGAGACCGCCTCTCTCGCATTGGTCTCTACAGCCACAGGCGACGCTGCTTGGACCAATCAGACAGCCCATCTAGACATTAGAACGGATGTACTTTGTCCTTGGTCAGCCATGACCGAGGGAGGCCTACTACTATACTACTACTACTACTGTATCAATCTATCATTGGAATAATCTTGGTTACGTGTTAATGACATGCTTATCTGTGTACCTGCTCCACTACAGTGTGCAGATTGCTTAACAACCTCTTCAGGGATGTTCCTTCGGATGAAATGTTCAAGTTTTTTTTTCTTTTTTCTTTTTTTTTTTTTAACAAGCGATCAACATATTTCATTTAATCTGATTATCCGTGCGTGAAAGATTTTGAAATGCATTTTTAAGACTTGAAAGGATAATCGCCTAGCTTGGTATTTTTAACGGCTGTCTTTTTTCGAAATTAAATGTGGAGTTGTGTTTTTAATATGATGCTAGCTCTAATATGGTGCTAGTGGTCAGCTGGGTTTTAAGCAAGATGAATTTTATCTTTAGAACACCTGTGTACAAAATCCTTACCATCAAGAGAGAGAGAGAGAGGAGAGAGAGACAGACAGACAGACAGACAGAGACAGAGACAGAGAGACAGAGACAGAGAGACAGACAGACAGAGACAGACAGAGACAGAGAGACAGAGATATGAGAGAGAGAGAGAGAGAAAGAGAGAGTAGAATAGAGAGAGAACTGTTTTCCTTTGTTCTGAATGAATGTCTTTCTTTTTCTTTCCATTTGTCTCTGCCTGTCTGTCTGTCTGTCTGTCTGTCTGGGTCTCTCTGTCTCTGTCTGACTGTCTGTCTGTCTGTCTGTCTCTCTCTCTCTATCTGTCTGTCTGTCTCTGTCTGTCTCTCTCTGTCTCTGTCTGTCTGTCTGTCTCTTCTGTCTCTCTCTGTCTCTCTCTATCTCTCTATCTGTCTGACTGTCTCTGTCTGTCTGTCTGTCTGTCTCTCTGTCTCTCTATCTCTCTGTCTCTCTGTCTCTGTCTGTCTGTCTGTCTGTCTTCTTCTCTCTCTCTCTCCGACTTTTTCGCTTTCCTTTCTTTTTTTTTCTTTTCCCCCGCCCTCCCCCTTCTTTTTTTTTTTTTTTTCGTATGTGTCATGCACGTTATTTTGTGTTGTGGGCAGTATATTGCTACACAGTCTGCACATTTAGACATCGGTAGACCGCAGTGTTTAAATGTTTCGGTAAACCACGGACCCTGATTAGCACTGACAGCTGTTTTAACGTGCATTTTAAATTTTAATGCTCCGAGCGGGGGTATAGCTACACAACACGAAAGGGGGGGGTTAGTCGCACTAACAGGTCTGCACACACACACACACACACACACACACACACACACCACCACGCACGCACGACAACGACGCACGCGCATGCACACGGCACGCGCACGGCAGCACACGTGCCCCGCACAGAGGCACAGCACACAACACAGACACACACACACAACAGACACACATAAACACACACACACGCACACACAGATACACAGACACACCCCACACATACACAAACACACACACAAACACACAGACACACACAAGACACGCACACACACACACATACACACAGACACACAGACATACACACAGACACACACACACACAAGCAGACACACACAGAGGCGCACACATTCATACACACAGATACACACACACACACACACACACACAGACACACAGACACACACACACAACACACACAAAACACAACACACAACAACACACACACACACACACACACAAACACACAGCACACACATACTCACACACACACACACACACACACACACCACACACACACAACACACAGACACACACAAGACTATGTACATCACAAACATACAACACACACACAACACACACACACACACACACACAACACACACACACAAACACACAAACAAACACAACACACACAACCACACACACACAACACACACACACACCAAATCACTTATACACACACACACACACACACACACACACACACACACACACACACACACACACACACACACACACACACACACACACACACACGTTACCTGGGAGACTGAAAAGAATATTTCACCCGGTGACCTGGAAGATCGAAAATATTCCACCCTTTACCCACCAGGCGGGAAGTACCCAGGCAGGATCGAACCCAGACCTTCCGATTGGATTTCCGGTGTCTTGCCTACTTTACCTCTTTATCTATCGCTCTAGTTGGCCTTTTATTTTTAATAATGTTTTTTCTACTAAACTTAGGTAAGACGTTCCGCTTGTTACGTGGTTTCAGTTGCATAAGATCCAAATACGCATTGATCGTTGTTGTATTATAAGGGACAAAAATGCTGATAAAAAATAAACCCTTTTGTTTTTTTTGTATTCATAAATCGATAGGAGTCCATTTACCTCACTCCTATGTTTATGGAATTGGAAAACATAAAATTAATAATAATAATGATAATAATGATAATGATAATGATAATAATAATGATAATGATAATAATAATAATAAAAGAAGAAGAAGAATAACCAGAGAAATAAAAAAAGTAGATCTAGAAAACGTATTCAATAAAACAAAACAAGACAGGCATAATTTTCGGCCAATTGGCCCTTGTCAAGCGCATACAGAAGACAAAAATGAATAAATGCACAACACTTAGCAAAAAAAAACAAACAAACAAACAAACAACAAACACACAAATAAACAAAAACAAAACAAGAACGAAACAAAACAAACAAAAAGCAAACAAACAGTAGACACCTTCCCACATGTAGCGTCCTGGCAGAAGAAAATCTACACGTGACAAAGGCCAGTTGGCCGAAAATTTGCGGCCGGTTTGGTTCTGTTGCATTAAACATACTTCTTATTCTACTTTTGTGTTTTTCTGTTCGATCGTATTTCCTGGCAGTCACTTTGGTTCAGCTTTCAACAACAACAACAACAACAACAACAACAACAACAATCAACAACAACAACAACACATAACAACAACAACAACAACAACAACAACATGGCGGTTCCCATGAGTGAGATGTACGGGGCATTCTCCATGCAGAGAGAGAGAGAGCGGAAATAAAGTCCCGCAGAGATCAGACCCCTACCTGCAAAGCTGAGGTCGGGTCACCACCCTTTGCTGCTGGGCCTATAAAACATAGGATCGACTCAACAACGGATCCAATGTGTCCCCTGTGCAACGAGGAGGAACAAGATCTGGCACATGGATCCAAAGATGCCCATCAACCGAGTACATCGGTGGCAATTATTCGGGGAGGACAGCGGGAGGCTGGAGTGCCTCACCAAGTATCCCGTGAAGGCGGTGGATCTGGCAAGGAGAACGCTCCTTGGATCTCGACAACAGCAATGATGTCGCCCATTTCCACTCACAAACACAACAACAACAACAATAATAATAAGAACAACAACAACAATAATAATAAGAACCAACAACAACAATAATAATCATGATAATCATAATAATATAATAATATAATAATAATGATGATGATGATGATGATGATGATGATGATTATGATGATAATATATTATAATGATAAAAAAATAATAATAAGATAATAATAATAATTATAAATAATAAATAGTCACAATAACAATATGATAATAATAAAATAATGATATCACTAATAATAGTGGTAACAACAACATAATGATAATAATAATGTAATAATAATAATATAATAATAAATAATAATAATAATAATAATAATAAATATAAAGAAGATTTATATATGGCAATGTCCCGGGAAACAAGCACCAAATATTTAGAATTATACATAATTCAATAAAGTGATACAACTGAAGACAGAGTCAGAAATAAACGACAACAGTTGACAATAGAGAAATGTCAGATGTATAGATAATACACATAATAACAACAACAACAACAACAACACAACAACAATGGCAAACAGCACACACACAACACACACACTCTTTCGTACAGTTATACAGAACACTCTCATTTACAGGAACCAAACATACACTCCACAAACACACACCTCAACACACACACACACACACACACACACAACACACAACACACACACACACACACACACACACACACACAATCTCTCTCTCTCTCTCACAACACAACACACACACACACACATCACAACACACACAAACACACACACTACCCACACACACACACACACACACACACACACACACACACAGAGACACACACACACACACACACACACACACACATCTTCTCTCTCTCTCACAACACACACACACACACACACACACACACACACTCACACAAACACACACACTCACTCAAAACACACACACACACACACACACACACACACACACACACACACACACACACAATCAAACAAACACACACAAACAGAGAGAGAGAGAGAGACAGGCAGACAGAGACAGAGACAGAGAATCATAAATATACACAGGCATATCATGCATGCACGCACACATGCACGCCTACACAGATATACACGACACAACCCCCCCAGTACAACGACTCGTGTCGATGAACGCACGTACACTGACACAGATCGATAAAACAAGACACAAACAGCACTTTATCTTACACAACCAATCATAGCCATACATTCAGTTTCAGTTTCAGTTTCAGTTTCTCAAGACGACGTCTCCGCACTCGGAACGAATTCCATATGCACTAACGTCACAGGTGCCATGTGTATGGTGATCATGGCACAAGCCTTAAGCCTGCGCATAAACCCATGAGCTGGCGCACAATAGGGACAGTGAGTCAAAGATATGAGAAGAGCAGAGAGGGGACAAGAGAAAGAGGTGGACATTAATAGCAGTAATAGTCAAAAGGAAATCTTCATCCGTATCTATTGCTTTTTATTTTTAAACAGATTTTTTTTTATTCAAGGAAAAACATTGCAGCATACAACAGGACATTGAATACAACAAAGCAGAAGCTTATGAACCGTATTCATAGTGTATAGAACTTACAAATGAATTGCTGCAGCAATAGAAAGTTCAACAAAATCTGGGAAGATACAATATATGTAACAAAAGAAAAGAACAGTAAAAATATCAAACTAAAACATGTTCAAACAGCTACCAGAGAAAAAAAAAAAAACACGAAAAAAGAATCGAAACACGTATTTAATACAGCCAGACAAGACATGCGCAGATTTTCGGCCAACTGGCCTTTGTCAAGCGTGGACGTAAGATCACAAACGAACAAACACCAGATACAAAAATTAGGAGAAAAAGACTAACATTTTTAGTCCTTTTCTCCCACTGGACGAAGCAGCAGGGAAGTTTCAGTCTCTTTCTCCTAATGGGAAAGAGAAGGGGGAGAGAGAGAGAGAGAGAGAGAGAGAGAGAGAGAGAGAGAGAGAGAGAGAGAGAGAGAGAGAGAGAGAGAGAGAGAGAGAGAGAGAGAGAGAGAGAGAGAGAGATTTCTTAATCCACTCTGTGTGTGCAGTTGGTGTTTGTTCGTTTGTGATCTTACATTTACGCTTGACAAAGACCAGATGGCCGAAGTCTGGTAATGTTAAATACGCCTTCTGATTTTTTTTCTCCTTTTAATTATTTATTTATTTATCTATTTTTATTATCATTATTATCAATTTGCTGGTTCTTGTTTGCTTGAACGTGGGCAGTCACACTTGATTTGGTATTCAAAGAGCGTAAGCAGGAGAGATCAGTGGTATGGACAAAAGAATGCTTATCTGTATGTTTCTTTGTTTTGTCTGTCTGTCTGTTTGTCTGTCTGTCTGCATGTGTGTGTGGATATGTGTACGTATGTATGTATGTATGTATGGATGTGTGAATGTACGTATATGTATGTATATATGTATGCATGTATGTGTGTATGTATGTATGCATGTATGTTTATGCGTATGTTTGTATGTGTGTGCGTTATCATCATCATCAAGTGCCTGCGGCATGGCGTTGGCGATCATGGCCCTCAGTATGTATGTATGTATGTATGTATGTATGTATGTATGTATGTATGTATGTATGTATATATGTATATATGTATGTATGTATGTATGTATGTATGTATGTATGTATATATGTATGTATGTATGTATGCATATATGTATGTCTGTCTGTATGTCTGTATGTCTGTTGTATG
>JAPXFY010000026.1:36738708-36746208 GCA_030674185.1 Monoplex corrugatus | reverse complement strand
ATTTCAGTGCCATTAGGATGGCAACTAATTCAGAAGTGAAGATTGAATGTCCCTGTCCTAAAGAGTAAGCCTTTTCTACTTTAAATTTAGGAATTAGAAAGCCAGCGCCTGCTTTACCATCATCTAGAACAGAGCCATCTGTAAAGATTTTTAAGTAATGTGAATATTTTTTGTGTAGATGTGACAAAACATCAATTGCTAACAAGTGTGGATTAATATCTTTTGTCAGGTCAAAAATAGCATTGGACAGTTCCCAGGGGGGGTAGAGGACAACATATCATTTTATGTGAAACTTTGTTAGGCAATACGTGAGAAAGTTTGAAGAGCTCATTTGTGTAAGTGGATATTGTTTCTTGTGACTTTATTGTTCTTGCTCTCTTGGGGAAATGGATGTCAGACCGAATTTTAAGTTCCGTACTGGCATAATTAGCTACTGCATTTGCTCTAACTATATATTTAGCAGTTGATAACTTCTTCCAATCTTCCAAGGGAAGGATGCCAGCTGTTTTATATACTTCTTGTGTTTTTGTATACACCGGTACCCCAAGAGCACATTTAATAGCTTTACTATCTAAGCTTTGAAGTTTTTTCAAGTAGCATTTTGGAGCTGAAAAATAGACCTCTTGACCATAAGCCAACTTAGATCTGACTAAAGCTGTGACAAGATGTAACAACGTTTTAGTGTCCTGTCCCCAGGACTGTATTACTAATAATTTTTATTAGATTATAGCTTTTTATAGCTTTACATAACAAGGCATCAATATGTTCTTTCCATTGTAAACTAGAAGTCAATTGTACTCCCAGAAATTTCACGTGAGTAGTATATTTCAGTTCCTCATCACCAATTTTAAACAACGGTACTTCTTTCGGACTGAGACCATTATTAAAAAGCATCATGTGTGTTTTTTCATTGGATATTTCCAGACCGTTAACTGTCAAGTAAGTGGAAATATTATTAATTTCATGTTGATAGACCTTTTTAATGTATTTTATTTCTCTCAAGGAAGTCTTCCTTTTTAACGAAACATTCATCCAGATTGCTATATCATCAGCGTGCTGAGCAACGTTTACATTGTTTGAGACTTGAGCTGGTAGGTCATAGATCAAAATATTAAATAATAGAGGAGATATAACGGAACCCTGAGGAATTCCCATGTTTACAGATCGTTTATCAGAGTATGTATTACCTATTTTAGCGACTATACTTCGGTCACATAAATGTTTTGATAAAATTATAAAGAGTACCGTTGAGACCAATATGTTTAAATTTCAACAAAAGTCTCGCATGCCAGACTTGATCGTATGCTTTTTTAAGATCAAAGAAGGTAGCTAAGACATTTTTCCTTTTAGCAAACTGATTTTTTATTTGAGTTGTTAACTTAACTAAATGGTCTGATGTTGATCTACCTTTTCGAAACCCAGATTGATTGATAGGTATTATATTATTTTTCTCATAAAAGTAACTCAGTCTATTCACTATAATTTTTTCCATTAGTTTTGAAACATGGGATGTAAGCGAGATAGGTCTGTAACTACCTGGATCTGAAAGGGGTTTATTAGGTTTTGGTATTGGTAACACAATCAAAGTCTTCCAAATGTCAGGCAAGCGACCACTTTCCCAGCATTTTAGTATGATATTGTGTAAGTATTCAATCCATTTCTCTGGTAAATGATTTAAAAGGGTATATGAAACGCCATCCAGTCCTACAGCCGATTTTTTGTTGTTCAACGAGGGAAGTGCATGTGACTATCAGAAGGCACATGTACGTGTGTGTGTTGTGTGGTGTGTGTGTGTGTGTGTGTGTGTGTGTGTGTGTGTGTGTGTGTGTGTGTGTGTGTGTGTGTGTGTGTATGTGTGTGTGTGTGCTGTTATGTATGTGACAGAGAATATGATATCTTGGGTCAAGGTTTGAGTGTACCCTAACTCAACATCATGTTTGCATGTGTGCATGCCTGTGTGTGTGTATGTATGTGTGCGTGTGTGTGTGTGTGTGCGCGCACGTGCGCGCGAGTGTGTGTGTATGTGTGTATGTGTGTATGTGTATCTGTGTGTGTGTCCAGCGAGGAACAGAGAGTGATATGATAAAGATATCAACGTGATTATGGAATGAAATTATTTATAAACTAATGTCAGCACAAGTTCCCCCATCGTACCACAGGATTATGCCAGTGGATGATTTTGATTTGGCATTGCCTGACTCACAACGATGAAAGGGCACATACATACATGCACACACACACGCGCGTGCGCACGCACGCACACACACACACACACACACACACACACACACACACACACACACACACGTACACACACACACACACACACACTCTCTCTCTCTTTCTCTCTCCCCTTCTCTCTCTCTCTCACATTCACTCACACGCACACACACACACACACATGCACGCACACGCACGCACGCACTCACGTACGCGCACCGCATACACGTTTCATTGATTATTTCTGGTTTTATCAATGAAGTTATGTTTTCTATTGTTTTTTTTCCCTGTCATTGTTTTATGGGCATATTTGAGGAAAAAAAATCTGCCTATGCCTTTGTTTTCACCCATTGAAGTTTATACCATTTGGTCAGTCGATCAGCCTATCAATCAATCAATCAATCAATCAATCATAAATCAATCAATCAATCAATCAATCAATCAATGAACCAGTCAATCAATCAATCATTTAATTAACCAACCAACCAACCAATCAATCAATATCAATCAATATCAATCAATATCAATCAATCAATCAATCATTCAATCATTCAACCAGTCAATCTTCTTATCATTCTTTCTTGTGTTTCTTTTTGATATTTGTTTGTTTCTTTCATTCATTCATTCTTTTTTTTCATCGTTTTTTTTCTGAGCTAATTGAGTAAAATGTTTTTGAAACAATCGGGCTATAGCTCTGTTGATACCACACTGGACTGAGGATCTGATGTCGCGAGTTCAATCCCAACCTGAAACACACAAACTGACCTGTTGGCTGTCCATCTTATTCATTTTTTTTTTTTAGGATCATTGCACTCAGGGAGGTTACCTTTGTGCTCACCTTTTTTTTCCGTCTCATTTTCTACGCCACTTTAATGGCCACAGAAGCTGAAACAGTTTTTATTATGTGATGATAATGATGTCGATGTGGATGACAATCATGATGCTATGGAGTTCCATCTAGGATTAAAACTGCGTGACATTACTATCATGATATATCCTGGCGTCAACCAGGCCCGAGAAATACAGACTCCTGCGGGTGTTGGTCGGAAGATTTGAGCAACACCCTCAATGACGCATCCGCGAAGTGGATGAGACTCGACTGTGTGGTCCCAGTCTTCCCAAATGAGACCATAGCACGCCCAACTCTGGGTAGAAGCCGGTTAGAGCCGAAAACCCCCCACAATGATTTTTGAAGGTACTGATAGGGAATCGAACCCACAACCTTCCAGTTTGGTAGTCCGTTGCGTTAATTAAGCACTACACCACGGCGACTGGTCCCATCTTATTAATTAGTGCATCAGTCATTCTGATGTTGTCTGTTCAGGGTTTCTTAGATTCCGTTCCTGCCCCTCTCCACCCTCATCATGACCTCCCTAGCGCATAGATGTTTGCGTAGGCTGAAGGAGTCGGTCACATGATTACTGTGAATCATTCAGATAAAGCACGTTTGTCCAAACTCATTTGGACTCACTGCACATTACACATAATCAGACATTTCCTTCTTTTTTATCATCGTCGTCGTCGTCGTCGTCATCATCATCATCATCATCATCATCATCATCGTCGTCGTCGTTGTCGTTGTCGTAGTCGTCATCATCATCATCATCATCATCATCGTTACCCTACTCCTCCTTTTTATCATCATCATCATCATCATCATCATCATCATCATCATCATCATCATCATCACCACCACCATCATCATCACCATCATCAGTAGACTCCATCTTCATCTTCTCCTTCTCCTTGTGTCTGGTTTTTGTTTGTTTGTTTTGTTTGTTTTTTTCCTTTCCACTTCTCATTTCTTATTCTTTCCCATTGCCATCATCATGGTTATCATCATCATCTTCTTGTTCTCGTTCCTCTTTCTCTTCTTCCTCTTTTTCATCATCCTCATTATCGTCATTATCCTGATCATTGTGAATATGACTGTCATCTTTATTTCTTTTTCTTTGTTAAGTTTCCTTCCAACTCTTTTTGATCATCGACTTCTTTGTCATCCATTTCCTCCTCTTCCTCCTTTTGCTCATGTTATTTTCTTCTTTCTTCTTTGTCTCTTTCGTCTTTTTCCTCTTCTTTTTCTTTCCTTCCACCTCCTTTTCATCATCTTCATCATCATCGACGTCGTCCTCGTCATCATCGTCATTATCATCATCAGTTTCTTCTTCTTCTTCTTCTTCTTCTTCTTCTTCTTCTTCTTCTTCTTCTTCTTCTTCTTCTTCTTCTTCTTCTTCTTCGCAATTCTTCTTCGCAATTCTTCTTCGCAATTCTTCTTCGCAATTCTTCTTCTTCTTCGCAATTCTTCTTCTTCTTCGCAATTCTTCTTCTTCTTCGCAATTCTTCTTCTTCTTCTTCGCAATTCTTCTTCTTCGCAATTCTTCTTCTTCTTCTTCGCAATTGTTCTTCTTCGCAATTCTTCTTCTTCGCAATTCTTCTTCTTCTTCTTCTTCTTCTTCGCAGTTCTTCTTCGCAGTTCTTCTTCGCAATTCTTCTTCGCAATTCTTCTTCTTCGCAATTCTTCTTCTTCGCAATTCTTCTTCTTCTTCTTCTTCGCAATTCTTCTTCTCAGTTCTTCTTCGCAATTCTTCTTCGCAATTCTTCTTCTTCTTCGCAATTCTTCTTCGCAATTCTTTTTCTTTTTCTTCTTCTTCTTCTTCGCAATTCTTCTTCTTCTTCTTCTTCGCAATTCTTCTTCTTCTTCTTCGCATTCTTCTTCGCAATTCTTCTTCGCAATTCTTCTTCTTCGCAATTCTTCTTCGCAATTCTTCTTCGCAATTATTCTTCGCAATTCTTCTTCGCAATTCTTCTTCGCAATTCTTCTTCGCAATTCTTCTTCTTCGCAATTCTTCTTCTTCTTCGCAGTTCTTCTTCTTCTTCTTCTTCGCAATTCTTCTTCTTCTTCTTCTTCGCAATTCTTCTTCTTCTTCGCAATTCTTCTTCTTCTTCTTCTTCGCAATTCTTCTTCTTCTTCTTCGCAATTCTTCTTCTTCTTCTTCTTCGCTATTCTTCTTCGCAATTCTTGTTCTTCTTCTTCTTCTTTTTCGCAATTCTTCTTCTTCTTCTATTTCGCAATTCTTCTTCTTCTTCTTCTTCGCAATTCTTCGCAATTCTTCTTCGCAGTTCTTCTTCGCAATTCTTCTTCGCAATTCTTCTTCTTCTTCTTCGCAATTCTTCTTCTTCTTCTTCGCAATTCTTCTTCTTCTTCTTCGCAATTCTTCTTCTTCGCAATTCTTCTTCTTCTTCTTCGCAATTCTTCTTCTTCTTCGCAATTCTTCTTCTTCTTCGCAATTCTTCTTCTTCGCAATTCTTCTTCTTCGCAATTCTTCTTCTTCTTCGCAATTCTTCTTCTTCTTCTTCTTCTTCTTCTTCTTATTCTTATTCTTTTTCTTCTTCTTCTTCGCAATTCTTCTTGGTCTATGCCTCCTCCTTCGCATTTAATTTTGTTGTGCGGTTTTACTCTGTCCGTCTCTCTCTTTGTTTCTCTGTCTCTTCCTGTCTGTCTGCCTCTGTTTGTCTGTCTGTCTCTGTCTATCTGTCTCTTTGTCTCTCTCTCAGTCTCTCTCTCTGTCTCTCTTCCTCTCTATCTGTCTGTCTGTCTGTCTCCCTCTGTCTGTCTGTCTCTGTCTATCTGTCTGTTTGTCTCTCTCTCAGTCTCTCTCTCTTCCTCTCTATCTGTCTGTCTGTCTGTCTGTCTCCCTCTGTCTGTCTGTCTGTCCGTCTGCTTGTCTGTCTCTCTCTTTCTTCCTCTCTATCTGCCTGTCTGTCTCTCTGTCTCTCTCCTTTTTTCCTCTCTCTGCGTCTCACACCCTTTCTCCCAAATCCCTTTTTTGTCCTTCCCTCACCCCTCTCTCTCTCTCTCTCTCTATCTCTCTCTCTCTCTCTCTCTCTCTCTCACACACACACACACACACAAAGCACACCTCATAAATACTCTTTCCTCCTGTCCTTCGCTCTCCTCCATCCAACCTTGTCCCACCACCACCACCCACACTGTCCACAGCCACCCCACCCCAACTCACCTCACTACCACCTCACCCCACACCTCACACCTCACCCCAGATCTCAGTTTCTCTTTCTGCGTAATGGGGTATTCCATAGCCGCAGCACCCTGTTAATTAATGGGCCCTAGCCTGTCCCTCCCATGATTGCATGAGGGGCTTGTCGGGGCTAATCCGATTACCGTAGTGGTCCGCCTGGCCGCTGATTCATCAATATCATCGTCACCTCACCACAGATGGGAAGACAGGGTTGGCGGGGAAGAGAAAGAGAGAGAGAGAGAGAGAGAGAGTGGGGGGGGAGAGAGAGAGGCGGGAAAGAGAGAGACAGAGAGAGAGAGAGGGAAAAAGATAGAAGGGAGGGAAGAGAAAGAGAGGGGAAGAGAGAGAGAGAGGAGAGAGAAAGAGAGAGAGAGGCGGGGAAGAGAGAGAAACGGAAAGAGAGAGAGAGAGAGAGGGAAAAAGAGAGAGAGGGGGAAAGAGAGAGAGAGTGTGTGGAAAGATAGCGAGAGAGAAAGAGAGAAAGGGAAAAAGAGAGAGGGAAAGAGAGAGAGAGAGGGAAAAAGAGAGAGTAGGGGAAGTGAGAGAGAGGGAAAGAGAGAGAGAGGGGGGGGGAAGAGAGAGAGGAGGGGAAGTGAGAGAGTGAGAGAGGGAAAGAGAGAGAGAGTGAGAGAGGGAAAGATAAATAAATAAACACATGTATATATATATATATATAAAGAGAGAGAGAGGGGAAAGAGAGAGGGAAAGAGAGAGAGAGGGAAAAAGAGAGAGTAGGGGAAGTGAGAGAGAGGGAAAGAGAGAGAGAGGGGGGGGGGAAGAGAGAGAGGAGGGGAAGTGAGAGAGTGAGAGAGGGAAAGAGAGAGAGAGTGAGAGAGGGAAAGATAAATAAATAAACACATGTATATATATATATATAAAGAGAGAGAGAGGGGAAAGAGAGAGGGAAAGAGAGAGAGAGGGAAAAAGAGAGAGTAGGGGAAGTGAGAGAGAGGGAAAGAGAGAGAGAGGGGGAAGAGAGAGAGAGAGGAGGGGAAGTGAGAGAGTGAGAGAGAGAAAGAGAGAGAGTGAGAGAGGGAAAGATAGATAAATAAATACATGTATATATATAAAAGAGAGAGAGAGGGGAAAGAGAGAGGGAAAGAGAGAGGGAGGGAAAAAGAGAGAGTAGGGGAAGTGAGAGAGAGGGAAAGAGAGAGAGAGAGGGGGGAAGAGAGAGAGAGGAGGGGAAATGAGAGAATGAGAGAGGGAAAGAGAGAGAGTGAGAGAGGGAAAGATACATAAA
>JAPXFY010000026.1:36731208-36733708 GCA_030674185.1 Monoplex corrugatus | reverse complement strand
ATTGGTGGTGGTGGTGTAGGAGATAAGTTTTTCCCCATTGTTGCGTCTACGGTGTTTGTAGGTTTTAGAACACCTGTTATTTGCTTCTGTAGAATAGAAGGGAATTTTATCCCCTACTTCATCTTAGCTGGACAGAGATGGTGTACATATTGTACTGTTTCTGGCATTCTCTCGCTCACCCGCTCTCTCTCTCTCTCTCTCTGTCTCTGTCTCTCATTCTCTCTGTCTCTGTCTCAGTCTCTCTGTCCTCCTCACTGTTTGTCTGTCTGTCTGTCTGTCTCTCCTCTCTCTGTCTCTGTCTGTCTGATTCTCTCTGTCTTTCTGTTTCTCTGTCTCTTTCTCTCTGTCTCTCTGTCTCTCTCTCCCTCTCTCTCTCTCCTTCCCTCTCTCTCCCTCATTCTCTCTCGAGAGAGAGAAAGAGAGAGAGAAATATATACATATATATATATATTATATATATAGAGAGAGACAGACAGACAGACAGACAGACAGACAGAATCTCGACGTTTTGAGGATGGGTGGGGGAGGGGACAAGTTACTTATCTGTCCTGTAGAGATTTTAAAAGACAAAGTGCAAATAGTTCTGAAAAAATGTGACGTGTGTGTGTGTGTGTGTGTGTGTGTGTGTGTGTGTGTGTGTGTGTGTGTGTGTGTGCGTGCGTGCATGTGTGTGTGTGTGTGTGTGTGTGTGTGTGTGTGTGTGTCTATAAACGCATAGCCTTGTAGACGCCGCTAAATCAGCCTATTACAATGCCAAAATTCTTGCTTGCTCCACGTCCAAACAATTGTATAATATCACTAATACTCTTCTTGGCAAAACTGGCTCTTCTCCTCTTCCATCTAACCTGCCACCATCTGATCTTCCACAGGCTTTCTCCGACTATTTTGTCAACAAGATTGCTAACCTCAGGCTTTCTCTTGATTCCACGACGAACACTCATGCAACATTTCCTGAACCCCCTTTCTCTGGAATCCCCCTTACTTCCTTCCAACCCGTTTCTGAGGACATTGTTAAGAAAATCATCATGAAATCCGGCATTAAAACCTGTGAACTTGACCCATTGCCAGTTTCTTTCCTCACCCATTGTCTTGATACTCTTCTTCCTCACATCACCAACATCATCAACCATTCCCTCTCAACTGGCTCCTTTCCTTCTTCTTTCAAGTCAGCAATTGTTAGACCTCTTCTAAAAAAGACGACTCTTGACCCTGAGAATTTGAAAAACTATAGACCTTCCAACACCAGAAACAGCATTCCCTACTCGCAGTTCTTGAGACTACGACGCCTCTGCTCAGACGAAGACAATTTTCAGGACAAAGCAGTTGAAATGACTAGATTTTTCCTGCGCAGACATTACCCACCCGAGGTCATCAATGAAGCCCGGAAAAGAGTCAGCTCTGTCTCTCGGCCAAATGCCCTCCATTCAAAGCCCAAAGCTGTCACAGAGGATCGGCCAGTCCTCAGTCTAGTTTACCACCCGTCCGTGCACCTCATAAAAAGGATCATCTTGTCCAACTGGAACATTTTGCGATCCAGTCCCACTACAGGTGAAACCTTTGACAAGCGCCCTTTGCTCGTCTACAAGAGAGACACCAATCTCCGCGACTTGCTGGTGCATTCCAATCTCAGCAAACCAGTCAGCCAACCTCCAGGAACCTCTCCATGCAACAAACCTAAATGCAAGACTTGTCCTTTCTTGTGCTCAGCCACCACAGTCAAAGGCCCCAAATCTCATATGAGAATTACAAAACATTTCAACTGTCAAACTTATAACATTGTCTACTTGATCAGCTGCTCTAAATGTTCCCAATTGTATATTGGTGAAACTGGACGCACTCTTGACACACGTTTCAAAGAACACTTGGCTGATATCCGCCACCAAAGGGATAAAACTATCCCCAATCACTTCAACCAATCAGACCACTCAATCAATGACATCCGAGTGAAAGGTCTGTGGCTTCTACACAATAACAGCACCATAGACAGGAAAGACAGAGAATCCCACCTCATAAATAAACTTGGAACACGCAAACCACATGGTCTTAACGACAAACCATGAGTAACAAAATTCAGACATGCCGTTTCATGTCTCTTCCTGTTCCCACGCCTACCAGATTCTTGGCACCAGGCACAATCTACTCCCTTATCTCTTGGCTCTTGCCCTGTGCCTTCTTCAGAACAGGGCTATACCGATATAGCATGGCCACTTCTCAAAATTGCAGAACTTATCTCACTTCCCTTTTGACATCACAGTTGCCTCCCCTCTCCCCTTTTCTTACTACTGCTCATGATGACATGGGCATTCCATCTCTTACCCACTGGACGAGGCGGCAGGGAAGTTTTTAGTCCCGTTTTTATTATCCATTGTTTGGTGTCTGTGATTTGTCTGTGACCGTGCGTTCGCGCTTGACAAAGGCTAGTTGGCCGAAAATTTGCGCTTGTTTTGTTTTGTTTTGTGTTGTCTTGTTGGAGATGCGCTTACATTGATTTTCTTGTTCT
>JAPXFY010000026.1:36718708-36721208 GCA_030674185.1 Monoplex corrugatus | reverse complement strand
AGACAGACAGACAGAGACAGAGACAGAGAGACAGAGAGACAGAGAGACAGATAGACAGAGAGACAGAGACAGACAGACGAGACACAGACAGAGACACAGACAGAAGATGGTCAGAGAGACAGACAGAGATAGACAGACAGATAGACAGACAGACAGACAGAGAAAAGTAAAGAAAAAACAGCCCTTTTTGAGTTGTAACTGAGTCATGCACGCCCTTCAAACGCTTACACACTCCTATCACGTATTCTTTCTTACCCACCTGTACATGAACAGTCTTATTACACATGTACATGTACACACAGCCAGGTTAGCCTAATTGAAATTGGCTGCCACGGCGTACGTACTGCTACGGACAAGCGCTTTGTACGGTCTCTGCCCTTTTCGTAGAGAGTGAGAGAGAGAGAGAGCATGGTCAGAGAGAGAGAGAAGAGACAGAGACAGACAGAGAAAAGAGGAGAGAGAGAGAGAGAGAAGAGAGGAGAGAGAGAGAGAGAGAGAGATGGTCGGAGAGAGACACAGAGAGAGAGAGAGAAAGAGAGAGAGAGGAGAGAGAGAGAGAGAGGATGGTCACAGGAGAGAGAGAGAGAAGGGATAGTCAGAGAGAGGGAGAGAGAGAGAAAGAGAGAGAAAGGGAAAGAGGAAGAGAGAGAGAAGGGATGGTCAGAGAGAGAGAGAGAGAGACGATGGTCAGAGAGAGAGAGAGAGAGAGACGATGGTCAGAGAGAGAGGGAGAGAGGATGGTCAGAGAGAGAGAGAGAGAGAGACGATGGTCAGAGAAGAGAGAGACGATGGTCAGAGAGAGAGAGAGGATGGTCAGAGAGAGAGAGAGGGAGAGAGGATGGTCACACAGAGAGAGAGTGAGAGAGACGATGGTCAGAGAGAGAGAGAGAGAGAGAGGATGGTCAGAGAGGAGAGAGAGAGGATGGTCAGAGAGAGAGAGAGAGGGAGAGAGGATGGTCAGAGAGAGAGAGAGAGAGGGAGAGAGGATGGTCAGAGAGAGAGAGAGAGGGGAGAGAGGATGGTCAGAGAGAGAGAGAGAGAGACGATGGTCAGAGAGAGAGAGAGGATGGTCAGAGAGAGAGAGAGGATGGTCAGAGAGAGAGAGAGAGGATGGTCAGAGAGAGAGAGGATGGTCAGAGAGAGAGAGAGAGGATTGTCAGAGAGAGACAGGGGATGGACAGAGAGAGAGAGAGAGAGGATTGTCAGAGAGAGACAGGGGATGGACAGAGAGAGAGAGAGAGGATTGTCAGAGAGAGACAGGGGATGGACAGAGAGAGAGAGAGGATTGTCAGAGAGAGACAGGGAATGGACAGAGAGAGAGAGAGAGGATGGTCAGAGAGAAAGAGACAGAGAGAGACAGAGAGAGAGAGGATTGTCAGAGAGAGACAGGGGATGGACAGAGAGAGAGAGAGGATGGTCAGAGAGAGAGAGGATGGACAGAAGAGAGAGAGGATGGTCAGAGAGAGAGAGAGAGGATGGTCAGAGAGAGAGAGGGGGATGGTCACAGAGAGAGGATGGCCAGAGAGAGAGGATGGCCAGAGAGAGAGGATGGTCAGAGAGAGAGAGAGAGGATGGTCAGAGAGAGAGGGGATGGTCAGAGAGAGAGGATGGCCTGAGAGAGAGGATGGTCAGAGAGAGAGGATGGTCAGAGAGAGAGAGAGAGGATGGTCAGAGAGAGAGGTGGTCAGAGAGAGAGAGAGAGAGGATGGCCAGAGAGAGAGGATGGTCAGAGAGAGAGGAGGTCAGAGAGAGAGGGGATGGTCAGAGAGAGAGGGGATGGTCAGAGAGAGAGGATGGCCAGAGAGAGAGAGAGAGGATGGTCAGAGAGAGAGAGAGAGGATGGTCAGAGAGAGAGGGGATGGTCAGAGAGAGAGGATGGCCAGAGAGAGAGAGAGAGGAGGGACAGAGAGAGAGAGGATGTCAGAGAGAAAGAGACAGAGAGAGACAGAGAGAGAGAGGATGGTCAGAGAGAAAGAGAGGATGGACAGAGAGAGAGAGAGAGGATGGTCAGAGAGAAAGAGACACAGAGACACAGAGAGAGAGAGGATTGGGCAGAGAGAGAGAGGGGATGGACAGAGAGAGAGAGAGGATGGTCAGAGAGAAAGAGACAGAGAGAGAGAGAGAGAGGATTGTCAGAGAGAGACAGGGATGGACAGAGAGAAGAGGATTGTCAGAGAGAGAAGGATGGCAGAGAGAGAGAGGATGGTCAGAGAGAAAGAGACAGAGAGGAGAGAGAGACAGAGGATTGTCAGAGCGAGACAGGGATGGACAGAGAGAGAGAGGATGGTCAGAGAGAGAAAGAGAGGAGGAGAGAGAGAGGAAGGTCAGAGAGAGACAGGAGATGGACAGAGAGAGATGTCAGGAGAAGAGACAGAGAGAGAGAGACAGAGAGAAGACAGAGGATTGTCAGAGAGAGACAGGGGATGGGCAGAGAGAGAGAGAGGATGGTCAGAGAGAGAGAGAGAGAGAGGATGGTCACAGGGACAGACAGACAGACAGA